>CM030365.1:214219261-214819261 GCA_017893485.1 Hemerocallis citrina
CATCTGACTTGGGTCACCTACTCCTAAATATTAACTCACTCCACCACTCCTCCTCAAGTTGGAGCATAAACATCGACCATGCCTAACTTGCCTGCCCAGTGAGTCATAAAAGGCCTTCTTTGAAACACCTTTGGTAAGCAGCTGCTCTTCAGTAGGAATAGAAGGAAAGCTAGCTTTTTCCTTATAAAATGACGATCAACCTCCACATGCTTAGTGCGATCATGTTGCACCGGATTCTGTGATATCTCAATAGCTGCCTGATTGTCACAGTATAATTGCAATACATTTTTAAGTTCAAATCCCAAATCTTGCAAGAGATTTCTCAACCACAAAAGTTCACAAACCCCATGAGCCATACCTCTGTACTCAACCTCAGCACTTGACCTTGCTATAACCTTCTGCTTTTTACTCTTCTATGTCACAAGATTACCTCCCACAAAGGTGAAATAACCAAATGTTGATCTTCTATTTGTGATATAACCAACCCAATCTGCATCTGTAAAACCACACATCTCTAAGATATTATTGTATCTAGAAAACATTACTCCTCTTCCTGGAGCTGACTTCAAATATCTCAAAATTTTCACAACAGCATCCATATGGCTCTTACTAGGATTACGCATAAACAGACTGCATATGCAATATCTGGTCTAGTATGAGCTAAAAAAATCAAAAGCTGTAACACCCTATTTTTTTTTTTTTTTGAAAACTAAACCTCTAAATTCAATTCTTTCAATTTCTATCACTTTAAACATAAACTAAGATAGATATATTTCAAATAAATTTTTTGCAGAGTCTCCCCCTAAATTTATGCACCGAAACACAAAAAACTTACGGAATCCTGCTCAAAATTCCGTAGCTCACAACACAAACAATATTATCAAGGGCTCCCCAGACCAAAATGAGCAGAATCAAACAGGTAATATAAATAGTATGCTCTGAGGGCCAAACTCATAATAGAATATCAAATATTAAATAAAAACCATAAATTCCTTTGAAAACATATAAGATTTTTGTAAAGATTTAGGAAAACCTTTTTAAAAGCCAACCGCAGAACCCAATACTCCACAACGAGGTGGGTACGGGCTTTCTTACTTCATCACAGCACTATGTATATGTACTTTTACCATAATACAAAATAATACATCAACTATTCACCAATCTACATATACTAAGTACATAGATTATAGATCAACTCCAACAAAAGCACAAAATCTAGCTCTATACTACCTCACCATGCTGCTAGTAACCTGCAGGAGAGTTAGGGTTGTCCACCCTCAAGGAGGGGCCCCTAACCCCCAGAAAACACAGGGGTTAGCCATTTCTGGTGTGAGTATAATTATTAATCTAATAAATAAATTAAATTGCATAAAGAAAATAAATTGAACTTATAAACATAAAGATAAGAAGGTTTAACCTGGAGTCTGAACATAAAAACACCACCAATACGATTTTTATACCAAAGTACTCTTCCAGGCTGCATCCAACTGTATACATAACCATAACTTCACATATTTCACTTTATACATCACACTAACCACATATATACATCCTTATTTTACATTTGTAAAATACTAATTCACATACAATCCATTACTTTTCGATTTAAATTCCCTAACACAAATATTTATCTTTCCACAATTATCGTCATATCACCATTTCTTCATTTATATATATATAACCACAGGATGCTACTACATATTTTCTTTATTTCTATTTAGCCATGCGCTTCATTTACTTATAGTATATCATCAACACACTCATTGATCCTGGAAGTTGTGCCAAGGTAGGTATTTCCCACCATTCCCACGGAAATAGCGGGCGAGTAGTTCCCCGACACAATTTCAAGGTACACAAACTCATATCACAACCTACTTTCTTTAATAACCATTTTCATAACCACTATCATAATACAGGTATTTATTTTATTGTATTATATCACGTATCACATCATAAACATATGCATTCATACTCATAATACCATATTCATTCATGTCTTATAACACAAACACAACATCTCATTGCACATTGCAATTTGCTTGCAGTTCATCACATCATTATCATATCACTTATTAGAATGCTTATTCTCATTGCATCAAAAGCATGTTTTATAGCTCATTCTCATCTCATTATATCACTTAGTTATTACTCAATTTATTGAGAATTAAACTTACTTTCATTTTCACTTATATCTCAAGTTACCATTAACTTCACTTTCATTCTCAACAATTTATACTCCGCATCCCATACATAGTTTGGGCAATAATATATCACACCCCAAAGCCGATAGCTTGGGTAATAATCACCGCACCCCAAACACATAGTCTGGGTAATATCACATCACATCTCAAGCCGAGAGCTTCGTTATAAATTTACTTTAATTTCTTTTCATCTTACTTTTCATTTCCATTATTCATTACCGATATCATGCCAACTCACCCTGCGAATTATGCCTAGGCAGGTAGTTCCCACCATTCCCACGAAAATAGCAGACGGGTAGTTCCTCGACACAATTCCAAAGTGTATTAACTCAAATCATACTGTATTTCACTTTAATACTCATTCTCATTTATACTTATTTATTTTATTAGTTTGTCAACCAGTGAGTCACAGTAATCTAATATACTGAAAGCCGACAGCCCAGTAAAACATGCGGACCGATGCTCACATAGAGTCTTACACGTCCGAGGCTACATCTTCCTCCCAGCCTGTGCCAGCGAGGGAACACCGCACCCCAGATAAACTGGGTACTTCCTCCCAGCTGAAGCCAGGAGGGAAAAACACCGCACCCTAGGTAAACTGGATACTTCCTCCCAGCCGAAGCCAGGAGGGAAAAACACCGCATCCCAGGTAAACTGGGTACTTCCTAGCGACAACTGTCATCGAAGGGATAACCGGGCCTCAAGCCGATAGCTTGGGCAATAAAAACACCGTACCCCAAACACATAGTTTGGGTAATAAACACCGCACCCCAAGCCGGTCCTTGGGTATTGTGAGGTCTAGCCCAAACCCGCAGGATTGCTGTAGGTACTGGTCAACAAAACCATCTGTTATTAGCATTAACCATTTCATCTTTTCATCTTACTTTATCAACACAAGCATTTCACTTTTGATTTACAACGAGTCATGTCTTTGACCTTAACCACGTGAATTAATAACACATTTTATTAGCACATACCATCTTATCTTTTATCTTACCATTTAATGCATACCCGATGTCCACGATATTAATCATCATATCATTATACCACATTATGCATACACCTTGATTCAACATATAAAACCATCATATCATATTATTGCATAATATTAATGCGCCAAGATTTTTATTTTGCCATAACATCCCACATTAAGAATACCATGTTATTCATTACCTCATTGTATCATATATAGGCTTACGCCAAGTTATAACATTAATAAAAGAACTACATTATGTTATTCCATATCGTAAAAGTATCAAAATGTATAATTCATCACATTATAATATCATATTATTGCCCATTAATTCATTTCGAACATAATTAGAATATAACATATACCCACTTACTAATTTCCACAATTATTACATCACATGCCATTATCATCTATATATATCACAAACATACATCACATTTGCGGGTTTCCAAGAGATAGGACCACAATCACTTATTTCTTCTAATTGAACTCCATAACAACCAATTATATCATGCTAGCTCATACACAATACTCTATGTAAGTAAAATCACCTATAAGGGCATATATGCCCCAAAATATGCACAAAACATGCACTATATATACACGTGTTTCCAAAACATGATCACAATCACTAATTTCATCTAATTACATCTTATAATAGCTATCCATAGCATGCTAGCCCATACACAAGGCTTCACATATACCAAATCACCTATATCAGCTTATTCACCTAAAAACATGCACAAAACATGCACGGGTAAATATATGCATAAACCGTTTAATATATTTAATTTTTATACTTCAACACGTCACATTAACCCATAATATAGGTTTTATATACTTAAAATAGTTAATTTCACCAAATATCACAAAAACCTATTTTCGGACCCTTAAAAATCCGTATTTTCATTAAAAATTAATTTTTGGCATAACTTCTACATAATATATCAAAAAGCCACGAAATTTGGCCACAATATGAAATATTTATAGATACAACATACTCACCTGACGGATCGAGCAAACGATGTCCCACGTCCGCCCGGTAGCCAGTCGAAGTTCAACTTTTTTCACCTAATTGGAAAATTATAGAACTGATTAGCTTAGTACTCAAAATTCGACCTACGGATCTCCAAATTTGAATCCGTCTTCACCCACACGTCACAAATGACATAAATAGGCGAGCTACATCGACGGATTTCAAATTTGAACCCCAATACAAGAACTTACATATTGATCGGAGGCTTTCTAATAGGAAAATTTCCTATTTTCTAATTTCTTTAATCCCCTTTTTCCTAATCTCTCAAATTAGGGTTAATAATAATAATAAATCTCAATTACATCTCCGAACCCAACAAATTCTTACCTAAATCTCGCTCGGGCATATCACCAAATACCCGGCGTGCATAAAATACATACACTATTTCTCGTTCAATCTGATTGAGAATTAAGCCTATAAAAATTATTCTAAATTTATATTAATACTTTCATAATATTCTACCCCCCTCATGCATTTTCTACAATTATTAAAATCGAGTTTCCTACCCAATTTCACAAACCCTAAAATCCAACTTTATGCCAAAATTAGAATTTCACATTTCTATCATGATGTGCACCAATTCTAACTCCTATCATGTTTTACATGCTCTATCCATCTCCCTATCTCAATTTCTAGCAGAAGAAATGAAAAGCATATAATCCAATAAACTAACATTCAATTTCTCATACCTTCTTGAAATCTTTGTGAAAAACCAACACCGTCACGAGGAAGCACCCATCACTAAGCTTACTCCTCAAATTAATTTTAAAACAGTGAATAAAAGAAGTGGATTTTGGGTTGGGGAGTTTCCACCGAAATGGGTTTCGGCCATGAGATTGGGCGGGGGTGAAACCAGGAAGAAGAGAAAAAGGGTGGAGGAAAAGGGGGTGTTTTGGAAAAATATAAAGATAAATAAAAGATGTTAAAGTAATATTTACATGTAAGTCCTCCAATCTCCAAAATATTACAAATAAATTCTAATTCTACACTTTTAATAGTACTAAGAATACAAAATACATAAAATATGTCATAATAATTCTCTAAAATTATAAAATGAAGTAAACAATATTTCTTCACACAAAACTTGACTCATAACTCCAATATATCATCACATCAATCCAACAAAAATATCCATACCAATATCAATATTTAAAAATAAAATAAAATAAGATATAACTTAAAAATAATTCTCACCCCTACAAAATATAAAAAAAAATATTTTCGATATTTTAAAATTCGAGGTGTTACCCCTGATTAATCTCTGATAATGAGCTCAATCAGTAGGAACCTTATCTGGGTACTCTGCTAGGTGATGATTATGATCAATAGGAGTATCAATAGGTTTACACTCCAACATACATGTTTCACTCAGTAGATCAAGTATGTACTTCCGTTGATACAAGAAGATTCCTTCTCTCCTCCTGGCTACCTCAATTCCTAAGAAGTATTTGAGGTCACCCAAGTCCATCTCAAACTCAGAAGCTAACTGTAATTGTAGCTTGCCAATCTCAACAGTGTCATTACCAGTAATCACCATATCGTCAACATAGATAATCAGAATACTTACCTTCCCTTATTGATGCTTATGAAACAGAGTATAATCTGAGTTACTCTATTTATACCCAAACCTGAGCATGGACTGTGTAAACCTTTGACTGCTTGAGACCATACAATAATTTGTGCAATCTACACAAACAGTCACCAGAGGAAGTCGTTACATGCCCAAGAAGAAGATTCATATGCACCACTTTATTCAACTCGCCATGATGGAAGGCATTCTTCACATCAAACTGTCGGAGAGGCCAATTCAGATTAGCAGTAAGGGAAAGCAAGACATGGATAGTCTTTATCTTGACCACTGGTGCAAATGTCTCATCATAGTCTATGCCATACGTTTGAGTGAATCCCTTTGCCACAAGGCGTGCCTTATATTTGTTCACCGACCCATTTGCATTATGTTTTATTGTAAACACCCAAAGACAACCAACTGCTTTCTTTCCCCGAGGAAGAGGTACAAGTTCCCAAGTATTACTCTTCTACAATGCCTCCATTTCTTCCTCCATTGCCTTTGACCACTTCGAATCTCCTAATGCATCCTGCACTTTGTTAGGTACTGATATAACTGATATTTGATTCATATGACTTAGACAATCTTTGGGTAGACACATAATTGGTTATTGGATATTTTGACTTTGCATGAACAGTGGGTTCATACTTTTTGGCTGGTTGACCACGAGTAGACCTGCTGGGCAATACATATTTTTCAACCCTAGACTCGCTATCAGCAGGGTGTGTACATACCTCAGAGGGATGATCTTCAGTACCAGGGAGCTGTGGGTCAGGGGTAGGAGTGTGAGTGATGAATGATGGGGAAGTAGTATCTTTAGCAGTGACAGCTGACTGGTCGAGACTAGCAATTTGACTGATCAAATTTTCTTCATTCTCAGTGGTAATTGAATTTGGGGTACGGGCGTCTGTAGCTTCTGTGTTTCGATTCGATGTGGCGAGAACTTTCATCCGACCTGTTGAAATACCTTATGTCTGTATTCCTCCTTCTGCCTGCACTTCATCTTCTTCACCATGATACAACTCTTCAAAAAATGAATTCTCCCCCTGAAGAGTAGTGTCAATGGATGAAAAATAACGCATGTCTTCATAGAAGGTCACATCCATAGTGACATAATATTTTCGGGTTGGTGGATGGAAGCATTTGTACCCCTTCTGATAGCCATCGTACCCCACAAAAAACACACTTAATCGCCCTGTCATCCAACTTAGACCTCTGGTTCTTAGGTATATGAACAAAAACAACATAACCAAAGACACGGGCAAGAAGATTATGGAAGGATGGTATGGAAACATGAGACGCAAGGACCTCAAAAGGAATTTTACCCTGGAGAACACTAGATGGGAAACGATTGATTAGATGGGCGGAAGCTTGTACAACATCCCCCCAGAGATACTTAGGCATATGAGCACTAAAAAGAATGGAATGAGTCATATCAAGACGATGACGGTTTTTTCTTTCGGACACCCCATTTTGTTCTGGTTTTGTGGACAAGTGGTTTGGCGGACAATCCCGTGAGCTTGGAAGAACTTTCTGAAAACATGATTCACATATTCCCCCCCCCCCTATCGGAATGAAGAACTTTAATGGTGCTATTGTATTGTGTTTGGATATGTGTACGAAAAGCCTAGAAGGCAGAAAATACTTCATCTTTGGTTTTAAGAAAGGCTACCCATGACAACCTTGTACAGTCATCAATAAACAACACAAAATTGCATACCCGACACAGTAGGCTCTTTAGAAGGTCCCCAAATATCAGAATGTATTAATTCAAAAGGAATGAAACTTTTGTTTGAAATACTCGGAGAATAAGTAGCACGATGGGTCTTGGCCAAAATACATGTCTCACGATGGAAAACAGACTCATCCACACCAATAAACAAAGTAGGCATGGATTTTTTCATAATACTAAGAGATGGGTGCCCTAAACGACGATGCCACAACCATACCTCTCAGTTTGTCAGAACTTGAAGTCAAGGTGGTGCAGGATTGTGCTCCTGGTTTCTCCCCTGTATACATCTGATCCAGATGGAACAACCTACCCCTTAAATACCCCTGACTGATTATCTCCCTGGTTAGAAGATCCTGAAAAGTCACATACATAGGATAAAAGGTTACGGAGCACTGAGATTCAATATTTAACTTTGGAATAGATATTAAATGGTGAGACATGCTAGTTTGTTATAAATTGAAATTTGTGAAAGTAGGAACATAAACTAGTTTATGAACACTACTCAAGTCTTATACAAGTTTATGTGGAAAAAAAAATGAGAAAGAAAATTGTTTAAAGAAGTAGAAATGGAGTTTTAATAAATTTTAAATTTTGTTGTTTTGCTGTTTTAATTTCAATCTCAGTCAAGAAAATTTTTATTTCAACTTATTAGAAAGATTTGATCTTTGTAATAAACAAGTTGCATGAAAAAAACCACTTTCTGAATAGTTAAACAATAGTACATTAGTACATTTTCTAAATAAAAATTACACTTGAACTTACTGGTTAGCTAGTGCAAAACAGAGCACTGATGTGAGAGATCTTGGGTTTGAAACTTGATAGTTACATTTATTTTTACTCTTTTAATTAATTCCCGAAACTAAGATTGATTCATAAGCATTTTGACAAGGAATTAGACACCAAGTCCAAACGGACTTTATGGCTAGAGTGACTGGGCTTGGGCTCTGTGCTGTGTCTCGGTTTGGTTCAGGGTTTGAAACCTGAGCCCCCTTTTTTTGATTTTGTTGGGTTTTAATACTTTTAAAATAAACTCCTATCTTTTTATAATATAAAAAAGGAAGTCGTTAGAAATTGTTATGAAATTTTATTGTATATTTTTTTGAGGAAGTAAAAATGAGATATTAATTAGTAAATAAGTTTTAACTCCAAGAATTATTATTATGGGTAAAAGATCTTTTGAAAAGAATATGTAACAAGTTATGAATCCCTCTTGTGTAAATAAACACTTATGATGAGAATGTGAATTGCTTAAATTGTTAGTAGAATTTATGGTGATAAATCTTTGTCCAAGAAAGGAATTATTTGTTCTATGTTTGAATCTTTATGTGATTAAGTTCCTAAATGAGATTTGGATCTATGCTATAAGTTTATTGCTTTTGAAAGATAGTGAATGAATCAAATGAATGATGCTAAACAAGACATTTATCAGATTGTGAATAAGTTGAAGATGAAATTATTTAAGTTTAAGATATGTTTATTGAAGGGTATGTGTACCCATGTATTCTTGTACATAAAAAAACTGTGATTTAGAGTTAGTGAGACCTTGGGTACCGGCACTATTGAATTGAAAGGGTTAAGATATATTTTTGGGATATTGTTGTGCTAATCTAGCTACCTAAATAAATAAACTAGACACAAATTATAAAACCTCGCAAGTGCACGAATCGAATCGTAGTAATAGCAAGGGTCGATCCCACAGAGATTGTAGATTTCAACTTACTAATCAATAAAACTAATAATAAGAATGAATAAGGGTTGTTGTAAAGATCTAAAAGAATAAAAGATTAAAACTAAGATGAGAGGTGTTGAATCACAAATATCTCTTGAATAGTTGGGTTGTTGATCTCCACCAATAGTTAGTAATGCTAAGTTGCCTTCTGAATTTACTTCTAATTACTCATGTTTGTTCACTTCAAGGGCATGGTATCTACTCCTTAAAGTAATGTTTCCCTAAGCCAAGAATTAGGCATGGTATCTACTCTAATTCGTTTCTTTCCGTAAGTATCTAGCATGTATCTACTAAGTTATACTTAGAGAAAACATAAGAACAGTGGAAACGAACAAACACTTAAAGTTCTAGAAATTGGTATCAGATCTAGATCCTCTAAGTTGATTGAACCAAGAACCCCTAAAGGTTCCCTTGTTACAAATTATGAGCACGAGATTCGGTCGTCTCAATATGCTCATAAAACAGATTCAGATAAATGACATCCAAACTTGAGCTTCCTAAGTTCTGTACGTCAGTCGACTGGCTCTCACCTCAGTCGACTGCTCTCAGTCTTGAGAACTAGTTTGACTATCATAAACCTATACCAATTCAATTAGATTCAATCAATAAGTAACATAGAAGAGTTCAGAAGAAAATAGCATTACATAACTACGGTTTCGATCTACCCAACCATGAAATTAGTTCCACATAATAATAACTTTATTGCTTAACAAGTTTGAATACATGATCAACATAAAAGAATAAAGAGAGAAGAAGAAATAAACTAATGGATTCCGGCAATATGGTCGACTGGCTGTCACACAGTCGACTGCCTTCTGGTTGCTGGATCTTCTCTCTCCTTCTTCGATGTTGATGGAGTGATGCTCTCGATGTTTGTTCAGGAACTTGGTGATTGAGTCGCTTCCCAGAGATATATCTGATGATCCCCTCTCTAAGTTGACCTCTTCTGATATTTATAGAGTACGGCTAAGAATTAGGGTTTCCACTTTTTCAGGAAGATCCTTCTTTATTTGATTTGATGATTAATATCTTTCTCTTTTCTCCTTTCCTTCCTTATCTGTTCACCACGTCCACTTGGAAATACCCTGTCTTTAGATTTGATTCGCTGCATAAAATCTTGATTCAAATAGATTTGAAATTAGATGCAGGTGTATCTTTGAAGATTTAATTTGTTTACTCCGCCGCAGACCAGTCGACTTATCTCTGGACCAGTCGACTGAGTCGAGACTTCTGTAGATTTCATCTTTGATCAGGCCAGTCGACTGCTCTTGGGAATAAGTCGACTGTTCCTCTGTGTATCATCTTTGAAGTCCTGAATCTGCTTTGTTTTGCTGTTATAAGCTGTTTCCTGTGGAAAAGAGAAAATAAGAGTTAAATACCATATATAGAGCTTTTAAATGTCTAATTATATTAAGATTATTGCTCTAAAAAAGTGAATAATAATGTGTTCATCAAATACCCCCACACTTAGCTTTTGCTTGTCCTCAAGCAAAGAGTGAATTTATGAACAAGGGAGTAATAATCAGAATAAACTCAACCATCAAGATTTCTTATTATGTGGACATCAAAATGAAAAATATAAAACTACAAACAATTTCAGATAAAGTAAAATTGAACATACCCACTTTCTCTAGTGCAATTGTTCAGTCATAATCCCCAAACTTAATCATATTTGTCATGCGATTAATGTAGTTATAGTATGCATCTACTCAGTCTGTGATTATCCCTTTTCTCAACTACAAATCCAGTAGCAAACAAGAGTTTTTTTTTTTTTTTTTTTTTTTTTTTTTTTTTTTTTTTTTTTTAATTTTATATATATATATATATATATATATATATATATATAGTCTCTTCTTTAAAGTTGTCACTTGTCTTTTGACGCGAATGCGAAACATTTGTGATGTATCCACCCGGTTACTCAACAAGTCACAAACATTAAAGTGCTTTGCATACTCATATTTCAAGTTGCCGTTTGACGTAAAGGTAAACATTGGTGATGAATACCCCTAGTTACTAAGCGCTCAAAACATTGGAGTAGACTGACTTTATTCAAATATATACATATATTGTATCACTCTATTTACTTAAACTCGATTTAGGACTAGATCTAAAGGAAATAATTATCAGAAAAAGCATCACATTTGTTTATTATGTATAATCGCATGACTCGCACAATTTTGTAGGGAATTATGAAACTCAACAATCCTAAAGTAAATAAGTATCCTTACTATTACTTTATAAGAAATTGTTTATCCTAAAAAAATTCACAAGATTCCAAATATAACTAACTAATACCCCCACACTTAGATGGAACATTGTCCTCAATGTTCGCACAAAACATAAGATATAGGCATGTGTTACCATCTAGTAAGGAGATACTGAAAATAAAAATAACTAAAACAAAAATAATAATGAATAACTGAAAGGAAATAAAGGAAAGTGTAAATACTCCCCTAAAAGGTTGGGTTGCCTCCCAATAAGCGCTGTGTTTCATGTCTTCAGCTAGACATGATGAGTTCATGCAATGTATTGAATGGTTTGAAGATTCATATCTTCCTCTTGCGGTTCTAGACTCATCTCTATGTATGGCTTCGCTCTCTGCCCGTTCACCTTGAATGTTTGATTTCGTTCATCGCTGTGAACTTCCAATGCACCATGTGGAAAGACTTTTGTGACAATATATGGTCCATACCATCGTGACTTAAGCTTGCCTGGAAAGAGTCTTAATCTTGAGTTGTAGATCAATACCTTTTGTCCTTCATAAAACTCCTTCCTTGCTAATTGTTTATCATGGTATAACTTAGTCCTTTCCTTGTATAGCTTGGCATTTTCATATGCATCGTGCCTCAATTCTTCAAGCTCATTTAGTTGCAATCTCCTTTTGTCACCTGCCTGTTTCATATCAAAATTGAACTTTTTGATAGCCCAATAAGCTTTGTGTTCCAATTCTACCGGCAGATGACATGCTTTTCCAAAGACCAAACAGTATGGTGACATGCCAATGGGTGTCTTGAAAGAGGTCCTGTAGGCCCATAAGGCATCGTTCAAGCGTAGCGACCAATCCTTCCTCCTTGTGTTGACTGTCTTTTCCAAGATGCTCTTGATCTCTCTGTTGCTAATCTCCACCTGCCCACTGGTTTGAGGATGATATGGAGTTCCCACTCTATGTGTAATCCCATATTTCTTCATCAAAGAAGCAAATGGGTAGTTATTGAAGTGGCTCCCTCCATCACTTATTATTGCTCGTGGTGTACCAAACCTAGTGAAAATGTTCTCCTGCAAAAACTTGACAACAACTTTGTGATCATTAGTTCGTGAGGGGACAGCCTCGACCCATTTAGACACATAATCCACACCAACAAGTATATATAAATAACCAAATGAGTTAGGAAATGGACCCATGAAGTCGATTCCCCAAACATCGAAAAGCTCGATTACTTGTATGTTGTGTAGTGGCATTTGATTTCTAGAAGAGATGTTGCCTGTCCTTTGGCATTTGTCGCAAGTCCTGCAAAAAGAAAAAGCATCTTTGAATACTTTAGGCCAATAAAAACCAGATTGCAATACCTTAAGTGTTGTTCTCTTTGGCCCAAAATGTCCTCCACATGCATATTGGTGGCAATGTTGTAGAATACTCCTTTGTTCCTCGTCTGCCACACATCTTCTTATAATTTGATCAGAGCAAAATTTGAATAAATAAGGATCATGCCAATAATAGTGTTTGCTCAGATCCACCAATCTTTTCCTTTCCTGATGTGTCATACCTGGAGGAAAAACATGAGCAGTTAGAAAATTGACAATATCAGCAAACCAGGGGAACTGTTCAGAGAGTCCAGTCGACTGGTTGAAGGACCAGTCGACTGCCCCGAGAGTTTGAATATTTATTTCAAATAGATGTTCATCTGGGAAATTTTCATTCAGCGGGGGCACATTTCTTTCTTCCTCGTGCAGTAATCTGGACATGTGATCTGCCACAACATTGTCGCATCCTTTCTTGTCTCTAATCTCAAGATCAAATTCTTGAAGCAATAGCACCCATCTGATTAACCTAGGCTTAGCATCCTTTTTAGCAAACAAATATCTCAAGGCAGCATGGTCAGTAAAAACAATAACTTTAGAACCAATTAAGTATGATCTAAACTTCTCTACAGCAAAAATAACAGCTAACATTTCTTTTTCAGTAGTGGAATAATTTAGCTGTGCATCGTTTAAAGTTCGAGAAGCATAGTAGATAACATGAGGTTTCTTATTGATTCGTTGACCTAAAACAGCCCCTAAAGCATAATCACTTGCATCACACATAAGCTCGAAAGGATGGCTCCAATCTGGTGTCATGACTATAGGTGCAGAGATGAGAAGATTTTTTAATGTATTAAAAGCATTTGTACATTCTTTTGTCCATATAAACTCAACATCCTTAGCTAACAAGTCACAAAGGGGTTTGGAGATTTTTGAAAAGTCTTTTATAAATCGTCTATAAAAACCTGCATGTCCTAGAAAACTCCTAACACCCTTAACTGTAGTGGGAGGGGGTAACTTTGATATGATGTCAATTTTTGCCTTGTCCACCTCTATTCCCCTTTTGGACACCACATATCCCAACACAATACCTTGTTGTACCATGAAATGGCACTTTTCCCAATTCAGCACTAAATTGCATTCTTCACATCTTTTAAGCACAAGCTGCAAATGGTTATGGCATTCATCAAAACAAGATCCAAAAACACTAAAGTCATCCATAAATATCTCAATAAACCTTTCCACCATATCTGAAAATATGCTCATCATGCATCTTTGAAATGTAGCTGGAGCATTGCACAATCCAAAAGGCATCCTCCTGTAAGCAAAAGTACCAAAAGGGCATGTAAAAGTGGTCTTTTCTTGATCTTCTGGAGCAATAGCAATTTGATTATAGCCACTATAACCATCTAGAAAATAATAATGACTATATCCTGCTAATCTTTCTAACATTTGATCAATAAAAGGAAGAGGAAAGTGATCTTTCCTGGTTTCATTATTCAACTTCCTATAGTCGATGCATACCCTCCATCCTGTGGTTACTCTTGTTGGGATAAGTTCATTCTCTTCATTTGTTATCACTGTCACTCCACTTTTCTTAGGTACTACATGTATAGGACTTACCCATTTGCTATCTGAGATAGGGTAGATGATGCCAACATCTAGTAGCTTCAAAATTTCTGCTCTTACCACTTCCTTCATGTTGGGGTTGAGCCTTCTCTGTGCCTCTCTGCTAGGTTTTGCACCGTTCTCAAGGAGTATTCTATGCATGCACTTGGATGGACTTATTCCTTTGATGTCTGCAATGGTCCATCCTATTGCATTTTTGTGTTCTCGCAATACCTTCAGCAGCTTTTCTTCTTCCTGTGCATTTAAGTTTGCAGCAATTATCACCGGCAGTGTCTGGTTCTCGTCCAAAAATGCATGTTTCAAATGATCGGGCAGCTGCTTGAGTTCTATGTCTGGACGCTTCTGTACAGTCGACTGGTCCATGTCAGCAGTCGACTTGTTCTGGGTGTCTGGGTTTGGTTGACTGGTTAGAACACCAGTCGACTTACTCTGCTCATCAGTTGCCTGTTCTGTAGAAGAACAATTTTTATCAGACACCAATTTTTCAAATAAAGGTGCAGGCTTACCTGAATATGACTATGGAGTTTCAAGGTGATGTACTGTCTCTGCAATCTCCCAGTCATCGTATTCCTGTTCAACATGAGATAAAGTTAGAGATTGAGTGATTGTGGCTTGTAGTGGTTCAACGCTATGTACCTGAAATGTTTGATCAACAATCTCCTACACCACATCAATATTATAGCATTCATGATCATCTTGTGGTAATTTCAGTGTATCAAACATTTTAAATTCCACTTTTTCTCCGTTTATCTTCATACTTATAATGCCCTTTTTAACACAAATTTTTATATCAGCTGTACTCATAAAGGGCCTACCTAATATGATCGGTAGAGATGATGACATAGAAGATTCCTCCATATCTAACACAACAAAATCAGCAGGCAAAATAAAATCATTTACCTGAACTAGGACATCTTCTAAAATACCTCTAGGTCTTTTTATGCTGCGATCAGCCAATTGCAAAGTGATGGATGTTGGCTTGAGTTCCCCCAATCCAAGCTTTTCGTAAACAGAATAAGGAAGAAGGTTGATGCTTGCCCCCAAGTCTAGCAGTGCTTTTTCAAAGAAGTGCTCACCAACTTTGCAAGGAATGGTGAAACTACCTGGATCTTTCAGTTTAGGTGGTAATTTTCTTAATAAAACAGCACTCACTTCTTCTGTCAAGGCCACATCCTCCTTGACCTGAAATGTTCTTTTGTGAGTACAACAATCTTTCAAAAATTTGGCATACGAAGGAATTTGTTTAATAGCATCAAGTAGGGGAATATTAATTTCTACCTTTTTGAGAGTTTCAAAGACGTCAAATAAATGTTGTTCTTTCTTTTTATTGACTAACCTTTGAGGGAATGGTGGTGGAACTGTCCCTACTTTTTCACTTACCTTACTTGAACCCAAAGCTTTTGATGGTTGTGTATCTGGTTTGTCTGTGCAGTCGACTGGTTTGTAAAAACAGTCGACTGGTTTACTGACTGGCTTGTCTGTGTGTGTTTCAACCTTGTTATCAATTACCTTACCATTTCTTAAAGTAGTCACTGCTTGGAGTTGTTCTTGACCTCCTGGGTTTGGTATGGTTTGTGAAGGGAGTTCACCTGCCTTTCTTTCGCTTAGCTCTTTTGCAATCTGACCAATTTGGGTTTCCAACTTCTGAATTGCTTGCCCTTGTTGGTTGCTTGTTTGATGTTGTTGTTGGAGCAGTTGAAGAACAGTGGATTCAAAATCCAACTTCTTCTGTTATGGAGCTGGTCTTTCAAACCCACTTCCCATCTGAGGGTTTCGTGCATGTCCTTGTGTGAATTGATTCCCTTGATTATTTTGATTATTGCTCCATGAGAAGTTTGGATGATTTCTCCATCCTGGGTTATATGTGTTCGAGTATGGATTGTTCTTTGGTGGAAACACTCCTCGACCCACATAATTCGCATGCTCCTGATCTGTGAAAGTAGACATGGGACATGTATCAGTTGTGTGATCTAAATGAGAACAAATTGCACACATTTCATTTGTTTGATTTTTAACTCCACCCATCGTCGACATTGCATTAACAAGCATATCAATTTTCTTATTCATGTTTGCCATTTCTAATTGAATGTTATTATTATTAGAGATCTCGTAAACTCCCTGTTTTTTCGTCGGTCCCCTTCTTGTTGAGAATTGTTGGGAGTTCTCACTGAGTTCTTCAAAAAGTTCAATGGCTTCTTCTCCACTTTTCCTCATCAAAATTCCATTGCAAGCTGCATCAACAATTGCTTTGTTAGTGTCATTTAAACCTTCATAAAAAGCTTGTACCTGATCATCCTTAGGCAGATTGTGAGTAGGACACTTGAGAAGCTTGCTCTTGAAGTCCTTCCATGCTTCGAAGAATAGATCTCCATCTTTTTGCTGGAAGAGTTGAATCTCCCTTTTTAGCTGTTTGGTTTTCTGGGCTGGAAAGAACTCTTTCAAAAATTTCGTTGCCAATTGCTCCCATGAATTAATTGATCCTGGTTCCAAAGAATTATACCACAACTTAGCATTAAGTTTTAAAGAAAAAGGAAACAAGATTAACCTGATTTGTTCAGCGGTAAGCCCTTGGACGCTTTGTGTCCTGCAAAGATCGAAAAAGTCTTGCAGATAAAGATGAGGCTCTTCATCTGGTTTGCCACTAAAGTGGGGAACCATACTAAGTAAATGAGGAGATAGGTGCATGTTCCCTGTAGCATTAGGTTGAAAAGCAATGCAGGAAGGTTGCTCAATATTCTTAGGAGTGAATTTGTCCTGCATTGGTACTCGATTTTGTATTTCTTCAGCCATTCTTCCCTGTGAAATCTGTCTCTGTGCAGTCGACTGGGTCCGTACAGCAGTCGACTGGTTGGCTGCAACTAGCTTACCTAGTCTGTGCAAAGTTCGTTCTGTTTCTGCGTCAATAGGTAGTAGCTCTGGTCGAAGTGATCGTCTACCGTGCATTCACCGAAGTCCTGTAACCTAAAAGAAAAATTATTAATAAAAGAAAAGAAAAACTAATAAAAAAATTCTACTGACTTGTAAGTTAAAATACTAAACAATCCCCGGCAACGGCGCCAAAAACTTGTTGTGCTAATCTAGCTACCTAAATAAATAAACTAGACACAAATTATAAAACCTCGCAAGTGCACGAATCGAATCGTAGTAATAGCAAGGGTCGATCCCACAGAGATTGTAGATTTCAACTTACTAATCAATAAAACTAATAATAAGAATGAATAAGGGTTGTTGTAAAGATCTAAAAGAACTAAAAGATTAAAACTAAGATGAGAGGTGTTGAATCACAAATATCTCTTGAATAGTTGGGTTGTTGATCTCCACCAATAGTTAGTAATGCTAAGTTGCCTTCTGAATTTACTTCTAATTACTCATGTTTGTTCACTTCAAGGGCATGGTATCTACTCCTTAAAGTAATGTTTCCCTAAGCCAAGAATTAGGCATGGTATCTACTCTAATTCGTTTCTTTCCGTAAGTATCTAGCATGTATCTACTAAGTTATACTTAGAGAAAACATAAGAACAGTGGAAACGAACAAACACTTAAAGTTCTAGAAATTGGTATCAGATCTAGATCCTCTAAGTTGATTGAACCAAGAACCCCTAAAGGTTCCCTTGTTACAAATTATGAGCACGAGATTCAGTCGTCTCAATATGCTCATATAACAGATTCAGATAAATGACATCCAAACTTGAGCTTCCCAAGTTCTGTACGTCAGTCGACTGGCTCTCACCTCAGTCGACTGCTCTCAGTCTTGAGAACTAGTTTGACTATCATAAACCTATACCAATTCAATTAGATTCAATCAATAAGTAACATAGAAGAGTTCAGAAGAAAATAGCATTACATAACTACGGTTTCGATCTACCCAACCATGAAATTAGTTCCATATAATAATAACTTTATTGCTTAACAAGTTTGAATACATGATCAACATAAAAGAATAAAGAGAGAAGAAGAAATAAACTAATGGATTCCGGCAATATGGTCGGCTGGCTGTCACACAGTCGACTGCCTTCTGGTTGCTGGATCTTCTCTCTCCTTCTTCGATGTTGATGGAGTGATGCTCTCGATGTTTGTTCAGGAACTTGGTGATTGAGTCGCTTCCCAGAGATATATCTGATGATCCCCTCTCTAAGTTGACCTCTTCTGATATTTATAGAGTACGGCTAAGAATTAGGGTTTCCACTTTTTCAGGAAGATCCTTCTTTATTTGATTTGATGATTAATATCTTTCTCTTTTCTCCTTTCCTTCCTTATCTGTTCACCACGTCCACTTGGAAATACCCTGTCTTTAGATTTGATTCGCTGCATAAAATCTTGATTCAAATAGATTTGAAATTAGATGCAGGTGTATCTTTGAAGATTTAATTTGTTTACTCCGCCGCAGACCAGTCGACTTATCTCTGGACCAGTCGACTGAGTCGAGACTTCTGTAGATTTCATCTTTGATCAGGCCAGTCGACTGCTCTTGGGAATAAGTCGACTGTTCCTCTGTGTATCATCTTTGAAGTCCTGAATCTGCTTCGTTTTGCTGTTATAAGCTGTTTCCTGTGGAAAAGAGAAAATAAGAGTTAAATACCATATATAGAGCTTTTAAATGTCTAATTATATTAAGATTATTGCTCTAAAAAAGTGAATAATAATGTGTTCATCAGATATGGCCATGGAGCTATCTCGTATTTGTTGAGTAAGTCCGGTAGGAGGTAAAACTAATTCTAGGTTGGAAAATTATTCATGTCTTGAACCAAATAATTAGGCACATAAGTGAAGATGTAGTAAACTTGGGCAAACGTAAGTGGGTGCTTCTATATAGTCGGCGGTGGATCTCCGTGGCTATAGACCCAGTTGGCGGACTGTAGTTGCTCCGTAGGAGATAGACTTTTATTTTTCTGGGACTTAGCGTAGTCGGGCAGATATTTACCATACTCCATTGTATATACGTATACCGGAGCTAGGGGCACTTACGGGATGGTTCGCACGATGAGGGATTCGTTATAATAGCCAGCGAGGCTGAGATCCTTAGTCGTGGAATGATCTAAACCTTGCTTTATTACTAGGTAGTTTCATGGCGAGGGATCGAACCCTTTATTGTGGAGTACGTAAGCGCTTGCCCTCGGACCTATGTAGTATGGGATGCATAGAATCCGAACAAGTGTGCATTAGTGTCATCGTAGTATAAAATGTGTGCATTAGGCATTAAGACATGGCATACACTTACATGTTTAGCGTAGTCACAATTTAACACTTTATTGTTCATTCAACTTTGTGATTTGTTAAAGTAATGAGATTGTTATATGTACGGCAAAGAGTGGATGGTTGAGTATAACATTTTCGTCAGTTGTAAGTGACTAACGTGCCCATAGCTTGACATGCAGGTAATGGACTTTGCCATGAAGATGTTATGATGCAGTTGATGATTTACATTGTTATAGTTGTACAAGTTGTATTTTATTTTATTGTTGTATTCTTTCGCTGTGTAAAGAAAGATGTAATGAACTCTGATGTATTATTGAAATGTTTTAAATTTTCTTGTAAAATTGTACGAAGTGAAGTAAAGATCCTGTGAAATCTCGAATTCGGTTTTATTTGAAATTCGGGGTGTTACAGTTTTAAAGTAGAGGTAATATGAATGGACTCAGTTCCTAATACTGGAAAAGCTTCAGCATTGGCATTAGTAACACTAGATACTGGTGGAGGAGACAAATTTGTAAAATAAGATTTATCATAAGTCATATGGTCCGAGGCACCCAAATCAATAATCCACATATGAGAACCAACAAAGCCAGAAATATGTAAGGCCATACCCATCTTACCTCGACCAGATATCGAAGCAGTTGGAGCAGCAGTACTTGCTGTAGCATGATCCTGACCGACTACTCCAAAGAAATCTGGGTCTTGTACCATCTGAACAGCCGCCTTCCCTTTAGGATGATATCCCTACTTACTGGGGTACCCATTCAGCTTCCAACAAGTCTCCTTGATATGCCCAAGCTGATCACAGTAGGAACAACGATGAGGTTTATTGGAAACACCTAGTGGATGACCCTGTTGGTGCAATGGGACCAAGATTTGATGATGATGAGGTACATGAGCCTTAGCCTTAATGGCTAAGCTTGAAACTTCTGTTTGTGCCTTTTGTAGACTCTCTTGCTGAGATTCATCCTTGCGGATGTATGTGAAGACTGTAGTCAAGCTAGGGGGATATGTCATCGTGAGCAACTCTCCTTTAGCACTGCTATGCTTTGTATCAAGCTCTCTTAAGAACACATGAACCCGCTCGAGTTCCTTCTCCTTCTGGTACCACATAATATCCTTCTAGTTCTTGATCTTGCAAGGCCGCTTCTGATTAATTTCTGCCTATATTCTTCAGCTTTGTATAAAACACAGACACTGGTTGTCTATTCTGTGTCAGACTAGCAGCTTTTCACATTAACTCATGAACTTGTATAAAATTAGATTCATTGGTATACAAGTTCCCCATCGTCTTCCAGATCGCTTCAGTAGTTTCACATTCCTCCACCATCTGCATCATATCATCAGTCATGGCTCTAAACAAGATTGCCATCACATACCCATCAACATCTTCCCACTTAGCATAGGCTTCATCCTCTGATTCATCTGGAGCCTTGATTTTTCCAGTCACATGCCCCATCTTATGCATGTCACGGAGATAAACAAACACGATCTTCTTCCATGTTCAGAAATTAGTACCATTGAGCTTGGTACTCCAAACGATCCAGAACCAGAATCTGAGGTGTTGACAGAGACATCAACCTTCTGGACTTCACCCATTGTAATTATTGAAGAAATTACAGCGGAAACAACAAAACAGGCGAAATTCGACGAACCAAAAGCAACAACAGCACCCAGTCAGAAACTTGGAGGGCTGTTTTGACCAGGAAGATAAAAGAATGTGGATCTGAGTTCTGAATGAAAGTTGTAGTTCGTCGATTCGCCTTCAAAAGAGTGGTTAAACGCCACGAATGGAGTTCTGTAGCTCTGGAAAAAATAGTTTTTCTGCAGCTGCGCGCAGAAACTTCGGCGATGAAAAGAACTCTTGACACCCCAACTTCTGGGTGTACTGATCAGAACCTGATCTAGGAAAAAATTTCTTGATCAGAAACTGATCTAAGAAATAATCAAAGTAAAATAAAGAGACAAAGTCCGCACAGATCTTTGCTCTGATACCAAATAAAAAATAGAACTTGTATATTGAATACAATGAATATTTTTATTGTACACTTGAATTTGGATGATTCAGAATGTTGAAGGTTAGGATGCTTATATAGCAGTCCTAACTGGTAGTAGGTGAGGTTAGGAGAGAATTAAATGAAGGTTTGATGGAGAGTGTTTGGTGCCATCAGACTTGGGTCACCTACTCCTAAATATTGACTCACTCCAACATTGACTGTGAAAAAAAGACGGGTTTATGAATGATTCTCTACTCTTTCTTGTTTCCTTTCTTGCCTTCCCCGATAACCACTCATGAAAGTAAGGAAAGGCAGAGTTGGCTACTCAATCCACATCAAATCTATCTTATCTATAGAATCACTTGCTAACTCGAAACTCATAACTCTTTCCCCAATCATCTGTTCACTTAATTGAACATATGTCAAGATCTTCACCTAATTTATGGAGAAGTATCTTTGAACAAAGATTGAAGAAAGATACAATTCAAGTTTCTTTGATTTTCGAGTTGAGCAAAATTCCACATATCTTGTGTTCAACATCTTTGTAGCTCAAATGTGAGAAGTTTCCGAAAACCATAGTGCCATGTCACCAAAAAACCATGAGCTGCAATGCCTTCTTAAATTGCAATTCTGACAAGCAATATTCGAATCACACTTACATTGTTTCATTATAAAGAAGTAACTGAAACAGAAGTAAAGAAATAATGGCTTGAGTTAGAGTCCCTTCTTATTTTCCACATTGAATCCAACATTCAGATGGGTTCAATGGATATGTCAATTTCTAGTTTCTATCGCTGATTATGGCTCTGATGTAGCAGCTTCCTCTTCCTCCTCCGCTAGCTGCCCACCTCTACTCCTCTTTTCCCTGTTTCGCCCACATGCCGCTGTCTCTCATGGATGTATTTGAACTCAAGATGAGGGGATGTGGGCCTGATAAAGTGGTCCTACCTCCTCCTCCTTCCCCACCCACCCCACCTCCTCCACCCCCGGTCTGCACCACCCCCCTCCCCGGTTCAAGATCCCCTACTGCTTGGCCAACCTCCAACGAAGGGCATGCGAAAGCTCAGGCAGCGCGCCTGCTGCTGATGAGATATTTGATCATAGGCACTCTGGCAATAATCGCCATCATCACCGCTCCTACTCACCTCTACGCCAGGGATAGGTCCCACGAGGGGGTCCTCCTATAGGCCATTACTACCATAAAAAGACCCACTTGTCGCACCATCGAAGAACCATTACCAAAGGAGCTAAGCAACCAGGTCGAGACTTGTCCCACAAAAGAAAATTTGATGCTTAAGGTAGGGATTCTCACTGAAGACCTCACCACCATCAGAATCACCCAAACAACCACCACTCCCACCCTGATTATCACTAGGTCAACCAAAAGACCACACATTATAGAAACAATGCACCAAGCCCTCCAAAACCTCACGTACCCTTAAGACCAACCTCTTCCCCCCTCCTCCTCCAAACCCATCTCCGCAATCCCCATCCCATTGGCATACTAATATTAATGCATCTAATGGGGGTGCAGAGGGGAGTCCTGAGATGGCTATAGTTGCATCGGAAGGGGAGGTGCCGATGGGGGTGGAGGAGAGGCAATGGACCAATGTGGTGAGCAAAACAACCAAGAAAAAGGCTATTATGGATCAAAGTTCTAGCAAGTCAAAGGCTTGTAGCAAGGGGAAGAAGAAGCCAGTGTCGTGTTTCAACTGTGGTGACTTGGGCCACATTCGTTCTGACTACACGAAGGAGGTGCGCTGCCATGTCGTATCACTACTCTAATGTAGTGTTAAGCACTGAAGAGACCAAGAGAATTGTGAAGCGAGGCTGCTCATCGGAGAATCCGACCAAAGATCAAATTAGCCAACAACCTTGCATCCATAAAAAAGGAAGAACATTGACTCAGAGCGTGATGCGCTATTGCCAGTATCCAGAGTGGCCGCCTTTCGGAAAATCACCTTCTTGACGAACTCAACAAATGGTGGCCGATAAGGAGTCACCGTGATTGGGTCGTGAAAAAGATGTGACATAGCCAATTCCTTGTCTCATTCCCCTATACTGATAAACTGACAGAGGTAGTGGATCTCAAGAAGGTGGACTTCGATCACTTTTCGATGGTGTTTAGCATATAGACCCCTAACTTTGGAGCGGAGCTACCGCAAGGGGAGGCATTTTGGATTTGGATCCACAATGTCCCCCTCCATTGTTGGGGGAGAGAAGTGCTAGAGGAGATTGTTTCCGATTTTGGGACCATCAGTGAAATCAACATTAAAACCCTAAGGAAATCTAAGCTCATCTCAGCTCGAGTACAAATCAGATTGCCCAGCATCTCTAAGATGCCCCGATTTGAAAAATTCTTTACCTTCGAAGACGCTTACATCATTCGCTTTGTACTCGATTCCAAGGTCAAAGCAGCTCACCCTCCTCAGATGACGAACCCTAGCAACACGACCCCATCGTTCAATCAGTCGTAGAATACCTTTTGCACTTGGAATCGATGATCGACGGAGTGCACGAGATTGAGAGTGCCCATAAAGAAATATCAGGTGGCTAAGGAGCCTGAGCGCCGCCGTCAACCACCTTCGGAACCTGTTCTACCTCGCCAAATTCCTACCAACTTCAACAATCAAGATCTAAGGGAGATTTGCCCATCCAACATTCGAGAGCAGCCGACAACTAAGGAAGGTCAAAGCAGTCACTTTTCGGCCTTAATCCCTATTCCCCCTTTTTTCCTGCTCAGATCCATGTTCCGATCCAGGCTCGGAACCAAGCTTAGATGGAAGGGCAGAAGGAGTAGCTTGGAATGGGTCACGTCAGAGTCGCTTGTGGAGGTCTTTTGGGTGTTAAGGGCAGCGATAGAGGTGCTCAGGAGGCCACTTTGATCAGAGATCCGCATCGGGTTTGTACAGCTAAAGTTGACCTCACAAAGTTGGCAAGGCAGGTGGAAAAATGGGGGATCTCAGAGAACATGGAAGCTCAGAATGGCAATTGTAGCCCTCGAAAAGCTGAGTTGAGAAATCGATAAGGTTAGCTAAAATTGAAATCGCTCAACCTGCCTTTGCCCTAAATAAAGAAGGAATGGATGAAGAAATTGAAGATAAGAGAAAAGGGGGTGAAGGCATGCCTTCTGAGGAGCTCATGGGTGCGGTAGACTTATCCAACGAGGGGATGCCACTTGTCGCTCTGGCGAATCCCCCGAAGCGTTGCGCTATCTCATGCGGTACCAAAAATGCAAATTCTAGCTCCTATTATTGATATTGGGCCCTATGGGCCTGGGCAAGAGACGGGGCCCAACACTGCTTATTCTTTTGGGAGTGGGCCTCGATGTATTGGGCTTAATGATGGGTGTGATCCCAATTTGGGTGCTGTTTTTGGTTGGGCCCACAGAGGGTCCAGGAGCTTAGATGCGAAGGATGGGCCTATGATGGGGTCTGTTCTAGAGTCATCTCCCGCTTTGGAGACATCTGATGACAATAGTGAGGCACATCTTAACTTGGATGAGGAGTTCACATTTTCTGATGAGGACTCAAACTTCTCAGAGGTTGTTGTGGATACACAAAGAGGGATCTCCTCCTACACTCTGGAGATATTAGTTTCTACGCTCCCCGCATCTGTCTTGCAGGGCGGTTCTACAACCTTCGGAGCAACTAGAGGTTTCAGAGTTCAGAAAGTGGCCAAGAGGGCTCATGAGGAGTCCTTGAATGATTATTTAGAGATTGCCGCAGTGACCAGGTCGGCCAAAAATGACGGTGGAAGTACACGTGATTTCTTAGCTTTTGTTTTCAATTTTATGTCTGATTCAGAAGTTTTTACTTTAGGCAAAACTTGTGGTCTTACGGTAAATGATGTAGATCGTAATAGCTTATTACTTAACAAGATTAGAGAATGGGAAAAGGATAGAGTTCACTTACATGCGTCTACTAATCATGTTTCGACACCTCCCCTTGAGGAGAGAGTTGCATCAGGGCTCTCCCCCAGCCACACATGTAACCCCCAATATAGTCCTCAATGACTGTCTTCTTTTGGAACATTAGGGGGGTGGGGTGGTAAAAGAGATATGGTCAGGGATGTTATTATTATATCCAATGCTGAGATTGTTGGTCTGTAGGAGACCAAGCTCATTCAGGGATTTAAGATCACAAGGCTAGGTGGGATTAGAATTAAAGATTGGAAATTTTGCCCTTCGATGGGAACTTCGGGGGGGGGGGGGGGGGGGGGGGGGTATAGCCATCGGTTTTAATTTGAATCTTTTCACTTGTCTTGATAAATTCCAAAGCAAATATTTGTTATTAGTATGTCTTCATCGTCGCTCGGACAACTGGGATCAAATGGTTATTGTTGTTTACGGGCCGAACCAGTCAAATGCTAGAGACACATTTTGGAGTGAACTATTGTCAGTCCATACCCAGTGGCAGAATGCCTGGATTGTTGGGGTTGATTTCAATGTTACCAATTTGCCTTTGAGCACTGGGGTAGAGTGTCTAGTGGAGTAGATAGGGAATAGTTCAATAGGGTGAATAATAATCTGGATCTAATTGAAATTCTAATTAATGACAGACTCTTCACTTGGTCAAACATGCAAGCAGCCCCCATTATGGTGAAGCTTGATAAAGTCCATGTCTCCATGAACCGGGAGACAAAGTTTCCGCTAGCTTCGGCAAAATCACTCCTAAGACCAACCTTGGACCATGTCCCATTCTTACTCTCCACAAGAGAATTTAGTTCTTGTAAATCGTAGAAATTCATATTTGAGAATGCCTAACTGGAGATTCAGGGTTTTCACCACATGGTGATGGAAAAGCTGAGATCTACCAATGCGAGGGATGGATGCTGCATCCTGTTGGTGTGAAAAGGTCCGACGGCTATGCAACAGATTACATAGGTAAAACGGTACTAGATTCTCAAATATTTGGCACGTGAAGGACCCGTTCCTAGAAGGAATTGACGAGCTTGAAAAACTAGAGGAGTCCCGTGACCTCTCCCAGAATGAGCGGAACATACTCCTCGAACTTAGGGATAATGTGGCTAATCTCTACAAACTCGAGGAGATCAAGTGGCAATAGAGGTCCAGAATTTCGTGACTCAAAGAGGAAGACACGAACATTGCCTTCTTCCATTGGGTGGCTAGTGCTCGACAGAGATCTAACCTTATACTTTCTATTCATACAGACACTGGCACCTATCAAAACGAGACTGAAATTACTAGTATTTTCCAATATCATTTCAAGAACCTATTCGGGCATAGGAATGTGTTTTGAATTCCTCTGCGGGAGAACTTCTGGCATAATAGCAACTAAGATACAGCTTAACCAGTACATAATTTTGTGGACCGGTTCACGGAGGAGGAAGTGAATGAGGTGATTGATCAGATGGGATTGGAGAAAGCTGGTTCGGAGTGCCATGTTGTGGATTTTTCCGAGAGCACAATATGTTGCATTAGACCACAAAATTAAAAGGTTTTGTTCATTTATGTGTTATTACATCCATGAATTATTTCAGATTTTTATATGATCATTTGATATGCTAATAAAATTATGAGATGGATATATGTCGTAAGGCAGACTTAGGAAAAGAAAAACAGAATGGTTGATATTGTAGGAATTTTCGTGAATTATTGAAGCATGATTTTGATCTGGAAATTTTATGCATGTTGATTATCTAAAAAAATCAGTAGATTATTTGGATGATTTTAAAGGCATGAGAAAAATCTATCTCTAATCAGTATCGATGTTGAATTAGAGAACTGGATGGTTTCTGAGATAAATTGCAGTAGCTATTACTCACTGAATAATTAGAATTTTGACATGAGGTCTTTTGCATGATGTTGGGTATGATGTCTAGTGTTACCACCATAAATTTTGTGTCAATTGTACAAGTGTTCAATTTACTGTAATTTTGTGTTTGAGCACTGTGCTGTTTTCAGCCAGTTTCGACACTGTAAAGATTGGAAAATTGAGACCTGTTAGAGGCATATTTAGAGGATCATGACCCAGGAGAGTGTTGTAGGGGACACCTAGACCTTTCCAACAAAACTAATTTGAGGCAAATCCAGTAAACAGTTGAATTTTTATAATTTTTGTAAGACTGGACAGAAGACGATAGTAGAGCTGAATGCTCTGAATTGGAGAGACCAATTGTGTAATGGGTGTATCGATGATAGATGAGTGTGTTAGGGTGACTTAATGGTATAATTTGTACTCATGACCAACTAGAGAGTTGTTGAGGACACCCACACCCTTCTACAGAATTTGAGTTTGTGTCGTTCTGATGAACGAGTAGGATTTTGTGTTACTAGTAAGGTGCAGCCCGTGCACAGGAAGCACGCAAGTTGGAGCTTGAAAAGCTAATTTGAGGACTTAAACGGTTGAGTCTAAGCTTGTGATTAACTAGGTAGTTATAGCCTAGGATCGTACCTTTCCAGGTTGGGCCATACACTCCAATCGGAGTTGTATCGAGAGAGGGATGACCATTTTGAGATTGGGCGGAAACCCGTAGGTTGCTTAGTCTGGGTTAGGACTAAGGATTGTGAAAGCAACTTTTCCTTGTGTGTGAGCCGAGTCGGTGACTCGTGGCTAAGGATGGTCGATCTCTGTTATTGAGGTTGTTGTTTCCCCGAGTGGGATGTGTGACTCGAGTTAGTCACTAGGGTAAAGGATACCCTGCACCTATCAAGCCTATATTATTAGACTTCTGCCGAGCGTAGGACGTCCGAGCATGCCAGTGAGTGGAGCTCACAGGACAATTTTATATTTATAGCCGGGGTAGCGACAGGCGTAGGCCATTTTGCTGGACGAGTCCAAGTCGGGGAAGTGGCGGACCGGACCAGTGTCGCCAGGGGCCAGAGGTTGATAGGCAAGTGTGGAAGCAGTTAATTCTTACCCGAAGAATTAGAGTAAGGTAGGGGTTAAAATGGTTTATTAGGGGGTTGGAAAATTGCATTAGTCCTAGTAAGCCATAGTCGGTGTTGTATCTTCCAGTCGTAGGGATACGTTCTCGGCCGCTCATGGATTGAGTCTCGAGCTCGTATCTCGATCTGTTTATTCCCAAAGTTTGCCGGAGTAAGGTGCGGGAGGCCCGAAGGAATTGACCTTTCGTGGTGCTCATGCCCCTAAAGCGCGGGTTTTGTTTTGTGTTTGGTGTATATTTGTTCATAACCCGGGCCAGGGGTGAACACGCATGCGAGAGTCCATGAGTGGACATGTGGAACCAAGGGTCGTAAGGACCAGGTTCAATGTGGTTTCTAAGGAGATCCGTGCGCGGGTACCAACTGGCGGTGACCACTTGGGCACTACAGGGTGGAATATGACCGACCGCTGCAATCTCCTTGGGCGACGGACAGTCTATTGGGAACTGAATGGGTACATGGGTAGGATGCATGGCGAGGGATTGAACCCTACAATCAGGAAAGGCGAACTCCTTGGAAGGTATGTAGTATGGGATGCATACATTTCCATCGAAGTTGATTTGGGGAAGTATGTAGTATGGGATGCATACGTTCCCAACTAAATTGCATTAAAGTAGGTGCATCTTGTGCATTCTTGTTTGTGCGTTAGATTAGGCTATGCTTGGGTCTTAGACGCATGTAGTATGGGATGCATGCGGATCAAGATTTCCAAGTCTTGCTTGCCTTAGAATAGGCTTGTGATTGGTGCATTTAGTTGTTAGATCATGGCATACACGAGCACCATATAATTTAGGATGCACGTTTCCCTTTTCCATTCAAGATGGGTTGTGATTGAATTTTAGAGGATCGCTGTTATCACCAGCTTTGCGTCAGTCGAAGTACTGACGTTCTCCACCTTTTAGGTATCGACTTCTACCTTTCGAGCAGGTACAGAGATATCAGAGTGGCGCAGCAGAAGACTCAAGCCGAGGAGCAAGTTCCAGGAAAGCAAATTGACTGTTCAGCGGAGCCTCAGCAGTGAGCCGTCGACTGCCATTCAGAGAGAGAGAAGTTGTTAACTTTACAGAAGGAAGTGATGTATGTTGTAATAAGATGTACTGAGTTTATGTAATTTGTATTCTTGTCAAGAACAAGACATTGGTTGTAATCAATGATGTAATAACTCACTTGGCAATAAAAAGTTTTTAAATTTCCATGTTATTACTGTGTTGAGATACATTTGAAGGGAAAGATTCGGGGGAGTGTCACGGATACCCGGTGATGGGAATCTGGGGCGCTACAACATCTGTATGTACCAACTCTAGCTTCCCAAGCTTCTTCTCACTCCCACCCAACTGAAAGCTAACTGTCTTCTATTTGTCCATCACACAATTCTCGCAAAAATCCACCTCAACCTTCTTCAGCCCCGGTAAAAGATCCCTAGAACAAAGCTACTTAACACCCTTTTTACCAAGGTGCCCCAACCTGACATGCCATAAAATTGAAGAGAAACTATCTACTGATGTTGTAGCAATGATATCACCTAAATTACCTCCTCTGAGTAAGTACAACGTGTCACCACGCTTCCTTTTGCCACCAACCTGGCACCTGTAGTCACCTTCCATTCTCCATGCCCAAAAGTTGTTGTAAACCTTTCTTTGTCTAGTTTGCTAGTTGAGATCAAGTTTTTCTTCAAGCTCGGAATATGTCTTGTATCATACAAGACTGATTGCCCACCATTGCGAGCCTTCACTCTCACAGTGCCTCTACCCACAACTGGACATATCTGTCCATTACTAACTAAAACTGCACCAAAATCACCTATCCTGTAATCCTCAAAAACATCCCTAATAGGGGTACAATGATAAGAAGCACTTGAGTCTATACACCAATCATCTTGCAAAATATTAAATCCAGCAGATAAACACAATTCATCTAGACAGAGTTCAATACTTACCATATTGGCTACCTGTGACCCGGCTTGTGCTTTCTTATACTCCTCGCATTGGTCTCTCCCGTGTCCTGGCTTCTTGCAGTACCAACACTCACCTTTGCAATTTCCTGTTCTTGACTTGGACCTGTGATTCCTACTTTGCAACCTCTCTCTGTTGTTACTTCTATCACGGTTATCAACTGACAGCGTGGTATTGCTAGGATATGACACCAAAGTCTCTCCATGTCTCTTCTTCCTTGCATCCTCATTCATGATGCAGCTTATAACATCCTTTAGGGTTGTCGTATCAGTTATGGTGCTAGTAATAGTCTGCTCTACTGTGCCATAACAATCAGAAAGACTGGATAGCAAGAACAACGATTGTGCCCTCTCCTCAAACTTTAAACCCGATGATTCCATTTGATTGTAAACCATACAGAAATTATTGATGTGCTCAGCAACCGAACCCTTTTCTGACAACTTCAAGTTAACCAACTTCTTTAGGTGTAAGATCTGATTCGCTGCATTCGGCTTCTCAAACATGTATGTCAATATCTCCATTGCCTCCTTTACGGATCTTGCTTTCTCAATATGAAATAGTGTATTCCTGCTCAGCGACAACTGAATCTGCCCAAGCGCTTTACGATCCAATCTATTCCAGGCCGCCAATGTAGCTGGATCGACCTACGCCCCTTCTGGCTTCACACCAAACAACGGATCATCTAGATCCTTCTATCGAAGATACGCAATCATTTGGATCTTCCACATTGTGAAATCCGTTCCATCGAACTCCTTGACTCTACTCTTGTCCCCCATCTCAATCAAGACTACCAACCTATAGCTCTGATACCACTTTGTTGAATTCTAACTGCGGAATAAACTCAACAACGACAACAAGATGCAAAAACTATAGAATCAAAATAAGATAAGAAAGAACAACCAAAAGCAACACACAAGAACACACAAGATTTTTATCGGGGTTCACCCAAACAATGGTTACTTCCCCGCGCAGAGGCACTCCTGCGATTTTCACTAAAAATATGAAGATTAGGTTTACAAATCTCTCAAGAACTCACTACCAACGTGTAGGATTTCTCTTTATGTCCCTCTCTCTTAATGACGGCTGGTAGATCTCTCTTTTCTTTTTGCATAACCCTAAAATCATACACAATACAATATATATAGGATTCCATAATTTTCCATCTCAGCAGCTCATCAATCAGTATCGGGACAGTCGACCACAACTCTAGGACAGTCGAATGGTCCTTTCCTCGACTGCACGAAATCCAACAGAGAGCGGGTCGATCGACTGCACGTCGACCGGTCACTTCTTCAAGACTGCAAGTTGAACCAGAGAGCGGGACGGTCAACTGTGCAGTCGACCGGTCGTCGGTCGGGGGGTGCGGTCGGGGGCGCGGTCGACCGCAACTCTGTTGTAGCCTCCAACTACTCTTGACCTCTTGCTCCCACTTCGGCTCTCCTTCCCGCCTAACTTCTTCAACTCATTATCGTGTATTAGATCCACCAACCCCAACAAAGGGTTGTTGATAATATAGTGACTGTACTCGAAATTGTGAGCTTGTTCCCAAAATATTGTGTCGGCTAGTGCTATCGGTTTATTGTTGGATTACTGAGTATCCCAATTCACCGTGTATTGTTTTAGGATTATCATGCCGACTATTGTTATCGTTATTGTGTAAGAAATTGCTATTGTTATCGTGCGAGTACATGACCTATAGAATCTACCACCTTAGTCTAAACGAAATTGATTGTATGCATGGAACCTGTAGTATGGGATGCAGTAGTACGTGCATTAGTTAGGATTAAAAATAAATAACAAACTTAAAATTTTCATCGCATTGTCATTGCATATTGTCATCTTCATTGAACAATGTTACCGCTATTGTTTACCATTATTGTTATTGTTTATTGTTATCGTTATAAATCATCGTTATTGCACATTGTACTATTATCGCCTTGTCACTGTTCAATACTATTGATTTCATCGTCCATTATATTCATCGTTATACCGTTATTATCATTGTTCGCTGCTTCTCTGCTTGTTGTCCACGACTTGCTCTAAGGATATTTTTTCTCTCTTTTAGATGAACAACTTACAGGTAATCAAAGAGATTTGCCTGATGGACTAGGAGAACAACAATGGTGAAATACTTGTGTTGTTGCGCTGTTTAAATAATCATTGTTTCTCCTTTTTTTTAACTTTAATAATTGAACATTGTTGTATTGTGGGCTTTTGACCAGAATGATGTTGTTGATTCCAGATATTGGATTTATTTTATGTTGGTTATTTTATGCTTAAATTTCAAGTATTGTTATTTATGTGATTACTTCTTTTATTGCATGCATGGTTGTTTTACTTCCTGTTTTATATTGTTGAGTTGAATGGATGACAGCCTATGAATGACGCAAGTCATTCGCTGGGCCATGTCACGTGCTTGCATTCCGTATTTCTGAAAAGCGGGGCGTGACAATGCTCTTGAAGAACATATCACTCAGGCCGGGGTGAAGTGCACACAGGGTCCTCAAAGAAAGACTTGGGGGTTGGAGGACAATGGTTCATTTACGGTCCGCTCCTTATACAATCGTATCCACATTCGGGGTTGCCGACCTGAGTGGGCTTTGATCCTTTGGAAGGCAATGGCGCCCCTAAAAGTCAGGGTATTTTCTTTGGTTGGTACCCAATAATGCTATCAATACTAGAGAGAACCTGACTAAAAGACAACCTTACATCGCAACCACTTGTGAGTTTTGCAACTTCCATACGGAATCACTGAACCATTTGTTCATCGAATGTCAGCGGAGTAGGGCCACGCTGGTTGAGATGCTCAGGGCCTTGGGTACGAGTGAATACCCGAACACTTATGAGGACTTGTAGGTAGGACCCAAATTTGCCACTATTCGGCACGAAATGAAAGAGGAGTGGTACATCATCATTGCCGCTATGACTTGGATTTTTATGACTTGACAGAAATAACTTTTACTTCCGTAAGACTAGTAATAGTAATCCTGGTATTCTTACTCATATCATGCATTTAATCTCCTTTGGGCTACAACTACTGCTACAGGGCCGGAAGGAATGATCGCCAGTCTTCTACGTAAATGAGTACGATGATGAGGAGTTTGGACATACCCTTAACTGAGCAGAGAGACGACACATTCACACTCACCTTCCAGAGATTAGTTGGAAGGAGTGGTCTGTGTAATTGTACTGCTTTGTACTCGTTTTGATATTTTACTTTTTAAATTTGTCCCACCCTCCATGAAGCTATTAGAGAGGTTTATATTTTATTTCCTGCTTTATAGTTTATCACAACAGTCTTGAGTTATTTTGTTATCTTATTAATAAAACAGTGTCAGGAGTCCACCTTTTCCTTTAAAAAACATCTTTGTAGCTCACAAAGTATCAGATATTTTTTTGATAACAAAATTGCATTTGCAGCTACAAAGTATTTCTCGAAGTTGAAAGCCATTCAGCCAAATAATCTTTTTAACACAACTGTCTCAACTTTTACTGGTATCACTTCCCATCGTCAAAGATAAACAGAAATTGAGGTACACATATGTCAGCAGTGTCAGGCCCCACATCCAACATCCGCTTATCGAACTATCATTGAGAATAGCAAATGAACAGATAAATTTTCGATTGAAGACCAGTAGAGGATTATATAAAGTTAACCAGCATCTTATTCATTAAAGAGGTGATCTACAGTCTGACGAGTTTCACCACCAAGTAATCCATCAGTATCTTCAATAATCACCTATTGTATATATTCTTAACTGAAATAAAAATAAGCCAGAGAGCTACTTAATTAATCATTTTGCTTTCTTGGAGATCTCATAGAGATAACTGAGGGCAACCACAGCAGCAGCAACTGCAACTCCAACAGCACTCTGTGCTAATACCACACTTGTTTTTGGATGGCATTTGACTCCGGCGCCAGAGCCTGAAGGAGGAGTGAAGCCGAGTTCTGAAAGCTTCTTGTGTGATTCTGCATAGTCCCTGAAGAAGGCATCCTCATCCTACAGCAAGAAACCAAGAATAGCCATGAGCATATTAAAAATAATCTTCAAATGAACAGCTCATATTATGCAAAACTATATAAGTACCTTTGCATATAGCTCGACGTAGCGTCTGAAGGCGGGATCCACTAGTAAAGCCTTGTCAGAAGGCAGCTTCAGAAGGCCCTCCGATTCCTCTTTCAACAACTCCCTGAGATGGAAAAATGGTTTTAAAAAATTTAGTTTTGGTGAAACCAACTATTAATTTTGGGTTTCGGTTGAATCAGTAAGCTTACACAAAGTAGGAATTGTCAAATTTGAGGGGTTCTTTAGTCCAGGCACCATCAAATCCGGACCTCTCTGGATGCGCTCTTCCCTATGATATCCAACAAAAAGAAGCCGTTGAGAATTTTGTATGTCAACTATAAATCAAGCAAGCATGTGATTAGTAGACTCATACCAGAGTATGGGCACCAGATAGTGCCACAATATCCTTGTCTGAGAGGCCCATCCGGTAGAAAATATCCTTCAGATGTGATGGACCTAAAACCAAGACCAAGAAATAAAAAGGTAATGATCATTCGCAGTAATAATGATAATAAATTATTATTAAGTAATATCAAGTGTCGGAATAATAATAATAAATGTTGATAAGAAGATTTTGTACAGCAGGTCGACTGCCTCAATAACTTTCTTTCTTTTCCCTTCGAATTGTTTATATCAAGGAATTGAAAGTACGATTTACAAAGGATTATAGACTGTATCAACAACCAGAGTTGAATATATTACAATTGACAGCATCAATTATCAGTTCAAATCATAATTCACAGACAAATTAGCATAGTTATCAAAGTAACCTACTTAAAATTGCATCCTCCTCTTTATCAGTTATCTTGAAAAGGAATTTCTTGAGAAGTATATATATTTAAGTGAGATCTTCAAGGAAATGTTTCCAGAAATGGTGGTCGATAAGTCTAAGAAACTGTCTTTACAGACTCTACCAGAGCATAATTTTACAAGGTACTTCCTAAAGAAACAACTCTGCTAAAACAAAACAGTGCATAACACTATAATAAGTCAATTGCAAGTGAACCTTTCTTGGCATCTGGAAGACGACCTTCTCTTGGGCAAACTGAAGAATCCTGAACAAGAGAGAAAAATGATTTATCTTGCATGCGATAAAAATATGATCAGAAATTTGTGAAGAAACGTCACTTAAGTAACAAAACTCACCTTCCTGCCAGGAACAAAATCAATAGTTGGTCCTCCAGTGATCTCAACTGCAACAACTCCAGCAAGCTGATAATAGAACATAAAGTTAATATATTATTGGAAATATTACATACACAGTTAAAATTTGAGTAAATAGTATAAAAGAATCATACAGAATAATAGAATATAAATACAGAATACAAATGCTATGAACATATCCTTTTACCAAAGCACACTTCTTTACTAAATATATTACTAAGAAAAAGCAAACAGTCAAGGTCGATGTTAAATATTGACTCGACCCAAAAAGAGAAAATGGTTTCATACTCTTTCACCAAAATCAACATATTTATTAGCTGGCCCAAACTTGCAGCGAAATCAGGGCAGTGGTAACCATGAATTACAGCATTGAGAATGAGATTGAGATATTTGGAAGAAACCATCTTTGAATATATATAGCATAGTACAACTTAGCTTTAATGACACCAAATTGTAATAAATTAATTAAATATGAAGTATACGTTTTCATCACACTGCACACTCATGTACTGTTCACTCACACAATATAACCGCCCAAATCCAAACATATGAAGAAGTCCTATAGGTTCCTAATCTTGCATGAGATAGAATGACTGAGCTGCGTGAAATTAATTTTTTATTTAAACGAAAACACAATTTTAAGTACATAAAATCAGCAGAATTAAGTAATCTGAACTTTTAATTTTCCGCTTACCTGGTAAAGATCAGCATAAGTAATCTGTGGATGTTTTGCCTTAATAGGTTCTGAAAAATAAGGAAAAAGGGAACAAAATGTAAGAAATCACTCATAGTTTTCAATCCTAAGCACCAGTTGTGTTTGTGCGAGTGCAGTAGTGCCTCCTTATGTATGAACATTTGCATCCAAAAACAAACTTTGGGAAAAAAAAATTTCTAGAAAAACTAATTTAGAAGATGAAGTTCAGCTAATATTACTATCAATAAAGAAGTGGATAACATCTCAGGACCATAAGCACATAAACCTTAACTAATTATCACTCCACAAAACAAGTAAACCATCACAAACTAATATGGTTTTTTTTTCCTTCCCCTGCTAGAAAAGACAGGAATAGTATGGTAGATTAAAATACAGTCTGAAATAAGCAATTCATAGAAATGTTAGAAAGACAGGAATAGTATAGTAGATTAAAATGCAGTCAGAAATAAGCAATTCATAGAAATATCATATCACAAGTTTCATAATGATCAAATTTTCTTACTTACATGAAAAAGGGCTAGTAAGGACACATGTTTCCATAAGACAATGATAAAATTTATTAATGGGGATATGACCAATATACAACAATATTACTTATATGAAAAAGGGCTAGTAAGGACAAGTAAGACAATAATAAAATTTATTAATGGTGATATGACCAATATACAACAATATCATACCTAGAAGATCAATAGCTATTTTCAGACCAGCATTTGCACCATGAGTGTATTCTTCTTCAAACCTAATTGAGCCATTTGGTCCACCTGTTTTTGTTTTTGCATCATATGTGCCTGCATCATGCCAACTATACGGAGAAAAGGAAATTAGACGCTGAACTTCTTGAGGATCAAGGGAATTTTATTAAAAAGACTAGAATATAAAGAGAGCCTCAACTATTTGAAAATGCTAGCGATCCAAGAAACCATAAACATAAATGCTCTAACAGAAGCAACTTATAAAGTCAAAATATTGCATAAATTTCAAATGTGAAATTGTTTCCTAACACAAGAGACCAGGGTCTGATATTATAACACTCAAGTCCCACTCTCTCGCACTTAAAAAGACTCCATGTGACTAGATCATTTTCGTAGTGACAGCTCGTTCTGCCATGACCCACCCACAAATTGTTAGCAAGGTACTTTACATTCCACGGTTTTACTTTAAGTATACAGCTCTCAAGTTTCCTTCACTTCAAGGGTGGGTCTAAACTTTAGTGTAATCATATGTTAGTCACATAACCGATTTCGAAAAATTCTGAAATTCAATGTTTTAGTCAGCTTTTGTAAGCCGTAGTCCAATACTTTTGGCAAATATTCTACAATATTAATGTCCATATTCTTAACTAGTATAGTGGGTGATATCATGATATCGTTACTGGACAATTTCGAGAAATTTTGTATTTCACCATTTTGGCCAACTTCTGTGTATCTTATGTGAAATTTTGGGTGATATGTGAAATTTTGTATTTCGAGTATAGTATAGTGGGTGATATGTGAAATTTTGTATTTCGAGAAATTTTGTATTTCCCATTATTTTGGCAGCTTTCGAGAAATTTTAAATTTCATTGTTTTACACATTTTTTGTGTATCTTAGTCCATTTTATACCGATTTTAAGGCATTCGAAAGCTCACTTTTTTAGCAATGAACGTAAAATACACCATTGCTTTTAGCCGACTTCGAGAAATTTCCAAGTTCTCGGTTTTGGCCAACTTTTGTGTATTATAGTCCACGGTTGTTTGTAGATGTCGAGAAATTCTAAATTCTTCATCCAATTTTTGTGGACAATTATAGAAATTCTGAATTTCATTGTTGAGTTAGTTCAACGTATATCTTGATTTCGAGAAATTGTGAATTTCACTATTTTAGTCAACTTTTGTGAGCTATAAGCCAACAAATTTGGCCAATATAAAGAAATATCTTGATATTTAGGCCAAACTTTATGGGATTTCATTCTGGACCGATCAAGAGAAATACAGATTTTCACTTTTGTTGCCGACTTTTTGCAGGCTACAATACAATATTTAGTTGATTTCGAGAAACTTCAAACTTTTACTGTTTTGGCCAGCTTTTGCGGGCCCGCTGATTTGTAAGTCCATCATTTTGACTAATTTCAGTAAATTCATAATTCGATTATTTTATTCAGTTTTAAATTAGATATTCCAGTAATATAGCTTTTTGCCAATTTCAAGGAATTCATAGTTTCACTACTTTATCCAGCTTTTTGGACAACAGTCCGCTACTTTTAGCTGATTTTTAACAATTTTAATTTTCACTATTTTGGCACGCTTTGTGAGCGGGCCAAAATAGTGAAAATTAAAATTGATAAGTTCAATATTTTAGTCAGCATTTGAGCTACATATTTTCAAGAAATTCTAAATTTCACTATTTTAGCCATCTTTTACAGTCCACAATTTATTATTTTTGTTGGTTTCGAGAAATCCTGATGAGGACATCAAATCGGTTTTATTTTTATTTGGACATTTATCCATATGCAGTTTATTTGCGAGATTTGTTTTAGATTTGAGAGATTTGATTTAGATTTATTTGAGATTTGATTTTTATTTGTTTTGAGCCTATATATAGGCCTTGGGAATAATGAGAAGTAATGCTATTAATGATTTTTTAAAAAATTACCGTGTTGAGTTATTGCTCTTCATTCATCTTTTTGTGTGAGACTGAGATAAAAATTTAGGGTTTGTGAGAAGCTCTAAAACTATACCCCCAAAATCCCACCTTCTCTCTTCTCTCTCCTACTTATTCTCTTATCCCGAACCCAACAAACCCCCCGTCGTCCTCTCTCCCCCGCTCGACCTCCACCCAACCTTGCCACGCCACATCCCTCCGGCCTCCAACATCGACGCCACCACAACCACTAGCCGACCACCCTCGTCGCCCTCATCCCAATCCCCCGTCTCTCCACCTTCCTCCACGCCCGTCCACCGAAGCCCGCCTGCCTCCCTTGCCGTTGTCCTCGCCGACCACCACCTGACGTCGACTGCAGCCCCTCGCCGCCGCCAACATCGTCGTCTGCAACCACCACTCGACAACCCCGACTGCCGCTGTCGCCCTCCTTCTGCACGCACAACAAGGAGGGGATCAAGTCGGATAAGGTCGGATCTGATTCTTTTCGATTGGATAACTTTGGTGTTTTGTGTTTGGGTAGAATCCAGATTCAAATCCAGCAGCATCGTAACACTGTGTATGAACCCGGTAACTTCTTTCCATTCTCATTTATTTGTGATATCATCAATCATCTCTAGAATATTATTTAATTTATCTGTCGTCCACAAATATCAAGTGTGTGCTTCTACTTGCTAATTAGGATACGAATCATTATTGAATATCTTACTTGCTAATCATACTTAAGTATAATTGTTGATTATTAGGCGTGAACTTTTAATTGGGCTTGTTAAAACTTAACTCATATCTTGAAAATCCATCAAACCGATTATTAGTTTTAATTTCTCACTTAATCTGTATTACATATTGGTAAATTTAATCCTTTAAAATTATTGAAAATTCTCTATTTAGGGTTACGTTTACATCAAATCCGAATTCCACTTTTTAGATAGTTATTGTGGTCAGCACTCCACTATTTAATGCTAATTTAGACAAATTTTGAATTCACTATTATAGCAACCTTTAGTGGGATATAGCCCAAAATTCTTGGCTGATTTTCCAGAATATTGATTTTTACTATTTTGCCAACTTGTGCGGGTGTTAGATATTATGTTAGATATATATTTAGTCCCATATCGGAATATGTATTAAAGTAGTATTTGGTTCACTCCTATACATAGGAGACATTGTACTCAATTATAATCAATCCAAATAACATTTTCTCAGTCTCTCTGCTAACTGTAACATGGTAGTAGAGCACTAACCCTAAATTTCCTTCTCCCTCACTAATCCCTAACCCTAATTACACAAATTCTCTTTTTATTCAACAGCAGCAAGACCCAAACGACTCCGGCTACAACAACTCTGGCAACATCGACAGATCCCAACTCCTGAATCCTACATCAACATCTGCAAAAATCCCCAAAACCTAACTTCAACATCTGCAACATCAACATTTGCAAAATCGACCGCGACCTCCCCATCCCTTCCAAATCCGACGTCCAATCCGAAACCCACACCCACTCTCCCTTCCCGACGTCGACGCTACATCCCGACGTCGAAACCCTAGCCATCCACCCTAACCCTACTCGACACCCTGGCCACCCTCTCTCTCTCTTCCAACTCTAAAACCCTAGCTGCCAATTGCTTATCACCACCTATACCCAAACATTTCCGCGTTTGGGGGTGGAGAGAGAGAGAGTATTAGGGTTAGGGTTTAAAATAATATTTGGGGTTTGGGGGTGTACTTAGAGCTTCTCACAAACCCAGATACTTTCTTAGGATTTCTCACAAACCCTAATGTTTTTTTATGATCTCACGCACACAAGAAGAGAATGAAGAGCAACAACTCAACACACATTAACTTTTTTTAATCAATAATAACATACATTCTCATTATTCTAAATGCCTATATATAGGCTCAAAACAAATCCTAAACAATCTCTCAAATCTAAAACAAATCTCTCAAATAAATCTCAATCAAATCTCTCAAACAAACTACATATCACTAAATCTCAAAACAAAACAAAACAAAACAAAACCGATGCCTTCATCACTAACTTTTGTGAGACATACATTTTTTTACCGATTTCCTAACGTTCTAATTATGTTGTTGTAACTTTTGTGGGCAATAGTCTACCATTTTTTGCAAATTTCCAGAAATTTTACTACTTCCACCATTTAGTCAATTTAAAAAAAATCTAAATTTCATTGTTTTAGCCAACATTTCCGCCGATGCCAGCTTTTGTTGAATCGTTTAGGGCAAATTTTGAGGAACTTCATAATTTAACCAAGTCTTTTGGGCTGTAAGTCCACCTTTTTGGAATATTTCAAAAAATTATAAATTTTATTGTTTTAACTAACAATTGTTAGCAGTCTATTGTTGTCTGTTGATTTCCAAAAATTCCAATTTTCACTATTCTAAAAGCTTTCACTGATTTTCAATAAATTTTAAATTTTCTTATTTTGACAAGCTTAGAGTTACATACTATCATTTAACTTATATTGAGAAATTTTTAATTTTCACTTTTTAGCCAATATTTTGACAATAGTCCAACATTTTGGGCCGATTTTCAAGAAATTCTGAATTTCCCAGGCGGGGCTAGTGATTGGAGTGAAGTCGTAACAAGGTAGCTGTACTGGAAGGTGCAGCTGGATCACCTCCTTTCAGAGATAGCGAATGCTTATGCTCGTTGGGTATTTTGGTTTGACACTGTTTCACACCCAAAAATAAGCGAACTACCTCTGAGCTAAGCTTGGATATGGAAATCTTTTTTTGTTTCTCGACAATGAAGTAAGACCAAGCTCATGAGCTTCCTAGTTCGGAACAAGTTGATAGGATCTCACTTTTTACGTTCTCACGTCACCACATGGAAAGGATATGAGGTGCAAAAGGGAAAGAGATGGATGGGGTTTCTTTCGCTTTTGGCATAATGGGCCTCCCAGTGGGAAGCCCGCACGAAGGGCTATTAGCTCAGTGGTAGAGCACGAAGGGCTATTAGCTCAGTGCATACAATATATATATATATATATTCTGGAGGCTTTTTTTACCCATGTTCCATGATGCAAATTTGTCATGTTGTGAATAAATCATTCATTTTGCTACCTCTTAAAACATGGATAGAAGATCTCAAAACCACCTAATATTTTATAACATAAAAATCAAAATGAACGCCGTAATTGTCCATATATATATACTCCCCCCAAGTAATTACGAACACTATATACAAGAGAATCACCTCTTATATGTTTGAGACTCCATTTTCTCTATTATATAATCTATTCAGACTCATAAAACAATAAAAAAATATCCAACAAGGCCAACAGTTCTACTCACAATTGCAGACAAAATAGATTTTCCCCCCGAAATAGGTCTCTTTTTAAAACTAATTCCCAAAATAGGTCTGTGTCGAATCTAATTTCGAAGATAGGTTTGTCCTCATAGACCGCAATACCGAACTGCGGCCTCTTCGATTTTGTGGCCGCAATTCACAACTGCGGCCCAAGTATATATCATACATATTTGCTTAATAGGCTCGTAGACTTGGGGGGATGCTCAAGTGTAAAATGTGAAAAATTGGAGGCCGCAGTTGGGCACTGCAACCTCGATAATATATAGGCCACTACTGACAATTGTGGCATCAGTTATATGGTCGAATGGGTATTAAAATGTATTAAGAACTGAACCACATCTACCATATAACTGAGGCCGCAGTTTAGTGTCCAACTGCAGCCTCCTATTTTTCACATTTTATACTTGGGCCTTCTTTTTCCAAATCTACAAGCCTATTAGCCAAATATGTATGATATATATTTGGGCCACAGTTGTGAACTGCGGCCACGAAATCGAAGAGGCTGCAATTCATTACTGCAGCCTATGTAGTATCAAAGCTGCAGTACCCAACTGCAGCCTCCTATTTTTCACATTTTACACTTGACAATTTTTTACAAGTCTCCGAGCCTATTAACCAAATATGTATGATATATACTTGGGCCGTAGTGGTGAACTGTGGCCATGAAATCGGTCTATGAGAACATACCTATCTTCGAAATTAGTTTCGAAATAGACCTATTTTGGGAATTAAGTTTCAAAAAGAGACCTATTTCGGAAAAAAAAAATCGACAAAATAAGCCAAAAGGAGAAAAAATGTCCATCCAATAAGTTATAACTTTTAGGGACTAATTAAAATTTCAAGCTATCATCAGCTATTAAATCGATCTACTCAAAACATGTTGGATCCACCAACATAACCCCATTACCCAACAAAACAAAGCCATCTAACAAAACACACAATACTCAATATTTGCCTACAACTCCAAAACCCATTTCACCAAATTGCAAACTCTATCAACAAATCAATAATCTCACAAATTTCCACATACCCAATATAGATCTTGCTCATTTGAAACAAATATATAAAAATAAAAAGGGAAAGTAAATGGGGATTTGTGGAGGAAAAAAAATTCTCAGTTACTTACGCGAGTCGGAGCATGATGGGTGCGCAGTTCTTGTTGGAGATGAGAGCTCGAAGGTCCCTTCGGGCCTTCTCGATCTCTTTCAAGTACTCGGCATCAACAACTGGGGCTGCCATTTCTCTCAGTTTGAGCTCGAAAATTGAGGCAGTTAGAGAAGAAAGAGAGAGATGGGTTTGGTCTTATAGTTACAGATATTGATTAAAATAAGAAGAGGATAAGAGAATTGAGGTAAGAAGATGGGAAAGGAATTGGAATTTGAGATGAGAGAAGAAAGAGATCACTTCGTTTTCACAAGGGGATAATGTCAGTTTCTATTGAATGGGGTTTGTAAAGAGTAGGCTTGGTCCTTGATTTATTATAGTCTAGATTCCAGTGATATTTTCACTCTCTGTTTCTTTTTTCTCGCTTTGGTATTTTATTTCTTTTTCTTTTTTTTTAAAGTTTACTATAATTAAGTTACTTCAAAAATTAATATTTATTACAATTTCAACAAAATATTAATTAAGTTACTTAATTAGTTTACTATAATTAAGTTATTACTTCAAAAATTTTCGAAAATCTAAAATACAATCTTTTAATACTTAAACTACATCTATCTCTTTTATCTTCCCAACTAAAACTCTTTATATTCAAATGCAATTTTCCCTTCATGTTGTATTTCTCATCCTTCCTCTCTCCCTTCTCATTCTATTATGCTTTCTTTTTGTCCTAATCGTCTCCCCCGCTTCTTGTTCTTATTCACTTGAATCCTTTAAAATGTCATATCTAGATGTTTCTCTCATCTCACTTGCTTATCCAACACATTCTAATAAAATCAATCATTCCCTCTCATTGAACTCCCATATAAATATATTTCCAACTTTTTATTGGATCAATCTCATCCTCAATCTCGATTCGTCAAATTCAGTAAGTAATAATCTTATTTGAAAATTTGAAAAAAAAAAATATAGGATCTTTAATATTCTTAAACTTTATTTAGGGTTTTGGAAAAGAAGAAAAAGATGTACGTTAACCACTCTACACAAAAGGATAAGTGTTTTAGTTTGAAAGATGAAAGAGATGTGTAGTTTAGATATTTAAAATATTTTTTTTAGGTTTTGGGAGATTTTTAAAATAACTTAATATTTTATTTGGGTTATAAAAATACCTAAGTTTTATGAGGGTAATATCCGAAAAACCCAAATGGAAAAAGGTTAAGTTTAGAGTACTCTTGATTTTTGCTCAAAAATATCAATTTATTATGTCTAATTCTTGTGTTGGTTCTTATAGCTAAATATTAAGGTCACCTTATAGTTAGATATTAGCCAGTATCAAATCATAATGTTCTATATCACAAAATGGAGAATCATTCAAGATTGTATTATATTTTGTATATCAAGAATCTCTATGCATTTCAAACATTTTTATGAAGTACTAAATCTTATTATACTTCAATGTATAATGTCATGTTTAAAAGTTTTACATGCAAATGCAAACAGGTACATGCTAATATAGTGCCATGAAAGGAACCTTGAAAGTTTTGTCTCAAAAAGAACACCAAATAACAATAAAAATATTAGCAAATAAAAAGCTCAAGTTTAGAGCATCCACAGTCGTGTTTCTCATATTCTAAAATATGGCAGCTACAGTAATAGCATATAGGAGAGTATCGTGCAGTGGTCGTTTGTTAAATTTTTCTCATTTGCCTTTTACATATTAAAAGACCAAATTACCCCTCCTTTTATATTCACAGCCATTTGGGATTGAACGGCAATTTGGGAAAAAAAACCCAAAAAAGGAAAAAAAAAAAAAAAAAAAAAAAAAGAAGGAAATATTCCTTGGACGGGGTATCATCTCCCGGACGGGAGATGTTTCCCCGTCTAAGGATATTCCAAAAAAAAAAAAAAAAATTAAAAGGGAAGGACGGGGTATGTTTCCCCGTCCGACCCTTTTTAAAATAAAAAAAAATTAAAAATCCTTCACACGGTATATGAATTCCCGTCTCACTTGATTAAAAAATATTAAAATCCTTCAGACGGTATATGATTTCCCGTCTTTTATAATTTGAGAATTCTCATTTCGTTTCTCAAATTTGAGAAACAGATTTGAGAAGTTTGCTATAAAATGACAAAATGAGAAACGATTGGGGTTCGTTTGTTATAATATGACAAAATGACATATATAGCAAACGACTGTGGATGCTCTAATGGAATACAAATCCTTATTATTAATAAATAGTTAGATCAATTTGATTAGACTTAAAAAGAAAAAGAAAAAAAACAGCGAAGGGGATCAGATACTGATCTGCATTATAGGGGTGGTGATATCAACTTGATTTGGTAGTACTCTCCACCATTTTCTAGATTATTGTGCCAGCTTCTACGGTTTTACATCACATATTGAAACACCATAATCTTCTAGAAGCTTGAAATTTCTACAACACACTAGAGAAATTTGTTTACACCCAAAATTGACCCACGCTCTCATTCTCAGCACTCAAAGAACAAATAGCTCAACTTCACTCCCCGCAACACACACAACCTTACTTCTCGACATCCAGCACAACAGTGCTGTACTCATACATATGTAACACCATAAGTAGTAATTTCCTGTAACTTGACGCACAACAAAGTGACAGGAATTGACTAAATATTCCATCAGAAGCTCAATTCGATCATAAATAAAGAAAGTTGTACAAACGTTAACACTATAATACAGTGCCCTGTAAAATTTCAGCTACTGCAATGAGAAGAGATATCACCAAACAACAAGCGATGAAGTTTTAAAGGAATGTGTATAACAACATTCTGCTTAGCGTTAAGCAAAGTTACACAAAAGTACATAAGTAATTGTTCAAAGCTTCATGACCTTTTTCTGCTAACAGCTTTACCGATTGGGAGCTAGCTATGGTGCTGCCAGCAACAAAACAATTAAAGTGGGCCTGCTGCATATTCCATACAAGTAATGCTGTCATATATAATACTCCATATGACACTCAGATTCAACTTTGATGAGTGTCCGGCAATGCACGTCATGGGGATACTGTTTCCAACTCTCTGCAATATATTTCACAGATAACTAGTCCCTGCATATAAAAGCACAAAATTGTCCATTCAGAAAACGAAACAAGAGTTAAGCAATACACTTTCAGCTAGATGGACAAGAAAGATTAAAAGTAAATATGTATGGCGAAGAACAAATCAGTCCATTCAAGGTGATTACACAAAATTCGTAGAAAAAAAAAAGGTGGTGATGGATACGCTACATATGAGAATTTGTATCTCTGAATTTACTTTAATTCATAACATACAAATATTGGAGACATGGTTTAAACTATAGAACCATTTTGTGGTATTTCATCCATGTTTTGACACAATCTTTTACGGAAGTTATTATATTTTGATTCTGTGAATTTTTAAACAAAAGTTACAAATCTCATATCCTCGCGGTGTTGGCTTCAGCTCCTGTCAAGAAGTTTCAGTTTTGAAATTCACAACATTTCAGATTAGAGATTGAGGTTCCCAAATATATCCTTTCTAATGTATATATATAGTCATGTACATGAAAAATACAGAATATACAAGAAGATGAAGGAAATTGTGAAAAAAAAACAATAGGAATGTCTAAAATGACCTTCAACAATGTTGTTATGCAATTTTGATTTAACTAAATATCAGTTACAGCCAAATAAACTTCTAAAGAAAATACCTCAGCATGCCTTAAATGCTATTTCAACAAGTATATAAGATGATAATCAAATCAAAACATCTTGATACCAGCAACCCCAACTCATACGATAATGTGCGCCTATTGCCGTATTTATGGGTGCACAGTTAAATATTTGACAGCATATACTTTTCATGTAGCCACATAACCATTTCATGGATAATAGGGTGCCGTACATGTATATGTGGCTGCATGTACACTGGTTTAACCCATGTTGAAAGAGGATGCAGCAATTAGATGCATCAAGTCATCAACATGCATCATGGACTATGGTGCACCAACACCAGATCAAAAAGCTAGGTAAAACTGTGTTTCTCTCTAATTTGAATTCTAAAAAGCTAGAAGATTTTGGAACCAACCAACCTAGATCAATATAGGCCGTAATGTTGCTCACAACTAGAAGGTAATAAGCGACTCTAAATTCGACACCTATGTTGCATGGACACCTCTATCAATTACTCGAGATGGACGATGACACTTCATGGACACTCCTTGCACACAAGGCCAACACTTCTAGCCCTAAACTTTAATGGATATTCTGTTATATTACACACTATTTCGGCACCTTTCAGAATACTTAAACACGTCATCATAACTTTCAAATGTGTTCACATTTTAATACTAGTAAATCATACTGCGTTTGTCATGATTGTAGTTCTGGCATTTTGTAATTTTCCATGGACTCTGAAACTATTACTATTTTCTACAGGCTACACATCTCTCAATCATAAATCATATTGTAACATATTATAACTGTGTCCACGTGTATCTTGTATTTTTGTTCCCATGCCAGTAACTGTGTTTCCTAGTTCCGCACTAAACACCAACACCAGGACAATGTGTCCAGCCACGACCCAGACTCCAATTTAAGAACTTGGGATCATAAACACACTTGCAACATACAAAATTTCACCAGCTTGTATCCACTACAGAAGCTGACCCCATTTTTCTCTTCAACTGAAGCTCTAGGAGAGTTCGCTAGCTTGTGCCTAAAGTCACCACATGTAAAGCATCCTCCAATTTGTTTGAAACAAGGACCCTCATGAAAGTTTCCGCAGTGACTGCATCTACCTGTGCAGAAAGCTGATGTTGAAACTGGGGTAGTGGACCAGAAAAAATTGGCTTAGTAGAAGGTCCATTGTCTCCTCTTTTGGATGAAATCCGTATAATGCCTGCCTTTGATCATTTCGCACCCAATCTCCTCCATATGTATGTTGATGTGGAGCCTCATCCTTCAACCCGATCTCCACATCCTTTGCACGGTTCACCAACTCCATAATTATTCTCAACTTCACAGGTGTGATTTCATTTAAAATTCCAGATTTCAAACTCTCAAACATGTATATAGTCACTTTCTCAGATCTCACAAAACCAGTTACATAGTGAGCCAATCTCCGAAACCTAGCTTCATATTGAGGCATTGTATCGTCGTCGTCACCCCTGTTTGAGATATTGGAATTCTCTCTACTTCTCTCGAACACTTGGCGGAGCATATTGCCCCTAGAAAAGCTCCTGAAATCCCTCCCATGAGTGTTGCGGTGTAATACTAACACCCATAGGTGAGCTTACGCTAATAATTAATCAGTGGGCTTAGAAATTATATTGGGTTTGTAAAATTTAATAGATTATTGTGGGCTTAGCTTGTGAGCCTAGTTAGTGGACTTAGAAACCTCAAATATAAAATGTGGTAGTAATTAGTAAATAGGTTGGATGGGAGTGAGGATTTAATCCCATATTGGAAAGACTGGGAGATGGAGAGTTCCTTAAATAGTAAAGTCCATGATAAACTAACTAATCTTTTGGGGTGAGATTTTGGACCTGTGGCAATGTTGTGGCAATACCAGGTCGTGACTACATGAATGACTCATGGTTCTTAGATGAGTAGGTGAGTGGGCCTCACGCATTACATGCAGTCTACCTCATACCACACTTGTATTCACCACTTCTTAAGTTAAATATGAAAAAGTAACCATCTGATCATCCAAGTACATCAAAAATCTTCTCCAAGGGCATAGCCCATATTTTGCTTCTATGAGTTAGTCAACTACTAAACTTTGGCTACCACATAGTGCTTCACTGTGCTACAACCTACCATATTTGGTCTTTCCACTTTGGTTTTCATAGCCTCATTGTGCCTCAACAATTTTCTGCAATGGCTTGATTAAGGAACACTGGATTATGTTGTGCAACAGTTTCTGTCCTTCAGCGTTGCTGAACTACAAACTTTAGGTAGGCCTCTTCGGAATCCAATGTTCCAAAACCAAGCCATTAAATAATTGAGGATATAAGCTTCACTTGGCAGGTTGTAGCACAATGAAGGCATTTACGGAGATGAAGCTGCCACCGTTCAGTGGGTCGACTGACCCAATAAAAGCATAAGACTAGAAGAGTTAGTTATGTCTTAGATATCCAATGATCAAGATAGTTATATTTTCTATATTTACATTGAAAGATGATTTTGAGACTTGGTGGAGATCAATGAAAGATGAGACTTCAAGAGGGAGGGATTTCAACGCACTTATTTGGGAGGGGTTTTAAGAGCTTTCCCATGAGCAGTATGTTCCACCAACTGTTTAAAAGAGCAAGGATTTCCAGATTCTCAATTGAGGTGATAATACAATGCCTCAATATGAAGCTAGGTTTCGAAGATTGGATCGCTATGCACCTGATTTTGTGAGACCGGAAAAAGTGAAGTCATACATGTATGGGAAAGGTTTGAAACCATAAATTTTAAACGAAATCCTTCCCTTGAATTAGAGAAATTTTAGGGAGTTGGTGGACTGAGCAAAGCATGTGGAGATCAGGTTGAAGGATCAGTTTCCAACTACATACACATGGAGGTTGGGTGCAAAATGATTAAAAGTCCAACCTTTTCTGGTCTACGGCCCAAGTTTTAACACAAGCGCTCTGCAAGTAAATGCAATCATTGTGTAAACTTCGATAGGTGTCCTTGTTTCAATCAAATTAGAGGATGCTTAAAAATGTGATGACTTTACACACAAGCTGACAGATTGTCCTAAAGCTTTAGTTGAGGACAAAAATAAAGGCAAGCATGGTCAATTTTGTCAGTGGACACAAGAAGCCCAAATTTTGTATGTTGCTAAGTGCATTCATTGATCCCAACTTCTTAAATTAGAGTATGGGATCGTGACACTTAGGGTATAGATATTTATGTTGTGTGAGGATAATATATAGATTATTAAATATTGGATATGGATTTTGTTAAACCGAGAATATAAGATTGAGGATAGTGGAGTGTTTGTAGATGTATAAGATATGATTATATTAGTTTATAATTTGGATGTTATATTTTGTGGTCACGATCCGAAATCTTTTACATTGGTAATTGTAGTCGTGCCACAAAGAAACATAATACTGTTATCATTTGATATTCTACAACCCCTCAAGGAACAATAATGTCGAGGCAAGGATTGGACAAGAAGATAAGATGAAAGACCAATCATTATGAACCTCATATATGTTCAAGTGTTCAACACCTCCATGGCAAGTGATATGTGGAAAATGCCTCGATTTAATCAATATAAGGACTATGGAAGCTTTCAAATTGTGAAACTACTTCATTGTCAATATTGCAACACTATTTTGGCTAGATGAAATTAGGCATGCTTACATCAATTGCATAGTAATTATAACTAGCCATGACCCCTAAATAGACTAGTATATAAAAATTAACTAGAAATGTCACCGGCATACCCACAATCAAAATATGTCAGTTTATTAGGAAATGTTGCCTACCTTAATGGGTGGTACAACTATCAAGTACAACACAACATAAAGTCAAATTTGCATGTTTATCATGGCTACGCCCTTGCACCGAGGTCTTGTGAAGAGATAGGAAGTACAAAATGTAGGAAATGAACCAGTACGTACCTCAAAATGTCTCCTTCACTACAACAAACTTGTCTTCTTTCTTCTTCAGGTAGACAATTTGCTATCTAAGGATATGTTGGTATTATGAGCCGAAACTCCATAAGCAATATCTAAATATGTTTATGCAGCCCAGGCTTTTGAGCAATCCCCTCTCTTGCAGATAAGTACTTCTCAATGAAACTGACTAAATATTTAGTTTTTCCAAGAAGTCTTTCCGATTATAGTTGCATCCTTCCGATTTTAGTTCCAAAAGGCCATGATGATTATTATCGTGGCATGGAAGATGACTGAAACTTTAGAAATAGCGAAACACTGGGAAAGTTCATCTATGTAGTAAGTAAAATCAATTAATGCAAATCATCACTAGCATCAAACACTACATGGCCTATCATAGTGTTCTAGTGATAAGGCAATTTATACTCTGTTTTCCGCTACAAAATTAATTTCTTTCCAATACACCCAATGACTCAATCTTGGTACAACAATCAAGCTTTTATTCCAAAATTTTGATGTTAGTGAGATGAATGCTTTTTTACCACTCAACTCTTATAAGCAGTGTTTTAAATATCTCCGATATATCAGACATCGGCCGATATATCTGGTTGGAGAGGAAACCAACACGATATACTTATACAATTAGTATGTATTTTGGGAGAATATGTCACCGATATATTGGATATCAGCCGATAAATCACCCGATATTTTCCCAAAATGTGCAGTGATATCTGTTCAAAAAGTTTTTTGGTTTCAATGGTTTGAATCAAATCAAACCCAAAACCATTATCCATATCAACCTAATTGAGCCCAATGACTTTTGGTTATATTTGAAATGATTATGACATTTCAAAACTTTATCAGTATGCTTGAATTTATATAAGTTGTTCTTTTCTTCTATTTCGAATTAAATGTGTCAAACTTTGTGATGGTTTCTATTTTTCAAATCTATATATTTTGTTTATTTTGGTTTCAATATGTAATATTTTAGTTCATGCATGTGTATTTGGCATTGTATGATCTATTGTATCTCTAATATTATTATAATGAGAGAGTTAGAGTTGTCATTTGTAAATAAACAAATCCGTGCATCGCCCGTGTATAACTATTATAAAAAAGGTTTAGGCCTAGACTACGTTCGAATTTTTTACTTTTAAAAAACTATATTTATTAAGACGTGGGTCGCACATGTAAATTACTAGTATAATTAATGTGCATTATGTGCATAATGCATGTGTGTTCATTAATTCGTTTAATTTCGTATTATTTGTGTAATTTATGTTATAAATGTTAGAAACTTAGAATGCAAAGTATATACATGTCATGTAGATAATATCTAGGATATTATTTTCAAACCTACATAACAACCCACCCGATATACACAAAAATTTCTAGACCGACACGACACCAATATCCGAAATTTAAAACCTTGCTTATAAGGGTAATCTCCTTGATCAAGTAACAACTTCTTTAGTGCCTAAAAATCCAAGGATTGCCCTAACTCTCTATGGTACATGAATATAGACATAGGACATGGATTATGGTTTATGGATACGACATGACATAGCCACGACAAAAAAAATCCAAAAAATGAGGTCAAAGGGAATGTGTATACAACAATTTCTTATGTACCTAATCACACATGCACAAGCAATTAGTTATATGAACCACTGAATGTCCACTGAATGGGGTTGGACCATTGATTAGCCTACAGTTGCTATTAACTAGAGCAGACGACCAAAACATAACATAGGACTAGATCACATTTTACCTGCACACAACTTTGGTGTGGGGATTACCAGTCTAGCTATCATCCTTGTCATGAAAGTGTCAGACCTGTGACTCATTTTGATGTGTTGTGTGTCACACAACTTGGTCCTCCATCACGATCGAGCTACAATCCTATCACTCTTTCCAATGGCAACATTATTGGTCCGCACTGCACATCAGGAAAACATCCTAACCCATTCACCCGTGTTTCACCCTCAATTTGAGCTACCACTAATTTCTTATGAACATGCTCATTTAACGTCTTATCTTTTGTGCAATGACTTAACATCCTCATTTCAGCCATCATTCAACTTTTTGGACATGCTTCTCAATTTCCTCTTTAAGCTACAAAGTATAAAGAATGGTTTGTCATGAAACTATGTTTAATAATTAGCCATCAAGTTCATGGATATTTTGTGAATCTGTGATCACAGAAGCAGTCTTCCACTTGTAGCTAAAATGATAACTTGCAGGTACTACTTAGTTGATGTTATCAATCATTGCATATCTTCTCACAGTTTTACCGACGCTGCAATGATATACTATGTTTTTACCTAATCCTAAGCTTTGTAATTTTAAAACTATTCATCTTCTGGTCTAATCCAGTAATACAGTATCATCAACTAACAGCAAGCACGACAAAGACCTATTTTTAATTTGCCTAATAAGCTCAATTCTACCTTGTGTTCTCCTATGACTCTTCCTTCACAATTTGTATAAATATTATCTTTGCTTGAACTCTTTGATATTCACTATTGACTCAAACTTTCAGATTCAATAATGGTACTTTTAGAAGAAAAAAATTGTAACGACGTTAAATAATCAATTAATTAAAGAAGGGCAAGCAGGTCATGCAAATGTTTAGTAAGATAAAATCAATAAGAACTTCACAACAAGTATTGTAACGACGTTAAACAATCAATTAATCAAAGAAGTCAAGCAGGTCGTGCAATTTGCTTTAATGGGAAAAAATTGTAACGACATTAAACAATAATTAATCAAAGAAGGGCAAGCAGGTCATGCAATTTGCCTTAGTGGGATAAAATCCATAAGAACAGTGCACTTAATACTTATGTCAAGTTATATGCATCAATTTTTACACAATATTTAGTACTTCACAACAAGTAGTGTTGACTTGTCAAGAGAATAACCAAGACGAAAAGACTATCCCTACAACCATTAGAAGCACTTATACGAGTCTATGACATCTTTGTTAGGAAATTCGCTGCTGAGTTTAGCGGCAAACAGATGCGATGACGAACAATCAAACTAAGCACACAGAGCACACAATGATTTGTCCCGATTTGGGCAAACCCTAATCGGGGGGAGAAATAAGGAGATATTATTCAACTAGAGAAGATACAAAGTATTACACTCGTACTAAGAACCTATCTATCCCTCAAGCCTCACTAGAAGATAGCTAGTTGTTTACAATGGAGAACTCTCAATTGCACTTATCAATGAAGTGCTCTCTCGTCTCTCAAAGGAGACTTACACAATAATAGAGATCTAGAGAAACTCTAGGTTGTAGTCTTAATGCATTAGTCGTATGATATATCATGAATGAATAAAGAGAGACAATAAGAGCCGTCCGATCTAACTTGGAGTGGAAGAAATATCCGAAATAGAACAATCCAGACCGGCCTATTTGGAGTCTGCGTCACCGACCGCAATGCGCTCGACCCCAAACAAAGGGTTGGCACGGTCGACTGTCCTCGCCAACCGACCTCCATTGCTTGTCAAATGACTGGTTCTGTTTGGTTGTGCTGCTCCTGCTGACTGATGTTGCTTCTTCTCTTCAACGCTTCGACCTCCATCGCTTCATCATATTTTTTATCTCATCGAACTAAAAGTATGCAAGACACAGCTACACATTTCCTTGCATGTGTTCGAACATCACGACTTCCAAGAAGAAGTGTATTTGCATGTGTACTTTATAAGACTATCTAGTATTAGTCTAGATAAAAGCAATTACTCAGTTTCCTCTACGACGACGCCACGACGGTTTATGAAGGATGATGCTAATGGAAAGAGGCATATCCAAGAACTACTGAAGATGCTACTCAATCAATTCAGTGATGAAGAGACAAAAGAGTTTCCTTCCAAACCATCAATTGCAGAACTAACACTTCTAAACAAAAGAAGCATACTTTCGTGGAAATAGTTACCAAGGCTAGGATCCATCTATCTATCCATCTACTTTGGTAATGCAAGCTTTAGAGGCAAAAAACACCAAGTCTAGCATCATATTATATGGTAAAAAAAATGGGCAAATTCATGTAATAGAAGAAATTAAAATTTCAATTTAAAAGTTAAATCTATGCTAAATTTATCACTGAAAAATCAAAATTGGAAGTTTTATTTAATAGAATAAATTAAAATTTCAATTTAAAAGCTAAATCTATGTTAAAATTATAACTGAAAATTTTTCAAGACAACTGTATACATCATTAAAAGAAGGCAGAATGTGCTGGTTATCTTGGAATGAAGGGGCTGAAGTGCTCCAAAAATTCGAAGTTATAGTTAGGCTTTTGCAGGATTTTAGAACAATGTTAATCAAAACATCAAAAAGTCCAACATTATTCAATTAGATGCAACTCAAAAGCCAAAACCATTGAATTCCTTTCTAGCTGATTTTGTAAGTGACTAATAAAAGAATTCACTCAAAGTTGAATCTTCACCAGTTGATACTCTTTAGTCTCTTCTACCATTTTGAAGATTTTTATTATCCTAAATTCCTAATCTATTAACTAAAGGTGAGGGACACAAGATTGCCAGCACAAATCAACACAAAATGTATTAGGAAGCTACAATATATTAGTCATAGTGCTAAATTATGTAGATTAAAGTAAGTTAAAAAAATTCCTAAAAAATAATAAGTTAACGGTAATAATATAAAGAAGACAAACTTACCAGTATTTGATCAATCCATCCCATCCGCAAGTTGCAACCTTGCTTTGCTCCAAAGGATGCCACGCAGCTCCAATGCACACCCCATCATGGCATTTCAAGGTCCTAAAAACCTTACAACTCTTCCAATCCCAAAACCAGCACTTCCCTTCCCCATCTCCCGACATCACAAACCTCCCATCCGGCGAGAAATTCACTTGACAAGCATATCCCGCCACTATATGCCCTGCAAACCTCTTCTTCTTGTTCAACTGAAACCTCTCCTTTGTACTATATATAAGTATCTGGTTGTCCAAGCTCTGAGCTGCCAACCAATTCGAATTAGGATGAAGAGATATCGAAGGCATAGAATGCATGTGCGGCTCACTAATATACTTAATCACCACCGGAATCCCAAACTCCCACACCCGAAGCGACTTATCATCGCTCGAAGTCACAAACCTCCGGTTATTATCCACAAACGTAATCGTATTCACAGCCCCAAGATGCTGATCATACTCCTGAGTAATCTCTCCCGAGTTCATATCCCACTGAACAATCTTCTTATCGCTCATCCCTGCCAAAAGAATATTCTGCTTATCCTCATCAGGATTAAGCTTCACAACATACGGAATCTTTCCCGTCGAAAATGTTGATATCACCTTCCCCGTCTCCGTATCCCACAACTTAATATTCTTATCATACCCCGCACTCAAAAACCTACTCCCATCATTCGAAAATGAAATATCCCTAACCGCCTTAGAATGCCCCATATACGTCCTCATACACTTCCCCGAATTAAACACATCCCAAATCTTCACCTTAGAATCCATCCCCGCAGACAAAATCAAATGTCCATGTCTAGGGAAAAACCTAATCGCAGACACGCCCTTTGTATGCCCACTCCAAGTATGCACCAATCGCTTCGGAATATAACAATGATCATTCGAAGCCTTAGCATCCTTCGGCGGTTGTATCCAAGACCTCCCTTGATAATCAACCTCCTCCTTCCCATGAAAGGTACTCTTATCAACATGATCACTCTTATCCCCCTTCCCTTCCCTATTCTTCTCATCCTTCTTCGCCGCATGCTCTTCAGCATACTTCTTCTGTTCTTCCGTCAGCTCGCCTTGCACCACCTCCTTCTTCCCCGACCATGGACTAATTTTATTCTTCAACACCCACTCCTCCGATGCCGGATTCTCCGCTTCCGGCCCCACCACAACATCCTCTTCATTGCTTCCGGCTTTCTTTTGCAGCCGCCTCCGCTTCTGCTCCTGCTGCGGAATGTTATACACCGAAAGTGCCCCGTTTTCTTCAGCGGTTTTGACATCGCCGACGAAGGAGAGGCCGGAAGGGTCGTTGGCATATCCGAACTTGTGGAAGGTGTTGTACTGCTCGTCGAAGAGGAAGGGCTGGATGGCGGCGTCTTCGACGAAGCCGAGCTTGTGGTTGCGCATGCCCTGGGCGACGCCGTCTTTGGCGAAGGGGTGGGCCGGGCCGTGGAGGGGGGCCCATAGCTGGTCGAAGGTGGGGTTGAAGGAGGAGATCGAGTGCAGGGAGGGGTCGAGGGGGCGGTGTGTGAGGCGGTTGGTGAGGGAGGTGGAGAGGGTAAGGGCCGTGTCGTCGATCTGGGGGGCTGCGGATTTGGACGGGAGGGTGATCATGTGAGGAGGTGAAGATTCTGGATCTTCTTCTTCGTTTTCTTGATTTCGATTTTGATCTAGGGTTCGGGGATTAGGGTTTGGTACGGGTTCGTCGTCGTCGTCGATGTCGGAGTTGTTGTCGGCGTAGGAGCGGATGAGATCCATGGTGATGATGAGGACTGAGGAGGAGGACGAACCCTAAAGAGGGGATATGGACTTTTTAAGTTTTGTTTAGCACGTGTATTGTACGTGTTTTGTAGGAAGGAGAGTGGGCCGGAGTGAGAATTAACAGAGGAAAAGTGAGAGAAGGAATAGAGAACGTACTGCAAATCTTGGAAAATCTTTTTGCATCTGATGGCTGCGATTCATCACCTTGTCCAATTATGTTTGAATTTGTCCAAAATGATCCACTTTTTAAAAGTATTTACCAAACTGACCCACTTTTGAAACTATTTACCGAAATGACCCACTCACTATATAGATAGCCGGTTTGGTGAAAACCTCCGCGCTACGTGAGATAGCAAGTCTACCCTGAGGCCATTTCTCTCCCACTTAGACCAACTCCTACCATGCTTTTGGCTAGCTAGAATGGCCAAAATAGATAATATATGGATAATTTGGCTAGCGAAAAAAACTCACACTCCAACCATGCTATCTATTTTGGCTAGTCATAAATGTTTTAATTTTTATTTACTCATAAATAGTTACAATATTATTTTTTTAAAATACTATGAACTCAATCTAATAATAATTTTATTCATTCAATTAATTTCATTTCATTCGCAACCTTTGGGAACAAACAAAAATACCAGTGTTTATTGTCCGTGTCGCTGCCACAAGTATTCTACAAGATCCAACTGGAGTTGGGAATGCATCCGTTTATCTCTGATGCGATGATGAGTTTGAATAAATGTAAGCAGTTCAGGCGTATAATCATGTGATACTTCTATGGACGGACTTTCCTCAACTGCATCATAGTTAAAATCCTTATTATTATCTCCTCTCTCATCTTCGACTATCATGTTATGCATTATTATGCATGCTGTCATAATATCATGAAGCGTCTCTTGATCCCAAAAACGTATTGGTCCACGAACAATTGCAAAACGTGCTTGAAGAACACCGAATGCTCGCTCTACATCCTTCCTTGCTGATTCTTGAGCTTCAGCAAAATATTTATTCTTATTACCTTGTGGAAATGGAATAGTTTTTACAAAAGTTGACCACTCTGGATATATACCATCTGCAAGATAATATCCCATCGTATAGTTATTACCATTGATAGAATAGTTAACCTTGGGCGCTCTTCCATTAGCAAGATCATGAAAGATAGTAGACCGATGTAGCACATTGATGTCATTAAGAGCTCCTGGTAACCCAAAGAATGCATGCCATATCCAAAGATCATGTGAAGCCACAGCTTCTAAAATAATTGTAAGTTTATGAATGTGGCCAGTATACATTCCTTGCCATCCAGCTGGACAATTCTTCCATTTCCAGTGCATACAATCAATACTTCCTAACATACCTGGAAAACCACGATCTTCGTTCGTTGCCAGCAATCGCGTAATGTCATTATTGTTTGGTGATCTTAAGTATTCATCGCCAAATACTCCAACAATGGCCTTGACAAAATGACGAAAACTCTCGATTGCAGTGCTTTCTCCAATACGTATGTGATCATCAACTAAATCTGCTGATACCCCATATGCAAGCATCCTTATTGCGGCCGTCATCTGTTGAAGTGAAGACAATCCAAGAACGCCACATGCATTCCTTCTTTGAATGAAGTATCGATCATGGGCTTCTATAGCAGACTGAATTCTTAAAAAAAGAGGACCTCTCATTCGAAATCTCCTTCGAAAGAAATGAGGAGGATATACAGGCCTTTCAGAAAAATAGTCATTAAATAATCTTTCATGTACTTGAGCTCTATCACGTTGAATAATAGCGTGGCCTGGAGTAGAACCACAACGAGGTGTTCTTCGTCTTCTTGTAATTAGTTCATCTTCTTCTCCTATAGCCATTAATGCTAAAGGTAGCATTTCATCATCAGAATAAACATCAAGGTCATTGGTATCAAACATCATATCAAGTACATTACCAAAATGTGCCATCATTAAGCAAATGTGTTTGAATGTTTAGTTGAGCTGATAAGAGAAAAAGCATGAATTGAGTTAGAATATTTATATTGCAAGTTTATGTGAAAATTGGTTTCATAAAGAAAAAATACAACTTTTATTAATAAGAGGTTTTATCTGAAGGCTTACAGATGCATAGATTAAAAAAAAAACATTAATAAACTAATACAATTCGTTTTAATAAATACACAAACAAATACTAATTATTGCTTAGTGTTTTTTCAAGTATTTCCATCTTGCGGGCTTCGTAATATTTTGCTTGCAGTGGGTCCATTCCAGTAGTGTCAATAGCCATTATTTTCTCCTCGTCTGCTAACATTTGTAGACGTAGTTTTTCCTTCTCAATTTCGATTAGTTCTTGCCGTTGACTGAATGCTTTCTCATATTGTTCTGTTTTAATTTTTTTTATTTTCCTCCATATATTCATGCAGGAACATTAGTGCAGGTCTTTTCTCTTCATTTTGTTCCCTATCCTTCCTCTTTTGTTGCTCCTTGGCAGCCTGTAGCGCCCCGAATTTCTAATATAAGAGGTTAGAAAATACGTGGCACATTCCCAGCAATCCACTTCAATTGTAATAATAACACAAACAACACCACTAAAGTTTTCAACTTTTATTACAACAATTATTACAAATCACAGCGGAATTCAAACAAAATCAACTCATAATTTCTTTATTTACAACACCAATTTGTCTCAACACTGCTAATACAAATTTACACAAATCCCTTATGAGTCAAATATGTCTCAAAACCAACTGAAACACTCCATCTCCAACTCTAAGCATTAACCTGCAACATGTGAGGCTAGAGAGAGTCCCTAACCCCAAAACTAACGGGGTTAGCCATAAATGGTGTGAGTGACATAAAATCAACAAACAACATAAATGAATATAAATCATGATATTCTCAACAAAAGGTAGTAAACCAAATATACCAAAATAAGAAGTAACAAGAAGTGAAAACGGGTGATACGAAAACCAAATGTCAAGTGTGGAAAACAGTAAAACCAAATGCATGAGAATGAGTCAAGAAAACACAAATGCTATATGCAGACTACGATGATTACTAAGAGATAAAGATAAACTATGAGGATTTGCCCATGCCCGATAATTCCGTGATTGATCCCACATCTCAAGTAACCACTTGGATAATTCCGGAGATCATCTCACATCTAGACATAAACACATCATCACATGAATACCCCACAAGCGTCGCCTCGACCATGATCATTCCGGAGATCAATCCCACATCTTAAATAACTACCTGGATAATTCCGGAGAAATATCTCACATCTCAGGTGATGCGGTTTATTTCTGGGAGACGTGTGGATGCACCAGGTGTGAGTTCGGACTCAATTTGTATTTGAAGGAGAATGCTGCTCGTCTGACGATCCTTGGCTGACCGGGCAGAACCTGTGGCGACCTCGGGGTGATTCGGAGATCTGGGCTCGGATCAGAGGATTCGGATCTGAGGTCTTGTGTACCTGCAGACGGTCCTGAAACACCGGGGTTTGTCCCGGTGGCGGACCCTCCGACGATCTAGTCAGTCTCTGTGAGAGAGTAGCAATAACTAGGTGAATTTAAGTGGAAAAAGATTGATTACCTCAAAAGGTGGGTGAGGGTCTAGTATTTATAGAGAATCCCAACCGGGTTTGGATCCGCTTGGGGGCCGGGTCTGAACCCGGAAATCCATGGGCCTGACGTGGCAGAAGGCCCAGGTGGTTTAGGGCTGACGTGGCAATACCAGGAGTGGTATAGGGCTGATGTGGCAAAGCCCTTGGTGGTATTTGGGGCTGACAGGGCAGATCATGGGTCTTCTGTGCTTCTGGGAGAATCGGAGGGCCTGGGCGGTGCCAGGTCATCCCCCCTAGGCCCAGAGAGGGGGGGACGGCCCGTGGAGCTGTCATGGATCGGAGGCCGAGGACCGCTGAAGCCCGTCGGAGACGAGGAGGCCAGTTCTGCAGTGGTGAGCGTGAGGTTCGGCGCCGACCCTGCGGTGGTTCGAGGCCGAACCAGAATGCTATTTTTACCTTTCTTAAGTGAGAGCTGTATTGGGCCCTGGTGGGGCCTCCAGGCCATTTTTACCCTACCACACAAGCCCCCCACTCCTGCGGGGGTGCGGGAGCTAGCCTGGGAGGAGTGTTCCTGGTCGTGAAAATGGGATGGCAAATCGTTGAATCTTCCGGAGGAGAGTACCCTGGTGCTCAACCCAACCTCGAGATGACGAGGGATTACGTGTCGACAAGGGTGACGCGAGCCGTTGTTTCTTCCTGAGAAGAGTACCCTGGTGCCGGATCGAACCTCGAGATGAGGAGGGATTATGGGTCGGTAAGGGTGATGGCGAGCCGTTGGCCTTCCTGAGAAGACCACCCTGGTGTCAGACCTGACCTCGAGCTTGGCGAGGGATTACGGGTCGGCAAGGGTGATGGCGAGCCGGTGATTCTTCCTGAGAAGAAGGCCCTGGTGCTCGACCGAACCTCGAGATGACGAGGGATTATGTGTCGGCAAGGGTGATGGCGAGCCGTTGTTTCTTCCTGAGAAGAGTACCCTGGTGCTCGACCGAACCTCGAGAAGACGAGGGATTATGTGTCAGCAAGAGTGATGGCGAGCCGGTGATTCTTCCTGAGAAGAAGGCCCTGGTGCTCGACCGAACCTCGAGAAGACGAGGGATTACGTGTCGGCAAGGGTGATGGCGAGCCGTTGTTTCTTCCTGAGAAGAGTACCCTGGTGCTCGACTGAACCTCGAGAAGACGAGGGATTATGTGTCGGCAAGGGTGATGGCGAGCCGGTGATTCTTCCTGAGAAGAAGGCCCTGGTGCTCGACCGAACCTCGAGAAGACGAGGGATTATGTGTCGGCAAGGGTGATGGCGAGCCGGTGATTCTTCCCGAGAAGGAGGTTTGAGCCTCGTGGCCTGTCATTTTAGCGGAGTCTTGATGGCGCTTCCGGGATCCGTGTGATGTTCCGATTTTCTAGGGGCATTAAATGACGCCGCCAGCCTGAACGCAGGTGGCGCTTGGGGTTCCGTCGATTGGCCTTCCCAATGTCATGAAGGCTGGTCTTTGGGGGAGGCTATAAATACCTCTCCCCCCCCTAGCGGGCTTGATCACAGCAAAGGGTGGTTCAATGGCCATCTGAGGTGTCTGCTTCGGCGGGCGTCTCTCTTCTGATAAACTTTGTAGTGCCGATGGACCTTGAATCGGTGGCGACTCTGCCGTCCGGATCCTTTTTCGGGTCAAACGACCCCTATACGGTTGCCTGGCCCGAGAAAGATCAGGACGGGAGGGGTATCCACCGCGTCCTGGATCTGGGGGTGAAGAACCTCGGATATGCGGGTCGATCTTCTTTTTGTTAGGGTTCTAGGTGAGGGTGGCTTTCCTCCCACCCGCGAACAATTCGGGGTTTCGGCTGACCAGGCCTTAAGCCCCGAGTTGTTCGAGGGTGAGAGAGGAGTCGACCGATCTCTGGAACCCAGGGCGCAGGCGGTGGTGGCTTCCCTGCCACCCGGGAACAATTTGGGGTTTTCGGCTGCCGAGGCTGTAAGCCCCAAGTTGTTCGCAGGTGAGAGGGGAGCTGACCGAGCCCTGTAGCCTTAAATCTTTTAAAGAGAAAATTTTCCGTCGAGTACTTTATCCGGTCCGACCCCTGTGTCTGGTTGCCAGCCTGGCACCGGATGACGTCAGCGGCCCACGTTTCGAGGACGTGGCGTGGTTTTCCAGGCACCCACTACACGTCAATCGGTGAACAGTGATTGCAGAAATCGAGGAGTCGTTTCTCCCCTCTATAAATGTTCCCTCCTCTCCCCCTATCGTTCCCTTCTTATTCGCCTCCTGCTTTTTCTAAAAAATTTCCCAATACCTCAGTCTTCGTCCCTACCGTTCGCTGTACCAGGCTCGTTCTTCCGAAGCGACCCCCGGTTTGTTGGTAAGTTTGTTTTAGTTTAGGCACAGATGGATAGGGCTCAGTCCGGCTCGTCGGCGTCGACGTCTGGGGGGAACGCAAAACCCGCCTCTAGACCGACTTCGTGGGAGGAGTCTGATCTCGAGGGGGAGTCTGTAAGCGACGATCAGCCCGTGTATGAGGTGAAGCCGCTGCGGTCTCGAAGGTTTCTTGTTGTGGAGAGTAGTGATTCTGAGGAGGGGGACGGCAGTTCTGCCGAAGTTCAGATTCTAGGGCTGGTTCCTGGAGAGGAGGGGGGAGTCGAAGGGGCTCAGGTAGGAGGTCAGGGCGTGGGTTCGAGCTCCCTGCCGACGGGTCTGGGACGATTATCTACCCCCTCCCCGGAACGGGCCAAGAAGAAAAAGAGGGCTTCGAAGAAGAAGGGGTCGAGGATAGGGGGCTCAAGTCAGGTGCCTGCTAACTTAAGGACAGGGTCATCTGTACAGCCTAGGCCGTTCCGTTGGTACCCCGACGATCTTTCTGATAAGGAGGCGTGTGGGGTCCAACCGTCGTCGCCGAGCCGGAAGAGGGTGATCGTGGACGCACTTCCGACCGTTCTGGAGGTAGGTAATTTGGAGGCTTTGTGGTCGGCGTACCATATAGGGTCCAGCTACGAGCTCATGCTGCCGAGCTCCACTCTTCGACCGACCGACCCTCTGCCGGATCGGTATTGCGTCTTCCCCGTGGATGCCTTTATCTCCGGTCTGAGGCTGCCTGTTCATCCCTTCGTCCGTGAGGTGTTGAACTGGGCGACCTTGGCGCCGATGCAGTACGGACCCAATTCTTGGAAGCAGATCATCTGCTTCGTGTTGCTGTGCGAGGAGCAGAGGGTACCTCTACGGTTGAATGTTTTCCGAGCGATGATGATGATCGGCTCGTCGGCTGAGGGTATCTACTACATTTCACCCCGGGGCAAGGGGAAAGTTGTCCACGGTCATCCGGACTCCATTAAGGAGTGGAAGAAGAAGTATCTGGTGATCCGGACTGAGGAATCCTGGGACATCCCCACTCGGTGGAACCACTTTAAGCCGAGCTATAAAACGCCGAAGCCGAGGGACCTGACCGCCGAGGAATGGGGGTTTGTTGAGCGCCTCCGTTTGTCATATAGCATCGACTGGGCGAGGGTGACCGAGGGCCACTTGGTGAATGCCGGACTGAGCCCGGCCGATCTACGTATGTAGTTGTTTCTTTCTTTTTGTCCTCATTGTTCCTCTGTGCTCATTGCCCTTACTGGATCTTTTTGCAGGTATGGATCCTGAGTCGATTAAGGCGAAAAGGCTCGAAATGAAGAAGGAGGAGGCCAGGAAGAAGACGAAGACGGGGGGGTCGTCCCCGGGGGTTTCCGAGGCCCCTGTTCAGCCGCGGGTAAAAAGGGCTCGTTCGGAGACGGTCAAGGACGCAGTGGTTCAGAGTGGTCCGGACCAGGGTAAGGTCACCGATCTTGATAAGGGAAAGGGACCTTTGGCAGATCCGGAGATAGAGGAGAGGCTACGGCGACCGTGGGTGCCGAGTTGGTCGATCCGTGAGGGAGACTGTTTGACCCGAGGGCGGCAAGCTGTCGAGGTGGCGAGTAAGTTGGCGACCCCCCGGGATCGTTCGGAGATGAAGACTGAGACCCTGGATGAGGCGTATACTCGCCTCGCGCAGGCCAATGTGCTGGTAAGTCTGTCAACCTCTTTTGTCCCGTGATTACTGTGTAGAGGAGGTTCCCTTAGTTGTGTTTGGTGGCTGCAGGCGACCGTGCAGGGGGCCCACGTGAGGGATCTTTACGAGGCTGCTTTGAAGCGGGAGCGTGATCGGGCGGACAAGGCCGAGCAGGCAACGAAGGAGGTGAAGACAGAGCTCGAAGGCTCTCAGAAGAGGGAGCGAGAGATGAAGACGGCCTTCGACAAGGAGAAGGGGGAATGGGCTGAAAAGATGGCGGCTCAGGAGAAGGAGTTTGCCAAGGAGCGGAAAGAGCTGACAGAGACGAGTCAGCTCCTGGTGATCAACGCTCAAGATTCATGTTATGCGAGGGCAATCAGCCACGTGAGGCACTTCTACCCGACCCTTGATCTGTCCAATTTCGAGTATGACATGGAGGTCGAGGGGACACCGAAGACCATTGTCGAAGAAGGGCCTGCTCCTGATCCGCCCGTCGACCCCCTCGTGGAACTGCCTGCTGATGCCGAGGTGGGAAAACACGTTGTATAACTTTTTGCTTTTCTATTTCCCTCTTCCGATTGTATTTGCCTCCCGCGGACTGGCCACCGCATTTTATGTAAGAAGCGACTTGATTTATAGAAATGGATTTTTTGACCGGCCAAGTGTTCTGACTCCGGATGTTTCCAGTCCTCCTTGCTTACGCGTTTTGAGTCGGCTGGTTTTCTTGTAGGTTGTGGCTCCTCTTCCCGAGGTGGACCCCCGTCGCTCCGACGTGGCGTGGCTCCGGAGCAAAGTTGAGTCCCTGGAGGCCACGTTGGTTCGCTACCGAAAGGGGGCTCGTGATACTGACGCGGCTTTTAACTATTACCGGAATAAGTCTGAGGCCTTGAGTGAGGAGGCGAGCCGGCTGAGGAGGGCGATGGTGGACCGGAACCTCGGAGGCGCCGGTTTTGGACATACTATGTCGAACGCCTCGGTGCAGAGGCCTCCATCCGAGAGGTTATTTCGCGATGTCATAGTGGAGAAGGAGATGGAAATACACCGCTACAAGACGATGTTGGGCGTTTCGTCCTCTTCCTCCGTGGGTCGGCGAGCGGAGGGAGTTCCTTCTGCGCTGCTCCTGTTGGAGTGCATGCGACCAGTGGATGCCCAGAGCTCCGCGGTTGGTGCGTCGACCGTGGCTGAGCCGATGGACCGTCATGATGGGGAGAGGGCTCCTAGCCGTTCGGTCGGAGTGGTCCCGCCCTTTGTTGGACCCGAGGGGCCCTAAGATGGTAGCTTCCTTCGGGTTGAGATGAGTGGAGCGGTCCTGTAATGGTCATTGTTTGTTTTCTCATAATCAACTAAAGGTATGAATACAGAATTCTTTTTCCCCTTTGCTTTGTTTTAGGAATATGGTGAATGTCGGAGGAGGCGTGGTTCGGCTCCGTCGATCCGTGAGGGATCAACGCGGGACCTTAGGATGAGCCCCTGGCTCGAAGCTGGGTTGGGCCTACCGAGGCACAGGGGATGATACCGGAGCGAGGGTTCGGGGGCCTATCCCGATGTTCGGCGTTTAAGTCGGATCTGTCGAATCGTTTGGAGTTTTGACAAAAAGGAGATTCCTTTCATACCATATGGGGGGGGGGGGGGGTCGTCGAAGCCGCCCTTTACACATGAGAGTTTACAAAGGGTTTTTCATACATGAGCCAAGTTAGACCCTATGTTCGCTTTTCTAGGAACTTCATTAGGTGCTCGGCGCCGATTAAGAATCTTCGGATGGGAGTGGTCCAGGGCTGGTATCGTCTTGTACACATATCGTCTCTGGCTCCTGGTCTTCGATACTTGGCTTCAAGGGGACTTTTATGAGCACTGTCTGATCGAGACCCTCGAAGGAGGAAGGGGCGAGTTTGGATAGCGCGTCTGTTTGAGCGTTCTGTTCCCGGGGGACTCTGATAACAGTGGCGCAGCTGAAGGACGCCAGGAGTCGCCTGACTACCGCCAAGTACCTAGTCATGCGATCATCGCGGGCCTCGTATTCTCCGGTGATTTGGTTGACCACGGGCTGAGAATCGCTGAAGAGATCCCTGGTATGTCGGAAGGCTTCCAAGCGAAGAGATCATCGTTGCGACGGACGCAGGCGATGATGCAGGTTTTCAAGTCTTGGGTGAGCGAGCGGCTTATCCGGAACCTCTTTGATTCATCCTTGGCGTCGAACGGGACCTCTTCTAGTTTGTCGACAGGCTCGGGAGCTGGGTCATCTTTCTCGGGTACGAGTTCAGCTGCGTCGAGAGGGAACACACCCTCTCCGATGGCAGTCATATAGTACGACCGCGCGACTTCGTGGCTACCTCGGACGATGCCCACCTCTTGGGGGGTGGGGAATTTGAGTTTTCGATGGTAGGCCGAAGGTACCGCTTGGAGGGAGCTCAGTCCAGGTCGGCCGAGAACGGCGTTGTAAGCTGCCTTGACGTTGACAATCATGAAGTCCATGGATTCGGTCCTCTCGACAGGAGCCGATCCGGCGGTGACCTCGAGGGTAACATTCCCTTCTATTGGGACAGGGGCGCCGGAGAATCCATGTAACGGGTATCCGGCGGGTTTGAGCTTCCCACCGGGTAATTTGAGGCTCTCGAAGGTTTTGAGGAAAAGAATATTAACTGAGCTACCGCTGTCCACGAGGATTCGGCGCACCTCGCAGTTAGTCATGTGGAGGCTGATGACGAGGGCATCGCAGTGGGGTAGGTGAATGCCTTCGAGGTCTTCTTCTGAGAAGCTGACTGGCCCCGGCTGTGGCTCGGACGAGGGGTTGTTTTGGACAGCGTTCGCCTCTTGGAGGAGGGCTTTTCGGGGTGTATTGGACCCTCCTCCCATCGGCCCCCCTTGGACATAGTGCAAGATGAACGGCGTATCCGTAGTTCCTTTGGACCCGAGATCCTGTTCACAGAGGTGGGTCGACGTATGGTTCGGAGGCGAAAGTCTCCGGCTCCTATCATCTCGCCGATCCCGTTGGCCTTCTCGGCTGAACTGTCGGAGGAACCCTTGTGAGACGAGTTCCTCAATTTCGTCTTTCAGGGCTCGGCATTGATCGGTATCATGCCCACGATTTCTGTGGAAGCGACAGTAGAAGCGCTGGTCTTGATTCTTGTTGCTATTAGGTCGGGGAGGTAGTCGGACGATGCCTTTGTCTTCGATTTCTAAGAGGATGGCGGATATATTATGGGTCAAGGGAGTGTATTTCTCGAAGCGGGGGACCGGCGGGACCTTCTTCATGGCCCCCGCGTCCCTCGGAGCTTTCTTTGATGGTTCGACCTCTTCGACCTTCCTCTTTCCCTTCCCGATGGCCTCCCGGGTATCTTCGGGGTTAAGGGCCTCTTCTGCTCTAATGTATTTCTCGACTCTGTTGAGGAGGTCGGGAAAGTTGATGGGGGGTCTCTTCGCCAGAGAAGCTTTCAGCTATCTATGACGGACATTGTGCCGAAAGGCCGCAGAGGCGACGCCTGGATCAAGGGAGGAGATCGCCCTTGCTTCCGTGGTAAACCTCCGGACGAACACTCTGAGGGACTCTCCGTTTATCTGTCTGAGCCCAAGTAAAGAGGCGCTGGTCCTTTCCGTCTTCCGGTTGGTGACGAAGTGAGCAAGAAAATTGCCTTCTAGTTGGTCGAAGGAGTAAATGGAGCCGGGGGTGAGTTTCGAATACCATTCACGAGCCGGACCTCGAAGCATGGTGGGGAAGGCTCGGCATAGCAGGGGATCCGAGGCGCTGTGAATCACCATGAGGGTTTTGAAACCTTCCATGTGATCAGCGGGATCTCCCTCGCCGTCGTAGGTCTCGAACTGAGGTGGTCGGAAGTTCCTTGGTATTTCCGCTTGGAGGATGGGGGCGGAGAAGGGAGGTCGGACAGGTCTGTACCCCTGGGCCGCCCGTCGGTCGCCGTCTCCTATATGATGGAGGCGATCCTCCATTTCTTGGAGGCGTCTTAGGAGTATGCCATCGTCTTCTGGCTGGTTTGTTAAAGGGCGCGATGCGCTGGTCTCGACATCCGACCCCGTTTGGGAGTGGAGGGTTTCCGCCCCGGGGGTCCATCGGAGGGCCCCGAGAATTTCTCTCCGGAAGTCTTGGAACTCCTCGCGAGTGACGGGGGCTCCCTCGATCCGGCGTGGTTGGTCTGGAGGCTGCCTTCCGACGCGGCTGAGTGCCGATCTCCGTCCTTCGGGCGGTGGTCTCGGATGGTTCGGGGCCGGGTTGGAAACGGCCCTTCGCCTATTGCGGATAATCTGTCGGTTGACGATTACTCCCCGTAGGTCGGGCTGGACTGTACGGGGGGCGCTCCGCCGGGATCCCTGATGGGAATCTCCGTGCCTTGATGCGCGTGGCCCGGCATTGGTGTTTGGTGGTGGGGTGTCCCGTCGGTTGACGGAGGAAGCAGCCCCCTTGCCCTTTGAGGCCATGAGAGTTCGGCTGTCGAGGTGCCTTGATGGTCGTGCTAGGGTCGGCCTCTGAAGCAGTGTTCCCACAGACGGCGCCAACCTGATGCGGTTTATTTCTGGGAGACGTGTGGATGCACCAGGTGTGAGTTCGTACTCAATTTGTATTTGAAGGAGAATGCTGCTCGTCTGACGACCCTTGGCTGACCGGGCGGAACCTGTGGCGACCTCGGGGTGATTCGGAGATCTGGGCTTGGATCAGAGGATTCGGATCCGAGGTCTTGTGTACCTGCAGACGGTCCTGAAACACCGGGGTTTGTCCCGGTGGCGGACCCTCCGACGATCTAGTCAGTCTCTGTGAGAGAGTAGCAATAACTAGGTGAATTTAAGTGGAAAAAGATTGATTACCTCAAAAGGTGGGTGAGGGTCTAGTATTTATAGAGAATCCCAACCGGGTTTGGATCCGCTTGGGGGCCGGGTCTGAACCCGAAAATCCATGGGCCTAACGTGGCAGAAGGCCCAGGGGGTTTAGGGCTGACGTGGCAATACCAGGAGTGGTATAGGGCTGATGTGGCAAAGCCCTTGGTGGTATTTGGGGCTGACAGGGCAGATCATGGGTCTTCTGTGCTTCTGGGAGAATCGGAGGTGCTGGGCGGTGCCAGGTCATCCCCCCTAGGCCCAGAGAGGGGGGGACGGCCCGTGGAGCTGTCATGGATCGGAGGCCGAGGACCGCTGAAGCCCGTCGGAGACGAGGAGGCCAGTTCTGCAGTGGTGAGCGTGAGGTTCGGCGCCGACCCTGCGGTGGTTCGAGGCCGAACCAGAATGCTATTTTTACCTTTCTTAAGTGAGAGCTGTATTGGGCCCTGGTGGGGCCTCCAGGCCATTTTTACCTTACCCCATCAGGTAATCTACCTGGATAATTCCGGAGATAAGTCTCACATCTCAAGTAAATCACTTGGATAATTCAGGAGATTAAGTCTCGCATCTAAAGTCATACTGAGGTGCATAACTCATGTTCCCATTCGTCATAACCCTACTAATGCCTGTCCTTATTGTTTTTGGGTTACAGAATTTCTCAACAAAATCTCCTAGAGTCGGTGTACCCTACCGGGATAACTCAAAACTGAATGACTGAATACGCCTCGTCGGGCCTCAACAAAATAACTTAACAAATATCTCAACACCGGTATTCTAGGGTCACCTACCTCTAGAGACTCAAACTCAAAGTCTAAACAAATACCCACTAACAAGAGTGGCTCAACTGAATATCTCAAAATCATGTTCATAACTGAATATCTCAAAATCAAATACTGAATATCCCAAAATCAAATACTGAATATCTCAAAATCAAATACTGAATCAAAGATCAAATATAGACTGAATAATCTGAAAACCAATCATTCGAAATAACACTAAAGATTACAAAGATTCATCAGCGCCAGTCGACTGTACAGTAGACCAGTCGACTGCCCAGAGATCAAATATCCAAAATTTTATGAAAATAAACTAAGTCATAACAGTCGACTTAAAAAGGTTAGCGGTCGACTGTCCCGAAAGGACTGAACAAAATACATCTCAGTGGACCAGTCGACTGACAGCAGTCTAAGTCGACTGTCCAGAACACATTTTACAAAAATAAATCTCAGTGGATCAGTCGACTGCTAAGAGTCAAGTCGACTGTCCAGAACGATTCTACAAAGACTGAAGGTGCAACAGTAGAGTCGTACCAGTCGACTGCATAGTAGGCCAGTCGACTGTCGGCCTACAGTTCTCTTATTTTAGGTCTAAATACAAAATCCAAACTGGAGTTCTAAAGATTCATCGTTCACAAAAGATAGTTGTACTCAGGCAAAATAATCAAACCTCAAATAATCTCCATAAGGATACATTTCTCAATCACCCAAATGTCGAAATTAAATTCTCAAGATCCATAATCACTAATCTTTCCATTAGGGTTTCTCAAAACTAATTTTCTTTCACAACTAAGATCAAAATCTGATTTGTATACTCCAGATCCAGATATTCACCATCCGATCCCAATCATGATCAATTCTTAACATGTTTTCCAACATATAATCTCATAACTCAAGATCTATTCAATATCCATAAGTTTCACATACATGATTCAAAATTAACAATGGTTCACATACATCCTACAACATAAGGTCCATATCATTCACATACGAAATAACAAACGATGTCGTTCACATAGTTCAAATCAACATGCACTCACAAAAATCAAACAAGCAAAACAAATAATCTTACGTCACTCACCTTGATTGAAGAAAATCCACAAAAAGCTTCCCTTTTGCTAGATCCAAAAATCCTCTTCTTGCTCCTCAAACAAATCTCAAAAAGTCTGTATATTTTTGTAAATGACGGCTGGGAAAGAAATCCCTTAAATATCCGGGTTCCATATTAGGGTTTTACCCCCACTTTGCAAAATAATCCTTGCAAGAATACAACTTTATATACTTAGGTTTAGTCTTGAAAATCTAACCAAATATCATTTAAATTTGGATTTACTAGAAAATATACGTCTAAACCTCAACAATACTGATCGAAAATGTCCAGAAATATAATTTGCACTTCAATCCTTTAAAATGGCAAATTTGCAAAAAGATCCTTCTTTTCTCAAAAATTGCAAATCGACCCAATTAATTCCAGAAAAATTTGGAAAAATACTAAATAAATCCCAAATTTTAAATAATGATTTTTCATAAAGAAAACTAAATTTTCAAACTTCTCATGAAAGGAATTGCACGTGTTTCGCACGTGTACAAAAGATAAATTTTTCCGAAAATATTCATTAAATCTCCAAAAAAAATAAATTTAAATTCATTTTCAAATATAAAAATAATATTTGAAAATACGGGGTTCTACACAGCCTTTCTACCAATAGGTCGTTCCATATCAGTTGCAATATATTCTGTCTCTAAATTGACTTGATCCGGTAGTGTAGAAGACGATTTTGCAGGACTTATCCTTTTACAAGTTTTGGACTTTTTCTTTGAAATTTCCAATGTCCATTTGGGATTATGCTTCAATTCATGCCAACAATGCAAAAAACCAAATGGCTTTCCTTGCAGTTCTTCGTACAATAGCTTAGCTTGAAAAATCTAAAAATAGTTGAAATGAATAATTAATTTTGGAAAGAAAAAAAAATAATTCATAAACTTCAATATATTAATACCTTATCTTCATTGGTGATCCCACTTTGGTTTCTTGACTCTATTTGAGCATAGTACCCACAGTAGAAGTTAACTTCTTTCTGAATTCCTGACCACCGATTCATGAGAGAATTTGCATTGCGCTCAGACTTGAACTTTTTGTTCGCATGAAAGTATTCATGTATTCTATCCGAATATTTACCCATTGTTTGTTGGTATCCTTGTATCGGATCTAAACCAATGCTAAGTCATGCATGTACAATGAGAAGGTCTTCTTCCGATGTGAAGTTACCCCATCTTTGTGTTTTCTTAGCAGATGAAATAATTGTTGGTCGATTTTCTGGTGGTGTCACGGTAGGTTGATCTGTGAATTGAGTACATTCAACAAAATCTGGACTAAACAATTCATCCTCGAAGTTAGATCCGTCGCGCAGCAGGGCAGTGTAAGATGTATTATTATGTGAATCCATCTAACCATTACAAAATATTTCTATGAGATTAGATAATTACATATAGACTACATATAATATAGTAATGTCCCTCAAGAGAGGGTAATTACAAGGTTAGGTATATCTTACTTCACCAAGAGAATCCAACAAAAGAATCGAAGTCAAGATTTTCATGCATGTCCCAAGGAGGGGCCTTAACTACCAACCTAGGATGTTAGCTCTATTTATCCTTATACAAAAGAATCACAGCTTTGAACATCTCAATCCTTAGGATAGTTGGTTTTCGGATTGCAACAACACTATAATATACTCTCTAAATGGGTAATGTTTTGTCCTGTAACAATTACTAGAAGGTAGCTTGAACTAATTCTATATAACCATTTAGCTGATACATGTTTAGAACTGATTCCAGATGAACTGTTTATGAACTGAATGCAGATGAGAAAGAAAGAAAGATGAGAAGGTATTAATATCGGTTGTAAACATGTATCAGCTGTTTATGAACTGAATGGTTATATATGTCATAAACAGATATATTAATGACATATACTACAAAATATATTAATGACATATACAGATGATTCATAAACAGTTCATATACAGATGATACATGTTTCAGATGATATTAATGACATATATTAATGACATATAGCTGATACATGTTTCAGAAGAACTGAAGTAAAGCATTTGAAGAATTGAAGTAAAGCATTCAGTATAGAACATATGCAGTAAAGCATTTGAAGAATTGAAGTAAAGCATTCAGTATAGAAGCATTCAGTAAAGATTTGAAGATTTGAAGAATTGAAGTAAAGCATTCAGTATAGAAGCATTCAGATTTGAAGACTTCATTGAAGTAAAGCATTTGCAGGTTATAAAACATATGCAGTATATATATATCTAGAAGCATTCAGATTTGAATAGGAGTGTTTGGACCATATGCAGGTTTTAGTAACAAATTGAGAATACAACTACAATCTATATATCTGCAGAGTAACAAATTGAGAATACAAAAGGACAAATTGAGAATATAAAACATATGCAGTATATATATATATATCTAAAACATATATAGAAGCATTCAGATTTGAATAGGAGTGTTTGGACCATATGCAGGTTATAGGAAATGAACTTTTGTTGAATTAAAACATATGCAGGCTAGAAGATATGTCTAGTTCTATATATGTATATATATATCTATGCAGATATGAACAGTAACCTGCTACCTATAATGAGTCTAAAAGTTCCTCTTCATAAAGCAAACAGTGTGTGTGTATATATATATAGGTCAATAATGCAATGGACATACTCAGATGCTAATTCAAGCCTCAACCAAAAAATTAATTTTTGTAAGAACTCAGTATTAATTTTTGTAAATGTATAAAAGTGAATGTGTATGTGTGTATATATTACATCAGTTAAGCATTGCAGCCTCAACAGTTGAAAATATTACATCAGCTTAAATATGTTATACATGGAAGAACTTAATTCTTCTAAGAATTATTCCTCAACAGTGGAAAATAGCACCAATCATATGCACTTCAACAACCCATATATACTCGTTCCTCAATTTGATTATAAACATTTCTAACCCAAAAACCTCATTAACAAATTGAGAATACAAAAGCTGATGTACACTCATATCTGAAATATATCTGATGTATAGCTGATGTATACTATCTGTGAAATATATCTGATGTATACAGGTTTTAGAGAGTGATGTATACTACAACTACAATCTATATATCTGCAGAGTGATGTATACTACAACTACAAATTGAGAATACAACTACAATCTATATATCTGCAGAGTAACAAATTGAGAATACAAAAGCTGATGTACACTTATATCTGAAATATATCTGATGTATAGCTGATGTATACTAATCCTGATGTATACTAATCTTCAGCTGCATATAAGCATATCCAATTATGTCATTCCTATGTTTTAATTCATTCTGATGGAATAATATTTGATGCAGTAATCTATTTAGAATAATTTTTTCTTACTATTTCCAAGTTTTTGATATGTTTGTGGTCTGTGTAACTTAATGCCCCCCCCCTCGTTGCAAAATTAACTATATTGATTAACTTCACCTTGATTAATTTTACTTTGCTTTACTGATTTACTAATATGCAGTAGATGCACGCTGATCAGCCACACATAAAATAAATTCATATAGATTAATCAATATTCTAAAATGACAACATTTCTAATCCACAGGTAGCTAAAAATTTTCATATAGATTATTTAAACAAGAACAACAACTTCGATCAAAAATTCAAATCCAAAAAAGCTACACTAATTCATTTTCATAATGGAGTAAATTCATATTGCAGCAATTTCATATTCAAAAACCCCAAAAAAAAAACCTAAAAAAAAAATTATTACCTGATGAAGAAGAAGAAAACCCAATGAAAAAAAACCCAATCAAGAAGATGAAGAACCTAATGAATAAAATTTAGGAACACCAATCTACCAAGAACAAATTGAAGAGATGCAAGAAGAAATTGAAGAAAATCAATGTCGATTTAAATAAGTGGGAATGAAATCTTACCGTTAGAGCTTCGGAAGAACGCAATCGCCAGATTTGGCGAGCGGGATCGAATCGCCAGAATTGGCGAGCGGATCGCGAGCGAAGATCGGATCGCCAGGATCGCGAGAGATTTGGCGAGCCCGTTGGAGAGGAAATTTGGGGATTTACTCGCTAAATTAGCGATTTGGGAGATTTGGCGAGCTCGATTGGAGATGCTCTAAGAAAGCAAAATGCCATAATCAATTATTATCTCTAGAAAAAAACGGGTGGGCGACAGAGATTAGTTTAATAAACAAGAAGAACATAGAAGTTTGTACTAAAATCGCGATTGTTCTCGCAGATAGTGACCGATCCAGGCTGAGGAAAGCTGGGCATTTCTTTCCCTCACTTTTCTCTGAGATGGAGGTTCAAATAAAAAATTCAAAAAATGGTTGTAAGCGAAATTGGTTCTTGTGATTTCAATTTGCGAACATTATGAGTAAAAAATAATGTAGGAACTTGTAATGGGCATTTAATCAAACATGCTTTGAGCATGGTTTTATGCCTAATCTTTACATGAGCATTCCATCAATTACCTAATCGGCACGAACCTACAATTCCTTTCATTCTTAAATTATACTTTTCAATCTGTCTCTCAGTTGAAGTTGGGTTCGAGTTCTTCTTTCCTTTCCTTGCCTGAATTAGCAAGAAATTCGGACTTCTTCTCATCTCTTCTTTCTTCCTTCATTCTCTTTCGATTTATTGGGAAGAAAAGTTTCCATTTTTTTAGAGAGATAAGGACCAAATGATACCTAAAATTTATCCTAATTTTTAAATAGCATCCAAACATTTTATACTACCCAAATAACACCTGAAGTTTTTAAAATAGCATTAAAAAGCACATGTTGTTAAGTTAATGAAATATTTCCTATTATACCTCTTAATGGGTTTAAACACGTTAAGCAGCGTGTAAATTATTGAAATTGTCCTCATCTTCTAATATAAATTACAAAATATATCTCCATTACCACCGACCACCATCTCCAACCACCATCACCACCACCGACCACCATCTTCAAACACCACCATCTCCACCATCTCCATCTACCACCACCACTATCATCTCCAACTACTGTCACCACCACCGACCACCATCTCCAACTACCGACCACCATCTCCGCCATCACCATCTCCACCATCTCCAACCACCATCTCCACCTCCTCCGAAATCCATCCCAATCACCATCACCATAACCTTCATCTCACCCATTTTTTTATTAAAAAAAAATAAAAAAATCAAAACTGAAAAACTAAAAAAATAAAAAGAAAGAATAAAGACATTGGGTCATTTCTATAATTACACACTATTTCAGCTTAATAATTAACCAAAGGGATTTTTGTTCCTATATTAAAACCGAGCCTCGGGTGGTATTTGGGTATTATAAAACTTTGGATACTATTTGAAAATTAAGGTAAACTTTGAATGTTATTTTATTCTTTTTTTTTTATGAAGAATAATGTTAATACCCCTACTACCAAATTTATTACATTTTTCTTTCATATCTTAGGTGACACTATTAGTGGAGGTTACTATAGAGTAGATGATAGAAACATTAATAGTAGTGTGTCATCTAGGTAGTAAAGAAAAATATAGTATATCTAGGTAGTAAAGAAAAATATAGTATATTTAGTAGTAGGTGTAGCATTACTTTTTTTTTTATATATATAAACAAATTGCAGGAAAGCTCCTTTGCTCTCAAAATTTTACAAAAAGCAAATGATGAAAAGGGAGGGGGGGGGGGGGGGGGAATTTTACAAAATTTTACTGAAAGATTGTTGGTGACTGATGAAAATGCGGAGAGATCCCGTCATAAAAATCATTGGAGAAAGTTTTTCGTTTTTGTTTCGAGAGAATGTTGAGTGGGTCGATAGAGTAGGAAGAATAGCATCCTCGGTACTATCAACATAATAGTATGTGGAGTATAACTTACCTAGTGATTATATGTTAGCGAGTGAAGGTGAAATGACAGGAACCTTTCTTCAAGGCCCTCACCAATCACCTGAAAATGAAATGGCAGGAACCTCTCTTTGTCAAGACTCAAGACTATCATAATTCATGAGAACATTTATCAGTTGTCGAAAAGATAATTGTAATTCCTAGTAAAGCTCTGACCCCAGAAGCCACTTAGCCTCGTTTGGTTTAGCAAATACAACCAGAAAGGGTGAGAAATTCATTACAATCTTTAATTTTATGCAGGAATTGAACATACAGGGGAAAATACAAGTCTAGTAGACCCTCTATCCTGAACATAAGAGAGCTTTTCTTTTACTGCATCAAAGCTCCAAAGCAAAGCCTGAAGAGATATAAGAAGAACGAACATACAACAACCGGAAGAAAAATGATAAATCCAAGGAAATGAGAGATAACCAAACACATAAAATGCAGTCAAACCGTATGAGTATCAGAAAGAAAGGACTGAATTGAACAAGCGAGACAATTTCTCTACAGCGAAAAGAGAAGAGACAACTCAATTTCAGAAGATCAGCCTCACAAATGTAAAAGCAGCATCTCGTCGTTAAGACTGAAGAAGCGCTCATAACACCTTCTATGAATCCTGCCATTGTAATCACAATCTTATGCAGGTTCTACAATGCTTGGAAAATGCTCAATCTATTTTGCTGACAACTGAAGAAGTCTTATAACAAGAAAGGCTAAGGCATCATGCAAAAGTTGTGGCTTAAGTGGAGAATATTTGTGAATGCGGATCGCATTAGGTACTCAAGTCAGGTTCTCTCAACAGGCATTCATGCTTCACACGTGAGATCGATAAAACTAGGGAAGCATAGACAGTACTATATTTTAAAAAAACCGTAATAAGTAATATCATAGTGCTATGTTAGCCTATGTAATGAAATAAAGTTGCCCTGATAAGAAGGCATTTAAAGACGTTTACTCACCAATTATTCATAGCACGTACTGCAACCTTCATATAATCATTACAAGAAATCTCAGAATATGTTAACTAAATATACATGCAAGACAACATTCTAATATTAGAATAGAATAGACAATTCTATATATTATGACAAACAACTGGAAGCTCGATTTAACAAAGCCAGTTTATAGATTAAAATAAAAGGACACAGCAATACAAATCAAAACGACGAAAACACAGTTTCGGATAGCAATTACCTCTGACATCTAATGAAAAAGTAAAAGATCATCTGAAGACAGTTTCATTTTGTCTCAAGCCTTACAAAGATCACCATGAAAGCAAAACCGATATCACCTGATGCTTGACACAGTTTTTTTTTTAAACTACTGTAGTCAATTTGACTATCCGCCAAAGCACTAAAACTACCAGTTGAGCAAGGAGCTACAGCAAGGAGAGTTTGCCTATTCCGTTTGTGCTGGTGCTAAGGCAATTCACAAAATGGAGCAACCCTTCTGTTTCTTCTTCTTCTTCTTTGCCTTGGGTGGCTGTAGCACCACCTTGATGGCCGAATCAAAGACTCCCTTCACATTCTGCACGAGAGAAACATTTACAGTAAATTGGAAATGTCAATCACATGATCCCACACAGGGTTGTGGTCCAGTGATCCTTGGACCCTACCAATTTGCCTCACTAGGTCAGACAGGCAGTTACCAGGAACACAATTGCTTATAAAAAGCAAACTACAGGTTGAACACAATTGCTAATATAACACAATTCCTGTTTCCACTCTTTATTTTGCTGAGTAGAAATACAAATGTGTGCATTTTGATTCTTTGCTTTTGGTTGGGTTAAAATATAGACTAATATGTATTAGAAAAGACTGGCATAATTTTAGGTAAGCTAAAAAAAACGTAAGGTTACCAGTTCAGTGTTATTGTAGATAAGAAACCTGCATTAACACTCAAATGGCAACTCTACGTTTTTTTTAAAGCTTACTTAAAATTATGCCAGTGTCTTTTCTAATACATATTAGTCTATATTTTAACCCAACCAAAAGCACAGAATCAAAATGCACACATTTGTATTTCTACTCAGCAAAATAGTGGAAACAGGAAATACATTATTAGAAAAGGCTAAATTTCAGAAAACTCACTGATTTTTCACCAAATATCTATCAATCCCCCTCACTTTTGTCTTGCTATTTGATTTGTCTTTGCTTTCTTTTAACTCTAAAAATGAATTTTCAATTAGTGGAATTGTATAGGGCAAAAGGTTGGTGGAGAGTTAAAAAGGGAGAGGAAGGCAAGAGTAAGCAAGTTGGCAATGGAACATGTTATCTTCTGCCATAGGTGGGTTTTTTTAGATCAGATATCAAAAGTCAGGAAGGTGATTTGCGAAATCCACAAGTGTGGGAGATTAGTTGATTTTTGGTAAATATTCAGAAGGTTTTCTAAAATTTAGCCTTAAAAATATATGGGTTTTTTCCATAATGACACTCAACAGATGAGAAAATTCCATAATTGCACCCGAAGTTTTCATATTTCCAAAAAACCATATATAACTATTATGTATGTTCCAAAATAGCACCCGCAGTTAGCAACAATTAAGTTTTTGACGGTTTGGGAGTGACCATGCCCCTGTCATTTCAGTTCTTCCCCCCCTCTTACATCATTTTCTCTCTTTTCTTTTATTTTGCTTTCTTCCATCAAAACCCTAACCCAAATATGGAGTTGAACTTGATGGTGGATAACTAAATCTGGAGAAACCATTGGCGGAATTGAGTGAAAATCGATTGAAATTAGGTTAGGGTTTATGGGGAAAAAAGGGAAAGAGAGAATAGCATTAAATAGTGAGATGAGGATATTTTGGTCATTTCACTCGCTTCTTACCGGGTTTTAACCCAATACGGAGACTATTCTGCGAATATTCTTTACATTTAGCAGAATTGCTAACGACGGGTGCTACAGTTTTTTGGAAATATGAAAACTTCGGGTGCTATTTTGGAATTACCTTATCTTTTGAGTGTCATTATGGACAAAACTGAAAACCCAAAATATAATTTATTTTTGTGAAGAATCATCACGCAACTCAAACTAATCTGATTCCATACAGCCCTACACACAATGTCAAGGCAGTGCTGACTATCAAGCTAAATATCTATCATATGTTATCCTAGACTAATTACATTCAATGCATATTCATGTCTATCTGAAAACCTAAGTAGCCATATTAAGTAGAATTAACTGGTAAAATTGCACATATATCATTTACTTCGATGACAGCTTCAACTATGCACATCAGGTCACATAGGCTTTAAACCTTCAACATTGAATTTAGGCTTTGGTTTGACCACAGTTTGACACAACTCAACCAAATTATAGACCTACTTGCAGAAAGACCAAATGGAGTTTATCTTACTTGTTGTGTTTTCGAACTGCATTCAATATAAACAGGAGCACCGATTGTCTTCTTCAACTCTTCTCCCTTCAACATTTAAAGAAAAAAGATTAAATTATATTATGCAAAAGCTCCAATTAAGTAGGTCGGAAATACTTAGAAGAAGCTACAACCCATTTCTTACCTGAGCAGTAGTGATAGGAACAGCCCCAGGGTGATCTACAAAGAATTGTTCATCATCTCGGAGATCTGTGAACAAGTGTAGTGACAGTTAATTATTATTAAGTCGTAATCAGTGCATTATAACGTCCATAGTAAGTTATCCACAAATCATTGTTGATATCTTTGAGTACAAAGAGGCCTCCAACTAATGTGAAATTTAACATATGGACACAATAGAGGAACAGGCTTAAATAACTACGAAGATCTGGAATATGAAAAGTACATCAAGCAATAACAGGCATGATATGGTTTTGCTCACTCAAACCAGCACCTCCAGGAACAAGTCTACATAGTAAGTTATTCACAAATCATTGTTGATATCTTTGAGTACAAAGAGGCCTCAAACTAAAGTCAAATTCAACATATGGACACAATAGAGGAACAGGCTTAAATAACTACGAAGATCTGGAATATGAAAAGTAAAACAAGCAAAAACAGGCATGATATGGTTTTGTTCTCACTCAAACCAGCACCTCCAGGAACAAGTCTACAGATAAGTTGGGCTACAAGAATTGTTTTCCTCCATTCTGCCCAGATATGGTTTTGTTCTCACAGTATTACTGACGAGATAAGATCATCCAAATATAAATTGCATCAGACTCTGGATAAATTTGGACAAATTTCAATGTTAAGGACAGAATGTCATCACCATCTAAGCTTTCCTCTTCTATGGAATAACACTGCATGAAATCTCTGACAAAGTTTTAAAATGAAGTGGCAGCCTTAGGCTCTCTTTTACTCAGTTTTTATATGTTAGAACTAGACACTAATGGATAAAGAGGAATTTGCCCTAATTCTGGTCTTAGCATCCTCCGAATTCCGAAGATCGGGGGAAAAATCTACAAGCCAAATGATAATAGAATTTCTGTATGAAGAAAATTATAGATCTCCGTACGAAATTACATTGAAGTTGGAGGCAGAGATAAAGCCAAGATCGACAAAAAAAATGAACTCAAAATGGCAGAAAATCCGAAGGTACAGCTTTACCAGATGAAAGAAGGAAGCAAACCATTCCAAGATGAGATCCAACAGTGAAACTTTCTAAACAGTGCAATAGTTTTTGAATCAGTTGATTTCAGGTATTGGGAGGATAGACGATGATGATAAAACTAAAAGCTCAACATGAAAATCCACATTGAAGATAAATGTCCTCTAATGTGTACGAAGGAATTTTTTTTATTACAATCATGATTTACTAAATCAAAAAACATGGTTCAGAGATCATAGCCACAACATTATCAAGAAATGTATTATGTTCAAACGTAGGCTATGCTATTCATTTGATCCATTTGTGCAGAATGCTTAACAACCAAGTAGTCCTTTTCCTAAGAAAGTCCAGGATTTTCCTCTTCCACAGGTCGGATAACTGTAATCAATCAGAAAATTTAGTACCACTTGACTAGAGCATCCCTATATAGTGAGCCATATCGTGAGTGCCCAAACACTTCAGTTTTTTTTCTCACAAAAGCCTAGGAATACCAATAGTTGCGCATGGTTTGAAGGGAGCATGAAGAATTAATTTATCTCAGATACTGTCAGATTCAGTTTCCATTCAATCAGAAGCCAATTTTGGTCTCACCAAGAGTTTCAGTTTGAAGTGTGGCAAAACTAGGGCTTAGCATGCATGGCCGAGAGCAAGAGCTGCTCCTGTCCGTTCTTATCTGAAACATGAGTGCATGAATTTCTAGAGAGAAATCTGTAAATTAAATCATAACTGGAATATTTTCACTACTAATTCTATGTGCTCCTCTGTCCAATGGAGCATGCAAATCCTGGACAAATGCGAGACTAGCTTGAAAATCAAGAGGTTGAAATTCATTTGGCTTGAGAGTTCCAAAATTATTAGGATTTTCAGTTTATTTGATTTACCTCTGTTAACTGGTAAGACTAAAATTCAAAGAATTTTTTTATAAAAAATCAAGCTGTGACATTTGACATTACTTAACAACCAAAACTATGTTAAGTTAAATATTTGGGATTGTTTATTAAATCTCTTTACATAATGCAGTTTTCTTATATTCTGCAATAAAGCTGATAGAAGGCAGCTGAACAAGCTTGATGTAAGACATTAATGGAATAAATGGCATATTACTAGGTGTTTAGACAAATATAGGTGAAGTAGGATCACATAATCAAGGAGAAAGCACCATAATATCAAAAGGACAATACAAAGACAATAGGAAACAAGAAAAGGTAATTGCAAATACAGCAACTAACAAAAATATCAATATCAGAAAATTTACCAAGCTTTGTTCCAACAAGAATAATTGGGACACCTGGTGCATAGTGCCTCAATTCAGGGATCCACTGAAAATGAAACATAAATAATAAAGAAGACAGTATACAATTAGCATTCAGCATGCACGTGAGATAGAACAATTACGACAGAGAGCAGAAATAATGGTGTCCAATGAAATAAAATCCGTTCACCTTCTTAGCAACATTCTCATAACTAGCCTTGCTGATAAGGGAGAAGGCCAAAATAAAAACATCAGCCCCACGATAGCTCAAAGGTCTTAATCTATTGTAATCCTCCTGTCCTGTACCACAAATAACGAATAACATCTCATTCACATTTTTCATATTTCTCAAAATACAGATTGGAAGACACAATTCAACAAAGATACGGATAACATCAGATATATTGGCAGAGCCACCAAATGAGAGATAATTTACCTGCTGTATCCCACAAACCTAGGTTAACAGTGTTCCCATCAACCACAACATTGGCACTGAAATTGTCAAAAACAGTTGGCACATAATCCTGTATCCAAAAAATCGCATTGGATTAAACTTTTGAGTCGAAGCCACACAAAAGATATCTCCATGAAAAAATGGAAGTAATAAATTTAACTGGTGGACTGGGTCCAACAAAAATTTCCACTGGAAATAGGAATAGCAGATAATTCCTCAAATTTCACACTATAAAAAGATTCAAACTGTGAATAGACGGATTTGAGAGGGTAAATTTTAATGTTCCACGAACAAATACTTTCCTTTTAAATGCAGAAATTCGAATTTATAATGCTCTGATGATGCATTTAATATAAGGAAGTTATTCACAATACAATCCACAGTTAAACAACTCAGAACATTTGAAAATAATTTGACAAAAATAAGTCTCCAATAAGTAGCCATAAATATTTCCCCAAATCATCTAAAATTTTCAGATATTGACGTTTCTCTTAAAAAACAAACACATAACTCCTTAATAATGCTTTCCCTGAAAGTACTATACGCCCTTGAGAAAACAAACTCAAATCACAATTGAGGGGGAGACCCAATCATATGAACAAAAAATATTATCTTTCACATGTTCTTTATCATCAACATTACTGCATTAATTAATCAAAAAACATAAATATCTACCAAAATTGAAAATTTTCCTCAAAATATATACCTAAAATAGCAATATCATAAAAAGTCAGACATGTACAAATCCACTCCTCAACCCAAAAAAACAAAGAAATTATAAAATGATTATTATCTATTACAAGAGTAGTACATCTAGTGCTACAAGTGCTTCTTAATCTACCCATTATGTAATTGATGTGCTATATTCCTACATGGTATTCAATTGGGGAATTCAATTGGAACATACAGTTATGCTATGCATCATCACCTAATCAAATATTGTTAAGATTAATTATCTTTTATTATACATACCATAACAGTTTGTCAACTCGATTTCACATAGGAATCCAACACATCAATTAAAATAAGTTGTACAACTTGGAGTTCTCTATACTTCTCTTCTTACAGTAATAACAAGCTGAGATGAATGTAGATTCATAACTTGAGGAATTGATTTCTAACCAGTCACCCATTTGCACAATTTAAAAGACAGAAAAGATCAATAACAGAACAGTTTTACCACATTTCTTAAAAAATCCCAATCATCTACTAACATAAACTTCAATACCCAAGCAATACTCTCAAATAGAAGGCATTTTTTAGTGCACTTCCTAAATATCTAAATCCCCTTATAAATGGACTCAGCAACCAAGTGCATTTCTCAAACAGTAGTACTACAGGTACAACTTAATGTACCCATTCATTTAATTGATGAGTTAGATTTCATTGAATCGAATTGGTACAAACAATTCTGATATGCATTGCTACCTAATTAAACATTGTTAAAATTAGTTATATTTCTATATTACACATACCATAACCGTTAGTGCCAATTTGATTCCAGTAGGAGTCCAACCAGTGCTACCACGTTCGTAGTACGTTTTGGTTCGTGGTACGGATATGAGATCGCGGTACGCTACCCTGAGCGATACGCGGTACGGCGGGGGTAGGATGAGTTGGGCCACTCATTGAATAATACATATATACATATGTATGTATGTGTGCAAAGATAGAGATAGAGTAGAAAATTAGACACCATAAATACATTAATTACTTGCATTGCCAAATATAAGAAGGATAATCAAAATTTTTAATTTTAAAAAAAAGAAAAAAGAAATCTATGATGAATAGAGGAGAGTTTGAAGAGAAGATGATTAATTAATGAATAAATGTGTTTATTTTGAAGATATGGAAAAGCCTTGTACGGATCGCTAGTTTAATAGATCCGGATCATGAAGCCACCATAAATCGGATCACGAGATCCGGATCGTGGTTCAAAAGGGGGCTGGGAGAATGCTGTAACACTAATGAATAAATGTGTTTATTTTGAAGATATGGAAAAACCTTATACGGATCGCTAGTTTAAATTATTTGGATCATGAAGCCACCATAAATCGGATCATGAGATCTAGATCGTGGTTCGGAAGGGGGCTGGGAGAACGCTGTAACACTGAGTCCAACACATCAGCTAAAATATTGGGTATAACTAGGGGTACTCATAACATTATTAATCACAAACATCCCTTTAATTTCCCAAATCGAAGGACAAAATATCAACAAACCTGCACACAGAACCAATAGATGTACCAAAGACCCAAATTAATGAACAAAGAGAAACGTTACGAGTTCCCCCAATATGTACCCAATATTTTAGTTAATGTGTTGGATTCCTACGTGAAATCCAAATGGTACAAACTGTTAAGTTATGTTAATAAAAGAAACTAATTTAATCTTAACCATATTTGATTACATGATGTTACATACCATAACTACTTGGGCTAATTAGATTCCCGTTAGAAATCCATCACATCAACACATTCTACAAGTTTTCAGAAACTCCCTTCAATTGAACACATTCTACAAGTTTCTATAGGGAGTTCTTAGAAATCCACGAAACTCCCTTTAATTTCCCAAATTTAATGAGGATACATCAACGCATTCTACAAGTTGAACCCACAGACACACCAACAACCCAAATTAATCAACAAAACAGCATCTTCATATCAATTTACTGAACAAAACAGCAAAAAGAAGTGATATTTCCCCCCAAATTTATGAACAAAACCGCAGCATCGTGACCAACAAAACAACATATGCATAAATTGACCTCATAATAAATCATATATAAAAATAAAAAAAAGTGATCTTTGCCCAAGAAATGAAAAAGAAAAAGCAAAATTACCGTGGGAAAAGTGTTGCTGGTGTAGGAAATAAGCATACAGGTTTTGCCGACGGCACCGTCGCCGACCGTCACGCACTTTATGAACCTCGACGCGCTCATCTCCTCCTCTCTCAATTTCACACAATTCCTAAAAGAAATTAAAGAAAGCGAACAGCGAACTCTTCTACTTCTCCTCCTCTTCAATTAGGGAGAAGAAATTCGAAAGCAAGAACTCCGCATTGTAAACCCTTCTTCATCAAAGATACCCTAACCCTAACTCCTACTCGAGATCTAAGAGGAGAGAGAAAGAGAAAGAGAAAGAGAAAGAGGAGAGATGTTGATTTTCTTCTTCTTGTGATTAGAATTGTTTTGCGGGTAGAGAGAGAGAAAGGAGTGAGCACGAAGAAGACGGAAGAGAGAGAATGGGTTAGCGTTTGAAGCGGTCCGGTCTCCGATGGATAGAGATAGAGGGCGTGTCTGTTGTGTGTGTGAAAACTTACAGCTCCTTGCAAGAGGACGTAACATGCTCAAGTTCCCTTTGCACCAATTTCTTACTGTTACGGGAGAAAAGAAAATTACATGTGTGTCAGTATAACTACTATATTGTTCAAAACATTTATAGTGCAGTTTTTTTTTTTTTGATGATAACGGATAGAGTCTCTCGACTCCAGCCACATCAAAGCACATTTATTATAATAAAAATAGTACAGGACAAAGCTTTACAAGAAGTAAAGCCCAAACAGAGACACAAAATACATGCAATGAAGCAACAACACGATACAGGGGAAGCCAACACTCAATCCGACAAAGAGAAGCTAAAGAAAAACAAACATATAAACTCTCGGGCACTTAAGTCCCAAATACTACGAGCAACTAAAGCAAGCAGCAGCAGCAAATAGCGGAGCATCGGCAGCGCGCAAGGAGACGACAGGACCGCAGAAAAGCTGACCCTCTCCCTCCCAACCTGACAACCGAGGTAGAAACCCGAACGGCAGCAATCGAGGTAAGAAACCATCGAGGTGGCCCCGGGCAAACTGCAAGCAAATCAAACCATCGATGCAGCCTACCAGATCCAGAACAACCGATGCCCTGAGAATCTCAACAGGCCGAATCTAAAAGACACGGAAAAGAGAAGAAATATCGACGCGCAGTCAAGATCGCAATAACAAGCTTCCACAAATCATAAATTAACATCAACTCAGAAAAAAAATCTGGGCTCAGGTGGGTGGTATTGAAATCAAATACCACTTCCTCCCTCGAAATAACAATGCAGATAGAGATAAATAGGACAAAACATCATAATAGCCGCTAGAAAAAGGTACCATAGAAATAAACCGCAGAGGAAAGAGCAAAACTAGTGCTCTCAATAGCACTAAACCAGACCAACTAGAACAACCGGTAACCTCCTATCAGCCAGGAAACCTAAAAGGGGAACGATAGCCACATCACACGCAAAGAAAAGCAAAACAGAGCAACATAATGTCGATGCAATCGACGACGCAAAGCATAACGCCTGCTTTCACACAACCGACAAGTACATCAGAAGCAAAGTAAGAGTAACAACATAAAAACATTCAGAGATAAAGTGTGCAAATTACAACAGCAAGATAGTTACAAAAATGGAGCTATGGCTGGAGCATCCAAAAAAGCCACAGAACTCACAACATCAAGACGCCAGCAGCGTCGCAAAAATATAGGAGGGCTAAGAAGAGAAGTATCAGCCCTAGACCAACAAAAGAGAAAGAGAGAGCATGCTGTCAGAATCAGATAGCTTAACAGAGAAACGAAAGCCATCGTTGAATCGAAAGTTAAACCTGCACATAGAGAAGAGAGAAGAGAAAGCACGGTTAAAAGAAAATATGATTAAAATTAAATTTTTAAACCGCTTGAAGAGTACGAAGACAATGATATGCATTATTTAATAAGCTGAAAGAAAAATCGGCTAAATCTTTGGGCTTCAAATTCGATGACCATAGTTTGAAGAGAAAAAGGAATTCTTCAATAATCACAGTAGTAGACGCGCAACGTTTCTGGAAAATTCTACTATTTCTTTCCTTCCAAATCACCCAAATAATGGTATGATAAGATAAAATACGAGTAATTTGACCTTTTTATATTTAAGTGAGATGTAATACATATTTGGTTCTCGCCTGGTCTGATACCTGGTCTGATACGGTACTTATTTAAAATTTATGAAATTTATATTCTTAATATAAATTTTGCTTAACGTCAACAAGAAAAGAAGAATTAATCAAAAAAAACAAGAAAAGAAGAAGAAGAAGATGAACTAAGATCTCAAATGTGATGTATTTTATGACAACGCATCTCTTCATATTTATGGTTTGCTCACCATTTTCAGTTTTTGTTATTGTTTTCTTTTATTTTAAAATTCTTCCATAATCTAGTACAATTAAATATATGGAATCACTTGTAAAATACAATAAGAAAGTGCTATTTATATAATCTTTTGGGATTCAAGATGTGACAACCATCTCAAAGCCCACAAACCAAAACCAATCTACTACTATTTAATGGGAGGGTGGTCAAACAAACAATAATTTTTTAATATATTTTTATCACCAAATAAATAATTTTTAAATATTTTTTTGTCACAAAATAAACACATGTGTTGCACGTGCAACTCCAACTTTTCCATTATATACTCTTTACTTGAAAATTTTATGTTTATTAAAACATGCAATGCACATGTAAAGTATTAGTTATGTGTAAAGTCTGACCTGGGTACACATAAGCCAACTTTAATAATGCTGCATTAATGATTTTTCAACTCTAGGCATAGGTTGACAATGCAATATTGTTTTGTGGTTGTTAGAGCAACTCCACCTATGGTGGGTTGCTATTTTTATTTTTGACAACCCAAATAACAACTTTTTCTCAAAAATAGCTCTAAGTTCTACACCCATAGTTGTCATTTGGATTGTCAAATATGTATAAAATAGTGTATAATAGTATATATATAATTATAATAGTGTGTTTGTATATATATATATATATATATATATATATGTGTGTGTGTGTGTGTGTGTGTGTGTGTGTGTGTGTGTGTGTGTGTGTGTTTGTATATATACACACACACACTATATATATATATATGTGTGTGTGTGTGTGTGTGTGTGTGTGTGTGTGTGTGTGTGTGTGTGTGTGTGCACACACACACAAATATATGCAAATTTGGTGGGAAAAGAGAACAGCAATTGGCAGTAATTAACCATTTTGTTTGCCAAATTTGAGGGGAAAAGGCATTTATCATATCTGGCAATAAAAATGGCTAGTTGGTGTGGGGTTTTTTTTGTCATTTGGGTTGCCAAATATGAAAATGACAACCCAAATAATTATGTGGTGGAGTTGCTCTTATTGTCATTGTTGTATAGTCGAACTTTTGAGTAGGGGGAAGAGATTTTTCATCAATCTTTACTGTTGTTGTTGCTTGCCACCTCATATGACTTGTAACGGCATTTTTTGGAGAGAAACTAAGGCGCATTTTCAATACTGTGATCTTTCAAGAGTGCATACCTTTTATCATGTCATTTTTTAAAAAGAAAATGTGAAGTATAGCCACCATGTTTCATTAATAAGGCGTTAATAAAAGAAACACATGGTACTTGACACAATTACAAAATACTTACAAATCATGAAATAAAACATGTACCTTCAAAGGACATAGGAGGATGGGACAGATATACCAAAGGCTAAACATACAAGAGCATCGAAACGAGTACAATAAGATACAAGAGGTCCCTCCAACAAAACCCTGGAGGGTGGGTAACTAAATCATGAAGCGGTGAATCAGTCCAGAGTGGGGTCAATCTCCACCTTCTCATCGTCATACTCATCCACCTCAAATGCTCTGGCGATTCTCTCTTGAGCCGCCGCCGCAGTTATAACACAAAAGAAATAAGATGCATGATATGAGTAAGATTACAAGAAATACTAATACAAATCCCACGAAAGTAAAAGTTATTTTTGTCAAGGCATAAAACTCGGGTCGTTGCGGTGATTGCAATATACTACGCTTCTCTCATCTCAAGTCTCTCACTAGCGAAAATTGGCCCTATCCAAAGGTCTTCATAAATTTGAGGGTAAACCGACGTTCCGATGGCCATGAGGACCTCGCACATAATAGCCTTACTCCTGGGGCAATCTAAAAAAGATAAATTTTTGATTCCATGTATGCGTTGCAAAAACCACAGTTAGTAGCAATGTGCGGTTGTCTTTTAGCCAAGTTCTCTTTAGTTAGAATCACATCATTGAGAACTAACCAAAGAAATACTTTAAGTTTTAGCGGAGCTTTGGCCTTCCAAAGAATCGTACACCATTTTGGACTACAACTTCTAAAGTGGATACGATTATAGAGAGAACGAACCGTGAAAGATCCATTCTTCTCTAACCCCCATGCTTTCCAGTCTAACCCTTGAGAGCATAGCACTCGGGATTGGACAATGTAAGCTTGTAGAGCCCCAAGTATCAATTGGGATTCCAGGCCTAGACGTGATCTGAAAGAGGGTCTCCAGGCTCCCCTTTTCCAAGTTTTGGCAACAGTAATGTTCGGTTAGGAAGCTAGTTCAAAAAGATATGGGAATAATTCTCTTAGAGAGTGACACCACTTGTCCCACTAGAACCTTGTCATCATGCCATTGTCAATGAAGGATGAGACAAAGTTGTGCAGATCCTAGACTTTGGCAACCCTTTTCCAAAATCAAGACACTTTGGGTTCCATTCGGAATCTAAGCCTTCGCGTCCCCTTACCTAAAAGGTAAGGATGAATATAATCTCGTCACCTTTCCCCAATTTGGGTGAAACACTTTCCATCACCATTTTCCAAAGAGGGCTAGATTCATGTCTCTCAGACCAGTGATACCAAGCCCACCATGACTCTTCTTCGTGCAAGCTTTCTCCCACTTGATAAGATGGTAGCCCCCTTTATTTGCCTATGCTCCTTTCCAGATGGATCTTTTCTACACCCGATCTATCCTTTGAATGACCTATTTCTGAAATTCAAAAAAAGACAAGTAATATGTCAGTAGATTGGACAACTCACTCTACCCCCTAGCGAAAGGGTCTTTCCTTTACAAATTGCTAACTTAGCTTCAACTATGTCAATAAATCAGCATCCAATCTGACTTCTTAGGTTTGTGTAGCCGAAGAGGTAGGCCCAGTTACTTAATAGGAAAATTATCAAGCTTGTAGTTTAAACTGGTTGTGTGTTCACGTGCTTCTTCCTCTGTCATGGCAATTGGAATGAGGACGCTCTTATGGAATTTCACCCTAAGACCCGATCAAGCTTTAAAGCAATACAAGATTCCTTTAAAGGTGATAGTCTCCCTTAAGTCTTTGTTCTCAAATAGAAGAGTATCGTCGGCGTATTGTAAGATTGAGCATCCATGTCACGCCTCGCTTTCTAGAATACGGGAACACAGGCACGTAACTGAGGCCCAGCGAATGATATAAGTACGCTAACTCATATCATCCATAAGCTGTACCAGTCTTAACTCAACAACATAACAAGGAAATAATCACAACCACGCATAAATACATAATCACATAAACAAATACTTAGACTAAACATGAAATAGTCCAATTTAATAACCAACGGCTGGAAATAAACAACAAATACCTTCTGGCAAGCTCCTGCTCCAATCGTAGAAGAACTTCTCACCAATGCCTTCTGGTGATTCTCCTTGTGCACCTGTACTTGTTCATCTAAAAAGAAAAAAGAATTTGTCCTTAGAGCAAGTACGGACAGCAAGTACGGACAGTAAGTAGTGAAAAGCATAGAGTAAAGGAACAAGGTTCATCAAGGAATATGAATCAAGGTCAAATTACAAAAGCAATAACGGTATCAATAAATAATGGTCACGATCAAGTATATACGTGTCAACTTAGATTTATCAACATGTTGTCTTTCCTATCTAGTGCACGTATTACTGCATCCCATACCACAGGTTCAGTGCATGCAAAACAGTGTACGTTTTAGACATAGTGGTGTGATCTACAGAGCATGTACTCGGTGTCAATAACAATCATTTACAATTAACAATCAATCATTCACAATCAATACTCCTCCTTCCCATGTCAATACGATATCACGACAAGGTCTTACCGAGTATATTTTCTGAGACTATCCACTACTAAGTCAACCCTTATTAACCCCGGCTTGTTTAGTATTTTATTATTAAGTCACTCATTTCCATGCAAGTTTGTATAAGAATGTCAAGGGGATGATAAGAATGCAGCAACATGATGCATTGTACAATAATAACGTGAAGTAGTGAATCTGAAATAGCCGACACCGTGACACTAAAACAGCGATAATTCATAGGCTACAGTTCAGAATTAGAAGTTCCAGGATGTTATCAGCAACTAGACACTTAGGGCTACAATTCTCTTTTATGTTATTTTAACTGATTCCTATTATAACTGGGTCGAAACCTCAGTATAAGACAGACAAGGCAGCAGGAATTTATAAAATGCCATCACATATATGTTCATCAAAGTGGGTAATCAACATGTTATTGTATCATGAAATATATCAACACTAATGTACAGTAAGTAGAATGGATTTTTCAGTGTAAAAATCAATTTATCATGTCATTATTCAAGTCACAAGATCTCAATCAATCAATGTATTCGATCACAATATATTTTCCTTATATGCAATTCTAGTCATTTTATTCATGTCATGTGTATATAGGCTTGAGTTTGAGTCAATGGATAATAATATGATGTCAAGAGTACGACAGATTAGCTCATGTAAACCCTCGATACTCCCAATGGAAAGGACACAAGGTAAATTTAAGATAATTGAAAGGAACTACATGCGGGAGGTCAATAAGCTTGATCTAGAATAATTAAATGAGTTCAAGTGGACTTGCTTTTTATAGACGATTCGAGTATGTAAAAAGGAACAATGGATCAGAATCCGGGGAGGCACGTGCGCTCTACGAGCAAGCCAGCAAATAGCAAGAGCAAAACCAACAGCAAATCACCAGAAGCTTGGATCCCCCATAGGCAAAACAGCAACCACCGCACACTGAATCAAGATCCCTCCTACTCCACAAACACCATACACCGAAACCAACCAATCGCTGTTTCTCTTCTTCCCAGATGCGACAGAAAGAGAGAAAGAGAGAAATGGCGGGAGAGGGTCGGCGATGCTCGGGACGAAGGCAACGACACCGCAGTGGGCAATGGCACTGACGGCGAGGGTGACTGGTCTCTGGCGGTCGGGAAGCGACGCAGCGACGAGAGCGAGGCGGAGCTTCGAAGAGAAGACGAAGGGCGGGTGCTCTGTTTTTCAGAGGAACAGAGGAGGGAAAATCGACGACGACTGTGACTATGAGAGCTGCGGCGAGGGAAGGCTCAACTTCGATGATGGCGACGGGGTGACGACGACTACGCGGGGGTGAAGAACAGGAGCAGTCGACAGGGTGGTCAAGGGACGAAGTTGATGGTGTAGCGGTGGTTGTCGAGTCTCTGGTCGTGACTGGCTGACGAGGTCGAAGACGAAGGGGTGGAGGAGCAGCGGCGAGGTCGACGCTTCGACGAGGTGGTGCTCGAGTCGTGGGAGGCTTGACGAAACAGGGGAGCGGCATTGGGTTGCAGCTGCACTTGAAGAAAAGGAAGAAGATGAGGACGATGGCAATGGCGGGGGCGATGAAGGTGAGTGAGACGATAAGGGAGAGCTTCGGAGGTTGGGAAATGGAGGCGATGATCGAGGTGGAGCTGATGGCGGCACTGTGGAGATGACGACGGAGCTGCGATGAGGAGGGCGGCAATGGCGTCGAGGGGAGCTTGATGGGAAAGAGGCAGGAGGTTCGAGGGTGAGGAGCTGTCGATGGGTTCTCGGAGACAGGGATGACGGAGAGCGGTGCTCGACTATGGAGGAGGCAATGGGGACGCCTCGATGGGGGTGACGACTGTAGCGGAGTCGCGAGGTTGGGGATGGGTGCGACATGGTGGAGGAGGCGCAGTTGGGTTCGGGGGGTGATGAGCGAGAAGCGCTCGAAGGAGGGAGACGAGGAGCACAGTAACGGGCTATGGGTTTTGGTTTGGGGAGAAGAAGGAAGAAGAAGTCGAAGGGGAAGGGGGAGATGTTCTGTGTTTGGTTTTGGAACAGAGGGGGAGAGATAGAGAGTAACGGGGAGAGAGAGTGGGAGAGTTGGTTAAAAATAATAATAATAATAAAATATAATATAATTAAAGGGTAGTTGGAGATAGTGGAGGATGTAGTTATGGGAGATGTGAAGAGTGGGTGAAGTGAATGTGGAGAAATTGTATATGGGTGAGTATATGGGTTTGTGGGTTTGGGTTTAGGATTAGAGTCCAATAGGAGATGGGCTTGGGTTAAAACCCAATAAGAGATGGGCTAAACTTTGGGTTTCAAATTAAATAAATAAAAGAAGGGAGACAAGATTCTAGTTTGGAATATAAATTTGGGTTTCAATAGGAGATTCAAAAGAATTTAAATGCATCAGAAAGAATCTATACGAAAATTGAAATACAAGAATACATGGAGAAAGGAAAATAAATGGAAATCCATATTATCGAAAACAGGGGTTACAATCCACGACGGGTTCTGTCCCTAGCCACCAGTGTAATCCAACCTGCTTATCTACAATTATCCATCACACTTTTAAGTACATATGTGACAATCATAGATAGTAGGGGAAAGAGGATCCCCTCATCTCAAACATTTTCTACAAGAGAATGACCTTCCTGGCTTTCCGTTGACCAGGATAGCCGACCTACTGGTAGAGAGGAAGTGTCAAATCCATCTGATCCATCTATCCCCAAATTTCCTGCCTTTAAGGGCTTCTAGAAGACATTATCATTCAACTGAATCGTAAGCTTTCTCACAGTCCGGTTTTAATAAGTAACTTATATCCTTCGATATATGACATTGGTGAATAGTTTCTTTTGCAGTAGCTAGGCAGTCTAGAATACAGCGTCCCTTAATAAAATTGGTTTGTTCGTTACTAATCAATCATTCCATTAACTTGCTTAATATGACAACAAGGATCTTAGTAATTATCTTGACCAAGCAATTAAGGAGGATGATAGGACGAAAGTCACCAACTCCACGAGACTCTTACTTCTTAGAGACTAGGACCACCTCCGCATAATTAATTCTCCCCAGTTTAAGTCTGTGGTCGTAGAACTCGGGGATGACAGCCATGAGATCATCTTTGATCTCATCTCAGAAAGTCTGATAAAATAACATCTGGAATCCGTCAAGGCCTGGGGCTTTATCATTACTCATCTGGAGAACCACCCCTTTAACCTCCTCCTTCATGAACGGAGGTTTGAGGAATTATAAGGACTGATCCATACCCTCTGATCTATTCTGCCATAATTTTTCACTCGGCAGGACCCTAAATCCGATTTAGGACCAAATTTGTTTTTTAAGTGAGTTTGGAATGCAAGATGAATACTCTTTTCTTCTTGAATCACCCATGATTCTGTTTGGACAGAGATGATGATGTTAGATCTCCTACGTGCTTGAGCAACCAGGGGAAAGAAGGTTGTATTCGCATTTTCCTTTTTGAGCCATGAAATTCTGGACCTTTGTTGCCATTTTATCTCTTCCAATTTATACAGTTGAGATATGTCCTCCCTTAACGATAATAGTCTATTGCGTTCTGATTGGGTGAGGTCTATAGATACCTCTAGTCTCTTTAGGCCATCAATGTCTTCCAGGATGGAGTCTTTCGCTATCCAGATAGTCGCAAAACACGTTCGATTCCATTTTCTCAGCTTATCCCAAAGCCTGCGGATCTTTTCGCACCAAATCGTCGCCACTTCATTACCTCTAGTAGGCAAAACCCAACTTTCCATTACTAGGTGATGGAAACCCTGAATTTTCAGCCATGCTTTCTCATACCTAAATTTCTTAGGGTTGCTAGCATGTCGCTTTCTAGAGCCAAGTAAGATGGGAACATGGTCAGAAGTGGGCTTTGGGATGGATTTTGCACTAACAAGAGGGAATTTGGCTTTTCAATCCAATGAGACTAACACTCTATCTAGCCTTACCAGAATATAGAAAGCTTGAATATTAGACCATGTAAACATTTGATATGGAATAGGGATGTCGACCAGCTCAAGGTCAGTAATAACTTGATTGAACTCCTTTCTGTTGGTGTCGCTAGCTCCTCTACCCTTATGTTCAAATGAGAATCTAGTAATGTTAAAATCCCCCCCCCCCCCCACCCAAGTAACCAAGGGTGATGCCAGCACATTCATATTGATCGTAGCTCAGTCCAGAACATAAGTCTAGAAGACACGTTATTCGGGCCATAGACTACTGAGAAAGTTGGGATCCAGTTATCGTTATGATGCTGGAGTAGAACAGACAATGAGAATTCCCAACGGAATTCATTCAGGCAAGAGAAACTATCAGGGTTAAAGTCAATAGCGATACCACCTGATGCCCCAGCAGAGGGATAGAACTTCCATTCAGATATCATATTCCCTCCAACTCGTCCAAGTCCCTTTACATATGACAGTCTGGTTTCTTGGAGACCAACAATGTCATATTTAAAGGAGTTGATGATATCTTTAACCATCTTTCGCTTGCCCCGTATCCCCAAACCCCTAATATTCTATAGAAGAATCTTCATTAAATACATGGCATGAGTTATGTGAGGGGCTGAGTTCAAGTTTCGAGGCTAAATATATTCTCTCTATTTCCCATCCTCGAATTATATTCAGGAGGAGAGTGTTGCGTTCAATATCGTCTACCGCAACACCACAAGTTTTGGCAAGATTAAAAATCTTAGAATCAGACATGAAATTAAAAATTGAAGCTAAAAAGCAACGCGTACCTCCACCATCGATCTTAGCAGGTTTGGCTGCAGCCACAATCTCCGAATAGTCTCCCAAAGACTCCACGTGAGCCCTCTTAGTAGATTTGTGGACCTTGAAACTTTGAGGATTTCTCTGGTGAATGCAATCATCTTGAGAAACACTCAACGATGAAGGGAAGGTAGACATAAAAAAATCTGGGGTAGGCTCCATAATAGAACATAACTGTGTATATGCTATAAACTCTACATCGAAGTCATAGAAGTCATCATCTTCTAAATCAAAGCAAAATTTCTCTTCCTCCTCATTCCTTTAAATCAAATTAAATGAATCTATCCCATTAATCAATAGCCCATTAATTAAGGATACATATGATTTAGACCCCAGCTTGGGCCCATTTAACACATGTAACCCAGGCCCATCTTGCCCCGTCTCATCGAACTTCCTAACAGCTCGAGCCGTGCGCATGCCACGTGTCTCCTTCTCCTTGGATTGCGCTTCCCAAGGCACGTGGCTAGTGCCTCTTTCTCTTCGTCGCCAGCTCCATCTTTATCTTCCTTTTTACACTTTTCTTCTTCATCTTCAGAAGTAGCTCTCTTTTTACTGCTTCTCTTCCCCCAAAAAATTCTTTTCTCCATTTGTGAAAGCTCAATCACCGAGAGCTCTCTACCTTCTCCTCCCTCACCGTCTTTGAGAGCCACTTGACTCCCTTTGTACCTGCGCTCCTTGATCTCTGCTTCACCATCACCATTTTTTCTTTTACAACTCATCTTCCCCAAAAGTTGACCTTTTTCATTTTGGGAAAGCCCAGCCACCGACAACTCTTCTCCCTAAACATCTAAGCCCCAAACTACCTCTTTAGAGTTACATTCCAAGATTTCACAGTCCCCTACTGTAATATCCCAAAATTTTAAATAATTTTTTAAAGATTAATAAATAAATTAAAATAATTTTTGGTGAATTAATAAAAAAATTCTGAAATTTACATTTTTACACGTGCAAAACACGTGCAAATATTTTCTTGGGAAGTTCAAAGTCAAAATTTATTTTTGGGAAACTCATTATTTATTATTAGATATTATTTGTGAATTTTCTAGATTTTTCTGATAACTATTGGGCCTATTTGCAAATATTACAAAAAGAGAGATTTTTGTGCAAAATTACCACTTGGAGTAAAAACTCCAGATTTTTGGATTTTTGGGTTGGGCATGATGCCTAGTCAACTCAGAGGTAAAGAGTTTACCTTTTGTTTTGATAAATTTGGTTTAATTTGCAAGTTTTGATAAAGAAGAGTCTTTTTGCAAAATTGCCACTTAGAGGGGCAAAAGTGCAAATTCGTTTTTCTGGGCTTTCAGAAAACAGTGCCGAACAACATAGGGTAGATGTTTGTGCGTTCAAATCTCAGTTAAGATGGTTTTATTTAATTTCTAAGTATGAGGATTTATATATGTAAAGATATATTTAAAAGATGTATTTTGCAAATCTATTCAAAAATCCTAGATACTCTAATTTTCGGCCTATTTAAGGTGGGGTGCAGCCGTCTCCTTGCTGCAAAACATGAAGAGATTTCTTATTATTATTTTCTTGGAGTTTTAAAGCGAAGATCTTGGTTTTCTTGCGAAAGGAGGTGTTTTTCTTATTTCTTTGTTATCTTCGGTTGATTCTTCAATAAGGTGAGTGATACTCTACTCTCTTATTTTGTTGTATATATGCTGTTAATGATGAGTATGTAGTAGACCAAGCTGAGAAAATCGTATATTTGATATGATGGATATATTGTATTGGATGATGTATGATCAAGAATTGTAAATTAATGAACGACTTTCATATATGACTGAATAGAATTGTAAAAAACTTAATAACACTCATGAGAATATCATACTACACTGTTTCATATATGACTGAAGGATTGATTGTTACTTAGTTATATGGAATTAGCATGAATATTGAATTCTCATGATTGTTGTTCATGTCTGGATACATTGTTTTGATTTTCTATTCGATAGAATTGATAAATCGAGGGGATTGTAAACACACACAAACAAGTGAACTGATTAACAATAGAGTGGCATGTGTGTGAAGATCATGAGATGTGAGTTTGATGATAAAGAATCAAGATTTAAGTAAAAATTGAATTTAACACATTTCGGGTCTGTGTTTGTGCATGTTTTTTATGGGTTTGGCAAATATGAGGACTGAGGTGATAAAATTACTTGTGTTTGAATTTGATAATCACACATAATGAATTTTGAGACGAATATCAGGTTTCGAAGAAAAACTCTTCAATTTTTCATATACAAGTTGAGCTTTTCAAAACTAAAATTTTGAGTGAAAGCTTGTAAGATTTGATTTTTGGTTGAAACATGAACTAGCAAAACTGGATAAGGTGTGTCCATCGTATTATTGATCTAATATATATATATATATATATATATATATATATATATATATATATATATATATATACACACACTGTTTTCATCATGAAGAAGAATTTTAGACTCTTTTGTGCATGTGCACAGTATAGATACTGATATGTCTAAAAATGGGGTTAAATCGGAACCGTCCAAATCGGGTACGATTCTTAAAGATCAGGGGTAAAATGGTAATTTCACCTGCAAACGAGTCTGAAATAGGTACTGGGTCCTCTTTCCAAAGGTCCAATAACCCACGAACGGATCCATCTCAACTGGACGCGGGTTCCAACCCACAAGAAATCCAGTCCAGCTGGATAAAATTAGGGTTTATGATTATGATTAATCAACGGCCCTGATTCCTGCTATCCATCCACCGAGAAGTAGGGATTTGATCTTATCCCGAAATTGGTCCCTAAGGCGGCTATAAATACCCCCCCATCCCCCACTGTTACGAGGTAATCAATCTTTTGCCAACTAAAGCTCATTCATAATCTTTTTGATTACTGACTTGAGCGTCGGAGGGTGCATCGCCGGGATCAACCCCGGTGTTTCGCACTTTTTGCAGGTCGACAGTGGGAGATCACAGTCTAACTCCGGCGGAAAGGTTTTAGGTTTGACTATTCAATTTTCCAAAAATCCACAAATCTATCTGTTTGCCCCCACACCAATTTTAGCGGCAACAGATTGGCGCCGTCTGTGGGAACACGAATAGCCATCCATCCTCTTCCATTGGTTAAGATCACCTCCAGCCATGCCTCCCAGAAAACTGAGATCTAGAGGGTCCAACCGTGGGCCCACTTCTCCTCAACCGTAACAGGAGGTCTCCCTCCAAACCGTCCAGCAGTAAGGGCAACTCCCTCCTCAGCCTGATCAGCCCCTGCAGCAGGAGCAACCTCCTCTTCAACCTCAGCGGGCTCCACTCGGGCCCCAGAATGCCGGCGTAGGGACCTCTCGTCCCAATCCTCAGAAACAACCCCTTCACCGTGACCACATCTCCATGCATAACCCTTCAACTAACTTGACGACATCTCATAACCCTCGCCCTTCCGAAGACCTCCGCAACATCCTCATCAACCGGTAGAAAGAAGAGGACCTTCACCGACGTTTGGATGAAAGGCGGGCCCGTGAGGGAGCCACCCGCTCAGAACGTCCAAATAAGCGATCTCCTCGTCGCCTCGACCACAGGAGGTCCCCTCTTCATGGGAGACGGAGAGAGTCCCCTGAATACCGTCGAAGAAGACATCATTCTCCCGCTGGTTGGCAGCCCCAGAGGGACAAGAACGGACCTATCACTCAAGCCGAATTCCAAGAGTTCCAGGCTACAATCTTGCAGGCCCTCAATCTCCGAACAAACAACAACAACAATGTTCAGAAGGTTCCCACTCCTCCTCCGGTCCAGAGCCCTCGCCATCGGTCCCTAACTCCTCCTCAAGCTTCGAGCCACCGCCATCACATCGCCAGTCCTCATCATTCTCCTAGCTACCATCGCCGAACTCCACGCTCCCCTTCGTACGAAGATGAGTCCAGAGGCTCACCAGGGTATCGTCGAAGGGATGATGTTGTCTACCGTCGTCTCCATGAGATGGAGAGACGCCTCGGCCAACTTGACAGGGAAGAGGAGCTAAGAGGGAGGACCCTCCGTCTAAGCAGACCTCCGTTCTCACGAACCATCATGGATGCTCCCGTTCTAGCAAACTTCAAGCCACCGCAGTTCGAGACATATACGGGGGAGTCAGACCCCGTGGATCATATCGAGAGTTTCAAAACTCTCATGATGATCCACCAGGCTTCCGATGCTCTACTATGCAAGACCTTCCCAGCCACTCTCAAGGGTCCGGCTCGGGAATGGTACTCTCGCATCCCTCTATCCTTCATCTTCTCCTTTGAACAATTTGAAACCCTCTTCATCACCCACTTTGTAAGCAGTCGCCGAACCGAGAAGACTAGTATTTCACTACTCTTCCTCAATCATAAGAAGGGTGAGAAACTAAGAGATTATGTCAAGCGGTTTACCGCGGAAGCTAAGTCCATTGCCTCCCTCGACCAATCAATCGCTGCAGCCGCCTTCTAATCCAATGTCCTCAATTCAAGCCTCCGTTCCTCCCTAGCCAAAATGCCCCCGCGAGACTTCTCCAACCTTCTTCTCAAAAGTGAGAAGTACATCCGGGCTGAGAAAGCTGAACATTGCCCCACGTTCGAGGAGTCTTCCTCGGGAGGCAAGAGAAATGCAGCCGAAGATGAGGGAGCTAAGAAGCTCCAGAAGGACAACGGGGGGCAGCGCCGCCCGCCTCCCAGATTTGAGAAGCTTACCCCTCTCAACACCAATGTTTCAACTATTCTCATGGAGGTGGAGAAAGAAGGAGTCCTGCCTCCTGCCTCAAAGATGAATACCCCCGAGAAGAAGAGAGACAAGGAGAAGTGGTGCCGATATCATCGAGACCACGGCCACGACACTAATGACTGTCGAGCTCTGAAGTATGAAATTGAAGCCCTCATTCAGAAAAGTCGGCTGTCCAAGTTTGTGAGAAATGATCGAATTGATCTTCCTCCTCCCCCAGGGAGGCTAACAAGCGTCCTGAGAGGCGCGACGAGACTCCCGACTTTGAAGAAGAACGCATCTTGCACCTCATCCATGGAGGTCCAATAGGAGGAACCTCCAACTCTTCTCGAAAGGCTTTCATCTGGGAGGTAAATTCAGTACACAGCATACCCCCTCCCAATGGCCTCGGTGTCCCAGTTACTTTCTCGGATGAAGATCTAGAGGGTGTTCGAACACCCCCACAGTGATGCCCTGGTGATTAACCTCCACATGGCTAATTTCAAAGTGGAAAGAATCTTGGTGGATAATGGTAGTTCCGTCAACATCCTCTTCCTGGCGGCCTTCCGAGGACTCAAGTTATCGCTGGAAAGGCTCAAGCTTGCAGGCTATACGCTCCATGGGTTCACAGGAGTGCCAGTGACTATCGAAGGGGTGATAACCCTCGACGTAACCGCTGGCAAAACTCCTACTATCCGGATGGAGCCAATGGATTTCATGGTCGTCGACATTCCAGCTGCTTACAATGTGATTCTAGGCCGACCTGGCCTAGCTGCTTTAGAGGCCGTCCCCTCGGCTTATCATCTCAAAATGATGTTCCCCACCAAGGCAGGTGTGGGGGAAGTAAGGGGTAGTCAGGAGATGGCCCGCAAGTGTTACATGACCTCCATCGGGGGACCTGTCCTTTCCCTCGAGACTCTCGAGATTCCCCAGGGGAACACCCAGCCTATGTCCGAACCAGTAGACGAGCTGAAGGAAGTGCTCTTCTCGGAGCAAGATTCGAACCGGAAATTCTTCATTAGCAAGACCCTCCCCTCTGCCCTATGTTCCGACATAGTCCAATGTATCAAGAAGAACCATGACCTCTTTGCATAGTCAGCTACCGACATGCCAGGAATTTCCGAGGACCTCCTCGTCCACCACCTAAGCATGGCTCCGGGGTCCAAACCGGTCCAACAGAAGAGGCGCAAATTCGTCTCCGAGCGCCAGCAGGCTATAAAGGAAGAAGTGGACAAGCTCCTCAAAGCCCGGTTTATACAAGAAGTCAACTATCCCGAATGGCTCTCTAATGTTGTTATGGTCAAGAAGGCCAATGGTGGTTGGAGGATTTGCATTGACTTCACGGATTTGAACAAGGCGTGCCCTAAGGATCCTTTCCCTCTTCCCAGCATAGATACCTTAATCGACGCTACTTCGGGCCATGAGCTGTTAAGCATCATGGATGTCTTCTCCGGATATAATCAGATCAGAATATTCCCTCCAGACATCCCGAAGACCTCCTTCGTCACTGATCAAGGTCTCTATTACTACCGAGTGATGCCCTTCGGGCTCAAGAATGCCGGTGCGACTTACCAGCGCCTCGTCAATAAGGTCTTCCAGAATCAGATCGGCCGAAACATGAAGTGTACGTTGATGATATGCTAGTCAAAAGTATCCATAGGTCCGACCATGTGGCCGGCCTACAATAAGCCTTCGACGTATTGAGGATGCATAATATGAGACTAAACCCGAACAAGTGTGCGTTCGGGGTCTCGTCTGGAAAGTTCCTTAGCTTCATGGTTAGTCGGAGGGGGATCGAAGCCAACCCAGAGAAGATCAAAGCTATACTGGATATGTCTCCCCTACGAGTGTGAAAGAAGTTCAAAAGCTTACGGGACGCCTTGCGGCCATAGGGCACTTCCTGTCTAAGTCAGGGGAGAAGTGTCTTTCTTTTTTCAAAGCCCTCAGGGGAGCTAAGGGCTTCGAGTGGGGCCAACAGCAGCAGGAATCATTCGACCAACTGAAAGCCTATCTGGTCAACCCCCCACTCCTCAGCAAGCCTATTCCCGAGGAAACACTCTACCTCTACCTCGCTGCCTCCGAGCAAACCCTCAGTGCTGTCCTAGTGAGGGAAGAAGACAAGGCTCAAAAGCCTATCTATTATGTGAGCAAGGTTTTCAAAGACGCCGAGCTTCGCTATCCAAGATTGGAGAAGACAGCATACGCCTTGGTTATGGCTGCCAGGAAGCTCCGTCCCTATTTTCAATCCCACTCGGTGGTCGTTCTTACCAACCAGCCGCTCAAGCAAGTTCTGCACAAGCCCGAGACCTCCGGGCGTCTAATGAAGTGGTCGATCGAATTTATTGTAGAGAGCACCATCCCGAAAGTGAGTCAAGCAGCAAATGGGCCACCCATCTGGACAGTATATGTAGACGGGTCTTCTTGTGCCGAAGGGAGCGGAGCCGGAGTCATTCTAGTAGGCCCAAATGACTTCTTTCTCCAATACCCCCTCTGCATTAACTTTAAGGCCTCCAACAACGAAGCTGAGTATGAAGCCCTAATAGCAGGCATGGGTATGGCTAGCAAGGTAGGAGCACAACATATCCGAATATTCAGTGACTTGCAGCTGGTGGTGAATCAGGTCTTAGGGGAGTACGAGGCGCGAGACGACCAAAAGGCTAAGTACCTAGCCAAGGTCTAAAGTCTCATGGCTTCGTTCGAAGAGGCACTAATCTAGCGGATCTCTAGAGAAGAGGACTCCCAAGCAGATGCCCTCTCAAAATTGGCCTCCTCCTTCCTCCAAGGTCTCGAGCAGACCGTCCTAATTGAAGTACTCCTAAGACCAAGCATAGAAGAAGAAGACATCGACTCGATGGAATCGCTGCCCGTCCAACTCCGGGACAACTAGATGAAGCCTTTGATAGAATTCCTCAGGGATGGTACCCTTCCCCAAGATCCAAAAGAAGCCCGTCGAATCCGAACGAGAGAGGAGCGGAACACCCTTGTTGAAGGAGTCTTGTACAAACGCTCCTATACCCAAGTAGACGGCAGACCCTACTTGAGATGCCTCTCCCCGGAAGAAGCCTCGTACACCTTGCAAGAACTCCACGAAGGCATAGGCAGAGCACATTCAGGATCAAGGTCCCTCGCCAGGAAAGTTCTGAACTACGGGTATTTTTGGCCTACCCTACTTCGAGATACCGAGCAACATGACTGGCAATGCGGCCCTTGTCAGCAGTTCTCCAACATCCGCCGCCTACCCCAAGCACAACTCACCTCTCTCTCAAGCCCGATTCCCTTCGCAATGTGGGGGATGGACTTGCTAGGTCCGTTTCCACCAGTTCCAGGCCAGCTCAAATTCCTAGTCGTGGCAATTGACAATTTCTCCAAGTGGATCGAGGCCGAGCCATTGGCTACCATTACTGAGAACAAAGTACTGTAGTTCTTCTGGAGAAATGTAATCTGTAGATTCGGCGTACCTCTGGTCCTGATAACAGATAATGGAACACAGTTTACAGGGGCAGCGTTCCGATCTTTATGTGAAGACCTCGGCATTCAGCAATGCTTTTCCTCCGTCTCCCATCCTCAGTCCAATGGTCAAGTTGAGAACGCCAACAGGCAGATTCTCTCCGATATCAAGAAAAGACTAGATAAGTCAGCCAAAGGCTTATGGGCAGAACAACTTTCCAACGTATTATGGAACTACCGCACTACGAAAAGGACCCCCACAGGAGAGTCGCCCTTCAATCTCACCTATGGGTCCGAGGCTGTAATCCCCTTAGAAGTTGGTCTGCCATCCCCTCGCCTTATTGCCTATGACGAAGAGCAGAACGCCAGAGAGCTCCGGGCGAATTTGGACCTGATTGATGAGCTCCGTGAAAGAGCTTTAATTCGCCAGCAAAATTACCGAAGAAGAATTGAGCAGGCCTACAACAAAAGGGTTCGTCCTACTGATCTCAAGGGGACCTAGTACTCAGAAATCTAGCTGTCTCGTTCCCCAGCCAAAAGAGTAAGCTAGCTCCGAATTGGGAAGGACCCTACAAGATCACCAAGGTAGTTCGGCCTGGAGCGTATCGTCTTAAAGACCTTGAAGGCAGAGAGATACCAAGAACTTGGAATGCCGACCATTTACTGAAGTACCAAGAGATCCCTTGAACGTCTCTCCGAGTACCTTCTAATGTCGAGCCATTTCTATCTTTTTATTTGTACTTGCTTCTTTATTTTCTCAATGTAATAACAGCTTGCAACTTAGAAGCGGTCGATTAACAATTATCAATAAAGAACTTATTTTCCCTGATAATTCTCTTGTGATTGTTCTTATCTCTCTGTTTAAGGCCTTTAATTGCTCTTACTTAAACAATGTGTTTGGAGTCCAAAACTTGGCTCGATTCCGCTTTGCAATCTCATTCTTAATCGGGCTAGAAGTGGTTCGCCATTCGGAACTGCTCCCACAACCGTTGAAAATTACTTAAACGATGTGTTCGGAGTCCAAAACTTGGCTCGATCCTGCTTCGCAAGCTCGCTCTTAAGCGGGCTATAAGTGGTTCGCCATTCAAAACTGCTCCCACAACCGTTGAAAATTACTTAAACGACGTGTTCGGAGTCCAAAACTTGGCTCGATTCCGCTTTGCAAGCTCGCTCTTAAGCGGACTAGAAGTGGTTCGCCATTCGAAACTGCTCCCACAACCGTTGAAAATTACTTAAACGACGTGTTCGGAGTCCAAAACTTGGCTCGATTTCGCTTCACAAGCTCGCTCTTAAACGGGCTAGAAGTGGTTCGCATTCGGAACTACTCCCACAACGATTGAAAATTACTTAAACGACGTGTTCGGAGTCCAAAACTTGGCTCGATTTTGCTTCGCCATTCGGAACTGCTCCCACAACCGTTGAAACTCACTCGAACGACGCATTCGGAACCCAAACCACTTGGCTGGATAACTGATGAAGATATTCGGGCATATATTCCTGAGCGACTTGCATTCCGAGCTGCGTATTGGAGAAAAACGACTTTCTTCTCAAAGTTCGTGCAAGATCTCAATCAGACGGCTCAGATCACGCCACGCCCAAAAAACGACAAGATAGCATTTTCTCGTGATCTGAACCTCTAACCTCGTGATTCGCACAAGATCTTGATCTGACGGTACGGAGCGGACCACGACCACCAAACGACAAGATAGCATTTTCTCGTGATCCACACCGTCTTTTACATCAAGATCCATGCAAAATCTTCAGATGGATGCCTCAGATAAAGCCACGTTCCTCGGAGTTCGAAGTTTGGCAAGACACCACTTCTACTCCTCGCTTTTAAGCAAGCTAGAAATGGTCTACCCTTCAGAAACACTCTTACAACCACAGAGGATCCACTGAACATGCCAACATACAAACGCAAAGGGGTAGAACGAGCCTTCACTTCCATAAAAGTTTAAAGTTCAAAGAAACTCGAATTACAAGACCAGCTAATCTTATCCACGACAAGTTACAAACTTCGAAAAGCTAAAATTACAGGATACTTCAGCGACTCTTAGGAAGAGGGATGTTCCTCTTAAGAGACAGGCGGGGACGGCGCACACCTTGTCGTTGCGATTCCGCACTCGATGAGGTCCCCAAGCCGCGAGCTTAGTGGTGTCTCTTAGCGTTGCGTCGGCTGAGGCTTCGCTCAACGAGACAGCCACCCTACTTTGGGCATCACCTGGACTTTGCCGAGCAACAGGCGAACGAGTCGCAAGCTCGTAAAATGAAATCCCTCGCTCACTCTCTTCCCGGGTACACGAAGTGCTTCTGACGTTGATCGGTCCCGAATGGGGCTTGAGGCGAGCAACCTCCGCCTCTAGCTCGACTATTCATTGCTTCAAAGAGTCGTCCTTCATGGCTAGCTTGAAGCGAGGAAGCTGAGCGGAGCCTTCGGCACCAGAGCCGTCGGCAATAATTTGACGGAGATGAGTAACCTCAATGCTCCTATCGACTGTAACCCTCTTCAACTCGTCGACCTCGGCCGTCAACTCGTCGCGCTCGGCCATCAACTTGCCCACCGTCTCTGCTAATTCTTCTTCCTCTGCCGAAAACTCTTCTTCTACTATCTTCAAGTGGTGAACCTCGGCCAGCAGTTCGCTCCTCTCCTCCGTAACATCAAATAGCGCCTTCCAGAGCAACTCCACCTCACCTTCAAGACGAACCTCGCAAGCTCGTTTCCTCAGTTGCTTCAACTCGGAAAGAAACTTCGCCAGCATCACCTTGAGATGATCTAGCTCCAACTCGCTCTTGAGAAAACACTCTCGACTGCGGGAGAGGACCAACTTTGTTGCTTTTAAGTCAACCCGAAAACGAGAGGCTTCAGCTGCTAAACTCGACTCGACGACCTGAAAAGCGAAAACATATCAACACAAAGAATAAAAGGTGTTTTCAACACTTAGCGACATCTTCAACAATAAGGTGCTCACAACACTTGAAATCTCAAACACTTGGCCAAAGTCTCAAAAAGTTAGTCGTTTTCATTAAAATCCAAAAAGAGTACATGAGAGCGGTGGCCAGTCCACAGTTCGACATTACAACAACAAAAAAAGAACAAAAAACAAAGGAAGAGGCGACTAAGTCAGGGGGCCACCTCATGGCGCCGCTCTGAGATATCCTCACTCGGCACAGTGACAAGCGCTCCTCCGACATTCACCTCGTCCTCAGCATTCTCCTCGACCTCTTTTCCCTCTTGCTCGGGCTCGATCTCCGCCAGAGGAAATAGCTCCTTGCCCTCCATGGGATCGTAGAAGTAATACGAGGAGCTGTCGAAGTTGGGGATGCGGGCCGCCACATGCTTCAGTGCTCAGGCATAAGCCACCTCCATGTTTGCCATCATGTGGGCTTCGGCCTCATCCCGTACCACCTTTTCTACCTCCGCCACCTTCATCGCCTGGCCATTCAGCACCTCTTCGGACGCCTTTAAGGCCTTGGCCAGCTCCTCCTCGAGGCGAACCCTCTCTTTCTCCAACACCTCAACCTTGGTAGTCTCGAATGCGGAGTTCTTCAACACCTCGGCGAGCTTCGTCTCGAGGGCCCCCACCTCGGCCGTACGCGAAGTCGAGAGTCGCTGCTCGGCCTCGAACAACATGACCGCTTTGGAGCACTCCGACCTCTCCCGTTCGTTCGCCAGGTTCATCTCCTTCTCTTGCTCGGTGAATCGCTTGAGCATGTGGCTAAAGTGGCAGAGTCTACGAGCAGGACGAAGGAAAAGAAGCGATTAGAACCGAACGGAAAAACTTAGACAATTTATTGGGTTGTCATAATCAACTCATACTTACCGACATAGTATTCCGAGCTATCTCCAGGGCGTCATTGCCCACAGTGTCGGCCTTCAGCGCGGCACGGTCCTTCGGGGTCGGCAGGTGCTTCACCGCCTGCATGCACATCCCCGAGTCGCCGAGGAAACCGTCTACCTTCATCACCCTCCAGTCGGGGACGAAGAGACGCTTGTGCTCCTCGGTGAGGATGGCCTCCGCCTCGGCAGTAAGCGGCGGCACCTCCAAAGTCAGAGCTGCACTGGCAGAGAATGCCCCGCTCGACGAACCCGGGGCTTTGACCAAAAGGGCCTGAGCAGGCAGTTCCAAAGGAGCCTCGGTCACCGGCTCCACAACGACCGAGGGTGCCGAGGGGACTTGTACTGTTCGGCCTGAAAGAGGCCCCGGGGTGGTCCTCTTCCTCATCCTTGTGTCTGTGTCCTTCGCCGTGCGACTCTTTGCCATCAACGCCTTATAATCCATGTCGGGGGTCTTTGCAAACGGAGAAAAAACTGAGCAAAGGAGCAAGAAAAAAAAACAAATACTAAAAGACTCAGACTAGCAAGAAAAAAGAAAGAGAGCGTACTGGGATCGATCGGACTGAGACCTCCACCGAACAAGACCCCCTTGGTGATATCCTTCCAATTGAGGGTCGGAAGCCCAAGGATTTTCACCACCACCTCCTCTTCCTCTCTTGTGAGCACTGGCTCTTTCTTCACCCACTTCGGGACCCCATCTTTCCACAACGTCAGGAAGCCCCACGGCTCGGGACCACGGATGAGAAAATACTTCTCCTTCCAGTGTTTGATCGAGTCCGGATTCTCGATCAACTTCACCCCCTTCCTCGGCGACAAATAATACCGATCCACCATCTTGCTCATCCGGCAGATGCGATAGAGGCTCCGAAGCAGAACGAGCTGCGATTGCATGCCGACCGCCTGGAACTGAAGGACAAAGGCGATGACATGCCGCCACATGTTCGGCATAAACTGAACCGGGCTCAGGTCGTACCACTGCAGCACCTCGACCACGAAGGGATGCAGTGGTAGCCAAAGACCGGCGTTAAGTGCGTCGTATGGGAAGATGCACGTGTCTGCCGATGTCTCCGTACATGCTAGAAAGCCAGGGCCAGGGAGTAGTAGGACGTACTCCTTCAGGATGCGGAATCCCTTCCTGATCCGGTGCAGATCCGCCTCGGTCATGATTGAGGGGTTCTCATCCACTTCGAAAGGATCCCTCGGATTATTCTCCTCGTATGCCGGAGCCATCCCATGCACCACCTTCTCTAGGATGTCCTCGGGATAACTCCTCACTCCCCCAACACTAGACAACACGGATGGCAGCCGACCCAGCTCTCCTGCCCCCCTCGGAGTCTCAATTATCGTCGACTCCCCGACCGGATCAACCACTTCCTTCCCCTTCCTCAGATTCACCACTACTGCTCGGCCGGTGTCTCGGTCCGAGGTGGAGGTCTCGTCCCCAGAAGAAATTCTAACCATTCTCAAGAAGAAGGGGGAAAGACTAACCTTGAAGTGACGTGTATGGTCGGAAAAGATCGCCGGAATTCAAACTCGCCTTGCCACGAAAGCTAGTAGCGCTGCTCGAGAGCAAAAACACCGCTGGCAAAAGTAAAAGCGAAGGTAAAAGTGAAAGTGAAAGAATGAGATAAAGAATGGGGGAGGTGAAAACTTATAGTAAAAGAAATGACTCTTAAGCTTTGTAACATAAAGTTACGACTCTTAGGCCCCCCTCAAGATGTTAAAGAAGGCTAAACGACAAAATAGAGAAGAGCGGCAACGGTTCATAAGGGTAACGACGATTCAGACTGGGCCACACCGCTCGGCAATTAATCTAGCTCCAAGCCGCTGAGGCACTCTGCCGAGCTATCGAGAGGAACCTCAGATCGAGTCACGTCCCTCGGAATCCAAATCCGAGCACTTGGCAATCCGAGCAGCGTATTGGAGAAAAACAACTTTCTCCCCAAAATTCGCGTAAGATCTCGATCGGACGGCACAGATTGAACCACGACCACAAAACAACAAGATAACGTTTTCTCGTGATCCACACTGTCTTTTACATCGAGATCCATGCAAGATCTTCAGATGGACGGTTCAGATCGTACCACGTCCCTCGGAATCCCAATCCGAGCGACAGGCGATCCGAACTGCGTATTGGAGAAAAACAATTTTCTCCCTAAAATTCGCGCAAGATCTCGATCGGACGGCATAGATTGAACCACGACCACAAAATGACAAGATAGCATTTTCTCGTGATCCACGCCGTCTTTTACATCAAGATCCGTGCAAGATCTTCAGATGTACAGTTCATATCGTACCACGTCCCTCAGAATCCAAATCCGAGCTACTGGCGATCCGGGCTGCGTATTGGTGAAAAACAACTTCCTCCTCAAAATTTGTGCAAGATCTTGATCAGACGGCTCAGATCACGCCACGACCACAAAACGAAAAGATAGCATTTTCTCGTGATCCACACCATCTTTTACATCGAGATCCATGCAAGATCTTTAGATGGATGGTTCAGATCGTACCACGTCCTTCGGAATCCAAATTCGAGCGACTGGCGATTCGAGCTGCGTATTGGAGAAAAACAACTTTCTCCTCAAAATTCGTTCAAGATCTTGATCAGACGGCGCAGATCATGCCACGTTCACAAAACGACAAGATAATATTTTTACGTGATCCACGCTGCCTTTTTGCATCAAGATCCGAGCCAGATCTCGAGATGAACGGTCCAGATCGCCCCACGTCGCTCGGGATCATAATCCGAGTGACTGGCAATCCGAGCTTCTCACATGAAAAAGATAACACCGCTTGGAATCCCTGTCCAAGCGACTGGCGATCCGAGCTGCTCACATGAGGAAGATAACACAACTCGGAATCCCGGTTCGAGCGACTGGCGATCCGAGCTGCCCACATGAAGAAAATAACACCGCTCGGAATCCCAATCCGAGCGACTGGCGATCCGAGCTGCACATTTGAAGAAAAATGACACTGAGCAACTCCAACCGTTAGATTGTCTCAAAATTTGCGCCGAAAGATGATGAGCGGCTCAGATCATGCCACGCCCACAAAATGACAAGATAGAGTTTTCTTGTGATCTGAACCTCTACCTCGTGATTCGCACCATGATGAATGGCTCAGATCACCCCACGTTGCTCAGAATCCCGAACCGAGCGACTGGCGATCCGAGCTGCTCATATGGAGGTAATAGCACCGAGCGACACCGGCCGTCAGACCTTCTCAAAATTCATACCTCGACCAGATGAACGGGTCAGATCGCCCCACGTCGCTTAGAATCCCGATCCAAGCGACTGGCAATCCGAGCTGCACATGTGGAGAAAATAGTGCCGAACCACGTCGCTCGAAATCCGAGCAACTGGCGATCCGAACTGATCACGCAGAGAAAATAGTTCCGAGCGACACAGCCCGTCTGATCTCTAAGAACTACGCACTGATGCGAGATGGGCGGCCCATTGCGGCACGCCATAAATAATATTAAAAATTGCAAAAAAATGATTACAAATTCAGAAAAATTAATTAAAAATTCTAAAAAATGATTATAAATTCAAGGAAATGTTTTTGAGCCCCCGTATAAATAATTATTACTTAGAATAATTAATTAAGGCCCCCGAACAATAAATTACCACTTCGCAAAATTAAATAAACGGACCGAAAAATAAATAAAAATTAAGAAAAATCACCAAAACTCCAGGAGAACTCAAGAACAACCTTGAGCACGCAACCAACTCCGAAAATCACCATAATACATTATATAAAGATTCGACACCCCTCATTTGGACTCCAATACAACTCCGCAAGCCATTAAAACAGTAAAACTACTCCTCAAAGGCTGATAAAACTCAGTCTTCGGAAGTGGGGGCTCGTGATATGGCTAAAAATGGGTTTAAATCGGAACCGTCCAAATTGGGCTCGAAGCTTAAAGATTAGGGGTAAAATGGTAATTTTACCTTCAAACGGGTCTGAAATAGGTACTGGGTCCTCTTTCCAAAGGCCCAATAACCCACGAACGGATCCATCTCAACTGGGCGCGGGTTCCAACCCGCAAGAAACCCAGTCCAGCTGGATAAAATTAAGGTTTATGATTATGATTAATCAACGGCCCTGATTCCTTCTATCCATCCACCGGGAAGTAGGGATTTGATCTTATCCCGAAACTGGTCCCTAAGGCGGCTATAAATATTTCCCATCCCCCACTGTTACGAGGTAATCAATCTTTTGCCAACTAAAGCTCATTCATAATCTTTCTTATTACTGACTTGAGCGTCGGAGGGTGCATCGCCGGGATCAACCCGGTGTTTCGCACTTTTTGCAGGTCGATGGCTGGAGATCAGGTCTAACTCCGGCGGAAAGGTTTTAGGTTTGACTATTCAACTTCCCAAGAATCCACAAATCTATCTGTTTGCCTCCAGACCGATTTTAGCGGCAACAGATACCGGTTCCCCCTTTCTTTTAAATCCTTGATTCAAATACTATGGTTTAGGAACTCATTATAGGTTTTTGCTGAATTCATCTTTACATACACATCCAGTACCTTTGTCTAAATAGTAGTCATAAGTATAGTGTTTGGTCGTTTCTTTGTATATGCAGGGAAGCTTGCTTGTCTAGTTATTTTCTTGAATTGTGGTTCTTTTTGTATCAAATTAATGTTTTCATCAACATATTTCCCTTTTCAGTAGGTTGCTAGATAGTGCAAGTTCTGACTTTGAGTATATAGGTTCTTCTTCTTCTAAGTTTTACGGGTAGTTGTACTTGTTGTTAATTAGTACATTTAGGGAACCTATTGTTATTAACGGTCCACACAGGCTACTGTTCATGCCTGTGTGTACTCTGTTGGTATTATTTCCATTAATAGAACCCGATCAGTAATGGGGACAAGAACACATAAATGAGATGCAAGGGTTGACAGTAGAGCCATCATGAGATGTGGGTTTAATAGCAAGAAATCAAGAGCTGCATTCAGGAAAGAGGATTTATATACACACTTGTGCACAAACTCCATTTCAGTAAAGAGGATTTCTATAGATACACATATGCACAACTTCATTTTAGTAAAAAGGATCTTCTATATATATATATATTCATACACAAACAATATAAATGAATGAATATACTATTCCCAGTTTGCATTATGTAGTCCATATATTATATTAGCATGTTTGGTCCCTGTCTATATTAGTATTTAGTAAAGAGTAGCTGTGGTTGACCTGATGACATTCAACTATATGCAAACAAGAGATAGAACAAGCTGCTAGACTGGATCCTCTTCATGCTTTCTCTACTACTTTTGAATATGTATAACACCTTTGAAACAATGTGATGGTTCCAGTTTTCTTAACTAAAATATGTAGACATAGAATGATTGCAAATGTGTTTTGAATTTGCGTTGATTGAATGAATTTCTCACTGTGAGTAAGTTAACAATGAAATGAAATGATTAAAATGAAAAATTTTGTGTTGATGGTCGAGTTGTGAGTCTCTAGAGGGTGTGTGGGACCCTAGATACCGGCAGTTGAGATTTTATGGTTTGGCCAGTTGTAGCTTTGTTGTTGATCAGTTGAGTTAAGTCCAGTAGAGTACACCAACTCTAAGAGATTCGAAATTAATTAATTAACTTAAAAAGATAAGGACATGCACTAGTTGGTGATATGATGAAATGAGAACATGGGTTATGGACCTCAGTATGGCTTGCGGTGTGAGATAATCCCCAGAATTATCGAGGTGTGAGTGAAATAGTCTCCGGAATTGCCTGCGGCATGGGATTGATCTCCGAAATTATCGGGGTCGAGGCGAAACTCATGGGGTATTCGTGTGATGAGGCACCATAGCTTGCGGTGTGGGGTATTCTCGAAGATTCCTAGGTGTGAGTGAAATAGTCTCCGGAATTATCTGTGGATAGAGTTTGACCTCCGAAATTATCGGGGCGTGGGATATTACTCGCAGTTTATCTATATCTCATATAGTCATCGTAGTAGGATTAGTTGCATAATGAGAGATTAAACCCTATTAAGTGGAGAACGTTAAGGGCTTGCACCGGACCTATGTAGAGTGGGATGCATAGATTCTGACAAGTATGCATTAGAGAGTCAACATATAGCATTGGTCTAGTTTCACTTGATGTTTTCATATTTATCTATTGTTATTTCTTATTTCTTTTTATTCTTACTGTTGATCCATGTTGTTTATGACTCTATGCCGTATGTTTTATTTATGTTGCGTTTATTTTTATGTTACTCACACCATTATGGCTGACCCCTGTAGTCTTGGGGATTAGGGTTATCTCTAGCCTCATGTTTTATAGGTAGGTACCTATAGCTTGCGATTTGGATGCATGAGATAGAATTGATGTTATGGCTTATGTAAATTGTAAAAGAATGTCTTGTAAAAGAAAGAATTTGTAATTCAAGGTGTTTGTTTTCCGTTGTGCTTTGTAAAGAATTAATGTAATAAAAGTTGAAAAATTTATCTGTGTTTTAGCTATGTTTACTATTACAATTGAGTTTGATGCTGGGAATTGTGCCACGTATTTCTGAGATATCATATAGGAAATTCGGGGTGCTACACCTACCTCTGCACTCAAAAGCTTCAGTGGCAACCCTTGCCCTTCTTTTGCTGCACAGTTGATTGTACCAACACTCCCTCTTTTTGTCTCCTGACTTCATGTGCTCGATCAGGGTTTCTCTAACTCGAAACCGACAGGTGCAATGTGTGGTTGCTTTTTTGCTGGTCATCTTAACCATTGTTGAGATCCAACGATAGATCTGATTTTGTGGGTGTTTTGAAGTTTGTGTCCACCGAAGTTGGCTCCCGTAGTTCACCTAACGCCACTCGAAGGAGCTCCCGGTGGGCTCTTTCAAACTCATGGGAACCATCAACCGCAGTATCAATCTCAGAAGAAGCTATCTATTTGTAAGTGTGTTCATCTCTAGGTGAACTAAGATTAGGAGTCCTAGACTTGGCCTTCGGTTGAACCTCTTCTGTAGGCACCGCCGTCTCTAGGATGAACCGAACCAAATAGGCATCTTGATATGAGTAAAACTTAGCAAATCTATGCATGAGATCTATATTAGGGCTTCTAAAGAGGACTCTAGCAAATACCAGCTTCGATCGCTTCACCGTTTTGGGGTCAATTGACACCACTGTCCTGAATTCCATAATAATTTTATGGATGGCCTCCTTCCTCCAGCAATGAAGGGGGGTATTGTGAATCCAAACTCAATAGGCATCTCCATGTGGTTTTCAACCCCAAAATGCTGAGTCCAATCTAAAAATTGAGCTATGAAGTGACCTAAATCCACCACCTCCATAGAAATCACATCAGCGAGCTTCTCCAACGAGGGGAAGAGATTAGGAATTGTAAGTGGCAAAGTTTCTTAACGACCCAATCTCGGTGACTCCTCATTGGCCACCGAGAATTAAGAGCATCCAACAAATGGTTTTTCGATGGCCTACCAGACATAATTCTAGCAATCCTACACCATTTACGGAGCCAGTGTTCTTTCTATTTGACAATGGAAATACTATTCACCAATTTGATATGAGTTGGATTCTCCGGAGATCTTCCCCTTAAAACTACTTTATTCTCATAATTGGGATTAGAAGACACATTAGAGTAAACATAAGACATGTGTCTCCAATTTAAGCACTTTAGGCACCGAACCTCCTTTGTGCAATCAGCCCTAATATAGCCTAAATTGCCACAATTGAAGCAAGGTGCAGGTTTCTTTTTCACTTTTTAGACACTCTTCATGACTCCATGAGAATTCATATTCTTACTGTTTCTTCTTGCTGTTTTGCTCTCCACTCTCACCCATTGTTCATCTGTTGATGAAATAAGGCCCAATATGCACCATTTGATATGCGGACTTCAGTTGGTGGGGCTGGACTCCCTTCTGGAGCCATAGCAGTCGTCGATGGAAGCTCGTTTTTGTTGTACTTGTTGCACAAGAGTGATAGGTTGTGGTTGGTTTTGATGTGCCATTATGGTTTGTTGTGGTTGAGGGGGTTTCTGGTAAAAGGGGGATAGACAGAGGGTGGGAAGGAGAGGAAGATTTGTGAAGTTGTTGGTGGCTATCGGAATAAAAATTGGGATGAATAGAAGCTGGAATTGGGGAAGGTTTGTGACAGACATTTTGATGGGTATAGCACTGTTTGTTTAATATGAGGTGTTTGTGGCGGATATGTTGTTTGGGATGAGGCGAGGTGGGGTGTTTGTGTTGAAAAGCTTTCTCTTCTTCATCCCTTCTTCTCCCATTGTCTACTAAAGCCACCTGAAGAAGCTCCCCTCACAAACCCTGTAGGTGGGGTTGGAGTCCATCGGTGACCTTTAAGGGGGGTTCTTTTACGCCACCCTCGGCTTATAGGAAGACCCCTTCTAGGAGCACGTCCTCTGGACGGAGAGGTTGAGCGATGATGAGGATGATGAAAATCCTTGTGAGGTCGTCGATGAGGATCCCAATGAGATTTGATCTAAGACGTAGACCCTCTTCTGAGCTCTTCCTTTCCTCGCGTAGGGGAAGGCGACCGTCGGTGGAGTCTTCGAGTGCTTTTTTGACTAGAATCAGTACTGGGCATGAAGAGGGGGTGGTGTAGGGGTTGGACCATCTCTGATGGTCCACATCCCCACATCTCAAGTTTGAAAGTGTTCAGGGAAGAAAGGAGTAAGATGGCAGTTGGAAGAGAGATGGGCTAAGTAAGGGGACTGGTTATGGTAGGCTAAGATAGAAAAGGAAGGATCAAGAGTAGGAATATGAGGCTAGGGTGGGGGAGTCAGTGAGGAGGGGGTTGCGGCTCATGCTTGCTAAGATAGAAGTTGAAAAGTTTTGCCACCTTTTATCATGTCGTTACTTCAATTAATCAATTCAAATGATCAGATGTATCAAGTTGTCCTCGGATAGAGCTCCAAACTAGTAACCATCTTAGTTAATGCAATGTTTACATACAAAATATTAAAAAAAGGTTAGCATTCAATTGGTTAACGATGACGTAGACAAGTTTAATTTCATTTTGCCCATATAGCAACTAACTCAATCAGTATTGGGGTTTCATTTTGAGTTGCCTAAGTTAGAGTCTAATTAATAGATCGTTGGTAAATGTGTGAATCCTGCCTTGTGCAATTGATGTATCTGTCGTCATCACTTTGGTTGATGTGCGAATCGTCGATATGGTCGTAGTATACGAATTGTTGTTGTTGTGTTAGATGTGCAAGTTATCGTCGTTGTGGTTGAGGCGCGAGTCGTCGCTAGCTTGGGAGGGGGAGCATGTTATTGCCGTGGTGAGAGAGGTGTGAGTCGTTTCTAGTTTGGTGATGGTCAAGCCGTCGCAGAGTTTACGTTCGGGCTAGTCATCATCGATGTGGTAAACGGGGAAACTACCATCGTGGGGGTGAACAGACGTATCATTCTGGGGTAGATAAGGGGCAAGTCATCACCAGAAGGGTGGATGAGCAAGTCATCGTCATAGTAGTGAATTGGCAAGTAATTTCTGGTATGTTGTTTTGGCAAGGCGTCGCCAAATGGGGTCGGGGACTCATCGATGTAGTGGGTGTTTGGGTGAGTCGTTGCTAGGAGGTGAAGTGGCAAGTCGTCACTATGATGGGTGTTCGATGAATCGTCATTTGGTTGATGGATACAGACTCAGGTTGCGCGAGATCTGATGGTTTGGAAAGCAAATTGCACATTCTTCTTCTATAATTTTATCTTGGGGAGGGACAATTTAATGTTGTAGTCTTTGGTGTGTAATGATGTTTTCCGATATTCTTTTTTCTAGAAACATTTTAATGTAAATTATTTATTCTACTTTGTTTCGTTAATACTTTATTAATGAAACGGTGACGCGCGGTCACCTTTATACTTTATATATATACTAGATTTGTCCGTGGCCACGTGCCTATGGCACGTCTTCAGAACGATACAGCATATGAAAAGCCTTGTAAACAGTAAATCAACAATTATGTAGCTGAAGTTTGAATAGTATGACAATAATTAGTTGTAAATAAAAGTCCATGTTTCCATATATATATATATATATATATATATATATAGAGAGAGAGAGAGAGAGAGAGAGAGAGAGAGAGAGAGAGAGAGAGAGAGAGAGAGAGATAATTAAATAAATAAATGAGTTGTTTTGGGGGGAATTTGAATTTGAGTATTGGGAGAAAATGTGTTTTGTGAGGTTAGATATGGACCTTTAATTTTGAGGAGATTGAAGGAGGGCCACTTGATCGCTTTCTTTGTGTTTTATTATTATTATTATTATTATTATTATTATTATTATTATTATTATTATTATTATTATTATTATTATTATTATTATTATTATTATTATTATTATTATTTTATATATATATATATAGTAAGTCTATTAAGAGCTGGGAAGCTGGGCTCCTTATCGGGAGCTGGAGATCTCAGCCATCCGATCTAGAGTGATTCAGATCGAATGGCTGAGATCAGATCCCGTTCCCCATCTTGTTTTGTTGAGGGTAAAATGGTCATTTTCCCCCTCTCCTTATCTTTTGGCTTCCTGGCTCCCATCTCACTCCCGCTCTCTCTTCGATCGTAAGAAACCCCTAGTCTCCTCTCCTTTTCTTACTCCCGCGCTCTCCTTCTTCGATGAAACCCTAATCGTCGGAGAGAAACCCCCATTCTCCTTCTACAATTTCTACTTTCTTGAGCTCATTCACTCACTTCGACGAGAAACCCTAGCCCCCAAATCCGCTGGTCTCAGTGGTCTCTTTCTCTCTCTCTGTGATCGAAGACCCAAATCGCAATTAGGGTTGCGAGGCTCTCTCTCTCTCTTCGACGTCAAACCCAGCTTCCGATTAGGGTTTGATTCCTCATCGATTCGAATAGAAACCCTAAACTGATCTCCATCTCCATCTCCAACTTGGGTAGAGGTCAAATTTCAACTTGGGTAGAGGTAAAGTTGATATCTTTATTAGAATTACCCCCATTAATTTTATTTTTGGCAATGAGCTTGTTGTTGCTCTCATTTTTCCTGAAACTGGGCAAGTTTGGAAGTGTTCTGATGCATTTTTTTCCTGAATCTGGGCTAAGATGACTGCTGATTTGATGCTCATACTTTGATGTCAATATTTTTGCTATGGCAGTGATGAAATCACACTATTATGCTTCATTATGAGATTACAATGTAGTGATATTACACTAATGCACCTAATTTGGTTATGACTGTGATGATATTGCACTGTTATGCTTCATTCATAATTTAGGGATTGAAGATTTTCTGAATTTGGGCAATGATGAACTTAATTTGGGTCTCTTTTAGTTTTGTACTTTGTTTTGTCATGGTGCATTACACTTCTGCTACTTCTTTGAATATGAGTTGCCCAAAATTTTCTGAGGCTCTATCCTTCAATAGTCTTTCATTATGATCACTGAGATCACTGAGAAGTCATTATGGCTCTCTGAATATGAGATTGGTTTTGACATGGTATATTTCACTATTGGCGATGCATTCATTATGCTTCCTCAGACAATTTCCTAATCTTCATGAAATGTGATATTCAAAAAGTTCTGAGCCGAAATAGTGAAGAAATTAGTGTGATGCTGAGCCATACAGTTGCCTTTAGAATTGTGTTTCTTGCATCCTTTATTTTATTAATTAATCATTAGTCTAATATTTTTTCTATTAATAGAAAGGATGATCTCAAGCTTTATGAGTGGTATGTTGTGGTTGCATCTTTAATTCACCCAAATATTTCTAGTTGATTTTATCAGTTCATTTATAAAAATAAAAAAAATGCATGAGAAAATGAGAGGAAGCTGATGTTTGGTGTTTATTATTCTGTTGATGACAAACACATTAACTAGTCAGTCTTACTCAGTTCCAAATTATGAGAATTTTAACCGAATTCATTAATTATTTGAAAATAATAAATTAAGAACCGAACATGCACATTCTTACATACTCCTAGTTTGTAAGTGTAAAATAATTGTTGTTTTTGGGTGCAGAAATTTTTATAGTAATCTCTCTGCTTGATGTTTACAAAAATTTGCATCCTGAAATCTAATAAGTCTTATTCAAATAATGATAATACATCAAGTTTATATATTAGGTCCTGTTTATAATCTTATAATTTAGAAAGAGTGTGATCAGCATAAATCTTAATTTTATGAATTCTCTTATTCCAATTTGACCTAAGGGATTAAGTTACTAATTATGTAGCTGATGTTTGGTATGGGTTTAGTAAGAAACATTTGCAAAATTTCCTAATTATGTATAGTTCCGATCCAATTCTCTAATTCTTCTCTTATTAAATATATTGACAACCAAAATCAGTACTGTTTTGAATCTTTTTAGAATCTTGATTAGAAATATATGTTCTTTGTCGTCTCAGCACCAAAGAAGAGCTCTCACAAGTTCGTTCTCTCTCTTCGACGGAAAACCCAAACCGCGATAAGGGTTTCGATTTCTCGGCTCATTGGGTTCTGCCTCTCCCAGATTCCGGAGGGAAGTGTTTAACTCTCATAAATGCTTTTATGATTTCTGTTTAATTTCTTGCATTTTCATTCGGTTTTGCGTGTAGGCAATGATGAAATTGATTTTGAATATGTGATTTGAGAGTAGCTCAATTCATCAAATTTTGATGCACCGATGACTCACAATGATTGATAGTATCAATATAATTTTTGTAAGCTCAGAACGTTGGATACGTATGTGGTGGATACTCATTTACGCCGTTTGGTGTTTGATTCTCTCCTTCGGTGTGTTGGGTTAGGCAGTGATGCTAAACACTTTATGATCTGAATAATTATTTCAATCCTGTTTTAAGTATTCTTGATTATATATCTATCATATCCTAGTTAGCGCGGCACTCCAATGCAGCCCTACATATGAATAGTGTGTTCTGAGCCTACTGGTTTTTTTTAGTCTATATATATTCATGAGTAAGTCTATTCTGTGTGCTTGGTCGATTGAGTGTGAGAAGATAAGAGATAGGGATTTTTGATTTTACCCCTTTTACCCCCAAACATTCTGAAGATAAGCGGTACCGAATATGAGTCGTTCCGTCGCGATCAATCGCGAACGAATGGCTAAAAACCCCCGCTCTAGATAAGGATTTTAGCTCCCAAGCTTTTAATAGACTTACTCTATATATATAAGACAGTTGATGATAAGCTCCGAACAACACAAACAGATCATGAAGTATCAAATTTTGTCAGCTCAGAAGAAACACAAACAGATCTTGACACTATACAATAAACTATATATTAGGCAATGATGGTGTGTTGGTGTAGGCAGTGATGCTAACCACTTTATGATCTGAATAATTATTTCAGTTTGTCGTATTTATTCTTGATTATATATCTATCATATCCTAGTTGGCGCGGCACCCCAATGCAGCCCTAGTTATGAATAGTGTGTTCTGAGCCTACTGGTTTTTTATTACCCCCATGTTCAGTGTATGTTGTTTTGAGCTTACAAAATTCGAAACTTCATGCCCAGCTTCTGTTTGTCCTGAGTGTACACAATTTGATACTATCTGTCTAGTTTCGAAGAGTTCATTTTTCTGTTTGTTCTGAGTTAACAAAATTTGATACTTCATGATGTGTTTCTGTTTGTTCTTGGTTTACCAAATTTGATACTACATGCTCTGTTTGTGTTGGTTATGAGCTTACAAAATTTGATACTTCAGACTCTGCTTGTGTTATTTATGAGCTTGCAAAATTTGATACTTCATGGTCTGTTTGTGTTAGTCCTGAGCAAGGGTAAAATTTGATGCTTCATGATCTGTTTGTGTTAGTTCTGAGCTTACAAAATTTGTAACCTCATGATCTGTTTGTGTTAGTTCTGAGCTTACAAACTGTGAAACTTCATTGTATTACTTTGTCTCTATTTGTTATGAGCTTACAACCATTTGATACTTCATTATCTGTTTCTGTTTGCTCCCAAGCTACTTGTTTTTCAGTTTCTGTTTTTGCCGAGGTAACAAATTTTGAACTTCATGTTCAGCATTTGTTTTTCTGAGCCTACCATATTTAGTACATGATTTTTTGTGTTCTGAGCCGACTATATTTTGTAATTATTTTGTCGTTTCCAGGTTAAATGAGTTATGTTTGATTTTGATTTCAGGTTGATTCCAGTATGAAGTGCTTCTTGTGCTTCTTGGAGCTATTGAACAGTGGACTACGCGAAAAGTTGACATTTGTAGCAAACTACTGAACATTGTATTACGTTGTACAGTTTGTGTTAAGTTTCAGTTTTTTGTAAAGTGTCAGATGTGAAGAACATTTGTTACGTTGTACATGTTTTTGTAAAGTATTACCTTACATTTCTATGAAGATCGAATTTCTTCCAGATATTCAGTTCATTATTGTTTTGGTGTCATGATTGAAATTTTGTGATTGTTTTGGTGTATTACGCAGCATGAAGTATCAAAATTTTGTAAGCTCAGAACTGACAGAAATAGACCAAGAAGTATCAAAATTTTGTAACCTCAGAACTAACACAAACAGAGCATGATGTGTACAAATTTTGTAAGCTCAGAACCAACAGTAACAGACCATGAAGTATGACAATTTTGTAAGCTCGGAACTGACAGAAACAGACCAAGAAGTATCAAAATTTTGTAAGTTCAGAACTAACACAAACAGAGCATGATGTATACAGATTTTGTAAGCTCAGAACTAACACAAAAAGAGCATGATGTATACAGATTTTGTAAGCTCAGAACCAATGCAAACAGAACATGAAGTATGAAAATTTTGTAAGCTCAGAACCAACAATAACAGACCATGAATTATCAAATTTTGTAAGCTCAGAACTAACACTAACAGATCATGCGGTATCAAATTTTGCCCTTGCTCAGAACACAAATAGACCAAGAAGTATGAAAATTTTGTAAGCTCAGAACACACAGAAACAGACCATGAATTATCAAATTTTGTAAGCCCAGAACAATCAGAGACAGACCAAGAAGTATCAGTAATCTTAGAACAAACAGAAACACATCCATGATTTTGTAAGCCCAGAACAATCCAAGAAGTATACAAATATCAATCAATGATATAACTGAAATAACATTAGGCTTAATGATACAACTTCAAAAATTCTCATACATGTCTTACTCATCTTTGGACTTTTCATTTTTATACAAAATTCTAAAGATTATACAAAAGATTAAACAAAATTCTAAACATTGTAGGCTCAGAACAACAATAAGTCAAGTCTTTGTTTGTAGTATTATGCTTGTAACTGTCGGATGATGTTGCTCTGCCACTTCTCAATTGCTTTGTTTGTACTCATCTTTGTACTTGTAACCTATGTGAACCAGTTCACTCCTGAGATTGAAGTTGATAATAATGAAAAATTATAACACCCAAGTTGAAAATGAGCTATTACAAGATGTTGAGTTATGAAGAAATAACTTCTACTAAATTTAATTGAAAGTAGCTGAAACTACAATATTTTGTTGTCTACTTAAAGTATTTACAAACGAAACAATAAGGATATTTTGCAAGAAACACAAATTTGTATATACAGAACAACTAATTTCTTCACTATCTAGGCTCAGAAATTTTTGAATATCACATTTCATGAACTTAAGAAAATTCTCTGAGGAAGCATAATGAATGCATCACCAATAGCGTAATATACTCATGTCAAAACCAATTTCATATTCAGGGACGCAATGTCAAAACCAATGCCATATTGTAATTGTAGATGTCAAAACCAACTCCGAAAGTAAAAGAGACAAGTTCATTATTGCTCAGATTTAGAAATTCTTCAATCACTAGAACCTCGCAATAATGGTGTGAATATCATATATATATAACCAAATTAAATTCGTCATTGCCCAGTTTCAGAAATTATTGAATGAGTTCATCTTTGGTGCAGAATGAGTCTGAATATCATCACATCCACAAAAGTGTGAATATCATAATATTCTGTTCAAAGCATAATAGTGTGAAAATCATCACAGCCATAACCAAAATATTGAATTCAAAGCATGAGCATTAAAAGAAGCAGTTCATCTTCAGCCCAGATATAGGCATAAAAGCATAATGAGAACCGTCACCTCATTCGAAGGGGAAACTCAAAAAATTTAGACAAAACCAAATACTTTCCTCAATTCATATTATCGATTATAGGATTATCCATGGTATTAGCACTTCCATCTTGGCCTTCCATACCTACAAACACCATACAGTTATATAAATTAGGCGTAAAGAACATATATTTCTAATCAAGATTCTAAAAAGATTCAAAACAGTACTGATTTTGGATGTATATAAACAATAAAAAAAAAACTTAACATTGGAATTTTACCTCTATCCAAGTTAGAGATGTCGAGGGGAGATCGTTTAGGGTTTCGAAAGTCGTATTCAGATTGGGTGGATACTTTCCTCAAAATTGGAAGCAGATGCTTTGAACAATCTTTTGTCAAGGATGCAAGAAACACAATTCTAAAGGCAACTGTATGGCTCAGCATCACACTAAATTGTTCACTATTTAGGCTCAGAACTTTTTGAATATCACATTTCATGAAGATTAGGAAATTGTCTGAGGAAGCATAATGAATGCATCACCAATAGTGAAATATACCATGTCAAAACCAATCTCATATTCAGAGAGCCATAATGACTTCTCAGTGATCTCAGTGATCATAATGCTCTACAAGAAGTTAATGCTCTACACTTCTGTTACCACCCATAGTGTTGTCCTGAGAGCAACCTAGTGAATTCATGTTAATGCTCTACAAGAAGTTGATGAAAAAGACTCAGATTTGACCTTCCCTGCATACATTATACTCTTACAAACTAGAATTATAAAAAAATATGCATACCGGTTGTCAATATATTTAATAAGAGAAGAATTAGAGAATTGGATCGGAACTATACATAATTAGGAAATTTTGCAAATGTTTCTAACTAAACCCATACCAAACATCAGCTACATAATTAGTAACTTAATCCCTTAGGTCAAATTGGAATAAGAGAATTCATAAAATTAAGATTTATGCTGATCACACTCTTTCTAAATTATAAGATTATAAACAGGACCTAATATATAAACTTGATGTATTATCATTATTTGAATAAGACTTATTAGATTTCAGGATGCAAATTTTTGTATAAACATCAAGCAGAGAGATTACTATAAAAATTTCTACACCCAAAAACAACAATTATTTTACACTTACAAACTAGGAGTATGTAAGAATATGCATGTTCGGTTCTTAATTTATTATTTTCAAATAATTAATGAATTCGGTTAAAATTCTCATAATTTGGAACTGAGTAAGACTGACTAGTTAATGTGTTTGTCATCAACAGAATAATAAACACCAAACATCAGCTTCCTCTCATTTTCTCATGCATTTTTTTTATTTTTATAAATGAACTGATAAAATCAACTAGAAATATTTGGGTGAATTAAAGATGCAACCACAACATACAACTCATAAAGCTTGAGATCATCCTTTCTATTAATAGAAAAAATATTAGACTAATGATTAATTAATAAAATAAAGGATGCAAGAAACACAATTCTAAAGGCAACTGTATGGCTCAGCATCACACTAATTTCTTCACTATTTAGGCTCAGAACTTTTTGAATATCACATTTCATGAAGATTAGGAAATTGTCTGAGGAAGCATAATGAATGCATCGCCAATAGTGAAATATACCATGTCAAAACCAATCTCATATTCAGAGAGCCATAATGACTTCTCAGTGATCTCAGTGATCATAATGAAAGACTATTGAAGGATAGAGCCTCAGAAACACAACTCATATTCAAAGAAGCAGCAGAAGTGTAATGCACCATGACAAAACAAAGTACAAAACTAAAAGAGACCCAAATTAAGTTCATCATTGCCCAAATTCAGAAAATCTTCAATCCCTAAATTATGAATGAAGCATAACAGTGCAATATCATCACAGTCATAACCAAATTAGGTGCATTAGTGTAATATCACCACATTGTAATCTCATAATGAAGCATAATAGTGTGATTTCATCACTGCCATAGCAAAAATATTGACATCAAAGCATGAGCATCAAATCAGCAGTCATCTTAGCCCAGATTCAGGAAAAAAATGCATCAGAACACTTCCAAACTTGCCCAGTTTCAGGAAAAATGAGAGCAACAACAAGCTCATTGCCAAAAATAAAATTAATGGGGGTAATTCTAATAAAGATATCAACTTTACCTCTACCCAAGTTGAAATTTGACCTCTAACCAAGTTGGAGATGGAGATGGAGATCAGTTTAGGGTTTCTATTCGAATCGATGAGGAATCAAACCCTAATCGGAAGCTGGGTTTGACGTCGAAGAGAGAGAGAGAGCCTCCCAACCCTAATTGCGATTTGGGTCTTCGATCGCAGAGAGAGAGAAAGAGACCACTGAGACCAGCGGATTTGGAGGCTAGGGTTTCTCGTCGAAGTGAGTGAATGAGCTCAAGAAAGTAGAAATTGTAGAAGGAGAATGGGGGTTTCTCTCCGACGATTAGGGTTTCATCGAAGAAGGAGAGCGCGGGAGTAAGAAAAGGAGAGGAGACTAGGGGTTTCTTACGATCGAAGAGAGAGCGGGAGTGAGATGGGAGCCAGGAAGCCAAAAGATAAGGAGAGGGGGAAAATGACCATTTTACCCTCAACAAAACAAGATGGGGAACGGGATCTGATCTCAGCCATTCGATCTGAATCACTCTAGATCGGATGGCTGAGATCTCCAGCTCCCGATAAGGAGCCCAGCTTCCCAGCTCTTAATAGACTTACTATATATATATATATATATATATATATATATATATATATATATATATATATATATATATATATATATATATATATATATATATATAAGTGCAATTGATGGGAAAACTTCTATTCATATTTAATGTGTTCTTCTTGAATGCACTTATGCACCCTTGAGATATATATATAGGGAAATGATCGAGTGAGAACTCTTTTGGTGAGAACCACGTGAGAACTTTTGTTTGAGACATTAGTTGAAAGATCTGAACCGTTCATTTTGATCTACACGACTCAATTAGTCTATGGATGAGAAATCAAGTCATTTGAGATTCGATTGTCCATGCATTGAAGTGTTACAAATTGTGTGGCTGAAAAATCGTAATTTTTTATAGTGACATGATGTATGGACAAATGAATATCAAATGACTTGATTTTATATTTCTAGACTAATTTAGTTATGTTAAACAATGTGAACGGTTTAGATTATCCATAGGATGGATAGGCGTGGAGTTCTCACGAAGCTTATCGTGAGAACGGTTCTCACCGGATCGCTACCCTATATATATATATATATATATATATATATATATATATATATATATATATATATATATATATATATATATAGGGAAAAAGGGATATGAGCAACTTGCTCATTTAGTAAATGAGCAATTGATGATGTGGGATACATGTGATTGGAAAATCATTAAAAGATTTAGTTGTCCAATGTATCACATGCATGCCACATAATCAATTGCTCATTTACTAAATGAGCAAGTTGCTCATATCCCTTTTACCCATATATATATATATATATATATGTGAATATGAGAGAAAGGAATGAATATGTGAATATTGTAAGTAATAGACCAAAACTTCGAAGTTGCGGTAAAATTAAAGATTTAGTATTTATATTCTAATATATATCACAACTTGTTAAAATAACTTTTTTTCTTTTTTCTTTGAAGAAAAAAGACAAAAAATAATAATTCATAAGATCGATGAGTCCATTAAAATCTTAACAAAAGTACAAAACCAAGTACAATCAACAATAATCAATAACATAAATGATAATCATGCAACACACATGCGGGCTATGATCTTCATACCACCAAAATAAATATACAAAAGCATAAAGCAAGAAATCCGAAAGTACATAACAGCCGGTTTGAGTAATCGTCTATCTATCTCGTACTGGGAACAGGAGATGACAATGTCAATCAAATTACCCAAAAGAGGCACAAATTAAGGAGAAATGCTACACATACATGAGATTCTACCCCAAATTTACCTCAATCAATAAAAGACAAGATTTGAATATTTTTTAAATCATTTTTTTAAAGATGAAAGTGATCTTTTAGTGATTCGGATAAGTTTGAAATAGAATATCATGTACATGTAGCATTTCTCCAAATTAAGGGATGTGGTCAACCTAGTGCTCATCAGCTCAAGTCTCTTCCCAAAGACCTGGATCCTCCTCCGTCTCCACCGCATAGGTGGAAGTCACGTAAGCTGCAAACCTCTCCTTGGAAGAGAGGCAGGAACATAAATATTGAATCAAAGTTTATTGTGGAAAGGCTGAACCAGAGGAGAAACAAAAATCCAACGCCCCCATCAAGTTGAATTGAATTTTGATGACAAGAAACAGATCAAACACTATAATCGATACACATGTATAAATAAGAAAAAATTAAAGCGCTACTGATATTTTGTTATGATTTCTCAGGCCATTAAACAAAGTCTTGTATAATAGACAGCCTTAAAAATGAATCCATGACCTCTCATTCATAGGTTTTACAAATTTTACTATCTGACCATATTGGCACGTGAAATATAGTTGTCAGCACTTGCAGAAGGCACGGAGGGTTTCATCAAGGGCCTTGTTATCATAGTTCCCGGTGAAAACACAACTACCAAGAGGTCCTTTAAGAAGAATCAGTCGCAATAATCCATCAGCAACCTTCTTATCCACCTACAGGTTTAAATCATGGTAGTCTATTTAGAATACAAATACATTGAAATAAAGATCACAGAGGAGGGGTTTTAAAACCTACTGCCATGATATCTTTGAATTTCTCTACAGTCATTACATCAGGAGGAGCAGTTGGAAGATTGGACTGCTGCAAAATCCGGAGAATTCGCTCTACGATAGTATCGTCGATCCAGCCAAGCCGATGAGACATGTCAGCTGCCATTACCTGTATGCATTACAGTATAAGTCAAATGACAAATAAAAGAGACAATAAACAGAAGCTAGAAGTTCTGTATACCGTGCCAGCAGCAACAGCTTCTCCATGGAGCCACTGCCCATAGCCAATCCCATTTTCTATGGCCTGAAATGGATCAATTATTGCAGTAAGTATGAAGCTCATACACAATCAGCATTCATCACTGATGATTATTGAAGTTATCAAAATCACCAAATATAAAGGCTGAAGCATCAGAAATTTTCAGACAAACAAATGAAAATCTTAAACAATTTCTAAAAGCAGGCAACCCAAATATTCAAGTGCAAGATGCAATTGTCTAAAATTGCAAATATCAGAAAGTTCTAGTAGTAAACAGTAACTTTACAATTTAAGCATTTTCATGTCATTTTCTGTCTAATTCAATCGTAGTTCATCATATTTGTACCAAAAGATTCATAAAGATTAAAACCACAATGTGCAAACATAGCATAAACTAACTGCTATAAATATTAGTTGCAGTTCACATCATAGATGCAGTAACTTGAATTCAGAGTTTTAGATTATTAATCCCACCAAGATGGGGTGTTACGTGAAAGGCATCTAAAAGTTCTCATTTACACTATATATATATATATATATATATATATATATATATATATATACACACACACAGCAGCAACAACAACAAAGTCTTTTTCCCAACTACTTGGGGTCGGCTACATGAATCCTGGTTTTCCATTCTGCTCAAGCTATCATATCTTTTCTCACCGTTTCCATCCAAGTAAGTTGGTTCTTCCCTTACCTCTAACTCTACCCTCAATACTTATCAAATCACTCTTTCTAACGGAGACACTACTAGGTCTACGTGTGAAATGTCCATAGGCAAATCTAGGCCCAAGCAGTCCAAGCGGCTGCTTTGGACCCCCAAATTATATAGCCAAATCACTCTTTCTAACGTGGGCACTACTAGATCTATGTGTGAAATGTCCGTAGGCAAATCTAGGCCCAAGCAACTGCTTTGGGCCCCCAAATTATATACCCCCCCCCCCCTATCTCCTTTAAGTATATACACTATTATAAATAAATAAATAAATAACTGATACCGGATCTTACGATGAACGACGATTTGCATTCACGCATGAAGCATTCATTTATGGCTTCTCGCAGTGAACGAAATCTAGGTTTTGATCCCTCTCCTCCTCTCTCTCTCTTTCCATCCCAGCTTTTGTTTTGCAGCTTTTGCTTTTGGGTTCTTCTAATCTTCTTATTCAAATTTCATGAGTAACTCAAATCAAATCGGTGCCTCCTCCGTCACCGTCGCCTGTCACCAAATTCCAAGTCACTCTCTTTCAATCCTCTTTGACTCTTTCCCATCAAGTTCCAATCTTTTTCTAATTTTTAGGCTTTTTAAGGGATTTAATTAATCAGCTGGGTATTGCTCAAATTTTGTGATTTGATCAAAAAAAAAAGCCCGTGTTGAAAACTAGATCAGATGTTGATGATGTAAATTATTTCCCTTCATCGCCCAAAAAAGAATGGTCTATTATAAGCCTGAAAAGAGCAATCCCAACTTTAGTAATTTTCATGGCAGGGGTTGTTAGGCCTTTCAGTTAGTACCAATTTTGCACGGTATTTTAATACCCATTCCGAATTATTTTTCCCTAATGCAATGTAAGAGAATTGTGGTAAGGAGTGTTTGAAGCCTTGAAGTAATTTCTTTTTTTCTCTTCTTCTAGTTTTTTGATTTTTTAAAAGTCATTTCTGTTGTGACTTGTCATATTTAGTAATGCACAGGTTTTCTGTCATGCTCAACTAGTTGCAACTTCGAGGTTTTTCCTTGTGGTCGATCAAAGTACAAACGGACAAACCTCCTGTATTCTGTATTTTGAAGTCATTTTTTAAAGTCATTCCACTGAAAAAAATTTCAAGTCATTTTGGTCAAATAATTTGTATTGTGTTGTCTCAAATCAAACATTAAAAAATTTGTATTCTGTTACTGACCACTGAATAATTTGTATTGTAGTTGGGTATTTAAGATTATGTGAAGAAATTATTTAATTATTAATTAGTATTTTTATTTTATAATTTCAGAATTCATTTGGAGAAGTAATCATTTTTTGATTTGGGGCTGAAACTGGAGAAAATTGTTGAAGATTTCAAGAAAAAGAGAAATTTGGAAGCTGCAACAAGTACTATTGTTCCTTAACTTTGTTATTTAAATTTTGTATTGTTAATTTAATATTTGAAGCATGCCTCCTAGAAAGTATGATTCCGGACATGAAAAAGGAAAAAAAAACAAAGAATTGAAGAATTTACCAAATCTCAAAAAGGTGCAATGGACAAGTTTTTAAAAAATACTAAACAAACTAATTTGGCTAGTGAAAATGTTGATGAGATACATATAAATGCATCAATTGATGAGGAATTTAAACATGTAGTGAATGAGGAGCATAAGGATGATGATGGACTTGAAAAACTGGTAAATGAAGAAGCCAATCACGTTAATAAATTGGTAAATGAAATTGATCATAATGAATATGTACACAAAGACTATGAACCTTTAAATTATGATCCAGGAAAATGGGGGATTGTTAATAAAGATTTTAGAGACTTATTGGTAATAAAATGTCCAATTGGAGTTAATGATATCAATTTTCCTCTAAATAATTTTAATAGACATTTCTCTTGCTCATACTATATTAGACAATTACAAAACGGAGATAAACAAGATAGAGTTTGGTTGGTATATTCAAATTTCTTAGACAATTTTTTTTGCTTTTGTTGTAAATTGTTTATGTAACAAACAAATATCTCTCATTTGATTTCCGAAGGATATAATGATTGGAGAAATCTTGGTGAAAGACTTGAGGAACATGAAACTAGTAGTGATCATCTTGCTTGTTTAAGTAAATGGCTTGAATTGGAAGTTAGATTGAAAATGAATCAAACAACTGATAAAAGCGTGCAAGAAGAAATTAACAAAGGGAGGGAACATTGGAGGCAAGTATTAGTGAGGGTAATTGCCCTTGTAAATACTCTTGCTAAAAATAATATGGGATGTCGTGGACACATTGAAAAATTTTATCAAAGAAATAATGGGAACTTCTTAAGTTTTATTGAAATGATCGGTGAGTTTGATCCAGAAATGCAAAAACACCTTTAGACGCATTGGTAGAAGTGAAATCCATTATCATTATCTTGGTCCTAGTATTCAAAATGAGTTGATGGCGAATGAGATTAAAAATATAATTTTGAAGAAAATTAAGGAAGCGAAGTATTTTTCAATTATACTTTAATTGTACTCCAAATATAAGTCATGAAGAATAAATGTCACTAGTTGTAAGATGTGTGGATGTTTCTTCAAATCCAATCAAAGTAGAAGATTTTTTCTTAAGGTTTTTGAAAGTGCACGATACATCGGGTCTTGGACTTTTTAAGGAGCTTGAAAGTAAATTAGAGACTAATCAACTTAATATTGATGATATTAGAGGGCAATGATATGACAATGGATCTATATGAAAGGAAAACATAAAGGTATACAAAAAAGATTACTTGAAATTAATTCTAGAGCCTTTTACACTCCATGCGGTTGTCATAGTCTTAATCTTGCTCTTTGTGATATGGCTAACTCATGTGCTAAAACTACATCTTTTTTTGGAATTATCCAACGCATATATTGTTTATTTTCGGCTTCTTCAACGCATATATTGTTTATTTTCGGCAATATTTGATGAAAATTTTTCAAAGAATGTGAAAGACCTAACCATTGTCACAAACACGTTGGGAGAGTCGTATTGAAAGTGTTAAAGCTATAAGATATCAACCTTTACAAATAAGAGATGCTTTAATTGATATAGCCAATTCTAATGATGATCCTAAAGTAATTAGTGAAGTTGCATCATTAGTCAAAATTGAAATGGAGAATTTTGAATTTTTATTTGGTATAATTTATTATTTGCAATCAACTCTGTGAATAAAATTTTTCAAAGTGAAGATATAAATATTAATGTCGCCATAGAAGAATTAAAAGGGCTCATTTCATTTTCTGAAAATATAGAGAAATTGGGTTTGATGAAGCAAAGGTTGAAGCTAAAGAAATGGCAAATGAAATGGGCATTGAGGCAATATTTTATGAAAAACGGTTGGTTAAAAAAAAAACAATTTCATGAAACTCCTAGTGAAGATGTGATACAATCAGCTGAAGGATCCTTTATAGTTAATTACTTCATATTTATTGTAGATCAAGCTCTTTCTTCTCTAAGAAGTAGGTTTGAACAATTTCAAACATATGAAAAGATATTTGGATTTCTGTTTGATTTTAAGAAGTTAAATTGTGCAAGTGATGGTAGTTTGAAGAGTGATTGTCTGAATCTTGAAAACTTTTGAAACAAGGCGATGTCTCAGATGTTAATGGAAGAGACTTATTTTTAGAGTTGAAAATTTTAAAGGAAGCCTTGCCAGATGAAGTAAAGAGACCAACTGAAATGCTAAGTTTTATGAAAAAAAGAAATGGCAATATTGGCTTTCCTAATGCGTGGATAGCTTATAGAATTTTGGTAACTGTACCAGTTATCGTTGCATCGGCGGAAAGAAGTTTTTCAAAGTTGAAGTTGATCAAAACTTATCTTCGGTCAACCATGTCACAAGAAAGGTTGGATGGATTAGTCATGTTATCAATTGAACATGATCTAATAGGAAAGCTTGACTATCAAAACATAAGCAATGATTTTGCTTCTAAAAATGTGAGAAGAGTCATGTTTAAGTGATATTTTGTTGTGTATTTTATTAAAAATGTGAGAAGAGTCATGTTTAAGTGATATTTTGTTGTGTATTTTATTTTGTAGGCTAATTTTGGATGCAAACAAGGAGCTTGCTTTAGTGAACATGAATTGTGTATGCGATGTTAAAGATTTAAATGTAGCAAGTAAGACTTTTAAAAATAGTTGAGATGACATATTTCGGTTTTATTGTTAGAGTTTGTCCGAGTTTCTTTTTTCCAAGAGACATTTCATGTAAATGTGTACGTTATCAATTAATTTTTTTTAGAAGCAGATATATAAATTTGATTTCATTTAAATAGTTTGTCCACCAAGGCTCCAAGTTTGTTTGCATTTAAATAATTCTCTTTTTTATTTTGTAAACTTGCAGAAAGCCCTATTTTAAAGCTTGCTTAGGGCCCCCTAAAACTCAGATATGCCCTTGGACATATCCAAACCACCTGAGACGATTCTCTCTTAATTTATCTTGGATATGAGCTACCTTTACCATGTCTTGTATATGTTCGTTTCTAATTCTATCATTTCTGGTTTTACCACACATTCATCTTAGCATTCCCATCTCCGTTACACTCATTTTTAGACATGTTTCTTTGTTGCCCAACACTCTGTTCCATACATCATTGATGGTCTAACAGCCGTCCTATAAAATTTTCCTTCAACTTCAAAGATATACGTTTGTCACACAAAACACCACACCACTGACACTTCACTTAAGCCACTCTGCTTAGATCATATGTATAACATCTTTACAAATCTCCCTATCTCTTTGTATAATCGAGCATAAATATCGAAAACGGTACCCCTTAGGTATCTCTTGACCATCAAGCTTTACTACTTCCTCATTGGTGTTCCGAATTTCACTAAAATTACACTTCATATAATCTGTTTTAGTTTTGCTTATTCTAAAGCATATAGCTTTCAAAGTTTCTCTCCACAATTCTAATTTAACAATGATTCCTGCTCTAATCTCGTCTACTAAAATGATGTCATCGGCAAAAAACATACACCAAGGCACCTCATCTTGTATTTCACGCGTTAATTCATCCATAACCACACCAAAGAGTTAGGGGCTGAAAGCCAAACATTGGTGTAAACCTACCGTAACAGGATAATCATTGGTCACTCCTGTGGTTGTTCTAATTGTGGTCTTTTTCCCTTCATACATATCCTTAATTACCTCAATATACTGAATAGTTACTCTTTTATTATTTAACGTCCACCATACTGTCTCTAAGAATTTTATCATGTCTTTTCTAGATCTATAAACATCATATGTAGATCTTTTTTATTCTCTCGATATTTTTTTACAAGTCTCTTCAGTACATATATTGTTTCCATTGTTAACCTTCCAGGTATAAAACCAAACTGACGGACACTGTAATTTCTAGTCTCAGTCTATGTTCGACAACTCTCCCAAATTTTCATCGTATGGCTCATTAATTTAATCCCTCGGTAACTCTCTCTCCCTCTCTCTCTCTCTCTCTCTATATATATATATAGGGACTTCTTCCATTGCAAACGCAAATGTTGTGCAAACACGTGCACACCACTTAACCCGTCATTGCCAATAACGGATTAAGGCAGTAAATATAGAAACCGACCTAAGTCTTTTATTAAACCACGGATTACAGAGTAATTTCCAAGTTAACAAATTAATATGTATTATTCACAAACTATAATAATAATAATATAATCATCACAGATCTAATTTTCTATAGAGCACAGTTAGTTCATAAATGTTTTAGACTTATTAAACAGTGAAGAGGAAATAGATTATACTGCAATAATCATGCTAAAATTAAGAAGTGATGAAATATTAGAATAAGACGGAATGAAAAGCTCTGCATATTCATTAATGTTTTTTTTTTGAAAAAATTATATTCATTAATGTTAGAGATATTATAGTAGCAATGTAGCACAACATAATAGCAAATAACATTTCAAAGAGAGGTTCGACTCCTTCCGGCAAAGAGTTACGATGAGACGGGAGAAGATCGAGCAGTGTTGAGGATGGAAGGTACGAAGAGCGAATTCAAGTGAGGTTATGCAATATAAGAAGACCACCTCTGAATTGAAAGGGTGTTTAAATTGTAATTGGTACAACTTCGGGTAAAAAAGAAACTTTCTTCTCCAGAACATTTGATTTAGGTCATTAAACATGGTAGCAACATCATACGAATTAGAAAATGAAACCTGATGCCGCCAAAAAGTTGTTTAATTTGTTTTTTTTTCTTTGTATTTAATATGGTTTTTTATTTTTAGAGTGTTTAGAAACCTAGGTTAACAAAATAGAGCATCTACTCTAACCAAACATGTCCTGAAAAAAAAAAAGAAGAAGAAAAAAAAGGTGTACAAAAAAAAGAATGAGCACAAAAGATACAAAGTTAAATCATTATTAAAAAAAATTAAGACCTTACATGGCCAAATGTGTGCCCCAAGTTCAAGGTAGCCCTCACTCCACCTTCCTTCTCATCTAAAGAAACAACCTCTGCTTTGTTTTCACATGATCTCTTGATAGCATAAACCAATGCATTTGGATCCCTACACAATTTAATATACATATAAATATTCCAAGAAAGTCTTAATTGGTACAAAAATTCAGAAACATAAATTCAAAATCAAATCAAGTAACAAATATTGGCCTATATCGTAGAAAACATTGACTAATTGACCAATGAAAGGAAAATTTGGTAACTGAAAGTTCAGTGTCCTAGTATCCGTTTTTTCTTTTGGAGGTTGATATGCACCACAAATCATAATAAGTTAGACCATACCAAAACTAAAATGAAAACAGTCCCACACAACTTTATATGAAAGATCTCTTCTAACAACTCAAAATCAACCATGTTATCTAAACAATAAATAAAATTAATTCGCACAAAGTTAAGAATATATTTTTTGAGTTAATTATGCATAGAGTTTGACATGCACCTAGGAAGTAGTCTCCTGTAAGAATTTTGAAAGTTCCTTTCTATGAATACCCCCTAGACACAGACACTTGATACTCGTCTCAAGCGTCCTTGAAACACTCACAAACAGTAACAGAATGAACTAGACTTCGCTCTAGGAATATTAAACATTGGGCCCAGATGTCTGGAACTGATACTCACAATTAATTTACATCTTTTTTCTTAATTCCTGACATATTGTTTCTGTTTATGGACCTTTTTCTTAGACGTAGGTTGCAATACAAAATTGTACTCATACTACGAGAGAAAATGAGCTTGAAGTTTCAATCTGTAAATTTTGGCCATTAAATTCATTTTTGTTCTAAGTCCGTTCTTCCCATAGAAGTGTTTCCCCTACGGTGTTTATCTGATTTAATCAAGGAAATTCCCTCCACAAGAGAATCACTTGCCAGTTGCCATAGTAGTCTCTGCATTTTGGATATAACTATACATCTTGTTTCTGAAAGAGAAGGTAAATTTGAACTCAATGACAAATAATACAATTGATCATTGGTTACAAACACAACATTGGGTATAGGGTCATTTCATAGTGAAGTTGCAGACACCTGCAATATCTCTCTCAATCATTGCAATGAAAAGTTAAGCTAATACCTTGCCATCAGCGCTGATATATTATTCTCTTGCCACTCAAAGAACTCTGCATCTCTAATCAGACCATACTTGACTACTTCTGCAATACCTGAAGCTAGTTCCCTATCAGGTAAAGTATTAAGAGTATCTGTATCTATAAGCACGCATTGTGGTTGGTAGAAGGCCCCAATCAAGTTCTTCCCCAGTGGATGATTAATTCCAGTTTTACCTCCAACTGATGAATCCACCTGTACCAAAAAAATTATCTTGACTCTTCTACCTCAGAAGTCAAAACATTCAATTTCTAACAACCAAAAATGTTTATTAAAATTTTTTAAAAAAAAGGGATACCTGGGCCATCACAGTTGTTGGAATTTGAATGAAATTAACACCGCGAAGGTATGAGGCAGCAGCATATCCACACATGTCGCCTATCACACCACCACCTAGTGCCACAAAGGTACATCGGCGGTCCAACCTAGTCTCAATAGCTTTGTCAAATACCTTCATTAATGTTTCCTGCAGAATTCACAATAACAATTTAGGGTGCGATTGATTGAGAATGGAGTTTAGTTACGCTAACTGAAGCTATGTGAAGTTATCTAACATAACTTCTCTTATCCAAACTTTGGGCTGTTTAGGAACCTTTTCGGATTTGCTGACTCAGGTTATCTCAGCACAATATGAAACAAAAGTAGTCTAAACTCCACTCCTGCTTAATTTATTTCTCAATCACGGGCAACCAAATGTTATATTTCAAGTGGAGGTACAAAGTACGCAGTGCAACAGCAAATTGTAGTTGCAAGTGAGAATTAAACTTTTCCATCCAAAAATTTTTAACCCAATTACCAAATATTCCCTACTTTCAATGTAACCTCTTTTTATATAGTACAATCATCAGTTCCTCCAAAACATAAAGCATATTTGGTGTAATTCAATCAAAAAGTTTTGGAAAGGACTTTAAATTTTACTTGCATTTGCAAGAAATCGAATACCCCCCTTAGTTATCTAACTTTGTTTCCAAACAGACCCTTAATCTATTTAATCCTCGGCCAATCTTTAGTTATTTATATTATACATGACTATGTAAAACAAAAAAGAGGGATAAGTTGTTACAAGACTTTCATCTCAAACAACTTTACCACACAACAATCTCCAAAACTAAATATTTCAAAGTGGACACATTTATGTAGAGTTAGCAAAAAAAAATAATCACAAACGAATCATTAAAAAAGGTTACCATGTTTTTGTACTTCTCCCCATCCGGAAGAACCACACTCTCCACCGAAACATTCGGATTTCCAACAGTCAACGCTTCCACCACCTTCTCCAAATACAGCGGCGCGACTGTTGTGTTCGTCACCACCAAAACCCTCTTCCCAACTACATGCCTAAATCACCAACACCAAAAAAATCCATAAACAACTCGTAAAATCTATTAATCTAAAATCAAACACTTCCGATACCTCTGAAGAAGATCAGGTTCGTTGAGCAAACCGGACCCGATGTAGATCGGGTAGCTCCGGTTGCCGAGGTCGACGTTGACGATGGTGGAAACGTTAGAGTCGGGACCTGAATCGGTCCGCTTCGGGGCGGGGTCCATTAGGGGAGTTGATCGGGCGAAGATCCGATAAGGAGTCTTAACGGATCTTGGAAAGCGGTAGGAAATGATTTGAGGAGATCCGAATTGGCGGCGGATGAGGAGAGGGGAAGCGAGGCGGAGGTCAGGGGATGAACGGAGAGAGGACTGGAGAGAGGAGAAGGAGGAAGCCATGGAATGGGGTTAGGGTTTGGAGGTTGAAGATGAAGAAAGATGACATTAGCGGTTCTCATCATATTGAGTTGAGAGTGGACCCAATAGTGGGTAGGTGGTGAAGAGAGAGAGAACAGGGAAGAAACATTACGCACGTGCGAGGGGTAGGAAGGGAACGGTTGGTGGGACTGGGTCGACCCGCCAACCGCCCGCGACCCGCTTATTTAACCCGGCCCGCGAAACCCCGATTCGGATTCGGATCGAACCCGTTAACGTTAACGGGTCGACCCGGGTTGCGAAAACACCGAAGCCAATCCGTATAACCCTGTCCGGTAACCCGCAAAAAAGAGGCCAAACCCGCCCGCCAACCCGCGGGTTACGAACCGTTCAACCCGCTCCGGGTCGACCGTTGACCCGCGGGTCCAAGGGTCGCAAGACCGCAACTGTTTACCAAAGCCGTTGGCAACGGCTCTTCTAGCCGTTTTTTGTGTTTTTTTTTTTGTTTCTTTTTTATTTTAACCCTATAAATACCCCCAAAACTCAACAAAAAAATCACATCTTACTCTCTTACTCTCTCTACTATTATTACTCAATTCATTTCAATTTGAACAAATAAGGTAGCAAGACATATACACGATCAAATTCCGATCGTATTGAACTCAAAATTCAACAACGTCTTCAAGTTTTCAACTCTCCTCCATCTCCAAATGATAAAGTCTTCAACTCTCCTCCAAGCTCTCCTCGAGTCTTCAATTCCGGATTTCTACTTATACTTCTATTCTTATTTTCACGGGTTTTTTATATACGAGTATCCACGGTGAATTGTATCAAAATTTCATATCCCTCTTCTTCAATTTTTATTATTTTTGTAGTTATAATTTTTGGTATCTTGTTTATTTGTTGGTTTTTTTATCTTCTCTCTCACAACCCTCTTGTTTTCTAGATTTTTTTTGTAACTTATCGCTTCTACATTGTGTAGTTTTTTTTACATACACTACTACATATAAACATGTCAAGATCGCGCGGTAGCGGTCGTAGCCAAAGTGGACAAGATTCCACCGGCACTTCCCGTAGGCCACCAATTGTTCCACATAATGAGCTCGCCGAAGAGTATCATGATCCTCCTACCCAACAATGGGGTACACACGATGAGTTTATAGGAGACATACAATTAGAAGAAGAACCACAACAACAAGCAACCGAAACAACACAACCCCGTAGTGGTAGGAAAACTAGAGGGGAAAGTAGTGATTGGCATAAATTTTACGATTATATCCCGGACGAAGAAACTACGGGTGTAGGTTTGAAAGTTTGTAAAACAAGTTAAGCAATACAAATGGAAGAGGGGTGAGGGCACATGTACAATTAAGCGACACATCCTAAGTGTGCATAAAGATCTTCTTGTTGACCTACCCGGCCAACAAAAAATCTACCCTATGACCGGTCTAGTTGATAGCCATCCTTATGATCCCGATCTTGTTCGTCGGGAAATGGCCCGATTAGTAATAAAGGAAGAGTTACCATTTCCTATCCCAAAAGTAGGGACTTGGAAAATTTTAATCAAACTGCCTTAAACCCTCATTTTAGAAAAATCTCTAGAAATACTTGTAAATTGGATTGTTTTAAAATGTACAATGAAATGAAGGACGCTTTGATTGCAATTTTATGGAGTTTAACTTTGTAGAGTTAGTTTAACTTCGGATTGTTGGACGGGTTGCAACAATATTTCAATGATGGAAATAACCTGTCATTGGATCGACAATGATTGGATTCTTCAAAAAAGAATCATATCACTTGCCGCGTTGCCCTATCCCCATAGTGGCGTTGAAATAGCAAACCGTATTTTAGAAATTTGTGATCTTTTTCATATTCGCGATAAAATTATGTGCATTAGTTTTGATAATGCATCTAACAATAATGCATCAATTAGTATTTTAAAAACCGCATTAAACCCTCCAACTGACAATATTTTTCATGTTAGATGTGCATGTCATATTTTAAATTTATGTGTTCAAGATGCATTAAAAAATAGCCGATCCATATATACTTAAAATTAGAAATTGTGTACATTTTATTGCATTAAGTGGCACCGTATTTCAAGAATGGAAAAATTGGTGTAGGATTTCAAATGTACCTTTTAGAAAATTTTCAAAGGATGTTAAATACCGATGGAACTCTACTTTTGATTTACTACATGTTACCGAATATAAAGCATATATAAATGATTCTTGTATCGCAAAAAATATGTCAAATTTTGAAATGACTCCTCCCGATTGGTATTTTGCCGAATCTTTGTTGAAATTTTTAGAACCTTTTAAAACCGCAACTTTCAAATTTTCAAAATGATATGAATCTACTTCTAGTAGCATTTTTATTTCAATAGTTACTATGATGCAAACTTTTAACGAAATGTTAAATAATGCTTTTGTTGGTGATATTGTCAAACCTGCATACACAAAATTTTTGAAGTATTTTAACCCTCCTCCTATGTTGTATTGTGTTGCTACCGTTATGGATCCTCGTATCAAATTAGAAGGTACGAAGAGCTTGATTGAAATATTTTTTAATTTACTTGGGGATGAAGAAACTGAAATTGATTGCGCTTCTTTTTTAGTTAAATTTGAATCTACATTAAATAACTTGTATGATTATTATGATAGATCTTTTGTTTCTAGCAGTACAACTTCTGTAGTTAGTTCTTCTTCTGCTACTTCTAAAGATAAGGGTAAGAGTAAATTTGATGATAGAACATTTAATTTACTTGCACAAATTCAATCCAAAAAACCTAGGACTAATCAAACAAATGAATTAAATTGGTATAACCAACAAGATTCTGAGTCTTTTAGTTCTTCACTAAATATTTTACAATGGTGGAAAGACCATGAACACACTTATAGTATTCTTAAATAAATGGCTAAAGATCTACTAACTTCTCATGTCTCTACGGTTGCTTCTGAAAGTGCATTTTCTACAAGTGGCAGGGTTCTAATTGATTACGGGAATCGCTTGAAGCCCCAATCGTTAGAGATGCTCATTTGCACAGAAGAATGGCTGAAGGCTGAAGATAGGACACAAGGAAAAGCATTATCTACGTTCACGAGTGAAAGCAACTCGCCGGAACAACAACAACAACAACAACAATAGCAATCAAAATGAAGAATTCAAGACCAACAACAATAAGTCAACAACAACAAATTAAAGGCCATCAAATTGAAGACAATTGTAAATAGATAAAAAATTGTATTCAATCTTTGCTTGTTATTTAAAATTAGGAAAATTGAAGTAAATTGAAATTATATAAAAGAAATTTGTTATTGTATAAAATAAATTTGTAGAAAATCTTTATTTCTTATTACAAATTGTGAAACTTGTATAACTTGAAATCATATGAATAATATATCCTTTTTTTTGGCAATTGAACTCTTTCAATCTTATTATTATTATTACGATTTTTTATGTTATTATTATTACGACTTTCAATCTTATTATTATTATTAAAATTACTTTTTTTAAGTATATAAAAAAAATAGTTAACTCTCTAACCGGGCCAACCCGCGACTCTACCCGACCCAACCCGGGTTGGACCCGAAAGGGTTCACGGGTTGGGCGAGCCGCGATTTCAACTCTTCGACCTGGCCCGGCCCGGTTAACCCTCCAACCCGACTCGCACCCGCCCAAGTCAGCTTTCAACCCGGGTGGGTCCGACCCAACCCGGCCTGGTAAACCCGAATGCCAACCCTACTGTTAACTGTTAGTCGAGTCGGAGTTGACCCCAAAACACCTGTATACCCACAATGTTTTTCTATTTTTAAATTGGTGTGCGGAGGACAAACGCGTTCCATATATCTTACTCACTAGCTAAAAGACTAATCAAATAATGTTGACAAAGCTCTTCCCAAACCAACCTCGGATCACGTCCCTATTATCCTTTCGTCCGGGGAAGTGCATCCCAAGAAAGCACCCAAGTTCAGATTTGAGAAAGTGTGGTTGGAAATTCATGGCTTCTATCACATAGTATATGAGAATTGGTCCCCCTACTAGAGGAACTGATGCAACCGCAATCTGATGTGAAAAAATTAGAAGACTGTGGGCCAAATTCAGAAAATGGAACTGGACCAGATTTGCACTAATCTGGAAAGCAAAAGACTCCTTACTTGAAGGTATTGAGGAGCTGGAAAAGACGAAGGAAACTAAGAGTCTGGTACAGGAGGAGCGGAATAGGTTGCTTCAGCTTCGAGAAGACATTCACCAACTTTATAGACTTGAAGAACTTAAATGGCAACTGTAACCCCTGTTTCCGTAAATACTTATTTCTAAATATTTTTCCGTATTTTGATTATTTATAAACTTGTTTTGTGCTCAACTGATTTCGGGTCTTGTACTAAGTATTTTCTACTAGAAGATTATATATACTTTGAACAACAATGTAATTTTCTATTTTTAATTGATAGATTATCTATTTGTTATATTATTAAGGTTTGAATTTTAATAAATTGTTAGTCTCAAATTCTAATATATATATTATTATCATTATCATTATTATTTCTTTTATTATTATTATTATTGATTAAAGCCCATCGATTCTGATATATATTATTTAATTAATTGATTTGAAGCCCAAAAATCAAACCCATCACTTGTTTGATTAAAGCCCAATAACCAAGACCCATCTCTTATTGGATCCAAATCCATCTAAACCCAAACCCAAACTACCCCAGATTCTTTCTAACGGACTAATGTATCAATTCCCCTAATCACTCCCCTCACTCTCCAAAATCAGTAACTACCATTGATTGAGTAACTAAATCCTTAATAATAGGCCCTCTAATCTCTCCCTTTACCTTTTCAACCAATTCTAAATACAGCGAATACTCTCTCTCTCTCTCTCCCCCTTCTCTGATTAAAAACAAACCAGAAACAACAAATCAAAACCAAGCAAACCCAACCGAACGGAAGACCCCTTCCCCGTCTTCCTCCACCTCCAGTCTCGACATCACCACCGTCCAGTCCCCGTCGTCGCCCTGTGCACGCTATCGCTTCCTTGCTGCCATCGCCTTCAAGCCCCTGCACCCCCGCTCGCATCCACCACCATGGCCATTGCCTTCTCCATAGTCGAGAACCCAACAACGCTCAAAGCTCCAGAACCCACCTTCGTCCTCCTCCTTCCGCCATTGTCGAGACCCTCGAAGCTCCACCCTCGGCTGCGCCTACAACCTATCGCCAGTTCCCCTGCTTCCACCATTGCTGCCAGAGCTCGAGCCCACCATTATCGCCCTCTGTTTCGACACCAAAGCAGAACAACGACGCCACGCCGCTTCCCGGCCATCCGCCGCCTCACGTCACCGCCGCCAGCGTCGCAAGCCGCCGCGTCACATCGCCGCAGTCGCGCGAGCCCTGCGCCTTCGTCTTCCGATAGCTGCTATCGCGATGAAGAAGGCGACGCCCCATTGATTTGTATGGCTGTTCGCTATTCGCCCGCAACAGATCCATCTTCGCTGTCCCCTGTTCGGCACGATCCGGTGCGAGATCGATTCCTGATTGGGCGCCCCCGCTGTTTGCTATTCGGCCCCTTCGATCCGCTGCTTCGCTGTCCCGTGTTTGGGACAGATCCGCTGCGTGGTTGAGTTCTGATTGGATACTCCTTGCTGTTTTGTGTTCTACCCGCACTGAATCCGTCCGCTGTTCTGCTGTTTTGCCGATCCTGTGTGGGAGGAAAACAACTCTTGCTGTTTGCTGTTGGTATTCTCGCTCGATCTTCGCTCGTGCTCTTGGGATTGTTCCCCGGGATACTGATCCCGTTATTCTTAACTATTTTGAATCGACTACTACAAAAAGGCAAGTCACTTCTATCGAATATTTTTTTTTGTATCATATTCGATAATTATTGTTGAAATTCCGCAAGTGGATCTTATTTAAAAATCGTAAAATATTGTTGTATCAATTGTCGAGATGCCACGGATTTACACGAGCGAATCCAAGTGGTAGTCTCGACATCGTGCCATCTTTTGCCTCTAAAGTATAGAGATATTCATACACCATATAGTTATAGTTATTGATTATAAAATAGGGAACCATAGACACATTTCATATCATGAAATTAAATGACAAATAGCTATAGTAGATTGTAGAAATTTGTTGATCGTTAATGTGATTGTTATTGCTAATTGTTGAATTGGAATTATTAAAATGTTAGACATCACCTATATTAATACCATGTTCACCTAAGGTTGATTTGCTACGATTAAGATTAATTAAACTCCAACTTACTATTATTAAATCTTATTTTTACCATTTTACTTGAAATGAACATATAGACTATTCAGAAAATTACGCTAATCTGAACCTTAACGTGCTGTTTAGACCTAGAACACTTCATTAAAATCAGAAACTCCCTGAAAATAAATCGTAGCCATATCTGTCTAGATGTCGATAGACACCAAAACTTTCGAATTCAGAGTTATACTGCTCCAGTTATGAACCTTTTACCACAGCTGCGCTGAAATTACAGATTCACGTACATAACAAGTTAGGCTAATGAATTAAGTGAACTATTAATCATATATGGCCAAGATAAATTCCAGGTTTGTAAATAACATGTTTAGGGTATTAAAAAGTATTTTTACTGATTTTTATAATATTTATTTACTGCCTTTATAATTAAAATTAGACGACATCTACACCCAGCCAGAAACTAAAACCTATAAAGAACACCGAATTTCACTTAGCTACCGTCGTCGGAATATAGACTTTAAGTATGCGTTGGAACCGGGCGGGAGTCTAGTTTCTAGATCACCTGACGGATTCACATTTGCTGCCCTGTAGCAACGGAAATGCTGATTTTGGTACAGCAACCTACTGCTGTCCAGAATTGGGATTCTATATTTTATAATGTACAATTGTGTTTATAATGTTATATTTAGTGTATTTAATTGTATATAGTGTATTGCATGATCTTAGGATTGTTTTGACACCTTCTCTAGCGTCCCTTATTAATTGCATTATTGTATGATAATTAAGTAAAGAAAGTAAAGCAAGCCGGGGTTAAGGGTTGATTAGGGTAGTTGAAGACATAGTGACTGTACTCGGAAGAGGGGCCCGTGTTTCCCTAACTATCGGTATATCGGATATTGGTTATTGGTTATTGGTTATATCGGTCATCGGTTAATTGCAGATTACTGACTTCAGTATCTCGATTGATTCGATTATCGGTCATTATTGAATAATGTTCCCGGGTACATGATCTATAGAATCTACCACCTTGGTCTAAACGAAATTGATTGTATGCATGGAACCTGTAGTATGGGATGCAATAGTATGTGCATTAGCTAGGATAAAAGAATGAATAATAGACCTAAGGCTCTCATCGCATTATCATTGCATATTGTTACCTTAATGAACAGTGTTCTCATTATTATTGTCATTATTGGTATTGTTTATCGTTATTGTGGTGAATCATATTTAATGTATATCTCTTTTACATTGTTCAATTCTATCGACTTCATTGTTTATTTGAATTCATTGCTATACCACTATTTCCATTGTTTCACTGTTTCTCCACTTGCATGTCCACGACTTGCTCTAAGGACCTTCATTTTCTTTTTTTTAGATGAGCAACTTACAGGTATCCAAGAAGATTTACCTGATGGAATAGGAGATCAGCATTGGTGAAGAAAATGATTACTGCGCTGCTAAAATAAATAATGTTTCAATTGATGACTTTAAATAAATTTGGATAAATTTTATTTCCTTGTAATGTGGGCTTCGACCCGAAGATTGTTTATTAAATTTCCAGATGTTGAGTTATTTGATGTTGGTTAATTTTATGCATTAATTTCCAATATTATTATTTATGTGATTGCACTTTCATTGCATGCGTGGTTGTTTCATTATTTGTTATATTGTTGAGTTGGATCATTAACAGCCTATGGGTGACGTAAGTCATTCGTTGGGCCGTGTCACATGCTTGCATTCCGTGTTTTGGGAAGCGGGGCGTGACAGCAACAACGATCTAGAATTTTGTGGCTCAAAGAAGGAGACGCGAATACAGCTTTTTTCCACCGTGTTGCCTGTTCCCGGCGTAGATCTAATCTCATCCATTCGATACAATCGGAATCTGGAGAGATATAAGGGGACGAGGAGATCAGGGCACCGTTCCAATCCCACTTCAAATGTCTTTTTGGTCAGAAGGCGGATTTGAGAGTTCCTCTCTAGCGCGAATTCTGGCATGGGACCGCGAATGATCCGGTCCCTATGCTTCAACCCCTTAAAGTTCCTTTTACGGAAAAGGAAATTTGCGAGGCGGTACAGCAAGTCGGAAGGGACAAAGCCCCAGGTCCTGACAAATTTCCTGCCCTTTTCTACCAGGTGTTCTGGGAGGAAATCAAGGACGACCTGATAAAGTTGTTCGCCGATCTCTTTGATCATAAACTTAAGTTAGGAAGAATTAATTTAGCCGAGGTGGTGTTGATTCCCAAGAAAGAGGACCACCTGAGAGTGGGAGATTTCCGTCCTATTAGTCTCTTTAACTGCTCAGTTAAGATTATTACCAAGACCCTAGCGAATAGGTTGGGTAAGGTAATGAACGAACTCATTGGTTACGAGCTGACAGGGTTAATTAAAGGACAGTGTATTCAGGATAGTATGGCCACGGCTGAAGAAACCATCCATCACTGCCACACGTCAAATGCGAAGAGCTATCTCCTGAAATTGGACTTTGAGAAAGCTTACGACTCGGTTAAATGGGAATGCTTCCTGGAAGCACTGGTTGAAAGAGGATTTCGGACAAGATGGATCAGATGGATCCACACATGCCTCTCCACCAACAAAACTGCTATTTTAGTAAATGGGGTCCCGGGTCACCCTTTCTCGTGTAAACGGGGCCTTAGATAAGGTGATCCTCTCTCCCCCCATTTTCTTCACCATTGTGGCAGATGTGTTGAAGACCATGATGGCTAACTGCAGTAGGGTCGGTTGGACATTGCCGGGGGCTAGTGGAGTCAATCGCCAAGGATGCTCTATCCTCCAATATGAAGATGATACTCTACTATTTGGGAATGGAAATCTCGGGGAAACTACCGCTTTCAAAGGAATTGTTTATTGTTTTGAGGCTTGGTCTGTTCTTAGGGTCAACTTCCACAAAAGTGCTCTTATCCCCATTGCCATTACAACAGAGGAGGCACAAGAACATGCCACTATTCTCAACTGCTTTATCAAGAATTTCCCCATTACTGACTTGGGGTTACCACTGAGGCCGGGGAAACTTAAGAAGGCTGACTGGTTACCTATCATTGACCGAATGGAAAATCGTCTGACTGGATGGAAAGGGAAAGCATTATCCTTGGGAGGAAGAGTTACACTTATCAATGCGGTTCTATCAAACCTTCCTACCTATTATTTATCCTTCTTCGAAATGCCACGATGGGTTATCCAGAGAATTGACCGTGTAAATGGTTTTTTTGGAAGGGGGCAAGCATTGATAAAGGGGGTTATCACCTTATCAGATGGGAAAAAATATGCATGAAAAAGATACACGGGGACTAGGTATTATTGACCTGCGAGATATGAATCTGGCCTTCCTAGGGTGGTGGAAAGTCTTCCACCCTAATGGAGAAGGATGGTAGGATTTCGTTCAGTCATATCTGCATGGGAATGGACGAGGAATATGGATTTCAGGTAGGACCGCGCGTTTCCTGGTCGTGGAAAGGTATCGCCAAGGCATATGACCCCTTCATTAGCTATGTGACGACGTCTATCGGGAATGGCAGACTCACCAGATTCTAGTGGAATAGGTGGTGTAGCGATCACACACTTAGGACTTTGTTCCCTGATTTATATGACCAAGCATTACAACGACACTGCATGGTGGTTGCAACCCAGAGAAGAAGCTCATGGAAACTAGCCTTTATACACCCCCTAGACCAGGCCTCCCAGCATAGGCTCATGGAACTTCAGACCTATATTGCCAGCGCTGGTATTATATGCTCACAAGGTCCAGATAGGAAATCTTGGGGACTGGAAAAGAATGGCACCTTCACCGTTCGATCCCTTTGGTTGCATTCACTTTAGGGGATGTAGTCCGTGTTGGTCGGGAGTAGTGTGGAAGGCGAAAACCCCGTTGAAAGTTAAAGCATTCCTCTGGCTAGTGCTCAATGACACTATATTGACTAGAGAGAACGTAGTGAAACGTCAACCGAATTTGGACCCGACATGTGGGTTTTGCAATGCTATCCCGGAAACTAGAGACCACCTTTTTCTGAAATGTCTCAGGAGCAAAGCAGTCCTAGTGGAGGTTCTTAGTGCCCTAGGGACGTATGAGTATCCTAGTAAGTATGAGGATCTGTGGGTAGGTCCAAAGTACGCTATGGAGAGACGAACAATGAGAGAAGCGTGGTTTATCGCTATCGCCGCTACGACCTGGTGTCTTTGGCTAGACAGGAATAATTGGTATTTCCGTAGGACATGTAATAATATTTCCAGTAATTTGACTCACATTATGCATCTTATCTCTTTTTGGACAAATGTGACAGCTGCAGGACCTAGAGGGCGGATAGCGAGTGTCTTTCCGGTGGAGGAATACGATGGTGATGATGTAGAGATTGGGCTGACGCTAGACTGAGGAAGGTGTCCGGCCAGTCAGATTTGTGTGGTTGATTGTTCCCCACCACCCCAGGGTTTTATTGGGGGGGAGTAGAGGATTAGATGTATTTTGTGCCCCACCATCCATATTTTGAGGTAGATTTATGTTCTTTTGTTGTTGCATAGGTTATTGTACTTGGCTCAATACTCTAAGTTTGTTTTATTAACTCCTTATGATTGAAACAGGGTGGCCATACTCCACCTTTTCCTTCAAAAAAAATTTTTAAAAAAAATGTTTTCAGTTTGTGGAGATTTGTATCACCGAAAGATATAACTAGATTACAAAATGACTAACTGGATAGGCATCTTTTGTTAGATCAAGATGAGTAATCAGGGTTAGGGTTTATATCTCATAGCCGCTTAAGATATTATACCGTGCTTATCAGTGATTGAAATATCACAGAGCACTACCTCTAAACCAGCATTTATATGACGCTATAGGGTACTGGGCTTTATGCTCACTCGACCTGTTCCAATAATCAATACATACACGTGCAAAGCACGTGCTGCACCATAAAACATGTACACAATATTATTCTATTATATTGAGAATATATACTTATACATCCAGCAATCTCTTCCTATATTCTCAATATATTAGGCAAAGCAATGTTATATTATTAGATCACAAAAATTCAAATAATCATTGAATCATAAAAGAATATAGATCATAGGCTAAATCAATTATAACTTGAATAGTTCAAATATGACTAAACCAAAATAATCAAATAGTTTTAAGACCATAACAAATGAATAGTTCACAATGACTAAACCAACAAAACAAATATCATAGTCTCAAGTCAACCAAAATAATAAACTTCAAAATAAACGAAAAGTTTTAAGCTCAATCAAAGTAAAGAGTCTTAGACTCAAATAGAAGTTCCTTCAAGCAATTGACAAACTATTCTTGCGAGTTCTTTTTGTGTCTACTACTCCATATCGAGCAAATCATCATTCTCAAAATCAAAGTTGACTGATTCATTTCCATTGCTTCTGCCACCATCTGTTTCTAAACATAACAAATAGAAATCTCATGAGTCACTTCTCTTAGAGTTCAAATAAAATGTATAAAAGTATCTAGTTCAAACTAAAGAACTTGGTACAATTCAATATATATTTGCAAAGGTACAACATAAGCATCACAATCAAGTATCTTTACCAAAATAAAGTACAATATCTATTATAGTTTATACACAAGAACTATACTGTGTTTCATATTGAAATGAAAGAACTGTCAAATCAATTATTGTTAAATTCTGAATCATCAAGATTTGAATGAAACATAAATCCCATAAAAGAGATATATCATCAAAATTGGAATGATATGACAACAATTCTAAACATCATAAACACATCGACAAATTTTCATGCTTTCTTTTGGAATAAAAGATGACTCTAAGTAAGTTTTGAAATATATATTATCATCAAATTTGGAACAAAGTTATATATCAACAATAAATACATAGAACCTCTCTAATTATCTAAAGCATGTCAACTGTCTAAAGATTGATGCTTTGAACTACTCTATGGCTCTAGCTTTGGATTCTAATTTATCAAAATAACTAGGGTGTTAAAACTTATTCTCAAGAGTTTTTACCCTCATTTCCCCAACAATTTTGATAATTAGATCTCTACTCGATCCTTTTGTAAAGGCATCAACCACATAATTTTTTGATCGTACATTAATAAGAGTAACAGTCCCTTGTTTAATGAGACAGTTCAATATAGCATGTCTAAGGCTCACAAAACATCACTTACCATTGTAAAGAGTGTTGTTAGCTACAATATTTGCAGCTTGGTTGTCAAAGAACAGACTGAGAGTGGTTACTCTAAACATTCTCAAAGAAATATCTAACAATATGTCTTTCATCAATTCCTCTTCTTCACTAGCACAAGATCGCGCAAAGAGTTCTGACTCCATGGATGAAAAAGCAAGACCCGATTATCTTTTAAATTTCCATGACACAGCTGCTCCTCCTGTGTAAACACATAGCCACTAGTGGACCTACTGTCACCATTTTCTGAGCACCACGATGCATCAAAGTATCCTTCTAGTACTGAAAGATAACCAAAGTAGCACAACGCAAATTCTTGAGTACCGTTTAGGTATTCCATTAGCCTCTCAAGGGCATTCCAGTGTAATTGACTAGGATTGCTAGTGAACCTGCTAAGCATACCTATCGCAAAGGCTATGTCAGGTCTAGTACAAGTCATAGCATACATGAGACTTCCAATGAGTTTAGAGTAGTCTAACTGTCTCACTGTTGCACCGTCGTTAGGTGTCAAACTTTTGGTATTATCATAAGGTGTATCAAACTTATTGCAATCACTGTATCCCCAGTTCTGCAACACAAATTTAATATAATGGGATTGGCTAAAGGTTATTCCTTGCCTTGTAAAACCCACTCTCATGCCCAATGCGGTGTCCACAACACCTAGGTCTTTCATGTTGAATTGTTTGGATAGCATAGTTTTAACTTCTATAACAATAGAGATGTCACTTCCAACAACCAGCAGGTCATCAACATACAAGAAGATAATGACAATTTTATTCGATTCATCACGATAATAAAGACATTTGTCTGTAACCCCTGTTTTCCATTTTCTTGTATTTTGGGTGTATTTTCCTTTTTCATGTATTTATTCATTTTGTACTTTCTGAACCATGTATTTGTTCTTCGTTCTCAAAAATCAATCTCTCTGCTTTGACTTCGACTCTATTTTGTGGCCTTGAATATTTTCTTGATTTGATTTAATTTTTTTGTCCCAATTTATTGTCTCTGATTTAATTTGTTTTGCTCCAATTAATTTTTTTCATGGCCATTTGATTTTTGTCTAACTAGATGCCCTATTATCTTTTATTGGATCATCCATCTACCCTATTGTTATCCTATTCTTATTGGGTCTTTTATCAAACCCATGAACCCAATATCCAAACATGTTTACACCTTAACCCTAACTCCTTCTATTTATACCTACTGTTTATACCTAACCCTAACCCTATATTCCTGTATAACCCTAGCCACCTAACTCATCTCTCCGAACCTCCTTCCTCCCACCTCTAGCACCCTCTCCCTCAGCCCGGTGCCCCCGCCTGCTGAGCCTCAACACCAACACCCACTCCGACCCTTTCTTCCCCCGTCGCGACCCCCTGCTCCACCCTGCACCATCTCCCGATCTCTCCCTCCTCCTGTCGCACCTCTGCGATGCAGTAGCCAGCGCCAGCAGCCCTCGCGACCTCCCTGTGTCGCAACCCTCCGACAGTGCACCCCTTTATGCGTTGTGTTCCTCCGTCAACGTGCGGTTGCGAAGCCAGCATGCAACCACGGTAGCTCCTTGCCCGGTTGCCTTCAGCCGATGCTAGCAACGACAGCGAGCCGCGACTCCGCTGTCCGTTGCCATTCCCCTCGTGCACCCAGTCTCTCTCTCTCCCTTTTGTGTGCAGGTGTGTGATCTCGTTCCGTGTGTTCGTTAGTGGTTCGTTCGTTCGTTGAGTTCGTTGCTCGGGAATCTATTCGCGTTATTCTTGCTTTTGCTTCGGTTCCGTCGTCAACTATCAGGCAAGTAACTTGTATTCTTTTTGTTGTGTAATACAGTACTAATTACTGCTTGTAGTGTAGTTGTGTTCTAGAGCCAATTCTTGTGCAAAATCCCTGTTATAACTTGTCTTTATGTATTGATTTGTTCATATTAACTCATTACACACACGACATAAATTTAGACTTAGAGATAATCAATTCTTGTATACATGCATGTGTTCGTGATTATGAGGTGTTGTATGATCTTGTATGTATGATATGTTCGATGTAGTGTAACTTGTTGTAGAGTTGCTAAAAACCCTATACCATGTTGCTTGGACATCTAGTATACCCTACTTCACGTTTGTTATGATTAGGAGGAGTTTCATATGATCTATGTTAATTTTGTACATGAAGAAGATTTCAGTTTTTGTTGTTATCCCATTTTTTATCAATATTTTAGATCCTATTAAGGTCAATATATAGAAATTATTTGTGAATATGAATTATATAGAATTCTGTCTACTTTTCAGAATTTCTGACATATCTCAGTTTCGATTTATCGGTTGCAAGTTATGTATATCTTACTACAGATGTGTAGAATATTTCAGATTCTGTTTTATATGAGTTCTGTTTGGTAATTTATTTTTATACTGATATTAAAGATAATATTTTGATCTAATATTTTTCTGAGTACAACTAGACTTGATTGGAATTAACCCCTAATTTTTGTGGATTTAATTGAAAAATTTTATAAACTATTTTATACTTGCAAATAGTTATATGAGTAAAATCAAATTGAACAACTACTATACTTGCAGAATTTTCATGTTGTTCAGTAAAGAACCTTAATTTCAACCAGATTCTATTTGTTGTTTATAAAAAAATTGTGAATATGAATTGTAGCCAACTGTATCTATTTTATCACCCTTTTGATGGATCTGGATTTCGATTTATATTTTGTAAGATATTGATGTTTTAGTACTGCAGTGTTTATGATTTCAAATTACAAAACTACTGTATCTTGCTGCTTTTTGATTTTACTTGACTATTCTATCTATGTTGAAAAATTATGAAATTATATTTTCTGTTACTAAACATACTAGGGAATACCCCAGTTTTTTCGTGGATTTAGTCAGTTAGTTTTTATGCTGTTTTCCTGTTATTGAATACAAACTTCTGATTTCTGGCTGAACATGTTTTCTGGATACAATTCTGTTTTGAGTTCTGTTTTTGTGAAATACCATATGACTTATATATATTTGTTGGGTTTGGCCAAGATTCTATTTTCCACATTTTCTGACGGATCCAGATTTGCACATTTGTAGCAACGGGAATTCCACATTTAGTGTAGTACTGTCTTGCTGTCCTGAACTAAAATTTTCGTTGTTTTATCCTTTTATGTGTTGTCTATCATCTGTACATGTTTGTCTTTCAACCCGAACCTGTTACTTGTTCATGCCATGTTATTCTTGCTCTGTTTTGTGATACATACATTCATGTTTGATAATAATAATAAACAACCAAGCCAGGGTTAAGGGAAAGATCTAGTAGTAGAAAGTATATAAATGTGTACTTGGAAGGAGGCCCGTGTTTCCCACTTGATTATCTTTTATCTGTTACCTGTGATATGATTACCTGAAATGTAATTCTGATTATCTGTTATCTGATTCCCGACTGCATACTTCCTTATGAGAGGGTGTACTCAGAAAGGGGCCCATGTTTCCCACATGTTACCCAACTACATGCTTCCTATGGGAGGGTATACTTGGAGGGGACGTAGTCCTACCTGATGCATGATTACCTGTTGCATGATACCTGTACCTGTACCTGTTTACCTGATCCCTGAGTACACAGCCCTATAGACTCCACTACGAAATCTAAACGTAACTTGTTTGAATGTAGCAATCATGTGGTAAAAACCTGGGGCGTATGAAGTGCTACCTAGATAGTAATAAATACAAGACTTGATATGACAAAATACCTGTTACATGGCACCTGTACATGCTATCTATATACCTGTATACCTGTTTACCTACTTGTATGATACTTGACACATGTTGCATGTTACCTGCACCCTATTAGCATATCATGTTACTTGATTTTGTTCCCTAATTTATGTTAGTCGTTCTATTTTATTGACAAGCATATACCATGCTACGTTTTTTCCGCTGTTATTCTATATCTGTTTATATTTTCTTGTACTTGTGCATGCACTACAAGCGGCCCGTAACTTGCATTGACAGACGTTTTGTTTTGTTTTCCTCTTCCTACAATTTGCTAAATTGCAGATCTTGGTGACCAGCTGCCCGATGGAGTAGGTGATCTGAGATTCTAGTCCTTGAACAAATGTATCTGTTACTTGGAGCATTTTGTATTGGGCAATGTGACCCAGGATTATTGACTTGTTTACAAATTTGATTTATTTGAGATTATTACATTTTGTTTCAAGTAAATTCTTGTCGGTATATTGATTCATATATGCACACGTGGTTGACTTCTCCTGCTTCGTACTCTGATTATTCCTATGAAATGTTGTAAAGATCCTGACAACTTATGGATGATGAAAATCATTCGCTGAATTTAGTCACGTATCCATATTCCGTTTCTCCTTTTTGGGAAGCGGGGCGTGACCTTATCAGAATTACTAGATTCAAAACCTAAGTTTTTTTATTGTTTTATCAAATTTTTTATGCCACGGTTTTGGTGCTTGTTTTAGTCCATACAAAGATTTTATTAATTTGCAAACTTTATATTCTGAACCTTTAAGTACAAAACCTTCAGGTAGATCCACATAGATTTCTTTATTGAGATCACCGTTTAGGAAAACAGTCTTAACATCCATTTGATAAATAATAAATTTTTCAATAGATGTTATGGCTAGAAGAATCCTTATTGTAGCAATATGATATACAAGTGAATAAACATCAAAATAGTCCACCCCACATTGTTGAGTATAACCTTTAGCTACTAAGCATGCATTATACTTAGCTACAGTTCCATCATGATTAAGTTTGTTCTTCAAAACTCACTTGCTTCCTATAGTTTTAGCCCCTACTTGCAAATTAACTAATTCTCAAGTGTTGTTCGGCAATAAAGAATCCATTTCATCATCAATTGCTTCTTTCCAAAGCAAACCATCCATGGACCTTAGGGCTTCCTTAACACTAATAGGGTTAGTTGCTAGTGCATAGGTCACAAAGTCATCACCATAGGTTCTAAGTGTTTTATCTCTTGTGGAGAATCTTCTTAGTTCAACACTATGTGAAGGTTCAGTGTCAGTTGAAATGTATCTATATTCCTGTTGTGGATCATTCCCTGTGTCTGCATATTCAGATAATGAGATGTCTTCATCTTTGATGAACATGTCTTCAAAGAATTCTGCATCTCTTGATTCTATTACTCTGTTAAGAGATAGATCTAAAAATATGCCTGCAGCGCTATCAACTGCACTACCCAAATACACACACGTATTTGTTCGAGGTCCCACTTTAGGTCTTCTAGGATCAGGTATTCTAATAAAAGCAATACAGCCCTAAGTTCTTACTTTATTAAAATTAAGTGTGTGTTTATGCCACAGTTCATACGGTGTAGCAGGTAATTTAGAGTGTGGCAACACGTTCAAAATGTTATTAGCAGTCAGTACAGCCTCACCACAAAAGTGTGAAGGTAACCCAGCAGTCAACAACATAGAATTCAACATCTTTGTGAGTGTTCAATTCTTTCTTTCGGCGGTACCATTTGACTGTGGTGAGTAGGGTGCCGTAGTTTCTGCTATGATTCCATGCGAGTTACAAAATTCTCTGAATCCCAATGAGACATATTCACCACCTCTATCTGATCTAAATCTTTTAATTTTAGCATCTAACTGATTTTCAACACGGTCTTTAAATTCTTTGAATTTTTCTAGTGCTTCATCCTTAGTTTTTAATAAATAAATGTCACAATATCTAGAGTAATCATCTATGAAAGTGATTAAGCACTTCCGACCTCCTCGTGTCACAAAACTCTTGAAATCACATATGTCAGAATGTATCAACTCACGTAATTGTGTACTACTAGAGACGATACGAAAAGGTCTTCTAGTTATCTTTGTTTGAGCACATACTTCACATTTGTCACATTTTATGGATGTGTCAATTGGCAAGTTAAAAGTTTTAGCAACATTAAGAATCTTAACATAGTTCACATGTCCCACCATATTATGCCATGTACATGGATTACACAATTTGGAACTAACATTATTGATTACTTCATCTGCTAAACTAGTTCTGTACATGCCATTAACCAAAAAAGCACAGCCAATTAGAAAGATTTTACAGACAAAATAGCTTTACCACTAATTATAGTAACAACCATACCAGCATGATTTAGTAAGCTAATAGAGATCAAATTCTTGCTAAAGGTGCACATATTTAACATTTCACAAAATTAAAGTTTTACCTGAGGAGAGACTGAGATTTGCTATCCCAGTCTGAAGTACCTTCGCTGATTCTTCATTTGTCATTGAAACGGACTCATCTGCAGCTTTAGATCAGATAATAGGCCATCATTGCAAGCATGGCAGGTAGCTCCCGAATCCAACAACCAACTAGCAGAGGTACTGGCCTTGACATACCAACAACACAAAGAAAATTGGTGGGCTCAGTTTTACCCTCTAACAAGTTCACCTTTTCCATGTTGGGTTAATCTACTTTGGATAGCCTGCACTCAGAGGTGTGATGACCCCACTTTCCACAGTTGTAGCATTTTCTCTTCTTCTTAACAATTTTTTTTGTGACTACTTTTTCTAGTTCAAGATTATTGTTCTCCTCCGCAAGTAGTTCCACTTCGATTATCTTAATATTGCTTTGTATACCTTCCGTTGGAGATATCTAGGGTTTAAACGAGCTAACCTGAAGTATCCTTGACTCGTGCCAATATCCATTGATTCAAACCCAAATATACATGCGCACACGATATGAACGAATTAACTAGAATTTGCATTTGAGAAAAATACCATGATATGAACACATGTTAATTGATTGAGATATCAAGAATTGCATCGTGACATTATAATCTTGCCTTATATACAGTAGAATTTCATCTCAACTTGCCGTACATTAATGTTAACGCATTGCATGACAACTAGAACATGTTGATTATTCACTTTGACAAATATATGTGATGATTTTTGTTGTGTCTTGCTGCCTATTCTGTTTTGTACTGAGGTTTCGACCTTGTTACAATAGAAATCAACCAAAACAATATAAAAGAGAGTTGTAGCCTAGTGAATCTAGTTTCTATAACAATTGACGGATCTTGATTCCGATATGTGAGCTGTGAGATATCGCAGTTTTAGTCACTGTTGGTCTGTACTTTCCAGACTGCAAATTAATGAAATACCGACACAAATTTCAGTTGAAACACCATGATAACAGTAGTATAATGCCATGAAACTCTCCAGAAAATTAGTAGACATGTTTAGGATTCATTCCTAATTTTTGTAGATTTTAATATTGATTTTATGCCTAGTTTCCACCCGTTAAATTTTGACTATATGTTGCTGCCAGAATAATTAACCTGTAAAGATTATGATGTTTGACCTAGTTACAGTCAGAATTAATAAAAACTTGCTGAACGTAAATTGTAGCCCCGAATGTCTAGTTCACTTTCCTTTTTTGTGGTATCGAATTTTGAGTTTTAGTTTATGAGTTACTGCTATGTTAGTGCTGCTGTGTCTATTTTTTTTAGATTTACATTATTTGTAGTGTATCATGCATTGTATCATTTTGTTGCACCTCTATCATCGCTTTGACACTCTTATATATACAATTGCATTGCCATGAATGAAATAATATAATGTTAAACAAGCCAGGGTTAATAATGGTTGACTTAGTAGTGGATAATCTCAGAAAATGTACTCGTAAGGCCTTATCGTTATATCGTATTGTCATGGAAAGAGGAGTATCGATTGTGAATCATTGATGTTAATTGTCAATTGTAAATTATTTTTATCGATGCCGAGTACACGCTCTGTAGATCCCACCACTATGTCTAAAACGTACACTATTTTGCGTGCACCGAACATGCGGTATGGGACGTAGTGGTACGTGCACTAGATAGGAAAATAAAATGCTAATGAACCTAAGTTGGCACTTGTACACTTGACCATTGTTTATTGACATTGTTACTGTTTTTGGACTTTGATCTTGATTTATACTCTTTGATGTACCATGTTTCCTTACTCTTTGCTTTTCACTAGTTGTTGTCCATACTTGCTCTAAGGATATTTTCTTTTCCACTCTAGTTGATCCAGCTACAGGTGAACAAGGAGATTTGTCAGGAGGCATTGGTGAGTAGTTCTTCTATGATTGGAGTAGGAGCTGCTTTAGAATAAATAACCTCCCTTTATGTTATTCTTTTATCATATTGTTATCCATTTGATTGAACTTTGTATCCCGGGCTTGTAGACCCGTAACCGTTGTTTATTTTCTCAGTTATTGGTTATTATGTTGAACTATTGAATGCTTAATTTCAGTTGTTGTTTATGTGATTATATTTATCTGCGTGGTTGTGATTATTTATTTTTCATATTGTTGAGTTAAGACTGGTACAACTCATGGATGATGTTAATATCATTCGCTAGGCCTTCGTCATGGACTCGTATTCCCGTATTTTGGAAAGCGGGGCGTGACAACTACATTTCTGCTCCAAATGACTTTGTTATCCACAAAATTCCAAAGCCTGTAACCATACTCATCACCACTGTAGCCAATGAACACACACCTTCTGGACTTAGAGTCCAACTTCTTTCTTTCTTCCATGTCAATTAGTACATATGCCATACAATCATAAACTTTCAAATGCGAATAATTAACAGTTTTACCTGACCATAGTTCTTCTGGAATGGCCCCATTAAGGGCACTAGAAGGGCGACGGTTAATCAACTACACTGCTGTATCAACTGTAGCAGCCCAAAGATGGACTGGAAGATCTGCATAAAGTCTCATGCATCTCGCCCTTTCGAGTATCGTGCGGTTCATTCATTCTGCTACACCATTCTCCTGTGGAGTCTTAGGAACTATCTTGATTCCTCTGATACCCTTCTTTGCCAGATAGTTAACAAACTCTTTGCTTGTGTACTCCATTGTCTGACTTTATTGCTTTCACCTTGCAACCCGTCTCATTCTCAACTCTAGCCTTCCAAGCTCTGAATGCCTCAAATACTTCTGATTTCTCGCGAATTGCATAAACCCAAACCTTTCTTGTAGCATCATCGATGAATGTGACGAAGTATCTCTTACCACCGTAAGAGAATTCTTGAGCTGGACCCCACACATATGTATGTACCAACTCTAGCTCCCCAAATTTCTTCTCATACCCACCCAACTGAAAGCTAACTGTCATATATTTGCCCATCACACAATTCTCACAAAAATCCTTCTCAACCTTCTTCAGCCCCGACAAAAGATCCTTCGAACAAAGCTGCTTGACACCTCTTTCACCAAGGTGCCCCAACCTGACATATCATAGAATTGAAGGGTAACTACCTACTGATGCTGTAGCAATGTATCACTTGAATCACCTCCTCTGAGTAAGTACAACGTGTCACCACGCTTTCCTTTTGCCACCAACCTGGCACCTGTAGTCACCTTCCATTCTCCATACCCAAAAGTTGTTGTGAACCCTTCTTTGTCTAGTTCTCTAGTTGAGATCAAGTTTTTCTTCAAGCTCAGAATATGTCTTGTGTCATTCAAGACCAATTTTCCACCATTGCGAACCTTCACTCTCACAGTGTCTCTACCTACAACTGGACATATCTGCCCATTTCCAACTGAAACTGCACCAAAATTACATGTCCAGTAATCCTCAAAAATATCCCTCATAGGGGTATAATTATAAGAAGCACCTAAGTCTATACACCAATCATCTTGCAAAATATTAAATCCAGCAAATAAACACAATTCATCTAGACGAGGTTCAATACTTACCACTTTGGCTACCTATGACCCTGCTTGTGCTTTCTTATACTCCTTGCATTGGTCTCTCCTGTGTCCTGGCTTCTTGCAGTACCAACACTCACATTTGCGATGTCCTGTTCTTGACTTGGGCATGTGATTCCTGCTCTGTGATTTCCCTCTATTGTTACTTCTACCACGGTTATCAATTGACAGTACGGCATTGCTAGGAAATGACACTGAAGTCTCTCCATGTCGTTTCCTTCTTGCATCCTCATTCATAATGAGGCTTATAACATCCTTTAGGGTTGTCATATCAGTCATGGTGCTAGTAATAGTCTGCTCTACTGTGCCGTAACTATCGGAAAGACTGGATAGCAAGAACAACGATTGTGCCCTTTCCTCAAACTTTAACCCGACGATTCCAGCTAATTGTAAACCATACAAAAATTGTTGATGTGCTCAGCAACCGAACCACTTTCCGTCAACTCAAGTTAACCAACTTCTTAAGGTAAAGAATCTAGTTTGCTGCATTCGGCTTCTTAAATATATCTGTCAATGTCTCCATTACCACATTTGCGGTCATTGCCTTCTCAATGTGAAATAGCGTCTTCCCGCTCAGCAAAAATTGAATCTGCCCAAGCACTTTCTGATCCAATCTATTCCAAGCCGCTAACGCAACTGGATCGACCTCCGCCCCTTCTGGCTTCAAACCAAACAACGGATCATCTAGATCCTTTTGTAGGAGATACGCAATCATTTGGATCTTCCACATTGTAAAATCCGTGCCATCGAACTCTTTGAGTCTACTCTTGTCCACCATCTCAATCAATACTACCAACCTATAGCTATGATACTACTTTGTTGAATTCTAACTGCGGAATAACTCAACAACGACGTCGAGATGTAAGAACAATAGAATCAAAACAAGAGAATAAAGAACAACCAAACAAACAACACACAAGAACACACGAGGTTTTTTCGAGGTTCACCCAAAACAATGGCTACTTCTCCGCACAAAGGCATTCCTGCGATTTTCACTAGAAATATGAAGAATAGGTTTACAAATCTCTCAAGAACTCACCACCAAGGTGTAGGGTTTCTCTCTATCTCCATCTCTCTCAATGACGGCTGATAGATCTCTATTTTCTTTTTGCTTAACCCTAAAATTCTACACAATACAATATATATAGGTTTTCTTAACTTTCAATCTCAGCCACTCATCAAACAACGTCAGGACGGTTGACCGCAACACCAAGTCGATCGACCGGTTCTCTCCTTCGACTGTACAGGGTCCAACAAAGTATAGTTTGGTCGACTGTGCGGTCGATCGGTCGTCTCTTCAAGACTGCAGGGTACAACTAGAGAGAGACGGTCGACTGCACGGTCGACCGTACTTTTGCCTGTACGATGCGGTAGACTGTCCACCTACGGTCGACCCGCAACTCGCCTGCAGCTGCTTGCTGCTACTTCTCATCTGACTTCTCCCACCTCATTATCGTGTATTGGATCCACAAACCCTAACAACATGTGTCCTCAATCAGTTAAACTATTTCGGTGGAATCTAATTTGGAATTCTCTGTGCTCGCTATTAGCGCATGATTAATGGAATAAGCATTCTGGACTATATAGTCTTAAAAAAAACATGGGTGTTTATCAATTTTCAAAGATGCAGTTGCATGATAGGCTTGTCAAAGCAGGGTATTGGTTGGGTTGCTTTGGAGAAAATGCGCTTCTTGCAATGTCCTGCAAGTGTGGGAACATAGAAAAATCCCTCTATATACCCAAGGAGATTGTTGACAAGGATGTTGTCTCGTGAAGACCATGATTGCCGGCTATGCTGGGCATGGCTTTGGTAAAGATGCACTAATTTTTTTTGTATAAAAGTAAATTTAGCGATTATTTGGTATGAAATTTCTTAATGAACTTTTAGAAATGTTTTGCATAAAGGTAAAATAGTATTGTATTGCATATTGCCTTATTCTACTTGTTGAAATGTAGTAAGTACTAATATGTATATTCTGTTTCCCAATCTATAGGGAACAGATTCCCCAAACTCTTATCCCTCAATCTTGTCTCAATCTCCTTTCTTCTCCTCCAAGATTGTAATCCTTATATATAGATGTATACTATAAAGAATAAAGAACAAGAAGAATAATAAAAAATTTTCCCCAAATCTATTTTCAATATGGTATCAGAGCCTAACAAGATCTAGGCTAGTTGAAGAAGAAGAAGAGACGAAGGTGATCGGATCTGACGCCACCATCCCGATCCGATCCCGACCAAACCCCGATCCCCGAACCTCCTCGTCGACCCCGATCCTCGCTGCCATCAAGCCCATTGCCGATCTTAGTTGACCCCGATCCCTCAGCCCCCATCATCCTCTTCCGTCTCCGATCAACCCCAACACCACCAGCCACCATCCTTAGCCCTCGCCTGTTTCCCATTGTCTTCACCATCCCGTTCAAACCCATCACATTGGCGACCTCCAACGCCGCTATCCGCTTCGTTGACCCCTGTCTTCGTCCTCTCCGTTGTCCCCTACAACCACCGAAGAACCTTCAACCCCTCGTTGCCGTCGTCGAACACCCGAAGCCCCGCCGAACTCGTCGCTGCGTCGCTTCCCGATCGCCAGCAACCCAACGTCGCCGCCCTTGCTCTCGCCGCTGCTGTCGCTGTTCGACCACAATCATTGTTCCCCGCCATCGAGCCGCTCTCTTTCTCTCTCTCCGTCGCTGTTGAGAAGAAGAGAGGCGATCCGTTGGTTTGTATGTTTGCTATTCTGAGAAGGAGGGAGTGATCTTGTGTTTGGTGTTTTGATCCACTGTGGAGTTGCTGTTTAGGTGTTGGATTGTTGTTGTTTTGCTGTTCTGAGAAGGAGGGAGTGATCTTGTGTTTGGTGTTTTTGATCCGCTGTGGAGTTGCTGTTTGGGTATTGGATTGTTGCTGTTTTGCTGTTTGTTGAAGACTTGGAGTTGTTCTTGGCCAAGTTGTGTCGCTTGCTATTGGTTGCTGAAGATCAGATTCGTTGTTTTTTCTTGTGCCACTACCATGGGACAAACTGATGGAGCTGAGAAGAGAATTGGACTTGCCTCTACATTAGTTACAGCTGCAGGTAATGATGGAAAGGTATTTAATATTTTTGCCTCTGTTATGAATAATGCATGGATAATTGATTCGGGTGCTACCGACCATATGACTTTTGATTCTAGACAAGTTCAAAATTTTCAACCATCCACCAAATCAACTGTGTCCACTGTCAATGGTGACCCTGCCACTGTTACTAACGAAGGTACCATACCTCTAACAAACAACCTAACCTTAGATACTGCCCTAGTTGTGCCATCCTTAAATTTTAACCTATTATCTGTTGCTCAAATAACTACCTCCTTACATTGTATTGTAGTTTTTTGGCCTTCACATTGTGTGTTTAAGGATATTCGGACTCGCAAGACGATTGGTTATGGGGTTAGACACGGGAAGCTATATTACCTCGATTTAGAATCTGAAAGTTCATGCAAGTTGACTCAAGCTCTAAGTGTGGAAGGATCCGAAGATGAGAAGAAGAAATCAGATATTTGGTAATGGCATCAACGTCTAGGGCATGCTTCTTTTGGTTATTTGAAGAAATTATTTCAAAGTTTATTTTTAAAGTTGGATATTTCTGCCTTTCGGTGTGATGTGTGTGAACTCGCAAAAGGTCACCGTATCTCTTTTCCTCCAAATCCAAGTAGAAGCTCTCTTCCATTTATGATTATTCATTCTGACGTTTGGGGTCCATCCAAAACCACTACATTTGGAGGAGCCAAATGGTTTGTAACATTTATTGATGACTGTACTCGTATGACCTGGATTTGTTTGATGAAGTCAAAAAGTGAAGTTAGTGGCTTGTTTCAGAAATTTCACAAGCATGTTATGATTCAATATAAATCACATATTCAAGTTCTTAGGAGTGATAATGGCGAAGAGTACCTGAGTTCGAATCTGCAATAATATTTGGAGGAACATGGCATTGTTCATCAGACTACATGTTTATATACACCTCAACAGAATGGGGTTGCAAAAAAATATAGACACTTGTTCGAGGTGGTCCGTGCTTCTCTTATCCATGGAAACATGTTACTCATTTATTGGGGGAAAGCCCTTGCTTCTTCTGCATACTTAATCAACCGAGTTTCCTTTAGTATCCTAAACTTTCTCACACTATTTCAAGCATTAACTGAAGCTGTGAATGCACCAAAAGTCGTCAACTTGCCACCTCATGTGTTTGGGTGTGTTGCATTTGTTCATCTTCATCAACATGAACGCAATAAGTTAACTCCTCGAGCTGTCCGCTGTATTTTCGTGGGATATGCACAGAATAAGAAAGGGTATCGATGCTATCACCCACCAACTCAAAGGATGTTTGTGACTATGGATATTGTGTTCCATAAAGATGAGATGTATTTTTCTTCTTCTACGACTGAACTTTAGGGGAGTACCGAAGTGAAGTTCAGACTCTTGGGTATGATGAAGGGGTTAATGAAGTTCAAACTCTTGGGTATGATGAAGTAATTACCAGTCAGAACGAACAACTGGATACAAACAATGATGAACACTTGAATAAAGACCTAGCAAGGGAGAAAGACCCTCATAAAGAAGTGCAACCAAGGGAAGAAGTCCCTCTTGAAGAAGACCCTCTTGAAGAATTCCAACTAGTACCAAATTTCAGTGAGAGTGAACCATCAGAACCCCAAAACCAATCGTTATCGCTGTCCGAAGCTCCTAGAAGAGAACTCCCGCACCGTACTAATAAAGGTATTCCAAAACTCACTTATGAACCTGGTCCCACTAGTAACGTCAAATATCTCATAAGTAATTATGCATCCACTCACCGCTTGTCGGGATCAAATAAGTCATTTGTAAATCAATTATCTACTATATTTATTCCTAACAGTGTGCAGGAAGCCCTTACTGATCCAAGGTGGAAAGCAGCTATGGATGAGAAGATGAACTCCTTGAAAAAGAATGAGACTTGGGAGATAGTCGAGCTGCCAGCATGGAAGAAGCCAGTAGGATGCAGATGGATTTATACGGTGAAATATAAGTCTGATGGTTCAATAGAGCGATACAAAGCAAGCTGGTTGCCAAAGGATACACTCAAACGTATGGAATTGATTATGAAGATACATTCGCAGCTGTGGCAAAATTCAATACTGTTGGAGTTCTACTGTCACTTGCTGCAAATCTTGACTGGCCATTGGAGCAATTTGATGTGAAGAATGCATTTTTGCATGGAGAATTGACAGAGGAGGTTTATATGGATCTTCCACCAGGGTCGAACAGACCAGTCCAACATGGTAATAAAGTGTGTTGATTGAGGAAGGCGTTATATAGTCTCAAACAGTCGCCAAGAGCTTGGTTTAGGAGGTTTACAAAATCAATGAGGACATTCGGATATTGTCAGAGTAATTCAGATCATACCTTATTCCTGAAAAGGAAAGAAGGTAAGATTATTACTCTTATTATATATATAGATGACATGATAGTAACTGGGAATGATCCTGAGAAGAGACTGACATTGAAAAGCTACTTGTCACAAGAGTTCGAAATGAAAGATCTTGACTCTTTGAGATATTTTCTTGGTATTGAAGTTTCTTGCTCGAGAAATGGTATATTTCTGTCTCAAAGAAAGTATGCTATCGATTTATTGAAGGAAACTGGAATATCTGCTTGTCAGCCGATTGGTACACCATTAGAAGAAGGACTGAGACTTTGCAACGAACTTAATCATGGGCCTTGTGATAAGGAAAGATATCAGAGATTGGTTGGATGACTGATATATCTTGCGCATACACGATCAGATTTATCATATGCTTTAAGTGTGGTAAGTCAGTTTATGCATGCACCTCAGGAACATCACATGGATATAGTGATGAGAATTCTGAGATATATTAAATTTGCTCCAGGAAAATGGGTCCTATTCGCGAAACATGGTCACTTGAAGGTTGAGACATATACTGATGCTGATTGGGCAGGATTTATAATTGTTAGGCGCTCCACTTCAGGATACTTCACCTTTGTTGGAGGAAATATAGTTACATGGAGAAGTAAGAAGCAGAATGTTGTTGCATGTTCTAGTGCAGAGGCTGAGTATTGCGGAGTAGCTCTATGTATAGCGGAAACTTTATGGCTGAAACTCTTGTTGCAGGACTTAGGCTGTGGTCCGAATGAACTTATGAAGGTGTATTGCGACAGTCAAGCAGCATGTGATATTGCCGCCAATCCAATTCAGCATAATAGGACGAAACATGTAGAGGTGGATAAATTCTTCATCAAAGAGAAATTGGATGAGAAAGTCATTGAGATATCTAAAGTGAAGTCAGAAGATCAACTCGCAAATATCCTGACCAAGGCAGTTTCGAGTCGACTCTTCTTGAAACTTGTTGACAAGTTGGGCATGTTCAATATCTATGCACCAACTTGAGGGGGAGTGTTGAAATGTAGTAAGTACTAATATGTATATTATGTTTCCCAATCTATAGGGAACAGATTCCCCAAATCTCTCATCCCTCAATCTTCTCCTCCAAGATTGTAATCCTTATATATAGATGTATACTGTAAAAAATAAAGAACAAGAAGAATAATAAAGATTTTCCCTCAAATATGTTTTCAACACTACATATACAGAAGTTATCTTATTTGTAATTGTACTGATTGTTGTTGTAATTGATTGTCTGGTTATAGCATTGTTAAAAAATTTAATCGGTATACACATTAAGTAACGTAGATTATAAACAAGTACACCAATCAACGTGCACTTGGTGCACGGGCATGGTGATTTGCAACAAAAATTTGATTAAATAAATAGTGTTGAGATCATAATTATATAAACCAAGGAGTTTTGCTACATCCACTACCAATTTCATTATATTTTTCTTCACTATCTTAGGTGGCACACTCCAATAGGTAGGAAAAGATAGAGTAGGTGGGAGAACTCTCCAATAGAAATATGCCACATAAGATAGTAAACAAAATGATAGTGAACTTGGTAGGTAATGAAGCATTACTCTAAACGAAATGAAATAAGTGTACTTGCTACACCTTCTCCTTTAGCGTAATTCCAAAATTAAGGAAATAGATTACCTCGATTAAGTGGCATTCAGCTACTTAGAAGATTATGATGTCATTTAATCCAGAATAATTTATAACAAAAATGACCTGTTCGGATCACTAGAGTAAAACTATATTAAAATATCAAACAGGTTAAAGACTTCTAGATAATACAATAATGGAAAGCAATCAAACATTCAATGAACTCAAAACACAGATTGTCTGCTCAACTTTATAGCAAGATAGTATTAGTTATATCATGTATCTTATTTTTTTTTTACCACAGTTACTGCTTCAGGAGCAAGAGGGAGGATTGCTCGAGTTTTTCAGATGGAGGAATTCGATGATGAAGAGGTAGAATTTGGACCGACGCTGGACTGAGGGGTAGACCCCCCTGAGACTCACAGGGCACACACTTGGGAAGCCCACCGCTGCAGTCAGTTATATTTGTATTTTGCTTAGGTCTATTGCACTTTGGGTTGCACTGTTGTACTTTTGGTTGGACCCACCCCCAGGGTATTGTTGGGAGATTATGTTCTACTTTCTGCATTGTTACTTTTACTTTTGTATTTTTTCCGGTACGTCGGAGTTGTTTTATTAACTTCTTATTAATGAAACAGGGTGGCGTTATTCCACCTTTTCCCTAAAAAAAAAAAAACTTTATAGCAAGATAGTGGGTATGAAAACATAAAAGCAAAATCGTAGTTTTCAAAAGAAATCAGTTTAGACGACAACTTGTGCTTCCTCCATCAAAATGTCATTCACGTCAGTTTTTCCATTTGAGTCATCTGCTTGACCAACATCATTTTGTTCAAAGGCTTAATGATGGCGGTACTAGAAACAAGACTACGGAGGTGATTTGGGGTATCAGCGTCCCTTCTAGAGTGAAATCTTTTCTCTAACTGGTGGAGAACGATGCAATTCTATCCAGGGTTAATTTGAAAAAACAGGGTATTGTGGACAGCGCATTATGCGGTACATGTATGTCCGAAGAAGAAGATACAAATCATATTTTATTCAGGTGTCATAGAGCTAGATGGGTCTGGGGGAAGTGGGTATTTCGTTCGGCGTATTACACTGCCCGGGGTTTAGTGTTGAGGTTTGGGGGGCTCTTAGAGACATCAGGATTACAAAAGAGGTTAGAATACAGTGGGAAATAGTTGTGGCGTCCGTATTGTGGAACCTATGGCTACACCAGAACGATTTTTGTTTCAATAGCGTCCGTCATTCTCTTTCCTCGTTATTGCATAAAATTGATTTTTGCCGTTATGAATGGACAGGCCTAATCAGATCCAGGAAGAAGATGCGTTCTGGAGAGGGGACAGAGTAGCCTGCTAGCAGGGAGAAGGCTATCTTTTGGTAGTAGATTCCAGATGTGGGCGGGATGTATTAGATGCTTTGGTTATTTAATGTATTTTGTATTTTGGTAGATGATCGGGATGTTGGCCCGGATTAGACTTTTGGAAATTTTAGCCTGTGGGCTATATGTATTTCATATTCCTGTTTCGTTAAGATCTTTTTAATGAAGCGATGACCTCGGTCATCTTTTAATCAAAAAAAAAAAACATCATTTTGTTCACCCTCACTATCAGAATTCTTGGTTGGAGCTTGTTTTTGTTCTTCAATTACAGAAACCTACAATTCGGAGTTTTAGCTAACAAGTAATAAAGATCTGGTTTTTTTTTTCACTCTCACTGTCTGCATTTTAAACAAAATAAGCATTTGTTTATTTATATATATATATATAATAAAATATATTATATTTAACGTACCTAGCAACGCATCTGTATCTTACTTTTTTTTTATAAAATCACGTATTCCCGTATCCCCCCCCCCCCCCCCCCCCAAAAAAAAAACGCATCTAGGTTCTAAGAGCATCTGTAGTCGTGGGCTAAAAACCCAAAATTTGGAAAAATTTTAAAAAAACATGCTGTAGTCGTCGTCTAAAAACCCAAAATTTGGGTGTACGAGGTACAGTAGCTGGCCAAATATAGGAGAAGATTTGAGAATAACCAAAATATAGCTAACGATCGATTATACTTCGTCTGTTAAAAATGACGAAGGATTAACCTTCGTCTCTTAGGTTAGACGTACGAATTTGAAGTCAGACGAAGCATTATACTGCGTCTGTTTCATGAAAAAAAAAAAAAATTTCAACAGACGGGTCATAATGAACCGTCCGATCAAAATGACAGTGCATATTTAACCGTCTGTGATTTATTTTAAAAAAAACAAAATTTTTAAACAGGGACGGTATATAATTAAGCGTGCGATGGGATTAACGGTTCATATTGAACCATCTGTGAGTTTTTAAAAAAAAAAAAAAAAATTAAGAAGGGACGGAATATAATGAATCGTGCGATGAAAATAATGGTGTATATTGATCAGTCTGTGAGTTTTTTTTAAAAATAAAAATTAAAATTAAAAGGGACGGAGAATAATGAATCGTGCGATCAAATTAACGGTGTATAATCTTCCGTCCTTCAAAGAAAAACAAACGTCAGATCGAATACAGCATTGAACGACTACAGCAATATTCTTTTTTTCCTATTTCCAAATTGCTATATACCCAAAATTTGGCAACAACGACTACAGATGCTCTAAGGGGAACTAAACTGAAAAAGAAAGATCTAATGGGCAAATCAGACCAATACATCAAACTTAACCTCACTGAGGATAACCTTCCCTCAAAGAAAACTTCAGTCAATAAAAGTAACCTAAACCGGAATGGAACAATGAGGACTTCAAGTTAATTGTCAAAGATCCAAGTTCTCAAGCATTGCAAATTGATGTTTTTGACTGGGGAGCAGGCCTGCATTATCACTCATTCCATGTGCGAGGTTTGTCCTTCTCATATTTGTGTCTCGATCTCTACTCAAATTATTATGGATTTTGTATGTTGGGAAACATGATAAAATGGGCATAAATGTCGTTCCACTAAGAGACCTTAACCCTGATGAGCCAAGGACTATGACTCTTGACATGCTTAAGAATATGGATCCTAACGATACTCAGAACGAAAAGTCTAGCGGACAAGTTGTTCTTGAAGTGACATATAAGCCCTTTAAGGAAGATGAAGTACCATCTGAAGTCACTAGCGAGGTTTCTGCAAGTGCACGTGTAGTAGAGACAGCTCCTGTGGGCACTCCTCAAGGCTTTGGCTTGCTTCTTGTTATAATTCATGAAGCTCAGGATGTGGAGGGGAAACACCACACATCCGTATGTAAAGATGACTTTCAGAGGAGAGCATAAGAAAACCAAGGTAACACATGCAAGTTATTTATATCAAATTGACAAATTGTATATAGATATGTTTCTCTCTATGACTTTTTGTATTTTTAACAAAATAATGAATATTGCTGGTGCAGCATTTAAGGAAAAGCAGGGATCCAAGCTGGGATGAAGAGTTTCAATTTGTGTGAGGTACCTCCTGTTGCTGATAATTAAAGTTCATGTGGAGGTTTTGAGCAAGCTGCCGAGCATTGGCATACACTCCAAGGTTTTCCATGTGTTTTATTTATGCTCTTAACTTCATATCTTTTAAACCAACAACTCCTTTTCCTGCAAGTCTGTAGCAATCTTACTAGGTTTACTTGTTAAATCTAAAACATTTTCTCTATGCAGGAACATATGGGCTATGTAGTTGTCAGCCTTGCTGATGTCGTGACAAACAAGCGGATCACGGGAAGTATCATTTAATCGACTCAAAAAATGGTCGGATTCAGATTGAAATCAGGGCCAGCCCTGGACCTGTGATACCTGTGCGGTCGCACAGGGCCCACGGTCGCACAATGGCCCATTAATGAGAAGGCCCGTTGGACATCATATATAATTAATACAGATTGTATTTCAATTTTAGCATAGAAGTCAATTTGTGCGGTTAAGGGAATAGACTTTAAATTCGATTATTAACTCATTTTTATAGGAGAAATAATTACAAGGATTGCACGTGAATTTGGCTCCGGTGTGGTCATATGATTTTTTCCCGATCATTGGGTAGAGCCGGCCCAACACTTGTTAAGGCCTAAAGCGAACTCCAAAATGAGGCATTTTAAAAGTTTATAATAAAATTTTGTTAAAATTAATATACTTTATTTAAATGTTATCTTTCGGACTTTTTGAGATGCAAAATCATTTATTATATTATTGTAATCAATTTCACTTAACATTTCTTTTTCAATTGATAATAAAGCCAATCCATTTAAACTTTGTTGAGACATTGTTGATCTTAGATAAGATTTTATTAATTTTAGTTTTGAAAAACTTCTTTCTGCCGAAGCAACAGTTATAGGAATTGTTAACATTATTCTATAAGCAATATATGCATTTGGAAAAGAATTAAGTCGAGCGGGGCCGGGGCCAGGGGGCCAGGGGGAAGCGATTCAAATTTCCTAGTTAACATTTATATTTTTAAAAATAAAAAAACAATAAAAATTAACACTAAATAAAAAGATTATAGAAAATTAGATATATTTATAGAATTCAAATTAAATAGAGTTATAGAGGAGTTAGAACAATACAACCCAATCGCCACTGTGGCTGCAGTCGAGCGGGGCCGGGGCTGCGGGGGCCAGGGGAAGCGAGGCGGAGGCGCTCCGGTGCAGCAACTGGAAGCAAGCCGCTGCACTCGACTGGAAGTGGAAGTTGTGGAACAGACTAGCGACTGGCGAGTCAGCGACTGAAGACTTCGCACTCGAGCGGATTGTCGTCTCTCGTCTTGTCGCAGCCTCGCAGGTTGTGGCCCTTGTGGGCCTTGTGGCTGCACTCGAGCGGAGCGGGGGAAGCGACCATCAAGCTAGGCGGAGCCGCGGTGGCGCGCCTACTGGGTGAGGGAAGTGACTGGAGTCGTTGAGGGAGGCTGGGAGCGATGAGCGATTGGAGATTCGGAGGGGAGTCGTCTCAGTCGTGGTCCTCGTGGAGAGATTACAGATAGAGAAAATTTCGGAGAGAGAGAATAGAGAGAGATGAATAGGTTATAGGCGGATTGGGATTTCTATAATTTCGGAGAGAGAAGATTAGATTAGAGAGAGATGAATAGGCTGGATCAGTGGATTGGAATTTGTTTGGGGAATTATTAATTAGAGAAATTTAGTAGGAGGCTTTTTTAAAAATCAAAGAGCCATTTTTGGAAACCAAAGACAGACAAGTAGACAACTACAATCAAGGAAGATGAATAGGCGGGACTGGAGATATTTTCAGCAGAAAAAAAAAAAACGGAGGCCTAAAACAGGGGGAAAAAATGGAGGCCTAAAGCAAGGGCTTTAGTGGCTTTATGGGACGGGCCTATCATTGGGTCGGGTCATGCGAACAGTTCATAATAGATAGCCAATAGAAGGGGGGCAAATTAGTAAACTTTCTACCTGTTAAGATGGAGATAGGTTTGGATTTTAAACTCGTTAAGAGATAAAGACAATTTCGACATTTCATTTTATTCTTAACGGGTTTTAACTCGTTAAGTCGTATATTTAAGGAATATTCTATTAATTTAACTTAAAACTTAGCAACATGTGTTTTTTGATCTATATTTTAAAACTTCGATTGCTATTTGAAAATTAGTATAAACTTTGAATGTCATTTGATCATTTTCTCTAAAATTTCTTTTCATAAAAACTGCCTAAATAAAAGAGCCAACCAACCAATGCAACTACGCCTCCTCTGTATCCTCTCCACCTCCCTCAGATTGCGACCACCGCTTAGACCACCTCCTCCAACAATTTCCCAACCAAATACTGATTAATGAATTACCAAAGTTCCATAACATCAGTTGAAAGTCACATAATCGGACTAAATTCCCCAAACCCTAAACATGTACCTGATTCAACATTTCGGTTCACAAAGTGACAATCCAAAATTTGAACACCTCGCATATGCTTTTTCTTTAGGCAACCGGAGGAATCCCACCTACAATTTACAGACATTCCTCCACTCAACTCGGAACAATCTATAACTTAAAACCTAAGTTACAATGCCAACACTTTGTACTACAAGTCTACAACTACAAGTTCATATACTTATTTTCTCTTTTAAGTCAGCAGCTTCAAGTCCGGAGCTTGACCCGACCTCCTCTGAAAATTGTAAACCCCCTCAAAACCCTGCATGCAAACGCCAGAAAAACCCGTTATCGCCTGAAAAACATTTGGAAACCCAGTCTGAAGATTGTTAACCGTCATTGCCCTAGTGCTCACTGAGCTCTTCTCGTACTTGGCCTTCTCCTCCTCTGCCTTCACTTTCAGGAAGTCCACTTTCGCCCTCTTTTCTGAAACCAATATGCTCGTAGAGTAAACCCCGTGCTTAGACTCTAAAGCCCGAAGCTCATTTGCCCTTTTATCCAAATCTTTGAAAGAGCGTTCTGACTTATTCTTCTGTTTGAGCTCCTCAGCTTGTTGAAGGACAATAGCATGGATGACAGTCAAAAAGCTTTTGATTCCTTCAGATGCAACTTTATCGGGGATTCGATCAAGGGCTAAGTACCACTCTTCACAAAGAGAGTAGAGATTCGAGGATTCAGGTTGATGGTTTTTGGAGAGAGGTTGACCGCGGTGGTTGGATTGGAAGAGAGAGAGGCGAAGCCAGCCAGTTAAGGAGTGGATGTAATCTCTATGTGATTTGACAAGGTTGCAGAAGGATGAGTGCCAACGATCGACCTCGAGCTTGAGCTGGAGGGTGGACTGGCGGTGGGAGTCGGAGGTGGGGGTGGAGGAAGTGGAGGAAGTGAGGTGAGTGAGTTGCTGGACTATGTGAGTTTGAACTTGGTGGCATTCATACATGCTTCTCCACATGCCCATCAAACTGCAATGAAATTACGTGTAGGGACAGATATGATTCCAGGGAGTAATAATTGAAATAAAACATTGTACAAAAAAAAGTTATATTAATGAAATTTACAAGATAGTATGAATAGGATGGTCAAAACTACAGCAGATAAAGGAGAATGTCTATATACCTTGATGAATGAGCATGGATTACCGATAAACAAGCCTGGTCAATTTGATTGCTTAGGATCAATCATCAAGAATAATCGATAAATGACCAAGTTCAAGGGGAGCATGTTCCTTTAATTCTTTGAAGTTAATAATTTGAAACATTTATATATGTTCATTTTACAAATGCGGTATGATGCTGGGATAAATATGCATGAATTAGCAAGGAAATTTTGAGAAACATATATGAATGCAACTCTTAGATTCTCTCAAAAACACTGATTAAAAAGAAAGGGGCAAAATTCAAATCAACTATACAGGGTAAAGAAAGAAATCTCAATAAAAATGCAATGTTTAGCAAATAACAAAAAAGGGGGCACAGATCAAATTGACTACATCAGGATAAACAAAACACTTGAGCCTGTTCAGTTTGAATACCATCCATGTTAAAAATGGGAAGTGAAGACATACCCTTTACACCTTCATAACTTCATCATCCCATAAATTACCTTCTACTTGTGACTGAAAAAGTGCATTCTCTTGGAGAATCGTTTCAGAAAATCCAATGCACAAGCATATGGATGCCCATTTTTCTATCATACAAGTTTGGGTAAGTTGTTGTTGTCAGTAACAAATAACGTATCGGTTTATATATCAGAGTATCATTAGGTACTCTTCTATGATTAAAGTTGATCTGTCCACGCAATCAAACTAGTAGTATGAGGTAGAGATGAAGTGTTCTTCTCCTAGAAAATTTTTTCAGTAAGCTAGTTGTATTCCATCTCAATCGTCTTACTCTTGCATAGATATCAGTTCAGAGGTGTGGCAAAGCAAATTATGATTTTTTTAATTTTTTTTAATTAATCAAAAGGAAATTTGCATCTGTGAACATGATACTACAAAATATCACTGAAATCATAAAGAAATTTAAGAAACATCGACTAACTCTATATTAAAAATTTATCGTCTTCACCAAAGTGCTTTCATAATAATACCTATGTACAATCCTATCTATCGCTTTTTTTGCATCAGAAATAAGGCTCCACAATGATGTAATGAAATTGCACAAGTGCCAAACTATTGGTTGTGAAAATTATACACTGAAGGACTGGCTTAATCTTAGAAAGAGCAATCTAATGTCTTCTAAATTCTATTATCATAAGAGGAAAGGGAGCCTAATAATTGTAGGAGGAAAATCCTTTATATAGAGTAGTTTTACTCATATTATGATGTTTTATTTGGACGATCCAAACCGTTCATTAAATTTATAATGTCATAAAACGCGCATATACAAAAAATCAAGTTGTTCAAAGGTTGTCTTATCATAAAGTAGGGAAATATTACTCTCAACTTCGAACATGTATGTGACCCACCTATCTTTTCCTACCAAGCTCATTTTACATCTCAATATAATCTTCAGAGATTATGACTACTACTACTGGAATTTGATATTATTAGGAGTACAAAGATTCCTCCAGGATCATAGGATGGACCAGATCTTGTTCCCTACTGTTGCTTACGATTAGCGAGGTCCAAGATGCATGACCCTTCTCTACCCTACCATCTTGGACTATAAAGCATCTCCAATGGGGGGCTTTATTTATCATCTCTATAATGGAATATTCCTGGGAATATTCCATTATAGAGATGAGAAAATAAAGGGGCACTCCAACCATGCCCCTCTATAAGTTATATAATATAAATTTTTTGCAAAAAAAAGAGTTTTAAATTAGTTTTGTTGTAATACATTTTACATTAAATTGCTTATATTAATAATCTATTTGGGAAAAAAATTATACCGTTGGAAATGTCCCGCCAAAAGCTTTAAAACGAGTCTAATATTAGTACTTTTTGGAACTAATTTTAAATTATGAACATTTTACTTGTAGTAACAATTTAAAATAATCAAGTGTAAAATTATTTAGGAATTAATTTAATAATATAATATATAACATAATTAATATTATCATTGTATAATATAAATTAGACAATCAGAATAAAATAAACAACCACTAATATAATTAATGAATGAATATAATTATGATTTTAATTAATGTTGATTTTAATATAATGACAAATTACTAATCAATATTAAAATTATTCAATATTTGTTAAAAAATAATTAGTAAAAATGTTGATTTTAATTAACTAGTTTAGAGTTTGAAAAGGATGCAAATGGTATTTTGAAAAAGTTGTGTGCAAATAGAGGGTTAAAAAAGGAAAAAAAAAAGTTTGAATAGTGTTATACAGGCCCCTTTATATTTGGAGATCTCTTGAGGCTTGCTCTAAAATAGAGCAAAGTTGTAAAGCCTCATTGGAGCTCAACTTTGCTCTATTTTAGAGTTTTAGAGCACCATTGGAGTTGCTCTTAAGAACCCTTTCATTAGCAATCTCTATTTCCACCCTCTCTTTTCTCCCCACAGAGTCTTTTTGACCTAAGAAGTAAAAACTTATATGTTTTGATTTCATGTTGACCTATCAACTTTTATGTTAGTTTAAAGAAAGGGTGAAAATAACAACTGCTGATACTTATTCTACCCTAAGTTGACTCTAGGACTCACCAAAGTAGAGGTGAGAGAGAGGAATTTTTTCCCAAAATGATTCTTTTTTTGAAAGTTTTTCCCGAACTGCCCTTTTTTTTTTCCCTAAACGATCCATTCGCTTTTTGAAAAAACGAGTTTGGTTAAAAATAACTCGCTTTTTCAGAAAGCGACTGTGAAACTTTTAATTTTCGAAAGGTTAGACTCAAAAAGCGAGTTATTCTTAACCAAACCCGCTTTTTCAAAAAGCGCGCTTGATTATTTTGGTAAATACTTTCGAAAGTGGGTCAACTTGGTAAATACTTTTAAAAAGTGGGTTAGTTTGGTAAATAATTTCAGAAAGTGGGTCATTTTGGTAACAAGTTCTTTCTATATCACATTGTCACTTCATCTTCTTTAGACTACTATATATGAAATCGTTTGTCAGGACTTTCTATATCACATTTTTACTTCATCTTCTTTGGTCATGATTTTATAAAGTTAGCAACTGTTTAGCAGTAGTCGAGGATATACATAACTTGACATTATTTCAGTATACACATAATTAGTGTATTTTAAGTTGTCGAGAATGAGCCCATAGATACTCCCAATTTCCGGTATACACATAATTGACTTTTGATCTATCAATCATATGCGCTGAGTTCTTGCGCCAAAAGTCTCACTCGCTTTCTGAAAAAGCGAGGGTGGTTAAAAGGGTCCATAATTTTTTTTTTGTATTTCACATTGGCAGAAATGACCAAGTTACCCCTTCCTTCATATAACCAGATTATCACCTTAGGGGTAAAAGGGTCATGCGGTAGTGAGGGACGGAACTCAGGCTTTCAAAACAAGTGCAAGAACAAAAATTTATTTATAAAATCATTCTCGACAACTTAAAATACACCAATTATGTGTATACTGAAATAATGACAAGTTATGTATATCCTCGACTACTACTAAACAGTTGCTAACATTATAAAATCATTACCAAAGAAGATGAAGTGACAATGTGATATAGAATGTCCTGACAAACGATTTCATATATAGTAGTCTAAAGAAGATGAAGTGACAATGTGATATAGAAAGAACTTGTTACCAAAATGACCCACTTTCTCAAATTATTTACCAAACTAACCCACTTTCTAAAAGTATTGACCAAGCTGACCCACTTTCGAAAGTATTTACCAAAATAACTAAGCGTGTTTTTTGAAAAACCGAGTTTGGTTAAAAATAACTCGCTTTTTCAAAAAGGGAGTCTAACCTTTCGAAAATTAAAAGTTTTACACACGCTTTCTGAAAAAGCGAGTTATTTTTAACCAAACTCGTTTTTTCAAAAAACGATTGGGCCGTTTAGGGGGAAAAAATAGGGCCGTTCGGAAAAAACTTTCAAAAAGAGGGTCATTTTGGGAAAAAATTCAAGAGAGAGAGAGCGAGAGCTGACCAATTAATGAGTTCAAGAAGCTGAGGGAAGAGCTCAGACTCTCTGAGCCTAGTGATTTCAGAGGAGGTGGTCTCCATGGTTTGAGAAGCCACCATCATCGTAGACTCTAATGCCTCAATCTCCATCTTGTTCTTCTCAATCTTCACATAATCCGTTCCTTTTAGCTCCTGCCTCCTCAGTAGGTTCAACCTCCTCTCGTACTCTTCCCTTAACCTCTCAGAATTCTGCAATTAATATAAACAAAAATGGTATCAAAACTACAAACTACCAGTTTGAGATAAAAAATAACAAATATACGTACAAAATTGAACCCTGTTTCGAGGCTTTTTTTTCCGTGCATCCCATGGTGCAAATTGTTATATTTTTGAAAAACCGTTCATTTTGCGACCACTCGAAATATGATCAAGAAGCATCCAAACAACTTGATTTTTCATACATATAGATACTATGACATGTAAATCAATGTAAAGCAGTGTCAATTGTCCATAATACATCTCACAGTGTGTATAGTGTATACAACTACTCTGTAAAAGGAAATCATCTCAAGGTTCCCTTAACTCATAAAAAATTAACAAGAAAAACAAGTATCACTGTTCATCCTAAATACAAATTAAAGATGCTATCACAACTTGCATTCCATGTGACTAGCTTGTCACTTTTCCCTGCTCTTCTCAAAATAATCAATGTTTTTGGTCCCCAACAAAGAGAAAGGCCTTGTTTTTGTCCATAAACCCCAAAAGGAACAGAGCACCAAAGCAGAGAAGAATAGTGATGGATCAATGCAAACATAAACCATGATTCAAACTCAGAGAACCAATTAAAAAGCACACAAAAAAGCAAACATGGGAAATGACTAATAATGCAACAACAACAACAACAACAAATATGAAACCACTACAGATTAGCATACCACAAAACTTTATTCTAAGATATTCTTTTGTCAATTCTCACTAATGAAACACACTGGTGATTGTCATCTTTGAATGTATTTATACAATAAAATAAACTAAAATAAAAGGGCCAAATTGTGTACCTTAACTTCACTAAAGAGCTTCTGCTCCCAAGCGTAGAGCTTCACAACAGTAGATGAATGGCTCCCAATTCCGTTCTCTTCGTCCAACTTCCCAAACTTAGTAAACCCGACATTCTTCGAATTATTAGATCCCCATGGCCACCCTATTGGGCTCAAACTCCTCCCATAACTCCCAATCTTACCTACATTATCAAAAACAACAATCCAACAATCAATTTAACTCAACCAACACAAAATACAAGTAGTAACAACTAAAAAATTCATACCCAAAACTCCACTATTCGTCGAAATGAGACAACTCGGTGACTCCAACAAGAAAGAAACCCGTGCCCCCGAATCCGCAGCCTTAAGAAAATACTCATCCAGCTCCTTCACAACCTCAACCAACTCCTTTTTCCTTCTACCAGCCACCACCATTGCCAGCTCCTCTCCCTGCCCCTGCCCCTGCCCCTTCGGCGAGGGCGGCAATGTGGCTGAAACCGGCGAAACAGTAGTCGCCACCTCATCCCATTCTTCATGGGTTGGGCCCAAATGATGCGACGACGAAGAAGGCCCAAATGGGTCCCAAAAATCCCAAGTATTTGGCAGGTTTGGGGGAGGGGGTAAAATGGGAGAGGCGGGTATCGACGATGAAATGGTCCATGTAGAGTGGGCTGGGCTGCTCAATTGGGGTGGCTGTGGTTGTGGCATTGGTTTGGGTTGAGGTGGGGATTGCATATGGGGAGTTGGGGTATAGAAGGACGATTCGGAGTTTGCGAATTCAACAAGGGCAGAGCCAGTGGATCGAAGGGAGTGGAGGTAGAGGGAGTGGGAGAAGGAGAAGGACTGACGGGCTCTGACAAGCTGTTTCATGTATCGCCGCCGAGCTTTGCAGCGAGATATTGACTCTTGCCTATCTAGCTTTGAGTTGCAGCAACCCATTGGTGGCTTTATTGATGTTGTTTGGAGAAAACAAAAAGGGTGGCTCTTTTCAAGGGTTTGTTGTGTTAGAATACAAGTGCAATTTCCCTTAACCCTTCTACAACTTCGAAGTTTTAGCATAGTGGCAGGGACTTTCACATGGTATCAAAGCAACCCAGGTTCGAATCCCACTGGCGAATATAAGTGCAATTTTCCTTAACCCTTCTACAACTTCGAAGTTTTAGCATAGTGACATGGACTTTCACATGTTGTAAATTGTAGGGATTTTGGTTTTCACATGTTGTAAATTGTAGGGATTTTGGTGAGTTGGGTTCTTGGCTATTTCGAATCTATCATGGAGATTTCCTTTTGGTTATTCCTACTCACCTACGAAGAATATGGAATCTTCTTCAACTTCTTCAATCTCAAAAAACCAAAAACTAGCTCAAAAACTCAACTCTTTTGAGTGGAAATACAAAAAAATAAAGCTAATTTCAGGAAAATTATGAAATGGGTAGTCAGAATACCTTTGATTATTATTGCGCGCTATTTCTCTCTCTCTCTCTCTTCTTTTTTGTGTATATCTCAAAAGAGCGCAGTTTTTGGAGCAGGAAAAAGGGCAGAGAGTTCAGAAAGAGTAATGCTAGAGCCACTGCCAATTTCACTACTATTTCCTTCACTACCTTAGGTGGCATACTCCTATTGGAGAGTTCTCCTACCTACTCTATCATTCCCTACCTATTGAAGTGTGCCACCTAAGGTAGTGAAGGAAATGGTAGTGAAATTGATAGTGGCTCTAGCATTACTCGTTCAGAAAAGAACACATACTGTGCTGCATCGAACACAGTGCATGTTATTTATAGGGTTATAATGGGGAGAGTTACAATAATGCCCCTGCACTTTCTGTGAATTATATAGTGCTTTTAGCTTTTTGAGGGCGGGGGGTAAATTTGGCAGATTGGTAAATCGACGGCGTGAAGTGAATATTTTGCACAATGACAAAGGTGTTTTAGTCATTCTTGGAAAGTAGGAATGGGTAAATTTGGGAAAGTACCGGTCGGTTGCCTTTATTCGAGAGATGCAAGTAAATCTTAGGAAGATGATTTTTGTTCTTTTGAGCAAATAGATAATTTTTCTTTCAAATTCTTTTTTTGAATACGCAAATAAAGTCGTAGGACTCTAGCCGAAATCTTTATTAATAAGAAATTAATACAAGATATTAAATACAGATCGTTGAGAAAATTTTACAAGATGTAAAACAAACACAGAGAACGGAAGAGAAAGCAACAAAACATAGCCAAGTACAGAGCACCAAGCAATACAAATCAAAGCCCTACAGCTAATTAAAAACACCTGATCAACCACCGAAGCAAGCAGAGGAGACTATGGTCCGGCCTCGATAGGGGAGAGAAGGTACGTCCACCTGTACGCTGGAAAAACACAGGCTCCAACGATACAACGGCAGGAAACAGTGGCAAACAGGAGCCCAAGACAGACAGGCTCGCCACCTGAAGCAAAGCAAGACCACCAAGGCCACACAGTCCCCGCTCAGCAACAGCTGAAAAATATCTCCGGAACCACCGGAACACAGACAACAGGGTCGAGCACACCGAGAACGAAAAGGCAAACAGCAGACTAATTAGTTACGAAGACAAAATAAAAAGAGTCCACACAAGAGCAGAGCACCGAAGAGGAAGTCCCTCCACTATACCAGGCAGTAGATAAAACAGAAGCCAAAAAACAGAGCTCACAAAAGAAAAGGAACATCCCCACCGTGGGCCCGTCGCACTGAAGCAACAAAAGCAACGTAGAGAAAGAACTAAGCATCCGCTGGGGATAACCAACAGACTAATAACCAGAACGCAAAAGAAGCCAAGATAGAGTCTCAGTCAGACGCAATAAAAACAGCATTAAGAAAAAAAATGAGCTAAAAAACCACAAGCAAAAGAGGGCTGACAGGCAACCGACGCAATCCGGCTGGAGAAGTCTGCCGGCAAGAGTGAGTGAGGGACCCGAGCAAACGCTCAGAAAAAATATGCTCGAAGGCTCCCTCACCACATTCACAACTGGAACAACCTGTACCCAACATCGAAACTAATAAGATGGAGGCAGAAAAGAGGCTAGTTGAACCAAACAGCCAAGAGCACACCTCAATCACCAGAAAAGTAAAGATGAAAATAATAATAATAATGCACAACACAGACGGAGACGATAGCAGTCGAACATTAACACAGCCAAAGATACCCAAAATGGGCAACTGAACCACCGGAGCCTAAAAAATGCACAGACTAAGACAAAATAAAAACTAAAACCAGTACGTAAAGAACAAGATAGTAAGGAACTCCCCAATCTATGAGGATAAGAACTCCTCCGAGCTATCGGAGAAACACAGAAAGTATCTTGGACCATGCCATTAACCTTCGGGCTGCAAAAGAAAACACTAGGAAACAAAAAATAAGAGAAGAGGGGTAGTAACTAGAGATAATAAGAGAAAACAGAAAATAACTTTAAGGTGGAAGAAAATTGTAAAGACAGCGGATGTGAGCTCCATCTTCAATGCGGCGAAGATTAAGGGCTTCCACCTTAACTAAAGATAAGGAGGATGACCAATACTTAGTAAGATGGATGAAATCGACGATGAGATTGTCGGTAGATTTGGAAATGTGCTTGAAAATACGTTGATTCCTCTCTTTACAAATAACTCATGTGATCACTATTATGGAGAGATCCCAAGAGTTACGAAACTTTTTTTTAACAGAAGAAGCCCTCCAATCTGTCCAGCAAGACCAGATTGAAGGCGGGAGAGAGGGGACGTGCCAAGCATACAGACAAATCTGCCACCAGGGCCGAATGACACTACAATTTAAGAACAGGTGATTCACATCTTCAAAATCGGTCAGGCAAAACGAACACAATTGACCGATGGCTAAAACCTGATAAAACAAACAATAGTACATCTTTATTGTAAAATATTGTGAAGGGTTGATGACTTATTAGCACCCAAAATTAGTAATAATTATCTATACACGCATCTAAAATAAAAATAATACCGCAATAGTATCCAAACTTTTATCATTTGGACCTGAAGGCCCCCGCCGTCCACTTCTCCGTTAAATTAGTGGAATATTTCCCGAATATTCTTCTTAACGGGTTTTAACCTATTAAGAAATATGTTAAATTACAGAGATGTCACCCACTATCCAAAATCAAACCCATTAACCCTATCCAAACCTGAAACCCTTCTTATTCTTCTCTTCATCCTCTTCATCTTCTTCTTCTCATCTACCCGAAACCCATCACCGAATCCCACTCTGTCAACCACCACCATCACCAGCACCATCACCAAAAAACCCAAAAACAGGAAAAAAAAACAAAATGACAAAAAAAAAAGAACTGAATAAGAGAAGAAGAAGAAGAAGAGATTAAGGTATTTGTATAATTTCACGTTAATTTTGTTAAAAAAATTAACGCAGGTGTCCTTTTGTCCAATTTTAAAAAACTTGGGTACTATTGGGGCTATTACTATAACTATGAGTGTGTATGCAAGGGCGGATCCAGGAATGAAAAGTAGGGGGGCTAGAGAAAAAAAAATTCACACAAGATAACATGCAAAAATTTCACACAAGATACACAAGATAACATGCAAAAAATATCACACAAGATATATGGGTTTGGATTGGAGCTTGAGGGAGTATAAATGAGGGCGGGGTGGGCTGCAAAATATTTTTAGGGGGCTGAAGCTTTAATCCACCATAATATTCTCAAAAAATAAAAAAAATAAGGGGAACCCCAAATGTTTGCCCATATGTGTATAGAGAGTATTACTATCAACATTAAGTACCAATAAGTTATTAACCCTATTGTAAAATATTGCTTGCTTGTTGAATCATGAGAATCACATGCTGTAGGATACTCCAAATTTGGGGTAAACGAGTTTACATAAATCGTTTTTGGTGGAATAAAAAATAGGGCAAAAGCCAAAGTATCCCCCCAACATTTGGCCGAGTACAAAATGCCCATACAATGTTTGAAAAAGTACAATAAACTCATTCTTCTGTTAACTTAACATTTTCTGTTAAGTTATAATTATTAAATTACTTTTTTACCCTTACCATTTCATATTCAATCTCTTTCTTCCCTTTCTTCATTCCTTTTTTCTTTCTTAATTTTTTCTTGTTCTTCCCTTTATTCTTTTTTTCTTCATTCATGATTTCCAAAATTTAGTGAGAAAGTTTTATAGAATTATGATCATAGAATTATTATGCATACAGATTATAATTAAATTAAGAATCAATTAGGATTAAATTAATTATTACTTAAAAATTAATTAGCGGAAACAACTCTCGGATGGTAAAAGATTCTCCGTCCGTGAGCATTTTTTTATATATGCTGAAACAGGAAATGATTTTCGTTCTCTTGGTTTTTTTAATAAAAAAAATCAATGAACGGAAAATATATATATACATTATTATTATTATTATTATTATTATTATTATTATTATTATTATTATTATTATTATTATTATTATTATTATATTGGGAAAGCTTCGGTTGTGCACTCCTCTAGTGCATACGGCGTGTGCACTAGGCCTTCGGACGTTCATATCGACGATCCGAACCGTTCACATTGATCTACACATCTAAATTAGTCTAAATATGTAAAATCAAATCATTTGAAATTCATTTGTCCATCGATCATGTGACTATAAAAAACAATAATTTTCAGCCATACAATTTTGTAACACTTCAATGGATGGGTAAATGAATTTCAAATGATTTGGTTTTACATATTTAGACTAATTTAGATGTGTAGATCAATGTGAACGGTTCGGATCGTCGATATGAATGCCTGAAGGCCTAGTGCACACGCCGTGTGCACTAGAGGTAGTGCACAACCAAATATTTCCCTATATATATATATATATATATATATATATATATATATATATATATATATATATAGTCTTCTTCCGTTGCAAACGGGTCATTGTACACAGACCCGTGCGAACTTTAATCTGGACCGTTGGATCTTTGATCCAACGGCCCATATATTTTTTTATGAAAATTTGCCTTAACCCGTCGATGGGAAGGACGGGTTAAGGCTAAATTTTATATTAAAAAATAGCCTTAACCCGAACTTCCCAAGAACGAGTTAAGGCAATCTATATTCATTTAGATCTACATACAGATCGTCTTCTTCGACGATTCTCACTCTCGCTCTTTCTTCTTTCTTCGACGAACCCACAGCCAGAAAAACCCTAATCCTTGATCTAAACCCAAATTAGCCCTCCTCCGTCCGCTGCCCCTCCTCTCTCCCAATATCTACTCCAAACTTTGAAATCCTACTCTCTCAGCCCCTCTTCGAAACCAAATCGAAACCCTAGTTCTCCCCCAAATTGAATTTTTGGCTTAATTCGGACTTATTTTGTAAGGTATTGACTATTTCTTTACCTCAGTAGATTTATTTGTGTTTATTTTTCAATTTGTGTATACTAAATTATTTAGAAAGTGGGGGAAAATTTATTCGCCTTAGTAATTTGTAGATGTAGAATTGGGATAACTTTTAGTATATTCAATTGCTGAAAATTTTTGTTTGCGTTAGTAATTTGTAGAACTAGAATTGTATATACGAAATTAGTTAGAAACTTTTCAGTGCGGTTATGGTTGAAAATCCTGCAAACGACCGTAAAAAAATACGAAACTTTGCGAGTAGGTTGGTCTCACGTAGTACAAGCCACCCCAAGTTGTAGAAGTGAGTTTCGATTCATGGTTCGAGAGATCGGCCGCGTATCGCTTTTGGTTGAAAAAAACCAAGTAAAGCGGTACACGGCCATATCTCGCAAACCATGACTCGAAACTCGCTTCTACAAGTTCGGGTGGCTTGCGCTACGTGAATTCGACCAATTTGGAAGGTTTTATAAATTTCGGAAGCCGTTTGTGCGGTTTTCTCACGTTCCTCGCATTAGAAGTTTGTAACTTAGAATTTTTTAAGTGCGGTTAGATTAGAAAACCTTGCAAATGGCCTCCAAAAAGTTTGAAACTTTGCGAGTAGGATGATCTCATGTAGCACAAGCAATCCAAACTTGTAGAAGTGGGTTTCGATTCACGGTTAGAGAGATACGACCGTGTATCGCTTTTGGTTGAAAAAAAACCAAATAAAGTGATACACGGCCGTATCTCTCGAACCGTTAGTCAAAATTCACTTCTACAAGTTGTGGTGGCTTGCGCTATGTGAATTCAAGTAAGGTGCAAAGTTTTATAAATTTTGGATGCCGTTTGTGTGGTTTTGTCACGTTCCTCGCATTAGAAGTTAGTGACTTAGAATTTTTTAAGTGCGGTTAGATTAGAAAACCCTTCAAACGACCTCCAAAAAATACGAAACTTTGCGAGTAGGATGATCTCGTCTAGAACAAGCAACCCGCACTTGTATAAGTCAATTTCGACTCATGGTTAGAGAGATACGGCCATGTATCGCTTTCGGTTGAAAAAAACCCAAATAAAGTGATACACTGCCGTATCTCTCGAACCGTTAGTCGAAACTTACTTGTAGAAGTTGTGTTGACTTGCGCTACGTGAATTCAAGCAAGTTGCAACATTTTATTAATTTTGGATGCCGTTTGTGCGGTTTTGTCACGTTCTTCGCATTAGAAGTTAGTGACTTAGAACGTGTTTAGTGCGGTTATACTAGAAAACCCTTCAAACAACCTCCAAAAAATACGAAATTTTGCGACTCGGATGGTCTCGCATACCGTGAGTTGAAAATCACTTCTGCAAGTTATGGTGGCTTGTGCTAGGTGAATTAAAGTTACGGTTTTGTGACGTTTCTCTAATATTATGTAAATAAAGTTAAAAAGTTATCATCACATTCCGTAACGGGTTTAGTAGCCCTAACTGTTCTCCTTTTCACGGTTTCTTAGGTATGGAAAGTTTTGAAGGAAGTTCTGTTGCCGGAGAGAAATTTGTTCGTGCACAACAAAATTGGCGAGTTTCTTCCTCATGTTGACGAGCACATAAAACCGAAAATTGGTATGACATTTTCCACTCTAGAGGAAGCGGAAAAATTTTATTCATCATATTGCAAATGTGAGGGATTCTCCATGCGTAAGGGTGAAAATAAATACAAGGAAAACGATGTAATGGATAAATCATATGTTTGTAATAAAGCCGGCGAGTCACCGAATAATTAGAATGAAGCTAGACGAGGAACAACTTCTAGAACGGGTTGCAAAGCTTTCGTTCGTGTCAAACTAAATCCACAAAGTAATTCACAAAGTAATTCGTGAATTCTTTATTCATTTAATGAAACACACAATCACGAATTTACTTCATCCGGTAGACGTCACTTGCTACCTCGAAACCGTGAATTGACAAATACAGATAAAAAAGTAATTGGTCAACTTACCGAAGCTAATGTCTCTGTATGCAAACAAATGCGATTCTTCGAAGGTGCATGTGGAGGTAATGAGAAAATTGGTTTCACTAAAACTGATGTCAGAAATCTCAGGAGAGACGAGATGGAAGGTTTAAAAGGATACGATGGGCAAATGCTACTTGAGTTCTTTGAATCCAAAAAGGTGACCGATCCTTTATTCTATTTTGATTACCAATGTGATCCCGAAGGGCGATTGTCACATTGTGTCTGGGTAGATGGTATCGCTAGAAAGAATTATGAAGTATTTGGAGATGTTCTCTGCTTTGATGCTACCTACAACACAAACCGATACGGGGATATTGTTCGTACTATTTGTTGGATTCAACCATCCTTGGCAATCAATATTCCTATGTTGTGGGTTCATCCCAAATGAGAAGGCATCCTCATTTGAGTGGTTTTTTGAAAAGTGGCGAGGAGCAATGACTCACGATCCGATGAACATCGTGACAGATGAGGATCATGGAATAACTTCTGCAGTTTCTAAAGTTTTTCCAACCACGTCACATAGATATTGCATTTGGCATATTTTGGATAAGTTACCGCATGAAGTGCGTATGCCGAATAACGTTAACGAGTTCAGGGATGCTTTGAAGACTATCATTTATACGGCAGAATTTAAAACAGAATTTGAACAGAAGTGGAAAATTTTGATTTTCCAGTACAAACTTAAGAATAACAAATGGTTGAAGGAAAATTTTGAGATCCGCGAGAAATGAGCTCCCGTGTACGCAAGAGACTCATTTTGGTGCTGCATGTTGAGTACCCAATGTAGCAAATCGCTACATTCATCCTTGAAGCACTATACTTTTAAGAAGTACTCATTACATGAATTTGTCGTCGTCTTTGACCGAGTCTTAGTAAAACAAAAATACGATAAACATAAAGAAACACATCGTAATCGCGAGGAGAGACCAAAATTGAACACCGAATGGGCGTTAGAGTCACAAATGGCAGGAACATACACACTGAAGATTTTCTACAAATTCCAACAAGAAGTTGTAAAAAGCTTATTACTTAATGTGAGTTTAATTGTGAGTATGGATACACCGGATAGTGCAGCTTATTCTGTAACCATTTGTGGAAATTCAGAACCGGGGAGGGTGATTTCTTATTATAAATTCAGTCACATTGCTAAATGCCCTTGTGTTATGTATGACTTCGTAGGCATTTTCTGCAAATTTCTATTGGCAGTTATTCGGTTCACAGATCACACCGCACTACCCGAGCAATATATTTGTAGGCGATGGACCAGGGATCAACTGAGAAGAAGCAGTATACCGGTTCCCAATACTATAGGAGACAATTTTGCCTCTCGTTATTGTGAACTGACTATGTACTCAAGACATTTGGTCGATCTTGGTTGTTCTTTAGAGTGATGGTACAAGTACATGCTCGACGACATGCTCAAGGAAATCGAAGGCTTTACTCACATTGAATCAGGGAATAATACACCACACGAAGGTAGCGCACAACCTGAGAGTGGTAGACATGCACATGCACATGCACATGTAGGGGACTCCGTGCAGTGCACCACAAAGGGGAGGCCTAAAGGGAAAAGGTTGAAGTCTATCAGAGAAGGCCAAAAAACGAAGAGACCAAGACTTTGCAGGACATGTCTTCGTGTCGTATGTCACGATTCAAGAAATTACCCTAAAAATATAGCAAGGTAATATATCAAAGACTAAGTATTTGTTAATTGGACTCAATGAATCTAAACTTGTTGTAGTCGATACTAACCCATTCTTCTCCTTTATTTAGTGGATCGGTAGGGTATGAAGAAGCTCCAAACGCTGGAGAGAGTGATGATGATGACGGTGAAGGTTCGTGCTAAGGTGTTTTTCGTGTTATGTATGTCATATCAAACTTTCAAGATAAACACCGAATAATTGCTTACATTTCTTATTTTGCTGTGAATATAATTATTAATTTCGACTCGATTATTAACTCAATTTTTTTTTATTTTGGTGTAGGTCCGGAATGAAACAAAATCGCGCCCATGAAAAGAATCAATGTGTTGAAAAATACCTTAATTTTGATTGTATATATGTGGTTAATTGAACGTATCTATTTGGTACAATTAAATTACTGGTGTATTTAAATCAGAGTGTAATATCTGTATGTGTGCATTTTGTGTATTTGTGAACTACATATGTTGTTGTGGATTTTGATGTTGTAATTGGGTAGCGAATGTTTATTTATGTTGAAATTTGAGAATTTTGAAGATATGTGCAATTTGGGCCCGAACTATTTGTGAATTTTTTGGTAATCGATATTTTTGGATGGCGATGCGTACAGATTTATTATTTGTGTTGCAGATTGTATATTTCTGGATGATATATCTATGCTGTTGGATTTTTTTAATTTCTGGAAAATTGTGAAAATTTATGCAAACTTACATTTTGAAGATTAATTACTGCAAAAAATCGACTAAACCTAGGCCGTTATTGGGGATAACGGGTTAAAATAACTTAACCCGTTATTGAGGAGAACGGGTTAAGTAGATTGATATTGGCAGAACTTCATAACCTACAGACCAAGTATTGAATAAGTACTGCCAATTTCTCTCTACTTAACCCGTCATTGGAGATAACGGGTTAAGATCACTTAACCCGTTATCGTGAATAACGGGTTAAGGAGATAGATATTGGCAGTACTTGATCAATACTTGGTCTGTAGGGGATGAAGTCCTGCCAATATCTGTCCACTTAACCCGTTATTGGTGATGACGGGTTAAGATCACCTAACCCGTCATCGTCAATAACGGATTAAGTAGAGAATTTTTTACAGAACTTTCGTCTGTGTAGGCTCTATGTGCTTTTGTTGATACATATACAACTTCACAAAATTTGTTCATTCACAATAACTTCTACAGATGATAATTATTTCATTCAGCAATTCACATCAATCTTGAGATACTTATAGTTTTACAGTGTCTTCGCCATTGTGGTACAACTCTTCAAATTTCCAAGATATAGTTCGGACAATATAGGTGATATGGCTAAAAAATAGGATTAAATCGGGACCGTTCACATCGGACTCGAATCTTAAAGCTCAGGGGCAAAACGGTAATTTCACATGCAAATGGGTCCGAAGCGGGTACTGGGTCTCCTTCTCACAGATCCAATAACCCGCAAACGGATCCACATCAGCTGGGTACGAGTTTCAACCCGCTACCAACCCGATCCGACAAGATACAATCAAGGTCCCTGATTAGATCTAAATCAACGGCCATGATTCACAGCTATCTTTTCACTGGGGATTAGGGATTAAATTCCTTAACTGATTATAGGGGATATACCTTATCAGATTACATGCCTTATCTGATTACGGGGAATATTCCTTATCTAATCACGGGGATTACATTCCTAAAACCAGTCCCTAAGACGCCTATAAATACCCCTCACCCATCTCCATTAAGAGGTAATCAATCTTTTTCTAGTTAAACGCTCTTTCATAATCATTTCTGGTTACTGACTTGAGCGTCGGAGGGTGCGTCGCCGGGATCAACCCCGGTGTATCGCACTTCCTTGCAGGTGAACGGCGGGAGTCAACGGTCAAGATCCGGCGGAACAGGTTAGGTGTTTGCTATTCAGGTTTTTCACGAACTCACAAATTCATCTGTTTGCCCCCACACCGAAATTAGCGGCAACAGATTGGCGCCGTCTGTGGGAAATAGGATTAAATAGCAGCCCCTCCTCTTTCCGTCGACTAGATCTTCTCCAGCCATGCCTCCGAGAAAAGCCAAATCTAGGGGGTCCAACCGTGGGCCCAATCCCGCCGATCAGCAGGAGCCAGTCCCTGACCAACCCGTTCTGCAGCAGGAACGACCTCCCCTTCAGCAAGATCAGCCCCTTCAGAATCAGCAACCCCCCAAGGGTCCGACCGGACCTCAGAATGCTGGTGCGGGGGGCTCCCGCGGAAAGCAACCTCTCCACCAAGACCGCATCTCCATACACAATGCCTCTACGGATTCCATGGCATCACACAATCCTCAGAGTCGGCAGAAGAAGGACGTGGATCTTCGTCACCGTCTGGACGAAAAACGGGCCCGAGAGGGAACCTCCCGCCACTATCGTCCGGGTGAACGATCTCCCCGTCACCGGGATTACAGAAGGTCTCCTAACCGTAGGGGGCGAAGGGAATCCCCCGAGCATCGCGGAAGAAGGCCACGCTCCCCCGTGGGTCGGCAGCAGCCTAAGAACGAGGAGGCACCAATCACCCGTGCCGAGTTCCAGCAGTTCCAAGCGACCATCCTACAAGCTCTCACCAACGCACCCAAGGCTCCATCTCCTCCCCCGGTCCGAAGCCCTCGCCGACGGTTCCCCTCTCCTCGTCCTGCTCCTACTAACTCCCGGCGTACCCCAAGTCCTCGTCGCTCCCGAAGCTACCATCGCCGCAGCCCTCGTTCTCCTTCGTACGAAGATGAGTCTCGAGGCTCGGCAGATCACCGTCGGAGGGATGACGCCATGTACCGCCGTCTTCATGAAGTAGAAAAGTGCCTGGGTCAGATAAACCGAGAAGAGGAGCTTAGGGGGAGGACCCTACGTCCTAGCCAACCCCCTTTCTCCCGAACCATAGTGGATGCACCTGTCCCATTCGGCTTCAAACCTCCCCAATTTGAGACTTACACCGGGGAGACCGATCCAGTCGATCACATCGAAAGCTTTAAGACTTTGATGCTCCTCCATCAAGCTTCCGATGCCCTCCTCTGCAAAACCTTCCCCGCGACACTGAAGGGCCCGGCTCGAGAGTGGTACTCCCGCCTCGCACCGTCTTCCATATTCTCCTTCGAGCAGTTCGAGACACTCTTCATCACCCACTTCGTGAGTAGCAGGCGCACGGAGAAGACCAGCATTTCACTCCTGCAACTTAGGCAAGAGAAAGGTGAGAAGTTAAGAGACTATGTGAAGAGGTTCACAGCCGAAGCCAGGACTATAGCCTCCCTCGACCAATCCGTCGCAACAGCCGCCTTCCAATCCAACGTCTTCAATTCCAGCCTCCGCTCCTCTCTTGCTAAGAAGCCTCCACAGAACTTTGCCGACCTCCTTCTCAGGTGTGACAAGTACATTCGTGCCGAAGAGGCCGCCTACCCTCCAAGCTTCGGAGGGTCTGCCTCAGGGACGAAACGAAAGCTGGCCGAAGAAGATGAGGGCTCCCAAAAATCCCAGAAGGACAGCAATGGACAGCATCGCCCGACTCCTCGGTTTGAGAAGTTCACCCCCCTCATTGCCAACATATCAGAAGTCCTTATGGAGGTGGATAACGAAGGGCTACTCCGCGCTCCCCCGAGAATGAATACACCTGGCAAGAAGAGGAATAAGGATAAGTGGTGCCGCTTTCACAGGGACCACGGCCACGACACGGATGATTGTCGGGCTCTCAAGGAGGAGATCGAAGAACTCATACGGCGGGGGCACCTGATCCAGTTCGTCCAAAAAGAGGGGGCCGAGCTCCTCACCTGATCACCACCTCTTCCAAACGAACAGAAAGGCCCGCCGAGCTTCAAGACTCAGCTCCTCCCAAGAGGTCCTCACCTTATTGTAGAAGTAGGATTTTGATTTTCAATAAGGCCGATGCTTGTAACCCGGCCAACAACATGTAATAACGGCACGCTCTATTGAAGCAGCCACTTAGCTTATTTCAATAAAACCTTACGTTTTTCATTGGAAATTGTTGCTCTCGTTTCATCTCTATCTCTCCGAGTCACGACTCGCTAAAAGGTGAGTTCGGAGCCCAGCTTCTTCTACATGGCTGCTCCCACAACTTGCTAAGCACTTCACAATGGTTCGGAGTCCAGCACTCGGTTCGACTCTTCTTCCTCGGCTCGCCCACAGACGAGCCGGAAGTAGATCGCCGTTCGAAATTGCTCCTACAGCCGTTGAATGGATCGGAGTCCAACACTTGGCTCGATTCTACTTCGCAAGTTCGCTCCTAAGCGGACTAGAAGTAGCTCGCCATTCGAAACTGCTCCTGCATCCCTTAAACTAACCTCACAATGGTTCGGAGTCCAGCACTCGGTTCGACTCTTCCTCCTCGGCTCGTCTTCAGACGGGCCGGGGGTAGATCGCCGTTCGAAATTGCTCCTGCAGCCGTTGAATGGATTGGAGTCCAACACTTGGCTCGATTTTGCTTCGCAAGTCCGCTCCTAAGCGGACTAGAAGTAGCTCGCCATTCGAAACTGCTCCTGCATCTCTTAAACTAATCACACAATGGTTCGGAGTCCAGCACTCGGCTCGACTCTTCCTCCTCGGCTCGTCTTCAGACGGGCCGGGAGTAGATCGCCGTTCGAAATTGCTCCTGCAGCCGTTGAATGGATCGGAGTCCAACACTTGGCTCGATTTTGCTTCGCAAGTCCGCTCCTAAGCGGACTAGAAGTAGCTCGCCATTCGAAACTGCTCCTGCATCCCTCAAACTAACCTCACGATGGTCGGGGTCCTATGGCTCGACTTTACTTCACCGGCTCGTCCTTAAACGGGCCGGATGAAGATAGCCATTCCGAACTGCCCCCACGACCATCCGAGCTGAGTTACCCATCTACCGAGAAGCAAAGTTGCGGAAAATGTGCCCCAAAATCCGTGCTCGGATCTGCCGAACAAGATGCATCTACCGAGCAGCTAAGCAGATGAAGAGCAAGAAGAAAAAGAGGCTAACGGGTCAGGGTCGGATCCAATACCCTCGGTCCGACCCATACCCTTCTTAGCTCCTTCATTTTTCTCCTTCTTCAGTCTTCCCGCCAAAGGTACCCAACACTTCTGCTCTTCTTCACTGTGCGAAAGAACGAGGCAGGGGAGAGAACCCGAATGCCTCTCCTCCCCTTCCTCTTTCTTCTCAAGGCCAAGCTCTTCACTCCGCTCGCCTCCAAAGCGGAGCTCTTCCCAACGAGTTCGGAGCTCACAACCCTCCCCTGGAGTTGCTCCTTGCACTCACTTCAGAGAATGGGTCTTCCCAGCACCTCTTCTCCTAGGAGTGGAGCTCCTCTTCAAAAATCTCCAAAACCAAACAGAATAGAGACAACTTCAGAGCTCCTCACCTCTCCCATATGCTGACCCATCCTCCCGAGCCGAGGAGCAGAGCTTCACCGACCTATCCCCTTCATCAACTCAATAAGCTTCTCCTCACGCTCGAGCCATCCGAACAGCCGAGCTCCCGAACAGCTCAACCGAGTCTTCAAGGAACACTTCCTTCAAAACAGACAACTCAGCACCTCGGCCAACGGTACTGACCCTCCGAGCCGAGGTGCCCGGGTACCGACCCTCGTATATGGCAAAAAATCGTCCCGAGGCGGTCTCACCGTTAGATCATCTCCAAATTCGCACTCAGGCGTGATGGACGGATCAGATCGCGCCATGTCACCACAAAACGACAAGATTACGTTTTCTCGAAACTCGTGCCTCTTGTCTCGTGATTCGCGCTACGATCGTGATCAACCGTCCAGATCGAGCTGCGTAGCCGGGATCTGCCAATCTACCAACCTGCGGAGCGGTGAAAATGTGCCTCAAAACCCGTGCTCGGATTCGCCGAACAAAGCAAGCAGATGAAGAGGAAGAAAGAAAAAGAGGCTAACGGTCGGGGTCGGATCCGATACCCACGGTCCGACCCATACCCATCTTAGCTCCTTCACTCTTCTCCTTCTTCCCCAACACATCTCCTCTTCTCCACTGTGCGGAAGAACGAGGCAGAGGAGAGAACCCGATTGCCTCTTCTCCCCTTCCTCTTCTCCTCTTCTCCACCGTGCGGAAGAACAAGGCAGAGGAGAGAACCCAACTGCCTCTCCTCCCCTTCCCCTTTCTCCTCAGAAGTGCTGCCGATCCGAAGTGCTGCCGTACCGACCCTCGTTTATGGAGAAAAATTCGGCCGACCCCAGCTAGCCGTTGGATCATCTCAAAATTCACACTCAAGCGTGATGGACGGATCAGATCGCACCACGTCACCGCAAAACGACAAGATAACGTTTTCTTGAAACTCGTGCATCTTGTCTCGTGATTCGCGCCACGATCGTGATCAACGGTCCAGATTGAGCCACGTAGCTCGGATCTCAAATCCGAGCTACCGAACTACCGAACAGCAAAGTGGGAAAAAATTCTCCTCAAAATCCGTGCTCGGATCTGCCGAACCAGATTCAGTTGCAGAGCAAACCAGATGTTCCCAGAAAGGATCCGAGGTGCCGATCCGAGGTGTCGGGGTACCGACCCTCGTTTTTGGAGAAAAATCGTCCCGAGGCAATCTCACCGTTAGATCATCTCCAAATTCGCACTCAAGCGTGATGGACGGATCAGATCGCGCCATGTCACCACAAAACGACAAGATAACGTTTTCTCGAAACTCGTGCATCTTGTCTCGTGATTCGCGCCACGATCGTGATCAACGGTCCAGATTGAGCCACGTAGCTCGGATCTCAAATCCGAGCTACCGAACTACCGAACCGCTAAGTGGGAAAAATTCTCCTCAAAATCCGTGCTCGGATCTGCCGAATCAGATTCGCCGAACAAACAAGCAGCTCAAAAGCAAACAAGAAGAGGAGTGTTAGGGGTTAACGGGTCGGGTCGGGCCGGAGGCCGTTCGGACCCAAGCCCAAACCGAACCAACCCCCCACGTCACCCTCTTCTTCTCCAATTCTCCCGCCAAAACCGATCAGAACAAAAAAAAAAAAACCAACTTCTCCATCAACGAAGCTTGAGCCAGCCTCCTCCCCATGGTCGAGCTCCACCTCCGATGAGCTCCACCTTTGCGAGCTCCATCTCCATCGAACCGAGCTCCACAACGCCGAGCCGAACTCCTCTCACTTCGACGAGCTCCGAGCTCTACATGAACGAGTTCCGAGGTCTCCTTTACAAGCTCCATTCGTCTCCGAGCACCACCATCGAGACCTCCCTTCGTGCCGAACCCCGCTGCCGAGCTCACCTCCGAGCTCCAATGGTGGCGAACCGAACGACCCATCACCAAGCTCCGAGCTCCGCTGCCGAGCCCCATGCCGAACCGAAGCCCCAAGCTCCGAGCACTACCTTCGCGAGTTTCGTTCGTGCCGGGCTCCAATACCGCCGTCGAAGCTCCGAGCTCCATGCCGAACCGAAGCTCCAAGCTCCGAGCCAAACCTTCTAGCTTCGCCACCTTCGGGAGAGCTCCACTCCCCCAGCGCCAGCTCGGCCCATCCCCTTCCCGAGCTGCCTCCGTCGTCGAAGCGCCGAACTCCACTCCGCGCGACGAGCTGATTCGCCGAAGCTCCTCGCCGTGCCTCTTCCTCGTCGAAGTCTCGACGAGATTCACTCCGACGCGCCGAGCCCCTCGCCTCGCTCGCCGAACTCGCGAGTTCCTCGCCGATCGAAATCGAGCCTCCCACTGTCGAGCTCGCGATGACGAACAAGAAGCGAAGAGACGCGAAGGAGAAGAAAGAAGAGAAGCAGCGGAGAAAGAAAGAAGAAGAAGAGAAGCAGCAGCGCGGAAGAGAAGAAAAAAAAAAAAAAAAAAAAAAAAAAAAAAGCCACGTGGCATGCCACGTGGCATCATCTCAGTGATCCGAACCAATTCAGCCGAAGTGCCGAAGTGCCGAACTCGTATTTGGAGAAAAAAAGAGCCCGGGCCACACGATCCGTCCGATCGTTCCAAAATTCGTGTCGCGACACGATCGACGCTCAGGAACGCGCCACGTGTCCCGATCGTGATCTGCCTCACGATGCGCGCTGATCTGATCATGATGGACGGCCAGAAACGCGCCACGTGTCCAGATCGCGATCTGCCTCACGATGCGTGCTCATCTGGTCATGATGGACGGCCAGAAATCTGCCACGTGTCCAGGTAATATTTAAATTATTTATTTATTTATTTAATTGTTTTTTTTATTTAAAAAATCCGAAAAAAATATTTAAAAATCGAAAAAATTAATTAAAAATTCTAAAAATAATTATTAATTCAGAAAAAATTATTTTTAAATTCTGAAAAAATAATTATTAAATTAGAATAATTAATTAATATTTTAGATAATTAATTATTTAATTCGGAAAATGAATAAAAAATTCAAAAAAATGAGGAAAAATTCAGAAAAATCTGGAAAAATCACCAAAAATCCAGAAAATTCTGAGAATATTTTTGGGCATTTTACAAGCCCATAATAACACTGTTACACCCCGAGCAAGATTCCAAACTCCCTTAAGAACACCGATAAAATCCCGTACGCCATTAGAACAGTTAAACTACTCCTCAAAGGCTGATTACACTCAGTCTTTAGGAGTGGGGGGCTCGTGATATGGCTAAAAAATAGGATTAAATCGGGACCGTTCACATCGGACTCGAATCTTAAAGCTCAGGGGCAAAACGGTAATTTCACATGCAAATGGGTCCGAAGCGGGTACTGGGTCTCCTTCTCACAGATCCAATAACCCGCAAACGGATCCACATCAGCTGGGTACGAGTTTCAACCCGCTACCAACCCGATCCGACAAGATACAATCAAGGTCCCTGATTAGATCTAAATCAACGGCCATGATTCACAGCTATCTTTTCACTGGGGATTAGGGATTAAATTCCTTAACTGATTATAGGGGATATACCTTATCAGATTACATGCCTTATCTGATTATAGGGAATATTCCTTATCTAATCACGGGGATTACATTCCTAAAACCAGTCCCTAAGACGCCTATAAATACCCCTCACCCATCTCCATTAAGAGGTAATCAATCTTTTTCTAGTTAAACGCTCTTTCATAATCATTTCTGGTTACTGACTTGAGCGTCGGAGGGTGCGTCGCCGGGATCAACCCCGGTGTATCGCACTTCCTTGCAGGTGAACGGCGGGAGTCAACGGTCAAGATCCGGCGGAACAGGTTAGGTGTTTGCTATTCAGGTTTTTCACGAACTCACAAATTCATCTGTTTGCCCCCACACCGAAATTAGCGGCAACAATAGGGATACGGGTTATATCTTATAATAGTTTTGTACATCAAACATTACAAATTGGCAAATACATGTTATTTGAACATACATAGAATGCATACATAACTCAAGCGAATTGATATTACAAAGTCATTCTTTGACACTTTCATCCAAATTTGAAATTAATTTAGTATACAAGTACATGCTGGGTTTCTTCTCAAAAAGGTAGGAAGGAGCCGACTCTGTCTTTTTTTTAATGCATAAGTAGCAGTTATCCCCCCTGCATATAATTTAGTTCACTACAATTACACAGAGGCAGCAATTCTCCGGTTCGTGGGATAGAGTAGTAGTGAGTGTAACCGTATATTCAAAGTACTTGACAACTTCTTGACACGCATTCCTCATATTCATACTATTTGTTGCACGATTGTGAGGTGTGCATGCCAAGAAGTTGAAAAGTACCATGAATCCATTGTGACACCCACCACTACTCCGTCTTACAAAACCAGAGAATTGTTGCACTCTGTGTAACAATAGGGAACGAATGTGTATGAAATGAGGAGAATTGCTACTTATGCATACACTTAAAAATTCCCAAAAAATAAGACTAAGGGGAATGAAGAAAAAAAAAGGCAGAGTCAGGAGTCCTCCCTACCCCTTGAGGGAAATCCAGCATGGACTTGTATACTAAAGTAGACATGCATATGTCTCTCTACTTCTGCATCTTCAGCTTCTTTCTGAAATAATGTTATCAAGAACAGCAATTGAAGGAGACTTTATTTGAACTCAGTTTTTTTAGAACTCAAACATCTTCCCCCTTCAAGAAGAAAAGATTATAATGAAGAGAAGAATAAAAGATTGGCTCCTCCTACATTTTTTGAACAATGTCATTTGCAGTGTGACCTCCCTCTTTTTTTTCCTTTCTTCTCTTCATTGAACTCAAGAGGCATGAACCCAAGAGGCATATTTATAGGGAAATGAAGAAGGAGGGGTGCAGGACAGCAAGCATGGTGATACACTTCTCAATACAAGAAGAAAACAAGAAGAAAATGAAGACAAGAAGAAAATGGTGATACACTTCTCAATACATTGATACACTTCTCAAAATTCATCAACAAGGACAGTATGCATTAACAACAATTTGATACACATCTCAAAATGCTGCAACAAAGACAGCAATGTACAGACCAAATATTCATAAACTTCTGTATATATTTATTTACTTAACCCGTTGTTGGTGATGATGGGTTAAGTACAGTTAACCCGTCAACACCAACAACGGGTTAAGTAGACAAATATATGAAGTCCTTAATGCCAACAATTGGTCTGTAGATGATGAAGCACTGCCAATATGTCTACTTAACCCGTTATTATGGATAACGGGTTAAGTTTACTTAACCAGTCATCACCAACAACAGATTAAGTAGACAAATAATGGCAGAATTTTATGAATACTTGGTCTGTAAATGGTGAAGTTCTGCCAATATATGTTAACTTAACCTGTTATTGAGGATAACGGGTTAAGTGCACTTAACCCGTTATCCTCAATAACGGGTTAAGTTAACATATAGTAGCAGTACTACTAATTTTTACATTGCTTGAAAAAAAAATTGTAAAAAGGTTTGTAAATATAACATATAATGTAGTTCAATAAATGAAAACAATTTATTATAAATTATTCAAACACTACTTTAACCCTACTAAAACCCGCTACAAAAAATCTGTTCATAAAATTTTATATAATCACCTATCCAGAGAAGTTCGTTACACGATTTCAACTTTTAAAGTAACCCAATAAATTTTTAAAACATTTACGTTCATTCAACGAATTCGGTTTAAAACTTACAGTGTCAACAGGTAATGGCTAGGGTAACGGGCTTATTGTAGGGTTACGGTAGGGTTAAGTAGAGATATTATGAAAATAGGGTTAGAGTAATTTTAAACATTATGAAAATAAATAATATAGCTGAAAATCTTAAAAGGTTTATTACAAATGAATCTAACCCTACGAACTACTCTCACCCAAGCCGTAACCCTACGGTAGGGTTAGAGTCAGGTTTAGAATTAGGGTCCAGATAAGGTTAGAGCAGGGTTAGGATAAGGTTGTAGGTTTAGAAAAGGTTAGAGATAAGGTTAGGGAATGTTAGAGAAAAGGTTAGAGTAAGGTTATAGTAGGTTTGGATAGTTAAAGTAGGGTTAGAGTAATTTTAAATATTATGAAATTAAATAATATAGTTGAAAATATGAAAAATTTTATGAAAAATTGTAAATAACCCTACGAACTCTCTAACCCTAATGTAACCCTATGAACATGTAGGATTATAGCTAGGGTTACAGGGTTATTGTAGGGTTATTGTAGGGTTTGAGTAGTTCGTACGGTAAAAATAGGGTTACGGGTTATGTAAAATTCAACATCTTAACACTTCTTTACCCGTAGTTTAGAGTAGCCAACCCGTAGGTTAGATTTCTAACCCTAGCCATAACCCTACTGTAACCCTAGGGTGCTGCAAAGCCGTAACCCTATTTTTTGTAAAAGCAAGTTAACGACTTGTACTACATATTAGGATTATTGTCATGTTGTACGTGTGGTTCCACATGTTGTAAAGTGAAATCTAAATGTGGGGATCTACAAATATTAACCTAATTAATCAAAACAAAAAACAAACACAAACTACTAACCCTTAACCCTATCTTACCCTAACCCTAACCCTACACTAACCCTACCTTACCCTAACCCTAACCCTAGGTTAGTTATCAAATTTTATTTTTTTAACTTTTACACCACCTTTAATGTTAACAATTTTATATTGGTTAGTTACGTGGCAATAAATGGAAATTAATAAAAAATATAAACAATTATGGGCATATTAATATCACTTTGCAGAGTTCAGGAGACAATGTTCGCAAAGAGTAAAGAGAAATTTCTAGAAAGCATAAAAATTTCTTTCTACGTAACCCGTTCTTCACAAGAAGAACGGGTTAAGTAGACTTAACCCGTTATTCATAAGAACGTGTTAAGTAGATAGATTTATGTAGTATATTTTGAAAACTTGGGTGAGGTCCTGCCCAATAACTCTTTACCTAACCCATTCTTGTGAACAACGGGTTAAGATCACTTAACCCGTTCTTCACAATAACGGGTTAAATAGAGCGATATTGGCAGTACTTTGGTCTGTAGGGTTAAAGGACTGTCAATATCGCTCTACCTAACCCGTTGTAGTGAATAACGAGTTAAGTTCACTTAACCCGTTGTTCCAATAATGGGTTAGGAAGAGCGATATTAGCAGTCCTTTATTAAGGCTTGGTCTGTAGGCTTCCAAAGGACTGTCAATATCTCTCTATTTAACCCATCATTTGTAATGACGGGCTAAGCTCAATTAACCCGTTATAGTCAATAACGGGTTAAGTATAGATATTTGTGCATACATTTTATCTGTGTTTGGCAATATACAATTTTGTTGATACAAATACAACTTCACCAAACGTTGTTCACAAATTCACATCACATCACATCAAAGTATATAATACAACAGATATCTTCACAAGAACTTAAAAGCATACAAATGTACAATGTCAACCAAACCACAAAATTAATTCAAATCAATACAATTATCCAAAATTTACACAAAAATTATACATATCAAGTTGTACATTTCCAAAATAAAAAAATTAGTAATGAAGGCGTCCAAAATATCAAGTTGCACAGCATGCCCGGTATTCACCTACAATAATTTATCAACATAGAAACAAACTATGTATTAGTTATTGGAATAACAAAATCAACAACCAAATGTTAAACTACTACAGAGTATTAGATACTACCGTCTACGACCATGCGGCTTGCGACCGCTTGGTGTGAATTAATCGGGCGGGTTCCGCTTCCTTTGAGATGCTTGTAATAGTTATGCAAGGACATTATCATATAGGTTTTATAGAGCTTACTTTAATCTCATAACCACTATAAGCATGTCTAAATACAATAGTAACGCAAGTGCATGTGTGAAGGTATCTACAATACCAAAATCTAAATATTTGTTTGTGCGAGACTCAGTTTGCAATTGAAATACCTCTTATTATTATTTCAACCAAAATAAAATACATGAAGTTCTCAAAACTCTAATCCAAGCTAAGTATTTCTTTTATCTCCACTTTATCTTTCCATTGCACCTTTATAAAAAAAATCAAAATTGATAAATAACAAATTTACTTTAGCTGTCTTTCTTGAGTGGAGAGTTTGCACCCTTCAATGGTAAACTCCAGACATCCCAATTCTATATATCCAAACATACACTAAAAGTTCTTATATGTTATGTTATCCATGGTTTCTAATAATCAGTGAAGGGAACACTTCACGATAGTATTTTCTCTTGTAATAAAGAAATTAATGTTGAATATTTGTCAAGTTATTTTAGGTTGCTAGTCAGCATACCTGTCCTGCTATGGTTTGGAAACCCAAATTAAGGCCACCAAATACTCCATATCTCACTTGCGTACACCTTAAATCAAAACCAATAAAAAACTCATCAAATAAATCACCAAATAAAAAAAAATTAAACCCAAAAATAAAACAATCATATCTCTCTGAACTAAAATCCCATGCACAAACAAAATTCGAGTCAACAAAAACTAACTAATCCTTTGCACACAAAAAATTAAAAATTAGAATGAGAATTCGGTTAATAAGATGAAATTAGAGTCGTCGCATCACATATAGAGGCTCTCGATTCAGTGGAGGGGAGTTACCGATACTGAATCAGCGGCGGATCTGATATCGGTGACGACCTCTTGATTGGGGGTTCATTATTGGATTTGGATTTGATTTGAGATTTTCAAATTTTCAAATTTTAAATTTTTTTCTAATTTTCAAAATTTTAAAAATTTAAAATTGTTCAAATTTTCAAATTTTTATAATTTTTATAATTTTTAAATTTTTGAAAAATTTTAAATTTTCAAAATTTTTGAAATTTCTAAAATTTCTAAAAGTTTAAAATATTTATTTATTTTTAAAAATTTTAAAATTTTTAAATATTTAAAATAAATTTATTTTTTGAAATTTTTTAGTTTATTTATTTTTTAATAATTTTAAAATTTGTATTTACTTAATTTTTTGAATAGAAGAGAGAGAGAGAGAGAGAGAGAGAGAGAGAGAATAATTAAATAAGTAAATGAGTTGTTTTGGGTGGGGGGGGTTTGAATTTAAGTTTTGGGGGAAAACTTTTGGAGGGAAAAATATGTTTTGTGAGGTTAGATCTGAGCCTTTAATTTTGGGGGATCGAAGAAAAGCCACTTGATAGCTTTCTTTGTGTTTTATTATATATATATATATATATATATATATATGAGAGAAGTGAGCCTCATATAGAGTATGAGAAAATTTGCCTCATACAAAGTGATTATACTCACTTGGTGGGGCCCTTATGGAAGATCCACTCCGTCCATCATGTTTATCATGTTAATTGATGTATATGTAGAAAAATTCAAGTGGTTTAAAGGTTATTCACCAATGCATCATGTAGTTGAAAAACGAACAATTTCAACAGTAATACAAATCGAACCACAAATTGGACCCACATGATGCATGGGTGAATGACCTCCAAACCACTTGATTTTTTCTACACATAAATCCATTAGCATGATAAATATGATGGACGGGGTGGATCTTCCATAAGGGCCCCACCAAGTGAGTATAATCACTTTGTATGAGGAAAATTTCCTCATACAAATATGAGGCTCACATTACTCTCTCTCTCTCTCTCTCTCTCTCTCTCTCTCTCTCTCTCTCTCTCTCTCTCTCTCTCTCTCTATATATATATATATATATATATATATATATGGGACGATACATCATCTATCGTCCGTCGATTTTTTTAAAAAATTAAAACTCAAATTTTGAGTTAAAACTACTACAGCTAAAACCTAAAATTCATGTGCCCATATGTCAAATGCCCAAATTTTGGAATTGAACCACTATAGATGCTCTTAGTCTTAATCTAATCTAATTTAGAGCACAAAAGATAAATCTCTTTTTCCAGACTAGATATTCAGTACATAAAATATATACAGTACATATATATTCTGCTAATTTAGTTACCGAGATTAAGACTGTTAGTTTGCCAAATGGCCGATACCGCTGGTCGGAACCCCATGTGGATGTGGCCATGTGAGAATGTCTAACCCGATATCTATCTCTATCGAAATTGAATCAACGCTCAAAAATGTTGGACGGTATCAACCCGTAAGGTATGTACACAACAAGTGGATTGCTTGCTTGTCGCAATGCAATTCGATTGCTGGCGCCTATTACTGTGAACTACTGCTGATAGGACTTATGAGTCAAAACACTGTGATATTAGATTAGATTTTAAGGTAGGCTCCAATCCAGCTCAACCACTCTCACATCAGAGCATCCACAGTCGTATTTCTCATATTCTATTATATGGCAGCTACACTAATTGCATATGGAGGACGATCGTGCAGTGATTGTTTGCTAAATTTTTCTCATTTGCTTGCGCGGCAAAAATTAAAAGTTAGAGACGGGATAACATATCCCATCTCGTAAAATATTTTTTTTAAATAAGGGAGAGACGGTGAAACATTCCCCGTCCCTTAAAAAAAATTTTAAAAAAAAAGGTGAAGGACGGGATATTATATACCAGACGGTATATGATATACCGTCCAACCCCTTTTTTTTAAAAAATAAAATAAAAAAATTTGAGACGGTATATGTTTTCCCGTCTGACATGATTAAAATATCTTAAAATCTGAGCGACGGTATATGATATCCTGTCCTTTATAATTTGAGAATGGGTATTTCGTTTCTCAAATATGAGAAACAAGTATAGCGAATTTGCTAAAAAATGGCAAAATGAAAAACCATTGTAGCGATCGTTTCTTATAATATGGCAATTTGCCAATTTTAAAAAAACACTATGGATGCTCTCACAAGACATATCTCCAAAATTTCTCACTAAATTTTGGAGAAAAAAAGAATGAAGAAAGAAAAGAAAGAGATTGAATATGAAAGGATAAGAGTAAAAAAGTAATTTAATAATTATAACTTAACGTAAAGGATTAAGTTAACGGAACAATAAATTTATTGTACTTTTTCAAACGTTGTATGAGCATTTTATACTCGTACCAAACGTTGGAGGGGTACTTTGGCTTTTGCCCTAAAAAATACAGTGAAAGTCATATCGGGGGATGAAGTTAAGAAATAGTCAGAATACTGATTTATCCTTTTTTTTAAAGCCATTTTTAATTTTAAACGTTAATGAATATAAGGTTTTAGAACTGGAATTTTGTGTGTGAATGTAATTGGGAAATTTTATATGTTACAAAAGTATTTAAGTTATTCTTAAATTGGAGTACAAATTATCCAGATTTGAACGAAACTCCTTTTTAGTGGTTTCCAAATTTGTTCATTCACATTTTTATATAGTTTCCCAATCTGTCAATTCACATGTTTCTTTTCTATCAATAACGGAAATGATTAACAAATTGAAAATTAAAATTGTAGCTAATCATTTATTACAAGTGTTCATCTTTATATGACCGTAATATATTACACATGAGATGCACTTCTAAAAAAAGTACCGATATCTACAAATTAAATAAACAAATTGAATTTTTTAATTAGTATCAAATCAATGTGTATATAATTTAAACATAGTTCAGAACAAAGATTTAAGATTCATGCACAGTTTGCTTGTTTGTCTCTTTCTATTAGATTAGTTCATAATTTCTATTAGTTATTGAGCTTCTTTAGTATCTATATTGTTTTTTGCTTAATACAGTAAGAAGCTTTCTTGGTCCTAACATGATTACCTGCTGCTAATTTATCAAAACATTCAAAAATATAACAACGCTAAGTATAGTAGATAAATATAGCAGTCACTGCATACACATCTATAAACACTTACCTACTTTTACCTTTATTGAAACCTTAATCAAACTACTCATCCACAAAATGAAACCGTAAATATCAAACGATCAAAGAAAACTCACAGAAAATGTCATTAACCGGTAAAACTCTAATTCGAAACTCTAAATGTCACAACTGTTAAGTTCTGTGAGGAAATTAGCAATTGGGAATTAGGGTTTTATCTCTAGATCTAAGTTGCTTGAGATATTCACCCTAGGTATCAAAATTGGGAATACCTAGACTGCTATCACAAGCCAGTATTTATAGATAAATACTGGTTTGGGTATCGGGTTGTAAGCCCATAGACCCGCATTCCAATATCCAATCAATTGTACGTTCATTACACGTGTTACACATATGCACGTGCTTTATTTATATAGAGAGAATATACCAATATATCCAACAACAACCGTCAACATACCAACTTAGATCCGCACCAATCGCATAAAATCCAATATTTTCAATCAAAATCTTAACAATCTGCAATGTTGTTGTCCCAAATCCCATCGATTCAAGAAAACATGACCAAAGGATCAAATCTTTCAAAATAAGATCAAGATTAATATCATATCTACTGCTATAAATCAACAAAATGTCCTACATCATCATGAAATTCTTCATGAGCATATCATCAACCACCTTATGAGCATTAACAAATTTATTCATAACTACTTTGCAATTAAATTTAAGATTGTATTCTTCTTAATACCACTGTTTTAGAGAATGAGATCAAGAATTAAAAAGAAGATATTTCCAAGTGAGCAATGAAATTTAATTGAGGTACAATGTTACCTATAGTATAATCAATTTCATCTGCACCATGTTCTAACAAACTTTTTCTAATTGATTGTTGAATGTAACATAATTTTTTTTTATTACAAATATAGTCTAAAAAATGAAATTGCATGTCCAAATTATTTGAATTTCAAATAAGGCAACATTTTTCTTCACGTTTTTATATATTCCATCTCAACTTTGATGCAAAAATAACTTTTAACATTCTCATATGCATTTCATCAAATATATAACATGTAAGAAAACCATCCACGCTTTCACAAAAATAATGAATTGTGAATTTTAGTGAAACTTAGTGGTAGTACCTAATTCATCCATGTCCTAATTCCGAAGTTTAGAAGCTTGAATAGATCCATTGTTTCTCAGCCTGCTTTTAGGAAGCTTGGAATGCCAATCTAATTGAGGGATTAGGCAGATTCCAAGGCTTTCGAAGTGTTCTTAACCTACAATATGCTGACGACACTGTTCTTTTTTTCCACGACTAATGGGCTAGCTCTGCGGAACCTCAAGCTCTTGCTTTATCTTTTCGAAGGTGCTTCGGGGCTCTCGATTAATTTTAATAAGAATTCTGTTCTTTGGTTAGGTGGCTCCTCCAATCGCCAGGCTGAAATTGCTCAATTTTTCAATTGTAACGCCTCTTCCTTCCCTATACACTATATGGGTATTCCTTTGTGCTGGGGGAAGCTCCATGCGTCGGATTGGATGCCGTTGATTGATAGGTTTGAAACCAAACTTTCCTCTTGGTCTGGTAGATTTCTCTCCCGTGAGGGCAGACTTATCCTTCATAACTCTGTCCTCTCGGTGCTTCCCCTTTATATGATGTCGTTCTTCTACTTACCTTCTTGGGTTATTAAGAAAATAGATAAAATCAGAAGAAATATCTTCTGGTCAGGATCTACTGAATATAGGGTCGGTAAACACCTGTGTAACTGGTCGACGGTGTATAAATCCAAGGCCGATGGTGGCCCTGGTGTTCTTAACCTCAGGAACCAAAATTTGGCCCTCCTAGGTAAATGGATCTGGCGTATTCTTAAGGACGATTCCTCGTCCTGGGCTCGTTTGATCATTCACAAATACCACTCACGGCGTAAGATTTGGGATCTTCATCCATCCCTTACCAATTTTGCCTCCCCCTTCTGGAAAGGAGTGTGGAAAGCGGTGGAACCGTTCAGCGTTGGCCTGTTTAAATTTTTTGCTGATGGATCTAAAACCCGATTCCGGACTGATTTATAGATTGGTAACTCAAAGATCGCGTCGAGCTATCCTGATTTATTTCGTCTAGCTTCGGATCCTAACGCGCTGGTCGCAAGCTATGTTGTTGGGGTCAACGATCAAATTGAATGGATCATTCCATTCAAGAGGTCTTTACCCCCAATTGCTTTCCCACACTACCTCCTCCTCCTTTCTGAATTGCAAGCTTATTGTTGGAACCCCTTTGAAGATGTCTCCTGGAGATGGACGACATTGGGGTCTTTTACTGTCAAATCCTTTTACTCTTTCCTCAATCACGGAGGAGTTTCTTCCCCTTCTACTAAATGTATTTGGAGCTCTTATGCCCCCCTCAAAGCGAAGATTCTTATGTGGCTCACCATACAAGACAAGCTCCTTACTGTTGATAACGTCAACAAGAGGCATCTGGCTTTGGGGCAGCTCTGTGTCTTTTGCAACTCGTTTCACGAGGACTCTCACCACTTGTTCTTACAACGCTCGACCCTATCCCCATTATGGTCGATTTGTTTAAACGCGTGGAGGGTCAACTCTCGACCTAGTTATTTATTCTCTTGGTGGACTACCTGGAGGGATCTCCATGTTAGCCATTCCGCCCTCAAATCCTGGGACTTATCTATGATGGCGTTAACGTGGATCATTTGGACCGAAAGGAACAACCGTGTTTTCAATAAATCCTCTCGGCCAGTTCGGAATCTCGTAGACGATCTTCTCTTTTTCACTAAGTTCTGGTCCTCTAACTTATCGGACAAAAAGATTCATAACCTGCATCTTTGCAATCTTGACGTGGCAGCTCAGGCTTTCTTCCATATTACTTTTCTCCCACCCTAAATTCGCTTGGTCTTCCCCTTTGTTCTGCTGTTCCCAGGGTGTCCTGGCTGCTCATTTTGTGGTTTTTTTTTATTACCATTTGATATGGCTAAAAATAGGATTAAATCGGGACTGTTCACATCGGACACGAATCTTAAAGCTCAGGGGTAAAACAGTAATTTCACCTACTAACGGGTCTGAAATGGGAGCTGGGTCTTTCTTCACGACCCAATAACCCACGAACGGATCCACCTCAACTGGGTACGGGTCCCAACCCGAAACACACCCAGTCCAGAAAAGATAGAATTAGGGTTTCTGATTAATCCTAATCAACGGCCCTGATTCACATCTATCTTTTCACCGGGAATTAGGGATTACATTCCTAATCTGTTTACTAGGAGAATATTCCTTATCAGATCACGGGGATTACACTCCTAATTTGATCCCTAAGACGCCTATAAATACCCCCTATCCATCTCCATTAAGAGGTAATCAGCATTTTACCAATTTACGCTCTTTCTTAATCATTTCTGATTACTGACTTGAGCGTCGGAGGGTGCGTCGCCGGGATCAACCCCGGTGTCTCGCACTTTTTGCAGGTGAACGGCGGGAGTCAGCGGTCAAACTCCGGCGGAACAGGTTAGAGGTTTGCTATTCATGTTTTCCTAAGAACTCACAAATTCTATCTGTTTACCCCCACACCAGATTTAGCGGTAACAGATTGGCGCCGTCTGTGGGAAACAAACGAATAGCAGCCTCCCCTCTTCCCGTTGGTCAGATCTCCTCCAGCCATGCCTCCTAGGAAAGTAAGATCTAGAGGGTCCAACCGTGGACCCAATCCCGTTGATCAGCAAGAGGTAGTCCCCATCCAACCCGCTCAGCAGCAGGGGCAACTTCCTCTCCAAGCGGAAGACCCTCTTCAACAAGATCAGCCTCCTTTTCAGAATCAGCAACCCCCTAAGGGTCCCGCCGGTCCTCAGAATGCCGGTGCGGGGGCTTCGCGTCCCAACCCGCAGAAGCAACCCCTCCATCAGGACCGCATCTCCATACACAACGCCTCTACGGATTCCATGGCCTCCCACAATCCTCAAAATCGGCAGAAGGAAGAGGACCTACGCCACCGTCCGGACAAAAAGCGGGCCCGAGAGGGAGCCTCCCGCCAACAACGTCCGGGTGAGCGGTCCCCTCACCACCGAGATTACAGAAGATCCCCTACTCGAAGAGGGAGGAAGGAATCCCCCGAGCACTACAGAAGAAGACATCATTCTCCCACCGGTTGGCAACACCCAAGGAACGATGAGGCACCCATCACCCGTGCCGAGTTCCGACAATTCCAAGCAATGGTGCAACAGGCTCTCAACCTCCATCCTCATAACAACAATGCCCAACGGGATCCTACACCCCCGCGGGTCCAGAGTCCTCACCACCGGCAGCGTACTCCTAGCCCTCGCTGCTCCCAAGGTCATCGTCGCCACAGTCCTCACTCCCCTTCCTACGGAGACGAGTCCAGAGGCTCGTTCGACTACGACCGGAGGGACGATGCCCTCTACCACCGTCTCCACGAAGTGGAGAGGCGCATCAGCCGGATCGACCGAGACGAAGAAGAAAGGGGTAAGGCCATCCGTCCAAGCCGACCTCCTTTTTCCCGAACCATAATGGATGCGCCAGTGCCCATCGGTTTTAAAACTCCTCAATTCGAGACCTACTCCGGGGAAACTGACCCCGTTGACCACATTGAGAGCTTCAAGACTCTCATGCTCATCCATCAAGCTTCCGATGCTCTGCTATGCAAGACCTTTCCCGCAACTCTCAAGGGTCCGGCTCGAGAATGGTACTCTCGCCTTGCCCCATCCTCAATATTCTCATTCGAACAGTTCGAGACCCTCTTCATCACCCATTTTGTAAGTAGTCGTAGAACTGAGAGGACCAGCATTTCGCTACTATATCTCCACCAGAAGAAGGGTGAGAAATTGAGAGACTATGTGAAGAGGTTCACAGCCGAAGCCAGATCCATAGCGTCCCTCGACCAGTCGGTCGCTGCAGCAGCATTTCAATCCAATGTCTTCAATTCCAGCCTCCGCTCCTCTCTTGCTAAGAAACCTCCACAGAACTTTGCCGACCTCCTTCTCAGGTGTGAAAAGTACATTCGGGCCGAAGAGGCTCTCGACCCCCCTACTCTTGAGGAGACATCTTCCGGGAACAAACGGAAGAGCACAAGCGAAGAGGAGTCCCAAAAATTCCAGAAGGACGGCAATGGACAGCGTCGCCCGACTCCTCGGTTTGAGAAGTTCACCCCCCTCATTGCCAATATATCAGAAGTTCTTATGGAGGTGGACAAGGAAGGACTAGTCCGCGCTCCCCCTAGAATGAATACCCCTGGCAAGAAGAGGAACAAAGATAAGTGGTGCCGCTTTTACAGGGACCACGGCCACGACACGGATGATTGTCGGGCTCTGAAGGAGGAGATCGAAGAACTCATACAGCGGGGGCACCTGACCAAGTTCGTCCAAAAAGAAGGGGCCGAGTTTCTCCCCTGAGGAGCAAACCGGCGAACAAAAAAGCCCGCCGAGCCTCAAGACTCAGAATCTCCCAACTCCTCCCAAGAGGTTTTCACCTTATTGTAGAAGTAGGATCTTGATTTTCAATAAGGCTGATGCTTGTAACTCGGCCAACAGCATGTAATAATGGCTCGCCCTATTGAAGCAGCCACTTAGTTTATTTCAATAAAACTTTACATTTTTTCATTGGAAATTGTTGCTCTTGCTTCATCTCAATCTCTCCGAGTTGCGACTCGCAAAATGGCGAGTTCAGAGTCTAGCTTCTTCTACATGGCTGCTCCCGCAACTTACTAAGCTCTAACAACGAGGTCGGAGTCCAACACTTGGCTCGATTCCGCTTCAAATTACTCGCTCATAAGCAGGTAAGAAGTGGTTCGCCATTCGAAATTGCTCCTACACCTCGTTAACCCCTCTAACAACGAGTTCGGAGTCCAACACTTGGTTCGATTCCTCTTCAAATAACCTGCTCTTCAGCGGGTTAGAAGTGGTTCGCCATTCGGAATTGCTCCCACAACCGTTGAATATCTCTACCGATGGTTCGGAGTCTAACACTTGGCTCGACTCCTCTTCAAATAACCTGCTCTTCAGCGGGTTAGAAGTGGTTCGCCATTCGGAATTGCTCCCACAACCGTTGAATATCTCTACCGATGGTTCGGAGTCCAACACTTGGCTCGACTCCTCTTCAAATAACCTGCTCTTCAGCGGGTTAGAAGTGGTTCGCCATTCGGAATTGCTCCCACAACCGTTGAATATCTCTACCGATGGTTCGGAGTCCAACACTTGGCTCGATTCCTCTTCAAATAACTTGCTCTTCAGCAGGTTAGAAGTGGTTCGCCATTCGGAATTGCTCCCACAACCGTTGAATACCTCTACCGATGGTTCGGAGTCCAACGCTTGGCTCGATTCCTCTTCAAATAACCTGCTCTTCAGCGGGTTAGAAGTGGTTCGCCATTCGGAATTGCTCCCACAACCGTTGATTCTCTCACGTAAGCAGCGAGTTCGGAGCTAAAACTCTCTCCTAAAGTTCCTCCTCACACTTGTCTCACAAATAGCTCTCTTCCAGCTCCGAGCTCTTCACTCCGCTCGCCCCCGAAGCGGACCTCTTCTCAACGAGTTCGGAGCTCACAACTCTCTCCTAGAGTTGCTCCTCAAACTCATCTCACAAATGGCTCTCTTCCAGAGCCGAGCTCTTCACACCTCTTCTCAACGAGTTTGGAGCACAACTCTCTCCTAGAGTTCCTCCTCACACTTGTCTCACAAATAGCTCTCTTCCAGATCCGAGCTCTTCACTCCGCTCGCCCCCGAAGCGGACCTCTTCTCAACGAGTTCGGAGCTCACAACTCTCTCCTAGAGTTGCTCCTCAAACTCATCTCACAAATGGCTCTCTTCCAGAGCCGAGCTCTTCACTCCGCTTGCCTCCGAAGCGGACCTCTTCTCAACGAGTTTGGAGCACAACTCTCTCCTAGAGTTTCTCCTCACACTTGTCTCACAAATAGCTCTCTTCCAGATCCGAGCTCTTCACTCCGCTCGCCCCCGAAGCGGACCTCTTCTCAACGAGTTCGGAGCTCACAACTCTCTCCTAGAGTTGCTCCTCAAACTCATCTCACAAATGGCTCTCTTCCAGAGCCGAGCTCTTCACTCTGCTCGCCTCCAAAGTGGACCTCTTCTCAACGAGTTTGGAGCACAACTCTCTCCTAGAGTTCCTCCTCACACTTGTCTCACCAATAGCTCTCTTCCAGAGCCGAGCTCTTCACTTCGCTCACCTCCGAAGTGGACCTCTTCTCAACGAGTTTGGAGCACAACTCTCTCCTAGAGTTCCTCCTCACACTTGTCTCACAAATAGCTCTCTTCCAGTTCCGAGCTCTTCACTCCGCTCGCCCCCGAAGCGGACCTCTTCTCAACGAGTTCGGAGCTCACAACTCTCTCCTAGAGTTGCTCCTCAAACTCATCTCACAAATGGCTCTCTTTCAGAGCCGAGCTCTTCACTCCGCTTGCCTTCGAAGTGGACCTCTTCTCAACGAGTTTGGTGCACAACTCTCTCCTAGAGTTGCTCCCCAAACTTGTCTTCCAAATGGCTTTCTTCCAGAGCCGAGCTCTTCACTCCGCTCGCCTCCGAAGTGGACCTCTTCTCAACAAGATCGGAACTCACAACTCTCTCCTAGAGTTGCTCCTCAAACTTGTCTTCCAAATGGCTCTCTCCTAAAGCCAAGCTCTTTGTTTTGCTCACCTCAAAGGACGGGTCTTCCCATGGCTCTTACAATGGTCTTCCTAGCACAAGGGTCTCCCCAGTACAGCTTCTCCGCCCCTAGGAGTGGAGCTCCTCTTCCAAAATCCCCAAGACCAAAACACTCCTTAACTTCATGAAGACAAGAATGTTGCGGGGCTATTTTGACCATGAAGGAGGGTGAATCTTCATCTCACTCCTAAAGAGAAGTCGTAGATCTTCGAATTAGCTTCGAAACAAGGGGTCGCACGCCCCGAGCCGACCTCCGTAGCACCGGGAACATCGAAAACTCTCCTCAACCTCATGTATACAAGGATATTCTCTGGCTGTTTTGACCATGAAGGAGGGTGAATCTTCATCTCACTCCTAAAGAGAAGTCGTAGATCTTCGAATTAGCTTCGAAACAAGGGGTCGCACGCCCCGAGCCGACCTCCGTAGCACCGGGAACATTGAGAAGAACTCTGCATGGAAAAATTGGGGTTCGGCACCAGCTGCCGAGCGTTCTTGACACCGACCCTGTTATAGGGGAAAAGTTGGGGTTCGGCACCAGCTGTCGAGCGTTCTTGACACCGACCCTGTTATAGGGGAAAAGTTAGGGTTCGGCACTAGCTGCCGAGCGTTCTTGACACCGACTCTGTTATAGGGGAAAAGTTGGGGTTCGGCACCAGCTGCCGAGCGTTCTTGACACCGACCCTGTTATGGGGAAAAATCGGACCTCGGCACCCCTTCGCCGAACGCTCTCAGCACCGACCCACAAACAACACAAAAAAAAGGGGGGGCTATAGGGTCGGGTTCAGACCCGTTAAGGATCCAAACCCAAACCTGTTATCTCTCCTCCCCTTCCTCTTCAGCCATCTTGGCGCCAAACCCAAGCAAAAACCAAAAAACCAGCTCCTTTCTTCACCGAGCGTCCATGCGAAGCAAACCCAACGGAGACCTCCCCCTCCATCGTCAAGCTCCATGCTCAAAGTCGAACCCACTTTCCCTCCTTCTCCTCCTACGATCGGCGCCAAAACCAGAAAAAAGCAAAACCCAAATGACGAGTTCTCCTTGCCGCCATGGCCGAACGCCTCTCACCGACCTCGCCGACTGCCTCCTCCATCAAGCTCCACTCCAACTCCAAATGCCGAGTTCTCCACCGCTTCGAGCTCCGAACTCGAGCTCCGTCTCCTCCGTCGAGCTCCCGACCTCGACTCCATCGCCAAGCTCGTAGACGAGACACGACCGGACGCCGTCGTCACTGAGATCTGCCGAAGCTCAGTTGCCGACCTCCTCCATCGCAAGCTCCCCTCGCGAACTCGAGCTCCGTCTCCTCCGTCGAGCTCCCGACCTCGACTCCATCGCCAAACTCGTAGACGAGACATGACCGTACGCCGTCGTCACTGAGCTCTGCCGAAGCTCAGTTGCCGACCTCCTCCATCGCAAGCTCCCCTCGCGACTGAGCTCCGAACTCAAGCTCCGTCTCCTCCGTCGAGCTCCCGACCTCGACTCCATCGCTAAACTCGTAGACGAGACACGACCGGACGCCGTCGTCACTGAGCTCTGCCGAAGCTCAGTTGCCGACCTCCTCCATCGCAAGCTCCCCTCGCGACTGAGCTCCGAACTCGAGCTCCGTCTCCTCCGTCGAGCTCCCGACTTCGACTCCATCGCCAAGCTCGTAGACGAGACACGACCGGACGTTGTCGTCACTGAGCTCTGCCGAAGCTCAGTTGCCGACCTCCTCCATCGCAAGCTCCCCTCGCGACTGAGCTCCGAACTCGAGCTCCGTCTCCTCCGTCGAGCTACCGACCTCGACTCCATCGCCGAGCTCGGCCCATCTCCTTCCCAAGCTGCCTCCGTCGTCGAAGCTCCGAACTCCAACTCCCTCGCCGAACTATCGCGGGCACCTCGAGCTCTCCTTCTTGTCGACCTCCGAAGACGAGCTCCCCCCCGTCGATTTCCACTTTGAGCCGCTGGCACTTCAAAAATGGAGAAGACGAAGGGAGGGAAAGAAACGAAGGAGAAAAGAAGAAAGAACAGCAGCACGGAAAAAGAAAAAAAAGTCAAACTTTGACTGCCACGTGTCGTCCACTTGGACTTCGGCCACCTTTTCCGAGCGTTCATGGAACCGACCTTGTTACACCCAAAAAATGGCCTCTTCTTCCTCCTCCCGATGCGCGCTCGCTTGATCGTGATCAACGCACACGATCGCGCCACGTGTCCAGGTAATATTTTATTCATTTATTTGTTTTAATTATTTAAAAAATCCGAAAAAATATTTAAAAATCGAAAAAATTAAATAAAAATTCTAAAAATAATTATAAATTCAGAAAAATTATTTTAAAATTTTGAAAAATATAATTATTTAATTAGAATAATTATTTAATATTTTCGATAATTAATTATTTAATTCAGAAAATGAATAAAAAATTAAAAAAATGAGAAAAAATTCTGAAAAATCACCAAAAATCCAGAAAAATCTGAGGATATTTTTGGGTATTTTACAAGCCCAGAATAATACCGTTACACCCCCGAGCAAGATCCAAATTCCCTTAAGAACACCGATAAAATCTCGTACGCCATTAGAACAACAAAATTACTCCTCAAAGACTGAAAAACTCAGTCTTTAGGAGTGGGGGGCTCGTGATATGGCTAAAAATAGGATTAAATCGGGACCGTTCACATCGGACACGAATCTTAAAGCTCAGGGGTAAAACGGTAATTTCACCTATAACCCACGAAATGGGAACTGGGTCTTTCTTCACGACCCAATAACCCACGAACGGATCCACCTCAACTGGGTACGGGTCCCAACCCGAAACACACCCAGTCCAGAAAAGATAGAATTAGGGTTTCTGATTAATCCTAATCAACGGCCCTAATTCACATCTATCTTTTCACCGGGAATTAGGGATTACATTCCTAATTTGTTTACTAGGAAAATATTCCTTATCAGATCACGGAAATTATACTCCTAATTTGATCCCTAAGACGCCTATAAATACCCCCTATCCATCTCCATTAAGAGGTAATCAGTATTTTGTCAATTTACGCTCTTTCTTAATCATTTCTGATTACTGACTTGAGCGTCGGAGGGTGCGTCGCCGGGATCAACCCCGGTGTCTCGCACTTTTTGCAGGTGAACGGCGGGAGTCAGCGGTCAAACTCCGGCGGAACAGGTTAGAGGTTTGCTATTCATGTTTTCCTAAGAACTCACAAATTCTATCTGTTTACCCCCACACCAGATTTAGCGGTAACACCATTGTTTCTGGCTGTGTTGGTAGTGGTAGTTTTTTTCCGTATACATTTTCTTCTTTCTTCTTCGGATGTTGTGTCTTGGCTAAGATTTTCTTCTTATATCCATATTCTTTCTCTTCCTTACTAACTCTAGTTTCTGGTTTCGTTCTCTCTTGCAGTTGTGAGAATGGGGCTTACTAAGGCTACTGTCTGCCAGGTCCTCTTGTGGCTGTTTTGGGTGCTGGTTTGGCCCGGAATGTGGCATTTTTGTGTTTTGGCCTTGTCTTTCTGGGCTTCTACTGTCTTTGTTGTTATGTACCTGTTAGCTCTTGTATTTTGGGGTTATTTCCCTCCTGTGCAAATGCTTTACTCTCTTTACTGATGTTGTGTTATGATTTTTGGTGACTGCCCCTCGTGTGGTGGATGATCGTTATGTCTTCTTTGGGCAATATGTTTTCTTCTCATCTCTACTGCCTGGGTGATTGTATGGTCTGTGCTTGGTTGTTTGGAGGCAATTCTTGGCTTTGCCATGGTGTTTCTGTGCACTGTGTTTGCTCTCAATTCTTTTGTTGTGTTGTTTTATTTCCCGTCTGCCCTTCATGTGGTGGATGATGGTCCTGTTTTCTTTGGGCTCTGTGTTTTCTTTTCCTCTCTATTGCCTGGTGGTTTTGTTGGGTGCTTGAGCTGGTTGGTAGCAGGTCTTTCGTTGTCTGCTCCAGCGTGTTTGGTTCACTCTGTGGAGTGTTTCGGTGGTTGTTGGGAGGGAGGGAGGGAGGGAGGGAAGGAGGGGGTGGGCCTGGGGACCATTGGTGGTCTCCTTTGGGTTGGGGTGTTGGTGGCTTCTTTCTGGGTTCTGGTTCTCCCTTTCTGGGTTCTGGACCCTTCTCGCGGTGGCTGTCTGGGGCCTCTCTCCTTCTGGTCGGCTGGCAACCCAGGTTCCTTGATCGGGTCATCCTTCGATTGTGCTGTGTTGCCGGGCCTCCAACTGATGCCTTGTTTCCCGGTCTTTTCTTGCCTCTACCGTTGCCTGAGATTGGGAGCTTCTGTGGGGAGTGTTGTGGGCTTTTGGGCAAATCTTTTGTCGTCATCCTCAGGCGTGTCCGATACCCACTGGTTGTTCCAGTTGTTTGTTGTCGGGAGCTAATCTCTCATTAGCGTCGACGTGTTCTTTGTTTTCTTTGTTGCATTTTGTGTTTCTGGTTGGCTCTTTGCTAGCTTTTAACTTTCTAGCTGTACTATTCTTTAATTATTTATTTATTCTGGGCTGGAGCCGAAGGCTCTATCTTGTTATTCCAAAAAAAAGAAAATACAAAAATTAGTCAAAGATTTAGTCAAAGGTTTCTAAGATCTCAAATATCGGTATCCCTAATAGTTTTAACATCTTTCCTGTAAAAAATTGTTTCTTGGCGCAAGTAAAATCCATCAGATCCACTGAAAATTTGGCTTTTCACAACACATCCTTTTGTCATTTACACAAGAAACAGTCATCCAATTTCCTATCAAGATTACGGGTGATAATCTGAGCTTCATTTACAGAACTAACTTGGTAGGTTGGAAATTACAAGACAAAGATGAATGAACACAAGTATAACTTCTGATGAGCATCACAACTAGCTATTGATTCAGCATCAGATCATGATTTCATAAATTCCGAGGGGGGAGGGGTTGTTTTTGTCTTTTCCAAACCTGAAAAGAACATGTTAATAATAGGTTATTTCTCTAACTCAAAGATAAAAGAAATCCAAGGTTCAGTATACACCACCATGACTAAAAACAACAGCAAGTCTGTCAGTATGCATTATTATGTTCAATAGCATTCCCTTAACATGTGTTTTCTTAACTAGACAACAATAACAACGTTGAATAGCTATCATTCTATCAGTCATAGGAGATTCATAATCATATATATTTCTGTGAATCCTAAATGTGCCGATCAACTCTGATAGGGTAGGGCTATGGCCTTTTATCAATAACAAAAAAAAGTCTGCTACGGTAAGTTTCAACCAAAACCATTTTTGGGACATGTTTCGGATTATTCCTATCTGAACCAATCCAAAATGATGGAAACCGAGTTCTGCGCTGCTGAAATCTCAATCCTGAATTATTGAGTGTTAAGAAAAGAAAATTACAAGTGCCTAATCAGCAAAGCCTTGCAATTAAGAATGGATATCGCCAATATAGTTTTTAAAAAAAGGAGAAATAGCAAACCAAATGCTGGACTCCACTTGACCTTGAGATTGGTTAAATATAATACTTATTACACATAAAAAATGAATACATGAAAAATACCGAATATACCCTCTATGAAGAAAAAGAAACATACTGACATAGTTTTAGTTATTTGATTTAGCAACATGTGTGTATAAATAAGTATAAACATACATACCATGAACTCCACAAATCTCCACCTCGCGATATTCTTGTACAAGGGCACAACAACAGCACATCAAGTGTGACAAGAAATCATCACAGAATCCTCCCTGTCAGCTCAAAGTCGATTTTACATCAGCAAGAAAAAGAGAGAGATACAATAAAGATTTCAGTTTTAAAATATTCTAGAAGACAAGTTGTTAGGAATATAACAGTTTGTTCAGCAGGAACAATGACCTGAATAACCTCTATTTGTGGCCGGTGGCCCCCATGGAAACTTTGATTAAGATGGATTGCATGTATTTAGAGGTTGTAGCCTGTAGGCGCCTTTTTTTATTTATTTAACAAAGAAAGTGAGAATAGTCACGGCAAGGGGTATTTAAGATGTGTTATTGAGTTAATTATTCCTTTTATAAAACACATTTCCATTCCTAAGGTTTGCCGTTTCGCCTTACTTGTAACTTTGGCTTCAATAGTGTCCGTGCATTTGAAGAAAATTTGTGGGGCAAAAACGAAATAAGGAGGTTTTATGTAATTAACCCTTTATTTTTTTCAAATTCAACAAATCTTAAAAACTATGTAGAAAGAATTTATACAATTAAAGTACTCAACCATGCCCACATGCACAAAGAACTGCTGCTGTGATGAAAGACCAACCATTATCAAAATTTTGGCAACATTAAGTAGACAATTCATTGATAAGTTTAAGGGCTATATAGCCACATTAATATAGGCACTAGTGTTCCTCTTGCAAAAGGCTTTGAACTCGAATACATCACAGATTCAGTAGATTATAAGAGATTACATTAAATAGTATGTGAAAAGTTAAACCAATCAAAAAACATCCATCTACTCAGTAATCTACTATCACCCATGAATTTGTTGCAGGATTAAAATTACCGTGATATTCAATGCCTTACGGAGCTTCCTCCTGATACAGCAAGTGTAACAGCAACAAGATAAAAATAACGAGTACGCCATCAACTCATTGCAGACTTCTGCAGATGCTGGTGGAAAATATCTCTAGTCAATTTGATTGGCATCATCTATTACAAGCATCTTGTAAAGCATTCACCAATTGAATTTAAAAAGTAATATGTATAATATAAGTAAAACAAAATTGATCATACTGATCATTCCGGATATCATATGTCGATTCTACATCTATCAGGAATTGTGGCTAGTATTATACACGTGCTGTGCACGTGGAGAAAATTGGGGGAATGAAAAGGGCAAAAAAAATCTACCAGCACGTGCGTTGCACGGGTTGGATTAAGGACAAATTACACTAAGGCCTTCTCCCATTATAGTAGTAGTAGATAAATATGTAAAGCTCATTGAAAGTGCAATGAACAGAAGTACAACTCCATTCAATCAAAAACATGTAAAGCATATCCTTTCTTCTTTTCCCCACCACACCGTTACAAAAAAGGCATATCTTGATAACATGGTAGAATGATAACATGATGCAACCTAAAATATAAAACACTGGAATGTCTTAAATGATACTTCTTTGAAAGATCAGTGCAAATGTCAAACACATACATCCAGAAGGATTATGCAAAACTATATGGGTATAGTACATTAAATATACAATTCACCTAGTACCAATTCGTGGTTTCGAAAAGTTTCCTGAGCTACAAACTCAAACATGACATACGAACACATATCTTAGTTGGAAACTTGGGATAGTGGAAAAACAAATGAAAACCACTTTAATATCCTAAAATGAAAATTTCAGAATTTTTTACAGAAAAAGAAAAGGTTGTCGTTTCATTGATTAGAACTTAGAAGAATTAGAGATGCTAATTAATACAGAACGGAGGAACAATTAATTCTATAACATTGCAGTGTCATACAATATTAATCTATGATACATTATTTTATAAGCAAATTAACTCGGTCTTAAAGGAGACAATTGTAAGCATAAAGCAAAGTAAAAAAAAGATTAGCTTGAAAAAGAAATATTTACATACAAATCTCTCTGTTATGGGCAACTGTAGCTATCTTTGAAATTGTTCCACATGGGTAAAATAAAGTCTTCATACCTGCAAGAGACCAGGTCTAATTTGAAACTGATATAATTAAAGTTATAAGCAGAAATTAAACGAGAATGATTTCAGACCCGAGGACAAATTGCTATGATGAAATGACTACATTTTTACTGTATGCTACTTGGATTAGAACTGAAAACATAAATCTTAATAGCCGAGGCTGGTTTGCAATTAAAGAGTCTTAACTTCTCATCATAAGTACAAATTTATACCATGAAACCATAAATTTACTTTAGGCTACGACATTGACATGAAGAACGGTCGTCATTAAATGTAATAAAAATATATTATTTGGCGCAAAGTACTGCACGTGAATTAAAAATGTGAAATTTGGGGGTTTGGACAAACTTTTTATGTGAAAGATGTAGGATATCATTACTTTTTCGAGTAAGTTAAGAGTGGATCCACTATCATCCAAACTAGGTATAGGAGATGTTAAGATAAATCAGAGAGAAATGAAGACAATACTGAATATTGAATTGAGAAATAACTGAGTACAATATCTCCTATATATAGGAGGAACCAAATACAAAACTAACCAACTACTCAATGTGGGACTATAATCTCTAACACCCCCTCTCAAACTCACGATGGGTCAAACAAAGTGAGTTTACCTACTAAGTGTCGAAATTTCTGAACAGTATAGGATTTGGTGAAGAAGTCTGCAGTCTGCTGGGAAGAGGTAATAGAATGGAGAGAGATGGTCCCTGTCTCAAAACGCTCACGAACATAATGACAATCAATCTCAATATGCTTCGTTCGTTCATGAAAGACCGGGTTACTTGCAATGTGCAATGCACTCCGGTTATCACAATAAAGTGGAGTAGCTTCTGTAAGAGTGACACCCATATCTGATAACAGCCAACGAACATGAATAATCTCTCTAGTAGTAGCTGCCATTGCTCTGTACTCAGCCTCGGTGGAAGAACATGCAACAACTGCCTGTTTCTTGCTCCGCCATGAGATCAGTGAATCACCAAGAAATAAACAGAAACCTGTGGTAAACCTTCTGGTAGTCGGATCACCTGCCCAATCTGAATCAGAATATGCACTGAACTCTAGTTTGGACGTTGAAGGCATGAATAATGAGCAAGTGATAGTGTCCCGAAGATATCTGAGGATCCTAAGAAGAGCACCGTAGTGAACTGATGTAGGAGCGGAAACAAACTAACTGACAATACTAACTGCATGAGCAATATTGGGTCTGGTCATACATAAATAGACAAGCTGTCCAACAATCTGCCTGTATCTAATGGGATCAGGAAGGAGGTCACCATCTGTGGGACGAAGCTTCATATGAAGCTCTAAGGGTGTATCAACTGATCGACTGTCAGAGAGACATGCAGCGGAAATAATATATGATGTGTATTTCTGTTGAGAAATGAGTATCCCCTGAGATCCACGGGTAAACTCTGAACCCAGAAACGTAGCTTACCAAGGTCTTTCATATGAAACTGCTGGTGAAGGTATTTCTGTGTGGATGCAATGCCGGCAGAGTCATCCCCAGTAATGATCATATCATCAACATATAGTAGTAGAATTATCCTCCCCTGCGGTGATGATCGCATAAACATAGAATGGTCCTGAAAACTCACACTAAAACCAGTCTTGGTGATGACAAGGTGAAAACACTCAAATCAGGCTCGAGGGGTCTGCTTCAAACCATATATAGCCCGACGCAGCCGGCAAACATGACGAGGAGTAGGGAGGCCAGGAGGAGGATCCATATAAACAACCTCAGAAAAGGTACCATGAAGAAAAGCATTCTTCACGTCCATCTGGTATAACGGCCATTAGCGAATGGTTGCAACAGCAAGAAGGGTGCGAACAGTAGTCATCTGTGCAACGGGAGCAAAGGTCTCATCATAGTCAATGTCATGCTCCTGAGTAAACCCTCAGGCTACTAAACGGGCTTTGTGTCACTCAATAGATCTATCAGGTTGATATTTGACCTTGAAGATCCACTTGCAGCTAATAGGCTGAATGCCTTCTGGTAGAGAAAAGTCTCAAGTGTCAGTCTGATCAAATGCACTGAATTCCTCTGCAATGGCTTTCCTCCATTCAGGATATTGAATTGCGTCTTGATAGGTTCTGGGCTCACATGTAGAGTGTATAGCAGTGAGATATGCATGAAACTGTGGTGAGTAAGAAGCTAGGGTGGCAAAGCCAAACTGATCAGAAGGACCAGTGGCATCAGGTGTATAACGTGCCGGAGGAATACCAGAAGTAGAACGGGTAGACTGACGAAGAGGTGGTGGACTGACAGGGTGTGGAGATGAGGACGGTGGAGTAGGTGCATGTGTAGGTGGGGAAGTAAGTGGGGTGGGTGCTGGTTGCTGTGGGTATGCAGGTGGAGTTTCGGTATGAGGAACAACAGGTATAAGGACTGTAGGAGATGTGAATGGAGCCAGAGGAGTGGGATCAAAAGGAATGCGGGAAGATAAAGTCGGGGGGCTAGCAACAACTGGGGATCGAGAAATCTGGTATCCTCGGGGGGGGGGTCAAGTAGTAAGGGGAGTTCCACAAAGGAGACATGTCGAGAAATGCGGACACGACCCGCTGATGGATCAAAACAGCGATAATCTTTGTATTCAGGACTGAGACCTAGGTGAATGCACTTAGCAGCACGAGCGGAGAGCTTCGTGCGCTCAGTAGGAGGGAGAAGGACGTAACAGGTGCATCCAAAGGTACGGAGCATACTGTAGTCGGGAGGTGAATGATAAAGAGCCTCGTAAGGCGTCGTACCAGCTAGGACAGATGAGGGAGTAATGTTGATGGACTAACAGTGGTCATGATAGCTTCGGCCCAGAAAGAACGAGCAGAAGAGGAGAGTAAAAGAGCGCGAGCTGTCTCAAGGATGTGACGATGCTTGCGTTCAGCTACACCATTCTGCTCATGTGTGTGAGGGCATGATTACTGAAACTGGGTGCCATGAGACTGAAAGATTGATCTCATAGTGGTGGAAGTGTACTCACGTGCACCGTCCGATCGAAAATTCTTAATACGCACACCGAACTGAGTGTGAATCAAAGTTGTAAAGAACCGGTAAATATCAGGTATCTCAGATCGCTGACGCATAAGAAAAACCCATGTATGTCTAGTGAAGTCATCGATGAAGGCAACATAATAGAGATAGCCTTTCCACGAGGGTACGGGAGAGAGTCCCCATATGTCGGAATGAACAAGTTGAAAAGGGTTAGTGGTTTCAGAAGTTCTTTTGTGACTAAAGGGTAGGGCAATGTGTTTGGCCAAGTGACAACCCTGACAATCAGATAAATGTTTAAAAGTGTGATAACCAAGGACACCACTACGAGCAATAGTCTGAAGTCGTGATGCGCTAATATGACCTAAACGTCTGTGCCACATATCAGCAGCAGAGGAAATAATACCGGCAAAACTAGGAGTGATGTGCACGAAGAAAATCTAGATACTATAAACGACCATGACGACTAACACGCCCACTCTCCTCACCGGTGGAGGAATTAGTAATAGAACAGCCTAAAGAGTCAAAAGTAATGACAAGACCACTATCGCACAACGCACTAATAGAAATAAAGCTTATTGATAAATGAGGAGCATAGAAAACATTTGGTAATGTGAGAGTGGGAGAGTTAATTGTCTCTGTGTGTAATAAGAAGTGGTGAGCCATCAGCTGTGTAGAGATGGAGAGTGAGAGGGAAGTATTGTGCAGGTGGTGAATAGTGTCTAATTACTAGTGAGATGATGTGATGCACCAGAATCTAAAATCCAGAACGAATTCATATCGGGAGTGGCAGAAAGTGCAGGAGCAGAGGAGCCAGCATTGATAGACTGACCCATGAACTGTAGTTCCAGCTGTGTGAGGCGTTGCTGAGTATTAGCCCAATCAGCAGGAGACGGTAGGACCGGAGTGACGGGCATGGCCGAGGATGTGAGGGAAGAAGCACTACGAGGAAAAACAAGACTAGCGCTGCTATGACTGAGAATACAATGTGAAGGGAGATGCTGCTGGTGCCTGGATCGGGGTCGGGGGTAGGGCGGTGCTACCGGTGGCGGAAGTAGAGGTGGAGTATGGTGATGAGTGACGTAAGAAGAAGGTAGGAGGCCGGAGGAAGACTGAAAATGGCGCTGCTGCTTGTTGAATCTGGAGAAGGAATTAGAAGTGGTTGCATCGGAGAAGTCAGTGGAGGGGAAAATATGTGGAAGAGACTGAGATGCCATCAGTAGTACCTGTGTGTGTGTGTGTGTGTGTATGTATATATATATATATATATATGGCCATCTTCCATTGCAAACGCAAATGTCATGCACACCCGTGCACACCACTTAACCCGTCATTGGGGATGACGGGTTAAGACAAAACACATAACCCGTCAGTTTTGCCTTAACCCATCATCCCCAATGACGGGTTAAGTGGTGTGCACGTTCGGAACTGCTACAGTAGCGTTTGCAACGGAAGAAACCTCATATATATATATATATATAATATTTTTTTTAAAACCTTTTTTTTGTTTTTTTTTGTTTTTTTTTGTTTTTTTTTGTTTTTTAACCTTTTTTTTGTTTTTTTTGTTTTTTTTTGGAAGTAGGGTTACAAAAGTTGAGGATCTGATCTGAAGTTCGGATCTGACCTGATCTGAAGGATCTGATCTGGACAGAGGAGGATCTGATCTGGAGTTCGGATGGTCTGATCGGAAGGATCTGGATGACTCCGTTGATCGAGAGGATCTGGAGTTCGCCGATCTGGATGACTTCGCGGATCGAGAGGATCTGGATGACTTCGTTGATGGGTTTGTGAGGACAGAAGAGGACGCCGGAGGGATTTGGCGGCGCGAAGAGGATGCGGGAGGGAGTTGTTGATGAGGAAGCCGGAAAGGTGTTGAAGAGGAAGCTGGAGTGGATTTTAGATGTTGATGGGTGTTGGAGAGGTGTTGACTTCGTGGATCGAGAGGATTTTAAATGACTTCGCGGATCTCGAGGGTCTCGCGGATCGAGAGGATTGAGAGGAGGACGCCGGATGAGTTGCCGATGGCTTCTTCTTGATGATGGTGCCGATGGCTTCTTCTTGATGATGACAATGGCAGGGGATTTTTTTTATTTTTATTTTATTTTTATTTTTATTTTATTTTTATTTTTATTTTATTTTTGTAGAGGAAATTTAAGAAGGAAAAATTTTGATAATTGGCTCTGATACCATGTTAAGATAAATCAGAGAGAAATGAAGACAATACTGAATATTGAATTGAGAAATAACTGAGTACAATATCTCCTATATATAGGAGGAACCAAATACAAAACTAACCAACTACTCAATGTGGGACTATAATCTCTAACAGGAGAAAAAGGACATTTTTGGGGGGAAATAAGGGGTGTGAAAGCTATATACACAAGGGTGAAGGCTTCCCACACCCCATCTCAGGAAACAGTAGTAAAGTCATGGCTATTATCCAGTTATCCTAGAGCAAAAGAGTTGATATCACTATTTTTTAGATGATTATAGATGCACAATATGCAAGTATGCAAAGCAGAGGGAAAGATTTTTTGGTGAATAGCATAGTTATTTGATGCACTGAACATAATAAGCAATAGTTGGCCACATCATGAGTCAATAATTCTGATACCAACACTTAGTTCCTTGAAGAATCCATGTGTCGAGCAGGTTTACTTCCAACCTTTTGCATAGTTGGTGTGAGAGACCCTACCGATAGACCAAAACTCTGAAGTTGTGGTAAAGGTAAGGATTTTAATATTTATATTCTAACACGTCCCCCTCAGGTTAAGGCCACTTTGTGGACCAAGACCTGGACTATAGGCAACGGTATTTTTTTTAATCCGCAATTAAATTGTGCAGCCAGTGGGATTCGAACTTGGGTTGCTCTAATACCATGTGAGAGACCCTACCGATAGACCAAAACTCCGAAGTTGTGGTAAGGGTGAGGATTTTAATATTTATATTCTAACAGTAGGAAATAATGGTCTATATTGATATTGCACAATATACATACTATTGTGCTAAAGTTTTGAAATGTAATAGTTCATTGACAACTTGAATAGTATCAAAATACAAAAATTCAGAATTCTTCTTGGTTCAAACCTTATCATAGACCAATTATCTTTTGCAGCCACGATATTCTGCTTTCCAGAGGCTCATTATCTTTTGTAGGCAATTATGTATTAGGAAGGGACACTGGGTAGAGTAAAAAAAGTTCGTTGTACATTTTGACCCACAACCTATCACCAAAAGCCTATGTGTATCATGGTTATTTAACAAATCAATCTACACCATCTTTACCACTAACGATTTCTAAACAAGCCAGCCACCTTAGGTTATCCCACCATTGGACGGCACCAATACGGAGTGATGTCAATTTTTACCTCCAATCAAAGAATTTGGTTCAGTTTCTTTGCCCCATATCCATTCCCAATTCTTATTGAAACTTAAAACTGTTTAGGTGACCGACAATCGAACACTTCTTTCTGCCAATATTTTTGTGAAAGGTCAAAGACTCTAATATCAGATGACAATTGTAGAGAGATTGCAGAAGTGGGAACAATGTTTTGAAGAGGGATGTAGGCACAGTTCAACAATTGTTAAAAATATGATCTACAAGAGATGCTTCAGTATTAAAAATTCGTACATAAGGCAGGTTCTGAACAGCAACCAAGAAGATCTGAATGCCATTCTTCCACTATGAGTGATCCTCTGTCCGATATCAAATCATGTTCTGATGAAATTCGAGAACTGTTCCTGCAAAAAAGTTCAAAATTTTGCCTAAATCAGCATCTTTCAAGGACAGCATTTATACCCCTAAAACACTAGAAGGGCTATGAAAAAATAATAAGAAATATATACCATGTTTAAGTAAGTTTGCAAATATGATTTTTGTTAACCACTATTGTTTGTTTGACCAGATGAATGCATAGGGATGAATAATTATGCAGAACTATATATGAACTCAAAGAGGCTAATGGATTCTCTGTTTTTTTTCTTGCTCATCTTCATGGTAAATATCAGCTCAGAAGATATATGGAGGTACACAATCCCACTGACAGAAGATTTATAATGTAAAAGTGGTAAAAGACTTCAGAATTTGCAAATAACCCATCAATACAATTAACAACATAGAAAAACCTGTAGGGTGTCAAGACATAGTGGCTGATCTACACAACAATCTTAAAGCCACAATTTGATATGCAGAACAAAAAAATCTATAATATTTCAGCACAAAGGATAAGAGAAATAAAGCAGCTGGTCACCAAGAAAACTGTGTTGCCTAATAATCATTAATACCTACTAACAAGTAAACTGCATTCCAGAATTCCCACCAGAAAGGGAACAAAAATAATTTTGGTAGTCAAACCTTTTATCAGTGCTAAATAGAATTAAATGGTACTCAATGTAAAGCCAACTCAGTTAGCAGGTTCAAAAGATACCGCCAACTGAACTGGGAAGCCAAAATATTTCATGCACCATGCACTACAAATCTATTGCTATGTTAGTCAAAAGTATAAAGCAGTATGACAACAACTAAAATGAATGCAATGGAAGGGGGCGGGGGAAAATTAAAGAAGGGCAAACTTATCTCAACAAGGACAAAAGACAAGATCAATTACCCTAACACAGAAATTTGATATAATCAGCTACAACAAGATGGAACATGCACATGAATGGTATAGGTGGATAAGAAGAATATTAGAACTAACCTTAAAGACGATATAGTGTCTTTATTATCAATATCTGAATAGATTGTTTCTAATTTACTTGAACTTGTTAGCTGCCGACTTTTCTCTGGGAGAGTACTAGCAACAGTTTGTGTGACCCCAATCAGATGTTGAATCACTTCACATTGACCAGGATCCAGATTCTGCGACCTTTGAAGTTCTTGCTGGAGTTTTTCATTTTCTTTCTGAAGAGCTTTATCAAATGGCAGGTTCGGATAAGAACAGGAAAGGGACTTCTGAAGGACCACCGTATGATTTACAGAAGAATCACGATCTAATATAGCATCCTGGACCTTCATGTCCTCTTCGTCCAAAGTAAATTCGCATTTATCTCCCTCAATATATTCCAGTCTCTCCTGATCAATGAAAGAGAAGTTAAGGTAATGCAGAAAAAAACACACGATAAAATATAAATGATGGTTAATGTTACTCTTATTTGAACATATATCAAGTGCTACCAAACTCATAAAAGCAATTCTTCAGAAAGATATCTCAACAGACAATTCCAAAACATTTTTCCCACTGCTTAAAATTGATCGTCAAATTAAATAACTAACGTTACTAAACTACTTAAGAGGAGCAAAACAAATCACAAATAAGGATGCAGATGAACAAGTCATAGAAAAGATTGGTTATCTGCAGATGTTCTGCAACTTGCACAGAATGGAGATAGTGTAAGAAATTTTAGCATATCAGGGATCATAACTTTTAGTTGATGACAGAAGTACCAAGATATCAATATAGTGGTGCCAAATATGTTTCCGCTTTCGATATGTTAACCAGAACAAACTCAATTACTAGCTCTAGCAGTGGAAGTTATATCATTCCTCTAATACACGGAAATGATGGATAAGTGGATAATGAATCCAAACACTAGGCCCAGTCATATATTCCATAATTTTGATTTATGATTGTTAACTACATGATAGAGATAGGACAAGAGCACAACTTTTTAGCATCTACTCAAAGAAAATTATATATAGATCCACACCCACATATGCTTTTTACTTGAGAACAAATTCAGTAATGTTTACATCACACTTTATCATACTACCAAAGTATTGACTTCAAAGACCCTATCATATCTGGCTAGCCAATTCAAGGCACCATATGTAGTAGACTCAATAGGGTCATAGCTTATATCATTTCCCTAATCAATTGAAACCATTTACATACACTATGTCATCTCTAAATAAAATATACTAAAATCATTAAAACATAAAACACTGAATCCAATAGCATCTGGAACAAGGTTCCTTTTAACGCAAACTAAGTAACTAACAACTGTATAAATATACACCTATCAAGAATAAGAGATTCTATCGGCAAGGAGCTAAGATTCCCAATTAGACAATTTTTCTCCGCGAATCTGCCAGTCTCACACATCAATCAATCAACACAGCAACAAATTTCGACAAACATGCATACTTAAACAAACTAATTGTAAACTTACTTACCTACCAACTTGAAAAGCATAATGTCTAAAGTTAGATCAGAATTAACCCAATCAAGAACTTACATAAACAATTACATCCTTACCCTAACTCGGGCATTGTCTACAAGAGTAATCAACGGCACAATCTTCAAATACCGATCAATCTCATTCTGCGCCTTCCCAAACTGATAAACAATGTTCCACCCCATAGCCAAAAGGTACAAATAGCTCCGATTGCGGCAACTATCGACCAAAATATACGACCTCCTCAACGCATCCTCTAACTGCTCCAAAGGCTCCCTAGTCTCCGGATACTTCTTAAGCTCCGAAATCTTAAGCGACTGCAACAGATTCCCAATCAGCTTCAAATGCTGCGCAAACCGCCTGCAATTCTTCTTGTGCATCCGGGCCATGTTCGCCGCACCGACAATCAATCCAATCAGTTTGACCGCATCGAGGCCAGTCAGCTGGGCAATGTTTGCCAGGTCGCCCAGTTGATCCCAAGTCGACATTTTTCCTATGTCTACATCAAAAGCACCCTACATTTGCTTATAAACAAGTTCAAAGAAAGTGACTGTGACCATTGAAGAATAATTAAATTAAATAATTTAGTCAAGTCGTAACGTTCTTCGATGAGTCGAAGAACAAATAACGGTCAGACCTTTCAGCATTAATCTAGAAGAAGAAGAAGAAAAATCACCTTTGAAAAACTAAGCTTAAAAAGATTGGTTTTTTAACTGATTTTGCTATTAAAAAAAACAGTACAATAATGGGAAAAAATGATCAAAATTGACAAAGAAAGGATTTTTAGTCGAATTCTGACGAGAACGAAGAGAATGAAAGAAGAAGTCGAAAATAATTTAGTCAAGTTGTGACGAGTCGAAGAACGAATAACGGTCAAACCTTTCAGCATTCTAGAAGAAGAAAACCTTTGAAAAACTAAACTTAAAAAGATGGGCTATATATAAAAAATTAAAAACAAAAAAACAGTAGAATAATGGGGGGAATGATGAAAACTGACAAAGATTGGATTTTTACTCAATTTCTGACGAGAACGAAGAGAATGATAGAGGAACTGGTAGATCTAACCGAGTTCATCAAAATTGTATAATTTAGAGCAAAAAAAAAAAAGAGTTATTTTTTACAAATTTTACCTCTTTCTGTAATTAATGAAAAGATGAGAGCTTTGAATTCAGTGAAGAGCAGGCATTGCTTTTCGAGGAAGAAGACGACTGAATGCCGCCTATTCCTCTACTCTCTCTCTAGGGTTAGTGAGAGAAAATCTTTGGTTTTGGGACGAAAGCTTTCTCTTCTCTTTCTATCTTGCCGGTCATTACTGTTGGTTGTCGCAGAGTTTAACAGGCAGATGAGTTGTACTTTTTACGAATTACCATAGCTCTTTTTTTTAGCAATTGCAGATTCAATTGCTTTAAAGTGGCACTTCATTCTTCCTTTTGGGGTTCATTTTTCTTCTTTTAGAGCATATGTGCTTGTTGACTATTTATCCAAAATTTAGAAAAAATTTAGAAAAAAAATATACTGTTCCTGTTGGCTGTATATCTAAAATTTGGATTTAGATAAACAGTGATATGCTATATTTGTCAGAAGATATAGAATTTTGTAAAAAAATAATCAACGAAATATGAGCTTTCGTCCGTTCAATGCGACGGAAAATCATCATTCGTCTCTTTGAAGAAAAAAATTGCGAAAAGCATGGAACGAAATGATTCCCCGTTTGGATTTTTTATTTAAAAAAAATCAAAGGACAGGAAATCATTTCCTCCCTTCAATTTTTTTTCTCTTTAAAATTTTTTTTCAACGGGTAGGAAATGATTTCCCGACCGTTCGAAAATTTTTAAAAAATAAATAAATCGTGACACGGAAAGTGATTACCCTCTTCTTTTGATTATTTTAAAATTAAAAAAAAATTCAACATACAAGAAATCATACATCGTCCGTTCAATTTCTAATTTTAACTTTTTTTGTTTTGAGAAATTATCCATCGTCTGTCTATTTTAAAGTTTGAAAACTCAAAATTTTGATTTGAACGACTGCAGCACAAACATAAAATTCCTATTCCCATATGCCAAATACCTAAAATTTGGCATTGAACAACTAGTTTCTCTTCTTTCTTTAATAGCCCCTAAATTTGGGAACTTCTGCCGTACTGGGTCACTTTTTGAAAATATTTGTGTTTAAGGGCCATTTTCCAAACTATCAGCGCTAGTGGGCTACTTTCTGCTAAGCCAGTAGCGGCCGCTATTCTCATTGGCGACATCTTCATTTTGAAATCTGCTAATGGGAATAGCGGCCTATGCTTTAAAATATTTGGAATTTTTTTTTCCTGTCGTTATTCCCACTAGCGGTCATAGTATATATGAGGCCGTTGATGAGATTAGCGACCTTTAATAAACTATATTCTAATACTTAACAAAATTTAGAGAGTTTTTGCTTTCTGAAAAATAATAATCGATTTATTTTTTAAACTGAAGTCTCTATTCGGAATAGTGACTTTAGTTGTACAAAGGTTGCTATTCGGAATAGATGTCTTAGTTGTACTAAGGTTGCTATTCGGAGTAAAGGTCTTTACTGTACTAAAGTCGCTATTCTGAATACAAGTCTTAGTTTTGTGACTCTTTTGAACCCAAATTTTACGAAGAACAATGAGATTGAGTTTCCTGCTGAGGTCACTATTGCGAATAACGACTGAAGTATACTAAGGTCGCTATTCCCAATACCAACCTCAGATTTAAATTTTTTTCTTCCAAGAAAGCAAAAGCTCTCTATAAATCGTTAAGTGTCTCAATACATTTATTTAAGGTCGCTAATTCCATTAGCGACCTCCGGTCGCTAGTGAGAATAGCGACAGCAAACAAAAAATTCCAAATATTTTAAAATATTGGCCGATATTTTCATTAGAGACTTTCAAAATGAATGTCGCCAATGAGAATAGCATCCACTGCTGACGTGGCACAAAGTAGCCCACGAGCGCTAATAGTTTGAAAATTGGCCCTTAAACGCAAATATTTTCAAAATGTGACCTAGCACGACAAAAAATTCTAAATTTGAGTTTTTTGACTTAATAGGCAACTTTTTGAAAATATTTGTGATTATGGACCAGTTTAAAAACTATTAGCGCTCGTTGGCTACTTTGTGCCAGGTTAGCAGTGGCCGCTATTCTCATTAGCGGCCTCTTCATTTTGAAAGTAGCTAATGGGAATAGCGGTCTTTATTTAAATTTTTTTTTTCTGTCGCTATTCCCACTAGCAACCTTAGTATATATGAGGTCACTAATATGATTAACGACCATTAATAAATTGTATTCTAACACTTAGCAAAATCTAGAAAGTTTTTGCTCTCTGAAAAAATAACAATAAATTTATTTTTGAAACTTAGGTCGCTGTTCCGAATAGAGGCCTTAGTTGTACTAAGGTGCTATTCGAATAGAGACATTTATTGTACTAAGGTTGCTATTATGAATAGAGGTTTTAGTTGTGTGACTATTTTGTAAATTTAACAAAGAACAAGAAGATTTTGTTTCATACCGAGGTCACTATTGCGAATAACAACCGAAGTATACTAAGGTCGTTATTCCCAATAGCAACCTTAATTAGTTAAAAAAAAATCCAAGAGAGCAAAAGCTCTATAGAAATCACTAAGTGTCTCAATACATTTATTTGAGGTCTGATGCTGTTTATTTCTGGGAGACGTGTGGATGTACCAGGTGTGAGTTCGGACTCAATTTGTATTGAAGGAGAATGCCGCTCGTCTGCCGATCTTCGGTTGACCTTCTGGGACCTGCGATGAGCTCGGAAGGATGTTGAAGGCTGGGCTCGGATCGGAAGGGTCGGATCCGAGGTCTTGTGTACCTGCAGACGGTCCTGAAACACCGGGGTTTATCCCGGCGGCGGACCCTCCGACGCTCTAGTCAGTCTCTGTGAGAGAGTAGCAATAACTAGGTATATTTAAGTGGCAAAAGATTCATTACCTCAAAAGGTGGGTGTGGGTCTAGTATTTATAGAGAACCCCAACCGGGTTTGGTTCCACTTGGGGGCCGGGTCTGGATCCGAAAGCCCGTGGGCCTAACGTGGCAGAAGGCCCAGGGGGTTTAGGGCGGACGTGGCAATACCAGGAGTGGTATAGGGCTGACGTGGCGAAACCCTTGGCGGTATTTGGAGCTGATGTGGCTCATCGTGGGCCTCCTGTGCTTCTGGGGGGGATCGGAGGGCCTAGGCTGCGCCAGGTCATCCTTCTGCCCCGCCAGAGAGGGGGGACGGCCTGCGGGACTGTTCCGGATCGGACTCCGAGGGCTACTGAGGCTCGTCGGTACGAGGAGGCCAGTACCGTGAGGGCAAACACGAGGTTCGGCGCCGACCCTGGAGTGGTTCGGAGCCGAACCAGGTGGCTATCTTTACCTTTCTGAGTGGGAATTGTATTGGGCCCTGGTTGGGCCTCAGGCCATTTTTACCCTGTCACACAAGCCCCCCACTCCTGCGGGGGGTGCGAGAGCTAGCCGGGCAAGAGTGCTTATGGTTGTAGAAAAAATGGGAGGGCGAATCACAGGGCCCTCCTGGTGGTGCTGCCCTGAGGCTTGGATAGGACCTCGAGCTAGTCGCGGGTTTACGTGTAGGTGAAGGCGATGGCGAACCGTTGTATCTTCCGGAGAAGAGTACCCTGGTGTTCGACAGAACCTCGAAAGGTCGAGGGATTACGTGTCGACAAGGGTGATGGCGAGCCATTGTTTCTTCCTGAGAAGAGTACCCGGGTGCCAGACCTGACCTCGAGCTGGCGAGGGATTATGGGTCGGTAAGGGTGAAGGCGAGCCGTTGGCCTTCCTGAGAAGACCACCCTGGTGCCAGACCTGACCTCGAGCTTAGCGAGGGATTACCGAAAGGCAAGGGCGATGGCGAGCCGTGAAGCCTTCCTGAGAAGACTACCCTGGTGCCAGACCCGACCTCGAGCCGGTCGAGGGATTATGGGCCAACAAGGGGGTGGCGAGCCGTTGGCCTTCCTGAGAAGACCACCCTGGTGCCAGACCTGACCTCGAGCTTGGCGAGGGATTACTGGAAGGCAAGGGCGATGACGAGCCGTGAAGCCTTCCTGAGAAGACTACCCTGGTGCTAGACCTCACCTCGCGCTGGTCGAGGGATTATGGGCCAACAAGGGGGTGGCGAGCCATTGGCCTTCCTGAGAAGACCACCCTGGTGCCAGACCTGACCTCGAGCTTGGCGAGGGGATTACTGGAAGGCAAGGGCGATGGCGAGCCGTGAAGCCTTCCTGAGAAGACTACCCTGGTGCTAGACCTCACCTCGAGCTGGTCGAGGGATTATGGGCCAACAAGGGGGTGGCGAGCCGTTGGCCTTCCTGAGAAGACCACCCTGGTGCCAGACCTGACCTCGAGCTTGGCGAGGGGATTACTGGAAGGCAAGGGTGATGGCGAGCCGTGAAGCCTTCCTGAGAAGACTACCCTGGTGCTAGACCTCACCTCGAGCTGGTCGAGGGATTACGGGCCAACAAGGGGGGTGGCGAGCCGTTGGCCTCCCTGAGAGGACCACCCTGGTGCCAGACCTGACCTCGATCTTGGCGAGGGATTACTGGAAGGCAAGGGTGACGGCGAGCCGTGAAGCCTTCCTGAGAAGACTACCCTGGTGCTAGACCTGACCTCGAGCTGGGGAGGGATTACGGGCTAACAAGGGGGATGGCGACCGGTTGGCGCCCTAGAGTGATTAAGCGGGGATATCCCGCCATTCTTGTGGAGCATTGAAGGCTCTCCGAGAACGGTGTGATGGTCCAATTTCCTAGGGGCATTTAATGGCGCCGCCTAATAAATGTAGATGGCGCATGGTTTTCCGTTGATTGACCTTCCCCGCGCCCCAACGGTTAGTCCCTGGGGGAGGTTATAAATACCTCTCCCCTCCATCGTAGGTATGATCAAAACAGGGGTGGCCCATTGGCCCTCAGAGGTGTCTGCTTCGGCGGACGCCTGTCTTTTGCTAATACAGCGTCGGAGAGGTGGTTACTCTGCCGCCCGGATCTTCTCTTGGATCTGATGGACCTTGATACGGCAGCCAGATCCAGGGGAGATCAGGGCGAGAGGGGTAACGGCTGAGATCCGTGCTGGTGGAAGAGGAGCCTCGGATGGGTGGTGGTTTTATCGTCTGGATCCCTTTTCGGGTCAGACTACCCTGTCATGGATGTTTGGCCCGGGAGAGATCCGGACGAAAAGATGCACCAACCGTATTCCGGTCTTGATAGGGCTGCAGGCGATGGCGGTTTCTGTCCCACCCTCGAACTGTTCGGGGTTTCGGCTGCCGAAGCTGTAAGTCCCGGGCTGCTCGAGGGTGAGAGGGGAACTGGTCGAGCGCTGGAGCCCGGGGCGTCTGTCATATGACGGCGCCTTAAACCTTAAGTAAAAATGTTTTCTCCGTCGCATATTCCATCCGAACCGACCCCAGAGTTGGGCTGTCAGTCTGGCGTCTGATGACGTCCTCCGCACAGGTTTCGAGGACGCGGCGCGATTTTCCAGGCGGCAGTTGTGCGTCAATCAGTGAATAGTAATCGCGGAAGTCGAGGAGTCGTTCTTCTCTTATATAAGTATTCCTCCCTTTTTCCCTTTTCGCCCACTTCAATCTCGCTGCTTTCTTCTTCAAAAAATCTCCCTACCCTTCAGCGATTGTTCTTGCAGTTTGCCGTACTCGGCTCGCCCTCCCGAAGCGGTCCCAGGTTAGTTTGGTAAGTTTGTTTTAGCTTTAGGCACAGATGGATAGGGCTCAGTCCGGCTCGTCGGCGTCGTCGTCCAGGGGGGAAGTAAAGCCTGACTCTCCGTCGACGTCGTGGGAAGAGCCCGTGTTCGAGGAGGAGTCGGTGCCCGTTGTGGGTCCTACTGGCTTGGTTTCTTTGGAGGACTCAGTAGGTGAGGGGGAAGCGGTACACAAGACGAGGCTGTTGCGCTCCCGACGTCCCTTCGTGGTGGAGAGTAGCGGGTCGGAGGGAGCCGGCGACAGTTCGGCCGGCATTCGCGTGCTGGAGTTATCTTCCGATGAGGAGAGAGGCGAGGGTGATATAGCGAGGAGATCCACCGTTCAAGGTCGAGGACCGTCGGAGCGAGTCAAGAAGGAGAAGAGGGCCCCAAGAAAGCCGGGGTCGAGGACCGGCGGTTCGAGCCAGGCGCCTGTTTTCCGTAATTTGATGACGGGTTCGCCCGTTCAGCCGAAGCATTTCCGTCAGTATCCCGACGACCTTTCTGACCGGGAGCTCTTCGGAGTGCGACCCTCTTCGCCGGGCCAGAGAAGGGTGATGATGGACGCGATCTCGACCGTTTTGGAGGACGGGGATTTGGAGGTCCTGCAGCTGGCGTATCATATAGGGCCTGGTTACGAACAGCTGATGCCGAGCTCTACTCTGTGCCCCACCGATCCCTTATCAGCTTGGTACTGTGTCTTCCCAGTGGACGCTTTCATCTCTGGCCTGAGGTTGCCCATCCACCTGTTCGTTAGGGACGTGTTGAACTGGGCCTCCTTGGCGTCCATGCAGTACGGGCTGAACTCTTGGAAGCAGATTATCTGCTTTGTGCTGATGTGCGAGGAACAGCAAATACCCCTGCGGCTGAATGTGTTCCGCGCGATGTTGATGGTCAGCTCGTCGGCCGAAGGTGTATACTATATCTCTCCCCGGAGTGGGGGGAAGGTCGTTCGCAACCACCCGGATTCCATCAAGGGATGGAAGGAGAAATATTTGGTGATCCGGAGTGAAGAGCCATGGGACATTCCCACTCAATGGAACCACTCCAAGCCGAACTACCAAACGCCGAGGCAGGGGGATCTGTCGGCCGACGAACGGGGGTTTGTCGAGCGCCTCCGTCAGTCACCTAGTATTGATTGGACGGAGGTGACGGAGACCAATTTGGCGAGCGCTGGACTGAGCCCAGCCGTTATGTGTATGTAGTTGTTTCTTTTCTCTTGGTCCTTTCTTGCTTTCTTGCTCATTGCTCTTAATGGTTCTTCCCGTAGGTATGGACGAGGCGTCGATCAAGGCAAAGAGGCTCGCCATGAGGAAGGAGAAGGCTGAGAAGGAGGCGGCGAAGAGGCCGAGGGGGTCGTCCCTAATCATCTCGGAGGTCCAACTCGAGCCGAGGACCAAGAGGGGTTGCTCGGAGACGAGCAAGGGTGCGACTGCTTCGAAGGGTCCGGGCCTAGCGGGGGCCCCTGTTCTTGACAAGGGGAAAGGTCCCTGGGTCGAGGCCGAGGAAGAGGATCCGGTGGTGGAGTTGTTGCGGCAGCGGTGGGCTCCGGACTGGTCGGTTCGGATGGGGGACCGCCTGACAGAGGAGGCCCAAGCCGTCGAAGTGGTGGAAAAGCTGGCAACCCCTAGCGATCGCAAGGCGATGGAGGGCGAGCCCGTGGAGGTGGCGTTCGCACGCCTGGCGCAGGCCACTGTACAGGTAAGTCTGTCGACCCTGTCCCTCCTTGTTGATTGCCGTGCGGAGGCCTGATCTCTATCTGCCGTTGGCTGTAGGCTTGCATACAGGGGGCCAACATAAAGAACCTGTACGAGGCGTCCCTGGCCCAAGAGCGAGCTCGGGCGGAAAAGAGCGAGCTAGAGATGAAGGAGATGCGGATCGAACTCGAGGGTTCGCATAAGAGGGAGCAGCAGCTGGAGCTTCAGCTCAAGGCCAAGGATGTGGAGTGGGAGAAGAAGATGGCCTCCCTGAAGACGAAGTTCACCAAGGAGGCGAAGGAGGTGCTGACTACGGGCCAGCTGATGGTGATCGCGGCCCAGGACAAAAGCTATGCGAAGGCCCTCAGTCACGTGAGGCACTTCTTCCCGGCCCTCGATTTGTCCAAGTTTGAGTATGATATGGAGATCGAGGGGACGTCGAAGACTCCTGGCGAAGAAGGGCCTGCCGTCGACCCACCGGCCGACGCACCCGTAGATCCGTCCGTCGACGCGGAGATGGGTCAATGAGTTGTGTAATTTTTGTCTTTCTTTTTCTCTCCCTCGATTGTGTTTGCCTCCCGCGGACTGGCCACCGCATTTTTTTTTTGTAAGAAGCACCTGGATTTATAGTGGCAAGAAAAGTTTTTTGACCGGCCGGTTGTTTTGACCTCGGACGTTTCTGAATCTTCTTGAGAATGTGTGTTGAGTTGGCTGGTTATCTTGTAGGTCGCGGCTCTCCTCCCTGAGGTGGACTCCCGTAGTTTCCAGGTGGCGAGGCTCCGGAGTAAGGTTAAGGTCCTGGAGGCCGCGCTGGCTCGTCACCGAAGGGGGGCTCGGGACACCGATACGGCTTGTAACTTTTATCGGAATAGGTCCGCAGTCTTAAGTGCGGAGGCGCGCCGGTTGAGAAGGGCGATGCGGGATCGGGAGCTCGGCGGTGCGGACCTTAGACAGGCCGGGCCTAGTACCTTGGTGCCGAGGTCCTCTCCTGGGGGGTTACCTCGCGACGTCATTGTGGAGAAGGAGATGGAGATGCCTCGTCACAAGGCGGTGCTGGGTGCCTCGTTCTCCTCCTCCGCAGGTCGTCAGGCGGAGGGGGTTCCCTCTGCGCTGCTGCTGTTGCAGCGGACGCGACCGGATGACGCCCAGAGTTCTGTGGCTGGAGTGTCGATTGTGGCTGAGGCTAAGGAATACCACAACGAGGAGAGGGGCCCCTAGTTGCTTGGTCGGAGTACTCTTCGTCCCTCGCTGGGCCCGAGGGGCCCTGATCTTCCTGATTTGAGATGAGTGGAGCGGTCTTGTAACGGTCTTTGTTTTTCTTTCGTTTTATTTTTTCTCTTTGGAACGAAAATAAAGGGGTATGAACAAGGAATCATATTCCTTCCTCGCTCCGGCCAGTAGTGTAGCGCGAAATGTCGGAGGCAAGGTCTAGCTCCACCGTTCCGCGAGGGATCGAAGTGGGGCCTTAGGAAGGACCCTCGGTCCGGACTCGTACTGAGACTATCGAGACATTTGGGTTCGGACAAAAAAAAAGGGATTACACATGAGGGTTTACACCAAAACGGATTTACATTTAGCCGGGCCATAATCTATGCTCGTTCGGCGTCGAGGGGGAACACACCTCCCCCGACGGTGGTCATGTAGCATGATCGCGCTGCTTCTTGGCTGCCTCGGACGATGCCGACCCCTTGCGGGGTGGGGAACTTGAGCTTCAGATGGTAAGCTGAAGGCACCGCTTGTAGGGAGCACAGTCCAGGCCGGCCAAGTATGGCGTTGTAAGCCGCCTTGACGTTGACCACCATGAAGTCCATGGATTCGGTTCTCTTGACAGGAGTCGACCCGGCGGTAACGTCGAGGGTAACTATCCCTTCTATCACGACAGGGACGCCGGAGAACCCGTGCAAGGTGTACCCGGCCGGCTTGAGTTTACCTTTGGGTAACCTGAGATTTTCGAAGGCTTCGAGGAAAAGAATATTCACCGAGCTACCGTTGTCGACGAGGATCCTGCGGACTTCACAATTAGCCATGTGGAGGTTAATGACGAGGGCATCGCAGTGAGGCAAGCGAACACCTTCAAGGTCTTCCCCTGAGAAGGAGACCGGCCTTGACTGCAGTTTGGGCGAGGGGTTGTCTCTGCCAGCGTTCACCTCTCGGATGAAGGCTTTTCGGGAAGTATTTGATTCACCTCCCATCGGCCCTCCGTGGACACAGTGCAAGATGAAAGGGATATCTGCGGCTCCCTCGGAATCGGGGTCCCGACCCTGGGTCTGGTTTGGAGGAGGGTTCGGAGGCGATTGCCTCCGGTTCCTAGCGTCCCGCCGATCCCGTGGGCCTTCTCGGGTAAACTCTCGGAGGTACCCTCTGGAAATGAGCTCTTCAATTTCGTCTTTCAGGGCTCGGCATTGGTCGGTTTCATGCCCGTGATCTCTGTGGAAGCGGCAGTAAAAGCGCTGATCTCGATTCTTGTTGTTATTAGATCGGGGTGGTAGTCGGACAATACCCTTGTCTTCGATTTCCAAGAGGATGGCAGATATGTTATGCGTCAGGGGAGTGTACCTCTCGAAGCGGGGGACTGGCGGGACCTTCTTCATGGCCCCCGGGTCCCTTGGAGCTTTCTTTGGTGGTTCGACTTCCTCGGTCTTCCGCTTTCCCTTCCCGATGGCATCTCTGGCATCTTCGGGATTAAGGGCCTCTTCCGCCCTAATGTATTTCTCGACCCTATTAAGGAGGTCGGGAAAGTCGATGGGGGGTCTCTTTGCCAGAGAAGCCTTCAGCTGTCCGTGAAAGACGTTGTGCCGGAATGCCGCTGAAGCGACGCCAGGGTCGAGGGAGGAGACCGACCTTGCCTCGGCGGTGAATCTCCAGACGAACACTCTGAGTGATTCCCCCTCTATCTGCTTGAGCCCAAGTAATGAGGCGCTGGTCCTTTCGGCCTTCCGGCTAGTGACAAAATGGGCAAGAAAATTGCCCTCGAGTTGGTCGAAGGAGTAAATGGAGCCGGGGGTGAGCTTCGAGAACCACTCGCGAGCTGGACCCCGAAGGGTGGCAGGGAAGGCTCGGCAGAGCAGGGGATCCGAGGCGCTGTGAATCATCATGAGGGTTTTGAAGCCCTCCATGTGATCAGCAGGATCTCCCTCGCCATCGTAGGTCTCGAATTGAGGGGGTCGGAAATTCCGGGGTATTTCCGCTTGGAGGATGGGGGCGGAGAAGGGAGGACGGACAGGTTTGTACCCCTGAGCCGCTCTCTGACCGCCGTCCCCTATGTGATCGAGGCGATCCTCCATCTCTTGTAGGCGTCTTAGGAGTACGTCATCGTCCTCCGGCTGGATCGTCGAAGGGCGGGACGCGCTGGCTTCGGCGTCCGACCCTGTTTGGGAATGGAGGGTTTCTTCCCTGGGGGCCCGTCGGAGGGCTCCCAGAATTTCTCTTCGGAAGTCTTGGAATTCCTTATGAGTGACGGGGGCCCCCTCGACCCGGTTTAGTCGGTCCGAGGGTTGTCTTCCGACTCGGCTGAGCGCGGGTCTTCGCACCTCGGGCGGCGGTTTCGGATGGTTCGGGACCGGGTTGGAAGCGGCCCTTCCCCTGCTGCGGGTAATCTTGCGGTTGAGGATTATTCCCCGGAGGTCGGGCTGGGCTGGTCGGCCGACGCTCCTTTGGGACTCCCGAGGGGGAGCCTTGTGTTTCGACGTGCGTGGCCTGGCTTTATCAGTGGGGGGGGGGGGGGGGGGGCGAGTCCCGTTGGTTGACGGAGGAAGCAGCCCCCTTGCCTTTGGAGGCCATGAGGGTTCGGCTGTCGAGGTCTTTTGAGGGTCTGGATCGGATCGGCTTCTGGAGCAGCTGTTTCCCACAGACGGCGCCAACCTGATGCTGTTTATTTCTGGGAGACGTGTGGATGCACCAGGTGTGAGTTCGGACTCAATTTGTATTGAAGGAGAATGCCGCTCGTCTGCCGATCTTCGGTTGACCTTCTGGGACCTGCGATGAGCTCGGAAGGATGTTGAAGGCTGGGCTCGGATCGGAAGGGTCGGATCCGAGGTCTTGTGTACCTGCAGACGGTCCTGAAACACCGGGGTTTATCCCGGCGGCGGACCCTCCGACGCTCTAGTCAGTCTCTGTGAGAGAGTAGCAATAACTAGGTATATTTAAGTGGCAAAAGATTCATTACCTCAAAAGGTGGGTGTGGATCTAGTATTTATAGAGAACCCCAACCGGGTTTGGTTCCACTTGGGGGCCGGGTCTGGATCCGAAAGCCCGTGGGCCTGACGTGGCAGAAGGCCCAGGGGGTTTAGGGCGGACGTGGCAATACCAGGAGTGGTATAGGGCTGGCGTGGCGAAACCCTTGGCGGTATTTGGAGCTGATGTGGCTCATCGTGGGCCTCCTGTGCTTCTGGGGGGGATCGGAGGGCCTAGGCTGCGCCAGGTCATCCTTCTGCCCCGCCAGAGAGGGGGGACGGCCTGCGGGACTGTTCCGGATCGGACTCCGAGGGCTACTGAGGCTCGTCGGTACGAGGAGGTCAGTACCGTGAGGGCAAACACGAGGTTCGGCGCCGACCCTGGAGTGGTTCGGAGCCGAACCAGGTGGCTATCTTTACCTTTCTGAGTGGGAATTGTATTGGGCCCTGGTTGGGCCTCAGGCCATTTTTACCCTGTCACAAGGTCGCTAATCTCATATATACTAAATCGCTAGTGGGAATAGCGACAACAAACAAAAAATTCAAAATTTTTTAAAACACAGACCGCTATTTTCATTAGCGACTTTCAAAATTGAAAAGGTCCCTAATGACTAGCGGTCGCTGCTGACGTGGCACAAAGTAGTCCACAATCGTTAATAGTTTCCAAACTAGCCCATAATCGTAAATATTTTCAAAAATGGCCTATGACAGCAAAAAATTCTAAAGTGATAGTAGTTTACAGTTTTTAGGGATTGTAAAGAGTCTATAAGTACAAATTTTTGTATTTAATACCAGTTAGAGCATCCACAGTCGTTTCTTATATTTGACAAATTGTCATTTTATAGGAAATCGATCGCTGCAGTGATTTTCTATTTTGCCATTTTTTAGCAAATTTGCTATATTCGTTTCTCATATATGAGAAACAGAATAGCGATTCTTAAATTTTGAAAGACGGTACAACATATACAGTCCGGTATATGTTATACCGTCCCATTAAATTTTTTTTTAAAAAAGTGGGTTGGACGGTATGACATATACCGTCCGGTATATGTTATACCGGCCCAATTTTTTTTTATTTTTTTTATTATTTTTATTTTTTTTTCAATTCAACGGTCAGATTTAGTCCAAAAAAAAGAAAGAAAGAAAAAAAGAAAGAAAAGAAAATGGTGGGACGGTATAACATATACCGGCCTATACCGGCTGACCATTTTATAATTAATATAGTTTAATAGGTTTAGTGGGTAGGTTAGGTGTAGTTAAATAGGTTTAGTTTGTGTTTAATTAGGTTTAGTTGTTATTATATTATTTATTTTATCTAATTAATATAGTTTAATAGTTAATAAGTAATTAACTTTTTTTAATTTATTTTTAAAGGATGAGACGGTATAACATATACCGTCGCTCGCTTATTTTCTAAAAAATGAGAAACATATAGCAAACGACCACTGCAGCAAACATCTCTATTTGCTATTACTGTAGCTGTCATTTTTTAACGTATGAAAAAAACGACTGTGGATGCTCTTACAACGGCAAAAAGAAAATGTTGAACGAAGTTAGAATCTATAAGTCTACAATGAACGGACTTTTATTGTAAACTGTTGATGAAGCTAGAAAATGATCAACAACATTATTCCTTCGCAATATTGTGGTAGTATGAGAAAAATGTCACTATATAACTTGACACACAAAAGTATAAAATTTACGTATAAGTCAGTTTCATCACAAAAGTTCAGGGAATATTGATATTTGCTGGTACTAACTTGTACATATAACTGCAGTTACAATTACGAAATCTATTGTGGTTTATTCCAATTTTATTGACTTTGCATTTGAACAGCGATCTGTAATCCCTTAAATGAATATCACTAATTCACTGAAGGGCTCACCTAAGTATACTTGTTCAAAAATTAATATCACTATTAATGGTCAGAAAGTGAATGGATTTATTGTTTTCTGCTAAGAAGAACATCCGCGTTGATGGTTTTTGTTTTTGTTTTTTGTCTTCCTGTCTTTTGTAATTTCACATGCAAAGCATAATTTTATAATTTCAGTTTTGAGGCTGGCAGGACATAAAGAAATGGTAGTAGGACAAAAGTGCAGGGAATTTGGCTTATTAAAGTATAAACCTTGTCCAGATTATTATAATTACAAACCTAACAGTGGTGTTCGTTTTTTATATTTAACTTCTCTGTCTCAAAAGTTAAAAAGATAAATTTCATATAACCCTGCTGAAGTTTATATCTTAGAAAATTTACTCTGATAAAGTTTTTTTTGTTGCAAATCTTAGAAAATTTACTCTGATAAAGTTTTTTTTGTTGCAAATTAAGGCTACCACTGTCAGTTTTTTTTGAGCAATTTTTTTAAGCACGTATCGCTGTTTCTCTTTGCAATGAACAAATTACTCCTCATCATCATCATCATCATTATTATTATTTATTGTCATATAATTAGAAAATAAATTTCATAATTTGATATAATTGAGAAATTTGAGGGAGGAGAATGAGAGGATGGTGGTGATTGGTTGGAGGTGGGTGGGGTGTGGGGTACTGGTTAGGGATTTGAGGGAGGAGGAGGTGATGGTGTTGATTGTTGTCTGAATTTAAGGGAGAAGAAGAAGAGGGTGGAGAAGGGGGTGAGAGATTTATTGAAGGTGAGGTAGGTGGTGGTTGGTCAGAGGTAAGCGAAGGTGAGAGATTTAAGGAGGGGGAGATGTGGGGGATTCGAGGGAGGAGAAGGTGGTGGTGGTTGGTCGGAAGTGGGGAGAGGTGACAGGATTTTTTTTTTTTTTTTTTTGTTTTTTTTGGGGGGGGGGGATTCAAGGGAGGAGGAGGAGGTGGTAGTGGTGGGTTTGATTTGAGGGGACAAGGAGGATGTCTGTGGTGGTGGTGGTATTGGGATTGGGGCGTCAACCAATACCCGTTGTCGCAGCGGAACTAATTGAGCAATGAGAAAGTCAAAGTAGATGAGATGAATAAATTGAGCAAGCAAGTAGATCCACCAAACTAACACAAACACACTGATGATTTATCCTGGTTAGCTTTTGCTTAATTCGGTGGGAAATACAAGGAGATCTGATATTCAACTAAAAGAGATTAAAAGGAGTTATTGATTCACTAAATACAAGGAATTAAACTCACCCACCAAGAACTATCTCTCTCTCGAGCCTCTCTTTGCAATGGAGAAAAGAATCTATAAAGTACTCTCTTTCATATCGGAGGAGTTCACAATATATATAGAAGAATAGAGAGAAATCTAGGTATAATCTTGATTCTCAGTCGTCCGATATAATCTGGAAAAGAAGTAACTGAATAGGAGCCGCACGATCTAACTTGGAGTTGAAGATTGGGCTAAAACGACATAAAAAATCGAAGCCCAAAAATATACACAGCACCGCGGTCGGTCGACCGTCCAACAAGACCGGTCGACCGTACCTCTCTCGGTCAATCCTTGTACTACGAGCGGTCGGGGGGTGCGGTCGACCGCAACTTGGGACAGTCGTCCGCAACTATGCCTGCACCTTGTTGCTGTTGTTTTCTTCTTCTACTCACTTCGACGCTTCGACCTTCGTGCTTCTTCTTACCTTATTCTAATCTGAACAACGAGTATTCAAGACACAATCCTAACAGGTGGTGATAGTTGGAGTGAATATTAGTGAAGTATTGATGAACTTAAAATTAAAATTAATAATAAGATTAAAATTAAAATTAAAGATGATATTAAAATTTAAATTAATGATGTGATTAAAACTAATAATTGATTTAAAATTAATGATGATAAATGAGGGATAAAAAAAACAGACGAGGGACGATGACGATGGACATTGTAATTTAGTAATTAATCTGAACCAATAGGGATATTTTAGATACTAGTTGGAATTGAACCGTGCACCAAGTGCATGTTGTATAGGTAAAACCATAATGGAGAAATAAATTTTCTCAAAATAAGATAAGGCATTACAAGTAGTTACAATTTAGACTACAAAAAAAAATGGAAAAAAATATCTATATGTTTGTTGCCGCTGAAATCGTTGTGGGGGCAAACAGATAGATTTGTGGATTCTTGGGATGTTGAATAGTCAAACCTGAAGCCTTTCCGCCGGGATTTGACTGTGATCTCCCGCCGTTGACCTGCAAAAAGTGCGAAGCACCGGGGTTGATCCCGGCGACGCACCCTCTGACGCTTAAGTCAGTAATAAGAAGATTAAGAATGAGCTTTGATTGGCAAAACAATGATTACCTGCTAACAGTGGGGGATGGGGGGTATTTATAGCCACCTTAGGGACCAGTTTCGGGATAAATCTCTACTTCCCAGTGGATGGATATAAGGGATCAGGACCGTTGATTAAGTATAATCGTAAACCCTAATTCTATCCAGCTGGACCGGGTTTCATGTGGGTTGGAACCCGCACCCAGTTGAGATGGATCCGTTCGTGGGTTATTGGGCCTTTGGAAAAAAAGATCCGGTACCCATTTCAGACCCGTTTGTAGGTAAAATTACCATTTTACCCCCGAGCTTTAAGATTCGTGGCCTCTTTGGACGGTTCCAGTTTAACTCTACTTTTAGCCATATCACGAGCCCCCCACTCCCGAAGACTGAGTTTGATTAGCCTTTGAGGAGTAGTTTTACTGTTTTAATGGCTTGCGGAGTTGTACCGGAGTCTAAATAAAGGGTGTCGAATCATTATGTGGGGCATTATAGTGATTTTTGGAGTTGGTTACACGCTCAAGGTTGTTCTTGAGCGATCTTGGACTTTTGGTGATTTTTCTTAATTTTCATTTATTTTTCAGACTATTTATTTAATTTCGCGAAGCAGTGATTTATTGTTCGGGGACCTTAATTAATTATTCCAAACAATAATTATTTACACGGGGGCTCAAAAATATTTTCCCGAATTTATAATTATTTTTTATAATTTTAAATTAATTTTCCTGAATTTTAAATTATTTTTCGCAATTTTTAAATAATTAACTCGAATCTAATAATAAAAAATTAATTTTTAATTCAATTTATGACGTAGCACGATCTGGGCCTTCCATCAGCAACTGGCGCGAATTCCTGAGAGATCGGATGGTCGGAGTGGCTCGGTGGCACTTTTCTCCGTTTGCAAAGGTCGGTGCCCCGGTTGCTCGGTAGCTCGGCGTGGCAAGAGCTGCCGAGCTACGTTGCTGAATCTGGACCACTCATCAGCTGAGTGCGCGAATATCGGAGTGATCGGATGGTCGGAGTGGCTCGGCGGCACTTTTCTCCGCTTACGGAGATCGGTGCCCCAGTAGCTCGGTCAACCCTCCTCGGTAGCTCGGTAGCTCAGCACGTCATGAGCTGCCGAGCTACGTGGCTGAATCTGGAGCGTCCATCATGGCGCGAATCACGAGGATAGGGGCTCAGATCACGAGAAAATGCTATCTTGTCGTTTTGTTGGCGTGGCGTGACCTGAGCCGCTCATCATTTTCTGGCGGGACTATTGAAACGATCTGACGGTTAAGGTAGTTCGGCAGTCATTTTTCGTCAAATGTGAGGGTCAGTGCATCGGTAGCTCGGCCATAGCTGCTCGGTAGCTCAGTAGCTCGGCCTTAGCTCCTTGGTAGCTCGACAGATTGCCTCGGTGGCTCGGCAGCTCGGGACGAGCCGTTGGGCCGCGTGGCTGGATCTGGAGCGTATATCATGGTGCGAATCACGAGGTTAGGGGTTCAGATCACGAGAAAATGTTATCTTGTCGTTTTGTGGGCGTGGCGTGATCTGAGTTGCTTATCATGTTTCGACACGAATTTTGAGACAATTTGACGGTAGGAGTTGCTCAGCAGCATTTTTTCTCCAAATGTGGAGGTCGGTGCCCTAGTAGCTCGACAGAGTGCCTCGGTGGTTCGGCTCATGACGAGCTGTTGAGCCATGTGTCTGGATCTGGGGCGTCCATCATGGCGCGAATCACGAGGTTAGGGTTCAGATCATGAAAAAATGTCATCTTATCATTTTGTGGGCGTGGCGTGATCTGAGACGCTCATCATGTTTCGACACAAATTTTGAGACAATCTGGCGGTAGGAGTTGCTCGGCAGCATTTTTTCTCCAAATGTGGAGGTCGGTGCCCCGGTAGCTCGGCAGAGTGCCTCGGTGGTTTGGCTCATGACGAGCTGTTGAGCCACGTGTCTGGATCTGGGGCGTCCATCATGGCGCGAATCACGAGGTTAGGGGTTCAGATCACGAGAAAACGTTATCTTGTCGTTTTGTGTGCGTTGCGTGATCTGAGTCGCTCATCATGTTTTGACACGAATTTTGAGACAATCTGATGGTAGGAGTTGCTCAGCGGCATTTTTCTCCAAATGTGGAGGTCGGTGCCCCGATAGCTCGACAGAGTGCCACAGTGGTTCGGCTCATGACGAGCTGTTGAGCCATGTGTCTGGATCTGGGGCGTCCATCATGGCGCGAATCACGAGGTTAGGGGTTCAGATCACGAGAAAATGTTATCTTGTCGTTTTGTAGGCGTAGCGTGATCTGAGCCGCTCTTCATGTTTTGACACGAATTTTAAGACAATCTGACTGTACGAGTTGCTCGGCGGCATTTTTCTCCAAATGTGGAGGTCGGTGCCCCGGTAGCTCGGCAGAGTGCCTCGGTGGCTTGGCTCATGAAGAGCTGTTGAGCCACGTGTCTGGATCTGGGGCATCCGTCATGGCACGGATCTCGAGGTTAGGGATTCAGATCACGAGAAAATGTTATCTTGTCGTTTTGTGGGCGTGGCGTGATCTGAGCTGCTCATCATGTTTCGACACGAATTTAAGACAATTTGACGATAGGAGTTGTTAGGCGGCATTTTTCTCCAAATGTGGAGGTCGGTGCCCCGGTAGCTCGGCAGAGTGCCTCGGTGGCTCGGCTCATGACGAGCCGTTGAGCTGAGTGGCCAAGGCCAAACCGCTGCAATCGTCGCTTCTATTTATTCCGTCGTTTAGCCTTCCTTAATGGGCCCCCAAGCATTACAAAAGCCCAACAGTCGCCTCTTTGGTTATAAGTTCTCAGCCCCCTTACTTCTTATCTCATTCTTTCACTTTTAACTTCTTAAAACTTACTTTCGCTCTCGAGTTGCTCTGTTAGCGGAAATTTGAGCTCAAGGGTGGTTGTGCTAGCCGTCGCGAAGGCCAGGCGATTTTCGACGAAGTTTCTCCGACCGTAAACGTCACATCAAGGTCAGTTTATTTAACCTTATATATATATTCTACGAGATGTCACGAGTATCCTCGGGTAGTGAGGCATCTTCCTCGGGGGAGTCGAAGCAACGAGGAAGGGAGAGAAGTGGCGAGCAGACGGAAGGGGAAGGAGTTAGTAGGGTCGTCTGCATCTGAGGAGAAGGGGAAGGTAATGGCTCGGTCGTCAATCGTTGAGACGGTGGTGGAGACGGCGAGAGGAGCAGGCGAGTTGGGTCGACTGTCGACCGTGTTGTTCGGCCAGGGGGGATAAGGCAGTACAGCGGCGAGCTTGATGAACACAATATTATTCACATTTAGGAGCAATAATCTTAATGCAATTAGACATTTGAAGGCTATATATGTGGTATTTAACTTTTATTTTCTCTTTTCCATAGGAAACAGCCTAAAACAGAGAAACGAAGCAGATTCAGGATTTTAAGGATGATACACGGAAAACTGCAGATCATCGGTCGACTGGTCCCTTACAACAGGCGACTGGCCAGAGAAGGTTATTTTCCACAGCCGCTCGACACAGTCGACTGGTTCGAAGACAAGTCGACTGGTAGGCGACAGAGTTAAAAGATAAGATATTTGAAGATTCATCCAAATCTAATCCAAATCAGAACAGAAAAGGAAGAATAGAAGAAAAGAGAAAGAAATAATACGCAGAGCAACGAGGGAGGAAATATATAAAAGAAAAGGACTTTTCTATAAAAAGAAGAGTGCAAACCCTAATTCTCTAGCCGTGATCTATAAATACCAACCAAGAAGCATTATTCGGCTCTCTCTCTCACGCTCCTCCGCACACACCATCAGCCGGATCACAAGAGTTTCTGGAACGCCAAGTCATCAACAAAGAGCAGTACTATATCAGCATAGAAGAAGGAGAAAGGAGATCAAGTACTAAGAAGAAACGGCCGGTCGACTGTGCGACAGCCAGGCGACTCATCTGGCCGAACTACATCAGTTTATTCCTTCTCTTTCTAATTCTTTTATGTTAATCATGTATTCGAACTTGTTGATCAATAAAAGTCTTATTATGTGGAACTAATTTCATAGTTTGGTAGATTGAAGCCGTAGTTATGTAATGCTAAGTTCTTCTGAATGTCACTCTTTTACTTATTGATTAAACCTGATTGAACGAATAAAAATTTACATGAATCAAACTTGTTCAGACGTTCTAAGGACAATCGACTGAAGTGACAGCCAGTCGACTGACATACAAACTTGAGATTATCAAGTTGTGCAGTGTAGATCTGAATCTGTTATATGAGCATATTGAGACGACCCGTATCTCGTGCTCGTAACTTGTAACACAGGAGTCCTTAGGGGTTCTTGGTTTAATCAACTTGAGGGATCTAGATCTGATACCAATTTCTAAAACCTTGAGTGTTTGTTCGTTTCCACTGTTCTTATGTTCTCTTTAAGTGCAACTTAGTAGATACCATGCTAAATACTTAAGGAAAGAAACGAATTAGAGTAGATACCATGCCTAATTCTTGGCTTAGGGAAACATTACTTTAGGGAATAATCACAGATTGAGTTTGAATTTGATTTTGACATGTGAAAGCTGGGTAAGATTGAATATAAGATTTTATGATTATTAATACTTGATTGAATTTATTTTGAAATGCACACAAGGGTGTGAGTGATGAAATTGATAAAGAGATCGAATTGAATTGTTCTCATGTTATGAGATTATAAAAGAAATGTTTTTGAGAAAGAACTTGTGAACAAAGGAAATGGAAATGATTAATTGAGATTGATTATGAATCATTGTTGATCTCTAGAAAGAGATAGTTGTTGGAATCTAGAGGCTAGGCGAGACCCTAGTGACCGGCAGTTTTATTTATTGATTTGAGAGCTAACCGTTGAGGGTTGAACGTCTCTTGAGAAGTAGCCAGGTAGGCTGACTATCTTTGTTGTTTTGATTTAAGTCCGGTAGGGTAAGCTAGCTCTAGGTTGTGATGATTTTCTTTTAAACAAACATTGTAAGGATTAGATACATAGTGAAGATGTGATGAAAGTAAGAGAAAAATATGAGTATGAGGGCCATCGGATTGGCGGTGTGAGAGTGATCCACAGACTGTCTGCTTGATGCGTCATGACATGGCGTGGGCACTACTCCAGAATTATCGTCCCAGTGGTGACGCTTGTGGGGTATTTGGTGACTGCGGGTGGTACCATTGTTCCATGGCGGAGGCTGAATTATCCGTAGTCTGCCTGCTCGATGCGTCGTGTTAGTGCGTGGGATTCCCCTCCAGACTGCCTGGACATGGGCTCGTAGATCATAGAACATCTAGGATACTTACCGTAGTTACAGTAGTAGATTAAGTGATGGCGATTGAACCCTATAAGATGAAGAACGATTAAGGGCTTGCCCTCGGACCTATGTAGTATGGGATGCATAGAATCCGAATAAGTGCGCATTAGTGTCATGTAATATAAATAATTGCATTAAGGACTAAGTGCACCGCACAACACGACATCTATAGGATAATCCCTTGTAGCTCTGTTTGTGATCAAGTTTGTATTTGCTAAAGTATTTAAGAATCGTTATACTGTTTCCGGCATAGAGAGGATGGTCGTGTATAATATTTCGTCAGTTGTAAGCAACCGACGTGCCCAGAGTTTTATATACAGGATTTGGAGTTACATGAAGATATAAAGATGATTGATGTTGTTGATTACTTAAATGTTAAAGTTGTAACAATTGTATATTTATTATTTTTGTATTTTATTTATTCCGCTGCGTATTGATGTAAAAGACTCTGATGTAATTACTGTTATAATAAAAATTTTAAATTTCTTGTAAAATTGTACGAAAGAAGCGTAAAGATCATGTGGAATCTCGAATTCAGTTGAATTTGAAATTCGGGGTGTTACATCGACGGGTTGGAAACCCAAATTAGATGACCCCAGGTCGACCCGCTTAGACTCGCGGGTTCGACCCGAACCCGAACCGTATCTTTACGAGCCAGGTTTTGGAGAGCGGGTCATGAGTCAGCCTGGCCCGGTTGCCAACCCTACGCCATTAGAATAATAAAACTACTCCTCAAAGGCTGTTAAACTCAGTCTTCGGGAGTCGGAGGCTTGTGATATGGCTAAAAATTGTATTAAATTGGGACCGTTCAAATCGGGCACGAATCTTAAAGCTCTCAGGGGTAAAACGGTAATTTCACGTACAAACGGCTCTAAACTGGGAACTGGGTCTTTCTTCAAAGCCCAATAATCCAAAAACGGATCTGTCCTTTTGGGTATGGGTGGCAGTGTAACGCCCCAATTAATTTTTTTATTTTTTTTTTGAATCCAAAATCAATTCTTTCAATTTCTATATCACTTTAAACATAAACTAAGATAAATATATTTCAAATAAAATTTTGGCAGAGTTTTCCCTGAAATTTCTGCCCTGAAACACAAAAAGCTTACGGAATTCTGCTCTAAATTGCGTAGCTCACATCACATGCAATAATATCATGGGCTCCTCAGGCCAAAATGAGCAGAATCACACAGGCAATATAATATCATGCTCTGGGGGCCAAACTCATAATAGAATATCCAATATCAAATAAAAACCATAAATTTCTTTGAAAACGAGGTAAAATTTTTAGAAAAACCTTTGTAAAACTTACCATAGGGCCCGATACACCACAATGAGATGGGTATGGGTCACAACCACCACATACTACTCCACACTATACTCATCATCATCATATACATGCTTATACATCTAAAATACAATTTAAACCATACATTCCACTATTCACATAACTGAACTTATACATAAAATTTAAAGTAAAAGGCTACACTCAACGAAATCTACGCCTCACCTCTGCACTGCTGAGGACCTGTAACAGTAGGGGCCCAGGGTAGTCCGGGGACTCCCTAACCCCCCAAACACTAAGGGGTTAGCAATTTCTGGTGTGAGTATAATTTACTAAACTAATAAATAAATTAATTTATATAAAGAAAATATCTTAAACTTACGAATATCAAGATAAGAAGATTCAACCTGAAATCTGCACATAAAACGTCACACATACAAATATCAAAGTATTCTGCAACCCTGTATCCATTTGTATAAATCCATAACTTCACTATATGCATCATGATAATCTCACGTATAACTTTATTTTACACTCACATAATCTTATACCACCCTTACACACTTTCTTTATTTCTTGTTCTCCCTTCCATACCACAATTTCCCGAACTATTCACATCAATTTCTCACATAGAATTCCTTTATGGTAATCTCAGATACCCCGCATCCTATCACCTCATGTAGATAATTTCTTCACATCACCGATTCTTTATTTACATAAATAATCACTTAATGTCACTACCACATTTTCTTCATACAATTCAACCACGTATTTTATTTATCATTCCTTTTCATTTATACATACGACTCATATTCTTTCCTACTTATCTCGTAACATTATTTCACATTCATTCCACTTTAAATCATCTTATTCATTTTCATCGTATCACCCTTTATGCATTCATTTTAATCGCATAACCTTCCCCATGTTTAGTCTCATAATAACATATTCACCCCACGTATCATCACATTATTCTGTCTCACAATACCACATTGGTTCAATCTATAACAGCAGGTTCATCCAATTTCGTGATATCACACTTAACCATAATTTACAACACATCTCGTAACACATTAACTTTCATTCTCATATTACATAACACCGCATTCATTCATTTCTTATAATACATATCATCATGTCTCATAATCCCTTACTTTTACTCTCATCATACATTATAACTATCTTCTTTACACTCTCAGTACATCATCATACTCATCATCAAACTCATCATTGTTATAACTTACCTTCATTTTCCCTTATAACACATATATCAATTAACTTCACTTTTTATTTCCAACCCACAATACCGGCATCATATTAACAACTCACCCATTCATCCTGAAAGTTGTGCCAAGGCAGGTAGTTCCCACCATTTCCACAAAAATAGCGAGCAAGTAGTTCCTTGACACACTTCCAAGGTACAACAAACTCATAACACAACATATTTTTCTTTAATAATCATTTTCGTGACCACTCTCGCATTATATCTTCACTTTCATTTATAAGATGCATAATGCATTTCTCTACTTCCCGTATTCATTACCATAACACAATTTCTTCATTTTCATTTCACAACACAAAGTATTCTACTTTTCATTTTTCATCGCATAATACAATTCACATTAACTCTTATTCTTTTTAGATAATACACTGCACTCCAAACATAGTTTGGGTAGTATACACCGCACCCCAAAGCCGATAGCTTAGGTAGTCATCGCTGCACCCCAAGTAGAACTTGGGTGATAACTCATCACATCTTAAGCCAATAGGTCAATTATTAATTTACTTTAACTCTATTCATCTAATACTATATCATATATATTATCTTACTTTGCTTCTCATGTTTAATCACACGCTTCCTTTTACCAATCATTTTTACTTGCATACTCATGAATCACATTCTTTCATGCTCTTCATCATATACTCATTTTCTTTCACTAATTCATTTCCACCCATACACTTACTTCACCATTTCATTTCATTTTACACCAGATACTTTCTTCTCTTTCTCAGTCACATTCTATATCATATTCAATTTACCCCAGGTCTATCCTACAGTATCAACTCTATCTCAGGTCTACCCGGAGGTATCATATCTCTCTCCGGTCTATCCCGAGGTATCTGCTCTCCCAGTTCTATCCTGGGGTATCAACTCTCTCTCAGGTCTACCCTGAGGTATCATATCTCTCTCCGGTCTATCCGGAGATATCTGCTCTCCCAGGTCTATCCTGGGGTATCAACTCTCTCTCAGGTCTACCCTGAGGTATGATATCTCTCTCCGGTCTATCCGGAGGTATCTGCTCTCCCAGGTCTATCCTAGGGAATCAACTCTCTGTCAGGTCTACCCTGAAGTATCATATCTCTCTCCGGTCTATCCGGAGGTATCTGCTCTCCCAGATCTATCCTGGGGAATCAACTCTCTTTCAGGTCTACCCTGAGGTATCATATCTCTCTCCGGTCTATCCGGAGGTATCTGCTCTCTCAGGTCTATCCTAGGGAATCAACTCTCTCTCAGGTCTACCCTGAGGTATCATATCTCTCTTCGGTCTATCCGGAGGTATCTGCTCTCCCAGGTTTATCCTGGGGAATCAACTCTCTCTCAGGTCTACCCTGAGGTATCATATCTCTCTCCGGTCTATCCGGAGATATCTGCTCTCTCAGGTCTATCCTAGGGAATCAACTCTCTCTCAGGTCTACCTTGAGGTATCATATCTCTGTCCGGTCTATCCGGAGGTATCTGCTCTCCCGGGTCTATCCTGGGGAATCAACTCTAGTCAACCGAAATTATTGCTATTAACATTTTCTTTTCATATTAACATCACCCTTTATCATCATAACATCTCATCTTTCATTTGAACTTACTAACACATAAACAATGATCACCATCCCATTTACCCTTTCAATGCATCACATAAAAGAAATATCATTGTAATTAGCATATAGAATCATCACATCATATTATGGCACACCACAACTGTACTGTATTATTTATTTTATCATTAACTCACACATCATGAATATACCGTACTATTTATTATTTCATTCTCACTATATGGGTAGCGATCCGGTGAGAACCGTTCTCACGATAAGCTTCGTGAGAACTTCACGCCTATCCATACTATGGATAATCCGAACCGTTCACATTGTTTAACACAACTAAATTAGTCTAGAAATATAAAATCAAGTCATTTGATATTCATTTGTCCATGCATCACGTCACTATAAAAAAAATGATTTTTCAGCCACACAATTTGTAACACTTCAATGCATGGGCAAACGAATTTCAAATGACTTGATTTCTCATACATAGACTAATTGAGTCATGTAGATCAAAATGAACGGTTCAGATCTTTCAACAAATGTGGGAAACAAAAGTTCTCACGTGGTTCTCACCAAAAGAGTTCTCACCTGATCATTTCCCTATATATATATACACACACACACACACACACACACACACACACACACACATTACCATCACACTGAATATTCAAAATCACATCAATTCACCATATACCAACATCCTTATATACATATAACTCATCCCCATATATATAACTAATCCATCGTCTATAAACTTATATCAATACACGAGAGACGAGTATTTAATCGTCACATTGCATACCAACACCGAACACTAATTTCCCTTTACACATACACCTTATTCCGGGATTCATATCAATTATTCAGATTATACTAAAATTTTCTTAAAACAACAGATACATAAATACCTTCATACTCACCTAACCGTCCGGGAAGACTCGAAGCATCACTTCTCCATCCCGCACCCAAAGTCTCTTACGTCTCCTTCCCGAAATCCTTTCGAAAATCCGATGCTACCACGATGTAGAGCACCCTCCAATTAGCCATCCTCTCGATTTAATTTAAAAATAATGGACAAATGGATCGGATTTGGGATGGGGGAAAACCAACCGAATGGGTTTCGGTGGCTTCTTGCGATCGGGAACGGATGAAGAGAAAGAAAAGAAGGGGGGGGGGGAAGGAGGAGAGAAGGGGGTTTTTAGTAAAATAAATAAATAAATAATTAGGAGTATTACATATAAGCCCCCAATCTCAAAAATATTTCAAATAAGCCCCCAACTCTTACACTTCAAAAATACTAACAATGTAAAATACATAAAATTGTCTCATAAAATCCTCCAACAGTAGAAAATAAAGTAGACAATATTTCTCCACATAAAACTCAACTCATAACCCCTAATATATCAATAACACCAATCTAACACAAATATCCATACCAATATCCATATTTAAATGAAATATATCAAAAATAATTTTCACCACTCCAAATATATAAAAACAGGTATTTTCGGTATTTTACAAATTCGAGGTGTTACAGACAGCCCATCACAAAACCAGCCCAGGTCATTTAAAGATTAATTCAAATTCATGGTTATCTCTAAGAGACGGCTTAAACCAAATCTCTTATCATGCAACGATTTAAACTCTACATCTTATCCAATAACACCGGGACATAGGGATAAATGATTATCTCTAAACTGTCTCTAAGGAGACTATAAATACCCCTCTCCCCCACCATAAGAAACGTAATCAATCTTTTTCCATATAAAGCTCTTTCATAATCTTCCTGATTACTGACAATAGCATCGCAGGGTTCATCGCCGGGATCCATCCCGGTGAATCGAACTTTTTGTAGGTTAACGGCAGTGACAAGAAACCAGTCAAACGCCGGTGAAAGTTAACAAGTTTTTCTTTATTTTTTCCAAAAAAAATCCACAAATTCATCTGTTTGCTCCCACACTAAAATTAGCAGCAATAAGAACCATTGATAAATTTATTATTATCCTGCATCTTGTGTATAGTATGAAATGTTGGATACTCAAAGTCATCATTAATACTCAAAGTCACAATTATTATTATACTAGTTTGGTTTGGGTTTATATTGTTAGTAAGGAGAAATAACTTACAATGGCTTCAGATTGGAAGGGTTCGACCCTGAGAAAACATCAGCTTATGTAAGCCAGGATGACCTTCATATTCCTGAGATGACAGTAAAGGAGACAGGATTTTGGATTTCTAGGTCGTGGCTTATATCTGAATGATGAGTACCTGATCCTTATCTCATTGAATTACTTGGTTTTAAGTACTGCATGTTGCTCCTAATGCATGCATTTTCCTAGAGTACATTTTTTCTATTGTAATAATTATGATGGGTTTAAAATATATACTTATGTGAATAAGAGACTGCAGGAGTCGTAATAATTAAGGTGATACACCAATATTGTCTCGACTTTACATTTTTTCATTCTTATTTTCATTTGCAGGTACTTGAAAGTGTAATAAATAATAACAAAGAAAGTGATTTTTTTTGTTAGAACTTACATTCTAATATGCTTTTGTTGTTAGAACTTACATTCTAATATGCCTTTTGTAGATAATAATAAAGAATGTGATTTTTGGATTGTGACTAGGTTTCGATCCGATCTGCAATTTGTTTACTTGACACTGGGCTAAATTTCACTATGAGAAGGATATATTCCAAAACAAAAGCTGCAAAATCTTCAAGATTGCATTTAATTTATAAGTGGAAGCACACAATTTTAACAAAATGTAATAATAATAATAAAGTATAATAAAAAAAATATGAGGTAAATATTAGCCCATAGCAGAAAGTTTTACCATAATACTTTGGAGTATATATCTCTCATTGACCTACTATTATATTCTTTTTTCCATTATAGCTTTTGGTTTATGCTCTATACTATTAGCACTAATTGAATATTGCAAGTTATTGGAACAGGGGATGATCATGGTTATGGATTAAATGGTGCATGGAAGAAATTTAGTGGAGAAAATACAACTCAGAAGCTTCTTTTGGATTTCTTACACACAAAAAAATTTGTTAGGAAGTGATCGTAGCGGTTCATATATTGTATTGATCTAAGCGATTAAAGACTGAAATCAAATAACTCAATGGGAACGTGTATTACACGTGCAATGTCTCTTTCCTCTCCCCATAAAAATATCCTAAAAAAAGCTCCATCTTTTAAGTCTCCTCCCTCGTCTTCACCACCCCCAAACCCCCGAGAATTTTTTCAGTGTTTTTCGTCGGCGATCTTCCTTATACTACCACCCCTCATTCCCATCGTCCCCCTATTACTTAATCCACTCTTTCTTGTCATCGTCAAACCCTAACCCTAATTCCCGCCATGATCCACTCCGCCATCGCGTGATCCCTGGCCGCCGCCACCTTCCCCGACCTCCCCTGACCAAACCCCATTACTGTCGTGGTTTCCAAACCCAAATCAAAACAAAAGAAAAGAAAAGAAAGAAACCAATTAAAGATCCCAACCTTAATCTCCCTGAAAGGGATCAAAAGCCTTTTCTCGATCTTGGCATCCAAGCCTAGGATTCTTGCGGCCTGTCGAAAATTGCGACTTGTTGCAACCAAAGAATTCATGGCTAGAGAGAGAGAGAGAGAATAAAAAGTGATGATTGATTGATACATATGAGAGAGATATAGGTGGGTATTTATAGATAGACAAATCAAATGGAATTTAAATGACTGCTTGTTTTTTTTTACCTCGCTAATCGACAGATTAGGGTTTGGAGGACGAGAGATTTGAGCTTCTTGGAAACCCTAGACATTGAATTGAAGGAGAGGGAAGAAGAAGACGAAAGAGAAGAGTCGGGTTATGGGATCCCCCGAGGGGGGGTCGTCATCAGGCGTCGGATGCGGGCACTACTGGCAGTAGGGCGACGCGCGGATCGAGGCAGCGGGAAGAGGTCAAGGGGGTTTGCTTCTTCTCTTCTTCTCTCTCTCTGTTTTTTTTTTAATTGGAGGTCGGGGTTCGATGGGGTTATTAGATGGGGATAGTATGTAAAGGGAGAAAGAGAGCAATTGCACGGGTAATACACGTTACAATTAAGTTATTTAATATCTCAGCTTTTAATCGCCTATATCAATACAATATATGAACGGCTATGTGTAACCCCCATTCCCGACAATAAGTATTTTCCGTGTATTTTCCATAATTTGATTTTTTTAAAAATTTATTTTGTGCTAAATTCTTTTTGGATCTTTTATTAAAATATTTTTTAATCGAAAATTTTATTCATTTCGAATAGTGGTGTATTTTGATCTTATTTTCTATATCTTATTGATCAACTATTTATATTTGAGTCGAAAACAAATATATTATTATTATTGGATTATTTTAATAAAAAAATTGTTAAACCCGAATATTATTTTGTTGTACGATTTTATTATAATAATTAATTGTTATTTCTTGATTACTCATTAAAATTCATCTATTGAATTAGTTAATTATTGTACTTGATCTGATTTTGGTTGGTGATATTTAATTTATTCTTCAAGCCCAATTTATATTTTAATGCATTTGTATTATTTATTTATCCATTTGGATTTAAATTTTTATTCATGAAATTCTTCGTTCTTCCTGATTGAGCTATTCTTGTTGATCCTAATTTCTTTTATTTGTTGTGGGTATTTTATTTGAACCCTATTGATTTAGATCTATCTCTTATTTGAATTCTAAAACCCAATTTCTATTGTTCTTCACCCAGAACTGCTGTTATTGGATCCAAAACCCTTAACCCAACACCCTAATTGCACCCTATAAATATAATTCTATTGCAAACCCTAAAGTTTGCACAAATTGAAACCTAACAGTCGTCTATTCTCTCTCCTCTCCTTTTCTCTCACCTCCCTGTTTCTCTCTTCCCGTCAGAACCCACCCCCTTTACTATGTTGTTCATCTTCCCCGGCCTACCTCCGACGACCTACTCCGTCGCCACTCCCTTCCCGTCGACACCACCGCTGCCACCACTCCCCATCACCGCCCTCCCTCACCCCGTCGACCTCCAGCACCCAACACAGCAACCCCTCCCTGTTCCGCTCTGTTTTTCGTCGACAACAACCGCCCAACCCAATCCCGAATCCCTGAGCACCACCGCCGTTCGTGCCGCCCACCGTCGTCGTCGACGTCAACTAGCGACGCCGTTAGACCTCTTACTACCGAGCTCTCTCTTTTGCTATTGATTACTGGATTTTTTTGTGCACGTATATTGCATGTGTTATTTTATGTGTTCATGGGTTCGTTGCTTCGGGATCCTCATCCCGTTATTCTTGGTATTCAATTTCGTCGTCCAAAAGGCAAGTCAATTCCTCTTGAATTGTTAATTGTATCAAATTCAAGTTTTATTGAAGCTCCGCAAGTAGATCCTATTCGTTATCATATCATTGTATTGACTATCTTTCGTTGGATTTATGGAGGGTTTACATGAGCTAACCCCAATATTCTTGACATCGTGCCTCTATTGTCTCCAAAAATTTAATCTTTCATGCATCTATGTAGTATTCATAATAGGGTTACTCATATAATCACAACACAATTAATCTATTGTAGAAATAATTGGTAGGTTATTTGTTTGATTAATCGATTGTTGTTTGGTTGATGAAAAATTAATGTATGCGTGCTCTTAATTTTATTGATCACGTTTTTATACCCATCATACTGATTATGAAGTTTATCGACCAATAAAATTGATACCCATCATGTCTAATTAATTTGTGTCATAAAAAATACCCTAAAACCTGTATATTGCTTGCTGGCTGTATGTTGTCTGCTATTTTCGACCCAGTAAATGATCTTAAAATAAATTACTTTTTGAATAAGAATTGTAGCCTTATATTTCTAGTTTCCAGAACATCTTGAATTTTTGAATTCCGAGTTGTGTAGCAAAAGTTATGCTCATTTTACTACAGCTGTGTTTTTAATTCCAAATTGTCAAATTCTTGTACGTTTCATGTTTAAACAGTAAAAAGGCTAATCAAATGATAAAGTTTTGCTCTGATAATTTCCAAACTTGTTAGTAATCATGTTTAGAAGTCTAATAAATATTTTTAATAAATTTAATATTGAGTTTTTGCTGATTCTAAAATTTTAACAACATGATGTCCAAAATTCTGTCTGAACATGAAATCTGTAAAGAATGGTGTGTTTGACCTAACTACTGTTGTCGGATTTCGAACTTTAAATATGCATTGGAACCGTGTGGAAGTCTAGTTTCTAGAATTTCTTATGGATTTAGTTTTCGAGTTCTGAAATAGCAGGAAATTATGTTTTAGTACAGACTACTCTTGCTGTCCAAAATTTCACTTTTCAATTATCATGAATTAATTGTTCCTACATTGTAGTCTTGCATGATTTAGAGTGTGTATATTGCATTGTATGATCCTAGTATCCTATTGTCACCATTCTAATTGTCCAATCCAAGTTATCGTCCTATTATTGTTACTATCGTTCACCTAATGTTTCTAAATTGCATATTGTATTGTTGCATTAATAAAATAATTAACAAACCGGGATTTAAGGTTGACACTAATAGTGGACAATATAAGGAATATACTCAGATAAGGGGCCTGTGGTTTCCTATATCGTTATCTTGTGATCTTGTGTTCGTGTGATTTTGTGATCTTGTAGCATCTTATGGATAAATTATCGTTATGGATAAAACATTGTTATCGTGCTGAGTACATAAATTATAAAATCCACCACTAAGTCTAAAAGTAACTTGTTTGTCTGTAGCAACCATATGGTAAATAAATTGGACGCATGAAGTGCTACATTAGTTAGGATTAAAATGATTAATAGACTTAAGAACCACACAATACCGACATTGCATATTGTTCCTCATTGTTCCTATTTATATCAAATATTGGCTAAGTGTTATTGTTATTGATCACAGATTATTGTTACCGAATATTGAATCATTGTTTATAGCTATCGACTATCATGATATTGATTATTGTTATCATCCTATGTTATTGATTCCTATTGATCTATTGATTCATTGTTATACCGTTATTCAATTGTTCTTTGTTTTCTCTACTTGCTGTCCATGACTTGCTTTAAGGACAATTTTTCTTCTCTTTTTAGATGAAGTGTATACAGGTAATGAAGGGGAATTGCCTGCTGGAATTGGAGAACAAACTTTCTGAAGATTTAATGCTTTCTAATTGTTTATCGTTTTATTTAACTTAATATATTGAGACTTGTTATTATTTGAGATTGGATTATTATTTTATTGGGCTTACGTCCCGAATTTTATTATTGTTCAAGATGTTAAATTATTATTATATTTGAATATTTTATATTATTTCATTCCAAGTATTATTGTTCATGAGATTATTATTATTGCATGCGCAATTATTCTGTATTGATTATATTGTTGAGTTAATCGGATAAACAACGTATGGGTGACATTAGTCATTCGCTGGGCCAATGTTATGTGCTCGAATTTCGTATTTTTAGAAAGCGGGGCGTGACACTATGATTGCCTCATGACAGTTTTTTTCTTTCAATTCTTGCTTTTATAATAGAAATAGATTTAAAACAAAAGTTAACAATGTCAGTTAGTTTAGGAAAACCAAACTTCTGTAGAGTTAATTGCAAAAAAAAAAAAAAACGTCAGTAGGGTAAATTGTCAGAGATACAAATTTTGGTAGGGTCATCAGAAATTTATCCAAGTTAGAACTCCCTTGTGTTTGACGAAATGTTTCCCATTGAAAAGCATGGCATGTTTGGTGTGGTTTGTGAGCTGGTGCTCATTACTTTTTAAGTAAGGTGGCTTTTTATTCGGTTATGCCTGAGCGAGTGGGATGGAAAAGTGAAGCTTTCTTGAAGAGATTTTCCGAAATATCTCTCTTTTAAAAACTAATTTTCACTTTCGAAACTAATTACGAAGATAGATCGATTTTTATAGGCCGCAATTTTGAAGTGCAGCATCTTCCATAACGAGGCCGCAATTCATAACTTTGAAAAAGTAACTGCAGCATCTTCGGCCGCAATTCTTAACTGCGACATCTTCGGCATATTCCTAAGTACATATCATTGCTAATAGGCTTCGAGATTTGAAAAAAAGTTCATAACTATAAAATGTAAAAAATATGAGACCGCAGTAGGTATTGCTACATCGAAATAATATATACCGTAGTCCACAATTATGGCCTCAGTTATATGCTGAAAATTGGGTCCTACGAAGAATATAACTGAGGTTGCTGTTGTAAATTGCGGTGTACGTTATATCGAGACCGCAATACCCAACGGCGGTCGACATTATATCGACACCGGAATACCCAACCGCGGCATCGTATTTTTCGCATTATACACTTAGAAATTTTTTTCCCAAGTCTCGGAGCATATTAGTTATGATATATATTTAGGCCACAGTTGTAATCTGCGGCCTAGAAATCGAGAAGGCCGCAGTTCAGTTTGCGTCCTATGGTATATCGAGGCTGCATTACCCAACTACGGTCTCGTATTTTTCACATGCTACACTTAGAATTTTTTTATTTTAAAGTATATGAGTTTAGCATTATATGACATGTACGAAGCCGTAGTTGTGAACTGTGGCATCGTTATTGAAAAGGCCGCAATTCGGTACTGTGGTATATGAGAACTAATCTATCTTCGAAATTAGTTTCGAAAGTGAACTATTCTAAATATTATTTTTTCAAAAAACGAGCTGAAAAAAAAAATCAGTTTTTTTTTTTTTTTTTTTTTGCATATACCATGATAATCATCTTAGGAGCCATGCGCAACATGAATATTTCCTTTTTGAAGAAAATGAGCAACTCTTTGATAAGGAAAAAAAAAAGGGCGACTCATGAATATTTCAGTAGGCCTTATTTTTAAAAGATGATTAAAGTAAAAGATCAAAATGAGTAAAGAAAAATGTCATATTACGATTTAGCCCTTTATTTTAAAAATAGAAAGAAGAAAAACAGAAAAAGAAGGTTGATAAATTGGTCTTGCCTTTTACAAGTGAGTGGACTCTCCTACAACAAATTATGAACACTACTATAATGTACGTGTGATGCATGCTTATAAAAACCATAGATAGATGGGAGACACGATCGATCCAAGTTTTTTAAGGGGAAGGAAAGAAGTTTCGGAAGAGATGGAGAGGAAGGTGGGGCTCCACCCCCCATGTTTGGGGTGGATTTATGTACTTTTTTGTTGTGTTATAGGATGTTGTGTAGTTGTACTTGGCTCAGTACTCTGTGTTTATTTTATTAACTCCTTATTAATAAAATATATATGGTGACCATATTCCACATTTTCTTTTTAAAAAAATAAAAATTAAACAAAAAAGAGAAGAGAAAAAATAAGCTGGTAAATTTGCACTATACAAATTGATCCCATGGTGCAATGCGTACATCAAAATCAGAGGAGTTGGGCTGGATATATATCATTCTCGTATTATCATCATTTGTTTATTCCTAGTACAAACACTAATGACTGAACAATATTCCAAATGCATTCACAAATCATGTGAACTTCTCATCTCAAGTTCTCAACTCATAAAATCAAACACAAGATGATTGTAAGGCAAAATGTTGTCGGTGTAGCATTTACTCAAACAAAAAAAAACTCTTAATCAAACCTTCAAAGTCTAAACAAAACAGATCAACATTAATACTATAAGTATGAACACTATCCTCCAATCCATGTGCAGTGCACGTGCTATAGATCGAGCTTATATGATCAACCTCTTGATCGAAATGAATCCACCCGGAGCTGCTGCCTAAACGCCAATATAAAAGCCTCCGCCCTCGCGTTCACCTCCTCTACATCTCCACCAATAACTTCTTTCTCTTCATATTCACAACGTCTACTTTCTGTCTCTTTCTTCAAATTCGCTCTCTTCTTCATCTTCTTCCCTGTAGTCTTTCGACGGTGACGATGAGAGCGACACACCTTTTTCTCAGCCTTCGTTGATATCACCACAATTGCAGCGATAATAACATGAACAACCAACAACAACAATGGAGGCGGAAATTGGATATGAACGTAATCAACGTATAAAAGAATTTTCTTTAGACCCGATACGAACAAGGCTGCAGCCCCTGCGGCTATTGCAGTCTCAAGTATCTCCTCTTCTCTTCTCTTCTCCGTCTTCTTTTGTTCTTCCATATTTTTTTACCTGGATGATGAGTTACCATGTGATATTACATATACATATATAGGTGGACTTGTAGAGTGAGTTTGGAAATACCCCTAAAGTTTGAGTTAATAACGAAAAATGCCACTGTCAGGTGGTTTGTCGAGCCTGACCACGCCACTGTTAGGATTATGTCGGGGTGGGCTGGACCGAAATCCAGGCTCACGCGGGGTAATTGGATCGGCTGCAATACCAACTTCACAGAACTGCTGCTTCATCCACTAGATTGAGGACACGTATACAAAGTGTTGTGGGCCCCGGGTATTGCGGTGGAGAGCATGCTGGGTTGAATCATGAAATTGAGTTCAGCTTTTTCAGCGTGCCGGGGACAAAATGGATCTTGCATTCTATCATGCGCAGATCAAAATTTAAAATGTTGGTAAATTAATTAACGTCAAATAAAATTATAATTATATAACTTACTTTAGCTACAAACATACGATTTTGTACTTTTTCCCGACCAAAGTCATAATTACATGGAATAAATTAAAAGTTATTCAAAACCCAAATTTATAATGATTTATTTTAATAATATTCATACTGAATTTATTTGATTTATATTCACTACCTCATGGGCTGAGAAATAGTGGTTCCAAAAGAAATTGTTCTAGGGCCGAATGTAGTAGGCCCACTAGCACATTTGCATTCTTAGACGGCCCAAAATATGAGTTAGATCTCGACCCACAATCTCTATAAGAGTGTGAGACGGTGGTCTATAGATATACTGAGACGGTTTAGGGGTGGCTTAAGGACCGGGCTAGCCCGGGACTGGCCTAGTCCGACCCGCTAGGTCATCGGCCCGGCCTAGCCCGACCCACTATGTCATCGGCCCGGCCCATCCCGACCCACTCGGTCCTCGATCCGGCCCGGTCCACCCAAAATCGGGTTGAACCGGGGTCAACCCGTCAAAATTGATTGCCCGGTCTGGTTAAAAAAAAAAAAAAAAAAACCCGAATTCGGCCCGGCCCGGCCAGACCCGGAACCGAGTTGAACTGGCCCGGGCCGGGCCGGCCGACCCTTGGATTTTATGTTTTTTTTCTTCAGATTTTTAAAATATTGTGTTTGTGTAATTACTAAAATACCCCAAACAGATCTATACTAGCTAGTTTTTTAAGGTATTTTGGGAAATTAAAAAAAAATCATAATTTATATATACAACCTCATTTCATTCAATTCTCTTTACAAATTCACTCAACTCTCTCTACTATTTCACAACTCTCTCGACAAATCAACAATCAACAACATTTAACTACTTTCTTGATTTTATCAACATTAACAACATCCAACAACAATCAACAACATTCACAACAACACTACAAACTCTCTCTTAAGATAGATCGGAGAGAAATAAAGACAATACTGAATATTGAATTGAGAAATAACTGAGTACAATATCTCTTATATATAGGAGGAACCAAATACAAAACTAGCCAACTACCTAATGTGGGACTATAATATCTAGCACCTCCTCTCAAACTCACGATGGGTCAAAAAATATGAGTTTGCCTACTAAGTATCGGAATCTCTGAACAGTATGGGATTTGGTGAAGAAGTTTGCAGTCTGCTGGGAAGAGGTAACAGAATGGAGAGAGATGGTCCCTGCCTCAAAACGCTCACGAACATAATGAAAATCAATCCCAATATGGTTCGTTCGCTCATGAAAGACCGGGTTGCTTGCAATGTGCAATGCACTCCGGTTATCACAATAAAGTGGAGTAGATCCTGTAAGAGTGACACCCATATCTGATAACAGCCAACGAACATGAACAATCTCTCTAGTAGTAGCTGTCATTGCTCTGTTCTCAGCCTTGGTGGAAGAACATGCAACAACTGCCTGTTTCTTGCTTTGCCATGAAATCAGCGAATCACCAAGAAATAGTCAGAAATCGGTGGTAGACCGTCTAGTAGTAGGATCACCTGCCCAATCTGAATCAGAATATGCACTCAGCTCTAATTTGGATGTAGCAGGCATGCATAATGAGCGAGTAATAGTGCCCTGAAGATATCTAAGAATCCGAAGAAGAGCACCGCAGTGAACTGATGTAGGAGCAGAAACAAACTGACTGACAACACTGACTGCGTGAGCAATATCGGGTATGGTCATGCATAACTAGACAAGCTGTCCAACAATCTGTCTGTATCTAGTGGGATCGGGAAGGAGCTCACTATCCGTGGGACAAAGCTTTACATGAAGCTCTAAGGGTGTATCGGCTGATCTACTATCAAAAAGGCATGCAGCGGAGATAATATCTGATGTGTATTTCTGTTGAGAAATGAGTATCCCCTGAGATCCATGAGCAATCTCTAGGCCCAGAAAATAACGTAGTCTGCCAAGGTCTTTCATATGAAACTGCTGATGAAGGTATTTTTGGATGGATGTAATACCCGCAGAGTCATCCCCAGTAATGATCATATCGTCAACATAGAGTAGTAGAATTACCCTCCCCGGCGGTGATGACCACATAAACATAGAGTGGTCTTGAGAACTCTGACTAAAACCAGCCTTGGTGATGACAAGACGAAAACACTCAAACCAGGCTCGAGGGGCCTGCTTCAAACCATATACAGCTCGACGCAACCGGCAAACATGACGAGGAGGAGTAGGAAGGCCAGGAGGAGGATCCATATTAACAACCTCAGATAAGGTACCATGAAGAAAAGCATTCTTCACGTCCATCTGGTATAACGGCCATTGGCGGATGGCTGCAACAGCAAGAAGAGTGCGAACAGTAGTCATCTGTGCAACGGGAGCAAAGGTCTCATCATAATCAATGTCATGCTCCTGAGTAAATCCTCGGGCTACTAGACGAGCCTTGTGCCACTCAATAGATCCATCAGGTTGATATTTGACCTTGAAGATCCACTTACAGCTAATAGGCTGAATGCCCTCTGGCATAGGAATAACATCCCAAGTGCCAGTCTGATCAAATGCACTGAATTCCTCTGCAATAGCTTTCCTCCATTCAGGATATTGAATTGCGTCTTGATAGGTTCTAGGCTCATGTGTAGAGTGTATAGCAGTAAGATATGCATAAAACTGTGGTGAGTAGGAAGCAAGGGTGGCAAAACCAAACTGGTCAGAAGGACCAGTGGCATCAGGTGTATAACGTGCCGGAGGAATACCAGAAGTGGAACGGGTAGACTGACGAAGAGGTGGTGAACTGACAGGGTGTGGGGTGAGGACAGTATAGTAGGTGCATGTGTCGGTGGGGAAGTAGGTTGGATGGGTGCTGGCTGCGATGGGGATGCAGGTGGTGTTTTGGTGGGGGAACAACAGGTGTAAGGACTGCAGGAGATGTGAATGGAGCCAGAGGAGTGGGATCAAAAGGAATGAAGGAAGGTAAAGTCGGGGGGCTAGCAACAACTGGAAAATCGAGAAATCTAGTATCCTCGGGGGGAGTCAGGTAGTAAGGGGAGTCTTCCACAAAGGATACATGTCGAGAAATGCGGACACGACCTGCTGATGGATCAAAACAACGATAACCTTTGTGTTCTGGACTGAGACCTAGGTGAACGCACTTAGCAGCACGAGCAGAGATCTTCGTGCGCTCAGTAGGAGGGAGAAGAACGTAACATGTGCATCCAAAAGTACGGAGCATACTGTAGTTGTGTAATGCCCCGAATCCCAAATACACTGAATTCGAGATGTTCTACAGGATCTTTTCGCTTCTTCTAGTACAATTTTACAAGGAAATTTAAACTTTTCACTTTACATCAGAGTTTACATCAATATTACATTTACATTGCACAACGGAAGTAAAGTTTACAACAATGAAACAAATGTACAACAACATTGAATAAATCTTTAAGCATTTGTTCCTCTTTAATCTTTTTCATGCCATTTATCCTGCATACAAAACTGTGGGTACGTCAGTTTATTCAACCGACAATAATTATACATAGCCATCCTCTCTATGCCAGGAACAGTATAACGATTCTCATTTCTTAACAGATCACAAACTTGTTCACATATCAAAAATAGAGCAAAGGGGAAAATCTTAATGATGTCGTGTCGTGTTCGTGCACTTAATCCTTAATGCAATTGTTTAATTTACATAACACTAATGCACACTTGTTCGGATTCTATGCATCCCATACTACATAGGTCCAAGGGCAAGCCTCTTAATCGTTCTTCATTTTTGTAGGGTTCAATCCCTCACCATGACTTAATCTACTACTGTAATTACGGTGAGTATCCTCGATGATCTATGAGTACAAGCTCGTGTACAGAAAATTCTGGAGGGGAATCCCACGCCATGTCTTGACTCATCAAGCATGCATTCTGTGGCAATTCAGCCTCACTTCATGGCACACGATCCTCTTGCAGTCACCAAACATCCCACAAGCGTGGCTAGAGTCCGATCATTCTGAGTTGTGCCCACGCCATGTCTTGACTCATCAAGCATGCATTCTATGGCTCACACACCCGCACCGTAAACCCTAGTTCTCATACTCGTGTTTTTCTCTCACTTTCATCACATCTCCGCTATGTACTAATTATTAGAATCATGAATAAAAATCAAAGCTCTAGAGTTAGCCTCTCCACTAAACCGGACTTATTTCATTCATTCAACATGACCAACCTTGGTCTTTCAATTCTCAAATTTCATTTCATTTCATTTCCAACGCCGGGGGAGACTTAGCTACTCCTTTGTTCAATTTTCCAATTCACAACTTCCAATTTGAGCATTTCAACTCATGAATTCATTTTCATTGCCTCAACATATTTCATTTATCATGTTCTTAACTTTCATATTCATGTAATTCTCAATTCAAATAGATGATTCATTTCATGTAAAATCATGCAACAACAAATAGAGTTTATCAACATCAGCCATAAGATTCACAACAAAAAAATCACATGAAATCTCTGACATATCAGAATACTCTGGACAGTCGACTTGGAGAAAGCCCAGTCGACTTGTTCAGTCAAATCAAGTTTTTCATAACTGCTCAAGAGAGTCGACTGCTGCACATGGCCAGTCGGCTGCTCCGCAATTTTCCATGTTCAAAATATCAGTCACGTGACAGTCGACTGTCATTCCATCAGTCGTCTGTCCTGGGGTTTTAATTACGATTTTCACACTCAGCCCAGTCGACTTGCTGCTTGCATTAAGTCGACTGAACAGGTTAACATTTCAAATTAAGGAATTATCTTCCCTCTGTTCTTCCATTCACATGCATCATTGTGTCAAATTACAATATATTCATACTACATAAACATGTAATATCCTTAGCTGTTCACTAACATCACAACATATAATTTCACATAACTAATGTTTTTCTTTCCTCAAGGAAATGTTAAGCATGGACTTACATTGGTTCATCACTTTCTTGCAGAGATGAATATTAATCTCAATTTATTACCCTAAGACATCATAATGAAAATACCTCATTTCATGGAATTTCTGGACTATTCATAGTTTAATTCAATACCGGTCGGCTGTTTACATCAACAGTCGACTGTACGGTCTATTCCCAGTTTTACTAATTATCACTGGTTCTTTTTCATCCGTTCATGTCTCCTCAGTCATATATAACATGGGGAAAATGAATTTAGCATTCCTTATATCATTCAGTTGTACACATGTACATCATCAAAGTCTCTAACAAAGCACGAGAAAACATTCGCCTCGTACTAGTCGACTTGTCCACGTGACAGTCGACTGTACAGACCTATTTCGGTCTTATTCACAGTGTAATTACTTCATTATTAGTCCTTCACAACTTTCATCATAAACATACCCAGGGCAAACTAATATAGTTAAACTTACTTTTCACAAGCATGGTAACAATCATTATTGCCATAACATAATTTCTATATTAGAAGTCCTGAGAAACACCCACCTTATTGACGAAATAACCGAATCCAGAAAAGCTTCTTAATGCAATGCACGACTCCTTGCTCCTTGCTCCTTGCTCCTTGCTCCACACGGAAACTCCTCTGCAGAGATGATCGGCCTCCAAAAGAACTCTCACTCACCAACTCTACAATATAGTATATGTATATCTTCTTTCAAGAGATCTTAGTGTAGAAGATGTTTTAAGAGAGAGGGGTATTTATACACTATTTGGGTGAGATGGAGGGCTAGGATTTAGTAGATAGTTATAGGGTCAAGGGCTAGGATGAACTAGGGAGTTGAAATAACTACCCACATTCTAGATAACCACCCATGACTTGACCCACTTCTTCCTAATCCGGCCAAGAGAAGTGTGCTCATGCACGTATATGTGAAATGCACGTGCATGCACTAGTCACCCTAACAAGAAACTTGTACAAAAATAAAAAGTCTTTAAAAGTGTTACACATTACAAGTTGTAAATAAAATGGAATTAAACCATGGGTTTAATTAAATGGTCCAAAACAATAGTTATTTAAAAATAAAAGAATGCATTATATTTTGAGCTTTAAGAAAAAGAAGGGCTCTTTATTAAAATAAGGCTTTGATACAGAAACGATTAAAAGCACAAATTGAAATATCTTTACTCTTCATGATGAAAATAATTACCAAAAATATTGCACGTGCACAATACGTGCAAAAAAAATAATTTTTCATTAATTTGAAAAATTAGGCTATTACAAGTTGGGAGGTGAATGATAAAGAGCCTTATAGGGCATCGTACCAGCTAGGACAGATGAAGGAGTAATGTTGATAAGACTAACAGAGGTCATGATGGCTTCAGCCCAGAAAGAACAAGGAGCGGAAAAGGTGAGTAAAAGAGCGCGAGCCGTCTCAAGGATGTGACGATGCTTGCGTTCAGCTCATGTGTGTGTGGGCATGATTGTTGAAAAAGAGTGCCGTGAGACTGAAGGATCGATCTCATAGTGGTGGAAGTGTACTCACGTGCACCGTCCGATCGAAAATTCTTAATGTGCATACCGAACTGAGTGTGAATCATAGTTGTAAAGAACCGGTAAATATCAGGTATCTCAGATCGCTGACGCATAAGAAAAACCCATGTATGTCTAGTGAAGTCATCGATGAAGGCAACATAATAGAGATAGCCTTTCCACGAAGGTACGGAAGAGGGTCCCCATATGTCAGAATGAACAAGTTAAAAAGGATGAATGGTTTCAGAAGTTCTTTTGTGATTGAAGGGTAGAGCAATGTGTTTGGCCAAATGACAACCATGACAATCAGATAAATGTTTAAAAGTGAAAGAGCCAAGGGCACCACTGCGAGCTATAGTCTGGAGTCGTGATGCGCTAATATGACCTAAACGTCTGTGCCACAGATCAGCATCAGAGAAAACAATACCGGAAAAACTAGGAGAGTGGTGTGCACGAAGAAAATCAAGTAGTAGCCAGTTTTAGCCTTCATTCTTCAATCTACATTCTACACTCATACGGTATTTTTGTATTTGTATAAATTTTAGAATTAGCATAGTTGCTTGTTCTAATTTATTTCTCTTAATTATATTGGGTTTTGTTGTACTTCTTCTTATTTTTCTTCTTCTACTTCTTCTTTTTAGATTTTTTTTTTAATTTGGTAAACATACACTAGTTATTTCAATTAATTGTTGTTGTTTTGTTGAAACACTAGGTTTGTCCGTTGACACTTACCTACGGCACATCTTCGGAACGGTGCACCTGGTTTGATTACATAAAATAGTTTTAGAGGTCCAGCAAATTAATTGAAGTAGGAAACATATTATATGATGATGCCGCATATCTACCTTTAAGTTCAACAATCGCCTTCTTGATCATTAGCTTGACTTACCTAGAATGCATATAGTTTGTTAGAAACACTGCATAGAGTTTTTTTGTAAACTTCAGCATCACTTTTAGATGCTTATAATAATTATGCAAGGACAAGATCATATAGGTTTTATAAACTTTACTCTAATCCCATAACCACTATGAGTATGTCTAAATACAATGATAACTCAATTGCAGGTGTGAAGGTATCTACAAATCAATAATCTAAACATTTGTTTGTCTGAGACTCGGTTTGCAATTGAAATACCTCTTATTATTATTTCAATCAAAATGTAACACATGAAGTTCTCACGCTACAAACGGGACGGAAATCCCCAGTTTTTTTTTACCTTTCCTGACGTTTATAAATGCTGGGGTTGATCCCCTGTCAATTTAAAAAGCACTTCTGCAAGCGCCGTTCTTGCCCCCACTGCGTTTTCAAATGGCGGGGGTTTGTATGATATCCCGGCGCTTTTCGTTACAATTCCCGACACTTTTAAAATAATTTTTTTTAAAATCTACCCCGGCGTTTGAAAACGCCGGGGTAGGCTATTAAATTTTTTATTTTTTTTTTTATATCATGTACACCCAAAGATTACAAGTCTTCATACGACACAGATCAATGAGCAATTCATTCCATGCAAGTTACACTCATAAATACAAGTCTTCATACAACACAAATCAATAAGCAATTCATTCTATGCAAGTTACACTCAAGAATACAAGTCTTCATACAACACAAACCACAATTCTCTCACATTACATACAAATTCAGTCACCCTCCTTCCATTTTCATGAATTAACTGCTATATATCTGTCATAGAATTTACAACCAAGCATGGACACTGCATAGATTCATTAGATATCTAAATTCGTTGTCGAAGCTTGCCATTATTTGATCGTTTGATCGAGAACTAGGCTTGACTTTCTCTCTTTGTTCCATGTGCACTTACCTGAATATAGAAAAATAGTTCAGTAGTTGGAGCGGATAGACCAATAAACCTTAAACTAAATCTCAAACAATTGCAACACAATATAAGTAGTCCTTCTAAAAAAATAATATCGAATATGATCACATATCACAATGTGAACAATTGCTAGATTATCAAATATGATCACAAATCACAATTTCTGATTCAATTTAAATAAGTTTCTAAATGCTTAGATGATATGCATTCTTCTTCTAATTACAAAAGAACAATGATCAGAAACAAGATATTAATGATTTGTTAGTAGTTTAGTTTCAAAATTATCAGGAAAATAAATGTAAGACCTTACTTACAACTTCTTGATCATGCAATGTGCCTTCCAATCTATACGAAAAACTTAATAAAAATTACAAATAATTTATTTATGAGACAAAATGAAAGAAAGGCAGATGGTAGAAACAATAAAAGATCAAACCTTTGGAAATAGACTAGCCATGAAGCAAAAAGGAGTTGAAAATAACAACAACGGTAGGTGGTCTTAGTTTCTGTTAGTTTCTGTTAGTTGAAAATAACAACAATGGTAAACTAACAATGCAAATTAGTTTCCAAAAGTTGACTATGTTCTCTCCTGGTACATAAAACATGGTTACAGCCACGACGCCACATTCTCCTCCTGGGTCATTTGTATCGTAGACGGATCCTGTTCTTGGCCAAAAAAAAATTTCCAAAAAAGGGAGAAATTTGGTTTAGCACAACAAAGTAGTTTAAAGACCAACTCATTAACAATCAAATTGATCAAATAGTGTAGTTGCAACTATAGCAAATTTCGGAACATGAAAGTAGTCCAATAATAAAGTATCAACCTTAAATCGAGAATTTCTGACATTGATCCAGGAGGGTGTAGGTGAGTGGGTGTGCATGTGTGCCTGTGTAATCATAGAATCTACACATAAACACATTCCATTGTTTACAAAAAATTTCACACAATTTAGTTTAGTTCAGATACATGCTTAAGTAATGTAAGCATCCCTGTGTAGGCGACTAGTTAATGCAATTTTTGTATTACGCTTTAGTTGTGTAAATTTCAATCAGATTTTACTTATATTTGTGTTTTCAGGTGTGCAAATATATATATTCTCTGTATCAGATTGATGCTGCTGGACAGACATCTATATATTAGGCATATGATATATATTTAAGAATGTGAAGCTTAACGAAGAACAAGACATCAAATTATCGTCAATGAATCCTAAGGCTAAAATATCAAAGATGGAAATAACTCTGGTCTTTAAAAAGACAGGATTATAATAACGATGACAAATTAACGTATGAACTGATGTTAAATGTGGGCAATCATGGCAGTATTGTTAATGTTAAACAAGAAAACTAACATCATAATTCAAATTGCTAAATTGTACTAACTAAAACTACAAGAACGACTCAGTTCAGTTAAGTACTAGCAGCATGCTCCACGTTTCTTCGGGGTGTTCGGGGAGAATGCCAGAGCTGCTGAACCAGATACCTATCAAATTTTGAGGTAATAGGGTTGGAGAAGTGAATTTAGCAGGAAGATTAATCAGTAGATAGGTTATTTTTCTACTTAATTCTTAAATTACCTATAGTTAGTAAAATATGTGTTAACTAACTTACAAAGGCAACTTTATACAGTTACATATAAAAGCCTTAATGTTCAAGTATTAGCAAAAATTATAATTTGAACTCGCCAATCAATAGAGAATAAATTTACGTTATTATTGTTGGTACAAGTACTCGCGTGAATTTATATGGATCAGAATCTGAACGTAGCACATAGTTTCTCTCCTTTAAAATGGAGGAGATAGGTACATTCACAAAAGCCATTATTTGTCCAAATTCATAGCCAAATGCACGAGCTCTTGTTTTCCAGTCCAGAAGATAATTAAAATGAAGATATCATATTCAGCCTTAAAAGAAAAGAAAACCTCTCTGAATTCTGTTTATTGCTTCCATATTAACACCACTAACAAAATAACATCTCTTGTTTTAAGGTAGTCTGAGTTCTTCTGACAATTCAAAGTATGTTGATAAAGGATAAATTGCATAGAAAATTAAACCTATTATTATATGATCTAATTATAGATGAATGGTCTGGCTATAGATAGCTTCACTACTATCGTAATACCCATCAATTAAAAAAGATGTTCTTCTATCAAAAAATGGACTACCAATGTAACGCCCCGCCCCAATACTTAGACAATTTTAATATTTTCATAATACAAATTAGATACTATGTAGTACAACTGCCCACCACAGGCTGCCTCTCAAAAGGTGGTTAACCAATTAGGTGACTCTGGATCATTGGCTAATTATATTTATACTCAAATTAGTTTTTGTGTACTTCCCATGTGGGACTAAATTTCTCAAATCCTTCTCAAATTCCACAAATCCCGTGTACGCAAATCAGTCGACTGTTCGCTACAAATCCGGGGTATTACATACACCCCATCATTTAGAAATCAGCGTCCTCGCTGAGTACAGGGCACACATCTAGTGTAGGATCCGCCTTTTCTAGCCGATGTAGTATAGTCCTCGATCTCGGAGATCAATCACTCTCAACACCGCAGATCGGATACCCGGCTATCAATCACTACCTGTGACTCTCAACACCGCAGAATATACCCGACCCCGGAGATCAATGACTCTCAGCACCGCAGATCATACTGACCTCTACCACACCCGGTGTCAAAAGTCGGCTATGATACCATTTGTAACGCCCCACCCCAATACTCAGACAATTTTAATATTTTCAGAATACAAATTAGATACTATGTAGTACAACTGCCCACCACAGGCTGCCTCTCAAAAGGTGGTTAACCAATTAGGTGACTCTTGATCATTGGCTAATTATATTTATACTCAAATTAGTTTTTGTGTACTTCCCATGTGGGACTAAATTTCTCAAATCCTTCTCAAATTCCTCAAATCCCGTGTACGCAAACCAGTCGACTGAACAATCGACCAGTCGACTGTTCACTACAAATCTGGGGTATTACAAGAAAGACATGCAGCAGAGATAATGTCATATATGTATTTCTGCTGAAAAATAAGTATATCCCGAGATTAGTGGGCAATCTCTAGACCCAGATTATAGCGTACTCTGCCAAGATCCTTCATATGAAACTGTGGGTGAAGTTATCTCTTAGTGAATGCAATGTCTGCAGAGTCATCCCCAGTAATAATCATATCATTAACATATAGTAGTTGAAGTACCATCCCCTGCAGTGTTGACCGCATAAATATAAAGTGGTCGTATGAACTCTGACGGAAACTAGCATGTGTTTTGACACGGTGAAAACACTCAAATCAGGCTCGAGAAGCCTGTTTCAGATCATATATAACTCGGCGTAGACGACAAACATGACGATGAGGTGTGGTAAGGCCAATAGGAGACTGCATGGAAACAACCTCAGATAGGTACCATTAAGAAAGACATTCTTCACGCCCATCTGGTATAACGACAACTGAAGGATGGTGTCAACGACAAGAAGAGTGCGAATTGTATTCATATATACAACTAAAACAAAAGTCTCATCATAATCAATGTGATGCTCCTGAATAAATTTTTGGGCAACTAGACGAGCCTTGTGCCACTCAAAGGAGCCATCAGGTCGATATTTGACCTTGAAGATCCACTTGCAGCTAACAGGCTGGACGCCCATTGGTAGTGGAATAGCATCCCAAGTGTCAGCCGGATCAAATGCACGGAACTCCTCTGCAATAGCTTCCCACCACTCGAGATATTGAATCACTTTTTGATAGGTTCTCGGCTCATGTGTGAAGTGTATAGCGTTAAAATATGCATGGAACTGTGGTGAGTAAGAGGCTATGGTGGCAAAGCCAAACTGGTCAGGAGGACCAGTGGCATCAGGTGTATAACGTGTCGGTGGAATACCTGAAGTAAAATGTGTAGACTGACGAACCAGTGATGGATTTGCAGGGTGTGGAGGTGTGGTCGGTGAGGTGGGTGCATGTGGAGGTGGGCATGCAGGTGGTGTGGGAGGGACATCGGAAGGAGGGACAATAGTTTTAACGTCTATATGAGATGGGAGAGGAGTTAAATGTGTGGGATCGAAGGCAATGTGTGAAGATGTGTTTGGGGAGGAAGGTGAGGAAACCAGGGAATTGAGAAAGGTAGTGTCATCAGGAGAGGATAGGCAGTCAGGAGATTCTACCACAAAAGGGACATGACAGAAAATATAAACACGATGTTCCAATGGATCAAAACAATGATATCCTTTGTGCTCTGAACTGATACCTAGGTGACGCACTTAACAACCTGGATGGTTAGTTTCGTACGCTCGGTGGGAGGCTGAATGACGTAACAAGTGCACCCAAAAGTACCGAGCATAATGTAGTCCGGTGGTCAGTGATGAATAGCCTCATAAGGTGTTGTACTAGATAGGATAGATGATGGACGGATGTTAATGAGGCTAATAGAAGCTATGACAGCTTCAAACTAGAAAATACGAGGAACAAAAAAAGGGAGTAGAAGTGCGTGAGTCGTCTCAAGAATGTGATGATGCTTGCGTTCAGCTACATCATTCTGTTTATAAGTATGAGGGCATGACTGCTGAAAAAGTGTGCTGCGAGACTGAATAATCGACATCATAGTAGTGGAAGTGTACTCACGAGTATCATCTGAGCGAAGACCTTGATGCACACACCAAACTGAATATGAATCATGGTCGTAAAGACCTGGTAAATAGCAGGAATCTCATATCAGTGGCATAGGGAACCCCCATGTGTAGTGTGTGAAGTTATCAATAAAACTAACATAAAAGTGATAACATTTGCTAGAAGGTACAGGAGATAGTCCTCATCTATCAGACTGAATAAGTTGAAATGCATGAGTTAACTGAAAAATACTTTTATTATTAAAAGAAATAGCTAAGTGTTTTGCCAACATACAAACAGATAAATGAGAAAAATTAAAATTTCCAAGAGCACCACTACGGACTAAACTTTTCAAATGAGACTCACTAACATGATCTAAGCAACTGTGCGAAAATTCTGTTTCAGAATAAAGGACACCTGCAAAACTAGAACTAGAACCATGAGCATGAAGAAAATCTAGATGATATAGGTGACGACGTCGGTTAGCCCCCCCAATCGTATGGCCAGTCTGAGGATCCTGTATTGAACATCCCAAAGAAGTAAAGGTAACAGTAAGGACATTATCACATAAAGCACTAATGAAAATACGGTTCATGGATAGGTGATGGGTATAAAGCATGAAAGGTAATGTGAGAGTGAGAGTGCTAATAGATCATGAGTGCGTAGTGAGGAGTACTAAAACATCTGTAGTGTATAGTGATGGAGAGTGAGCGGTCGGTGCAGTTATATGATAAGGAGTGTATAATTTCTAGTAAGATGATGCGATGCACCAAAATCACAAAGTCAGAAAGAATTCATACCAAGAATAACAGAGAAAGCTAGGGCATGTGAGCCAACATCAATAGACTAACCTGAGTTCTGAAGTTCTGGCTGAGCGAGACGTCGCTGAGGAATGTCTTAAGGAGCAGGAGAAGGCAGGACTGGAGTACCAGCCATTGCTCGAGGTGTACGAGAAGGAATACTGAGAGGAGGTAAACCATGTTGCTTCCTATGCCGCTGTTCCTGAACTACAAGTTTTGGATGCTGGAGAAAGCACTCACTATCAGTATGACCGTTTTTCTGACAGTGGATGCAAAAGTGTAGACGACTTGTGCACTCAAAGTGGCTAATCTATTTGCAAATAGTGCAGCTGGGAAGGTTAGAATGAAGAGGCATGAGACTTGTGCGAGACTTGCGAGAAGCGGTGACATGAGGGGTGACAGCAAGAACATTCTCACTGCCTGATGTTAGGGTAGAGTCAAGAGTTGGGAGAGCACACAATCGTGTTTCTTTAGCAATAGCACAGTCAAGAAGAGGAACCGAGTCTTGATGGATTAACTGACTGCATAAGGATGGATACTCTGGATGAAGACCCGTCATAAAGAACATAAACTTACGACGTTCATGGATAACACAAACATCACTATCATTTAGTTGATGTAACTCACGCCAGATATTCCGCATGGCTATATAATGATCCTGAATGTTGCGATCATCCTGACGATTATGAATTGACTGAACAAGGAGTTGATACTTACGGGCTCCACTAGCCTGAACAAACTGGGTGGTCAACTGGATCCAAAAAGCCTTGGCAGGATGAACTTGAAGAACATCGACCCAAAGAGTGCGGTCAACAAAGGAGATGATGAAGGCGATGATCCAATAATCATGATCATCCCAAATGGCCTGAGAGGTTTGGATCTTATCTGCTTCTGCAGCGGTAGTGTAACACCCCGAAAAATTGAGTTATGACAATTTTTTCAACAGGTGTTACGCATATGTATTTTGTACTGTTACGAGTAATATTCGTAACGTATTTTTATATAAATGTCATACATCTTTCATATTCTGATTATTTATATATTTTTCATTCTTTCAAATTTTATTTTTATCCTATTTTGAGCCAACTCAAATATTAATTTTAATCTTTGTATTTTTACGTATATTGCACGTGCTTTCAATACACGTGTCGATTATGTATATTCTTACGTGTAATATTATAAAAATCTTACGTATTTCAATTACTTATTTTTATAACTTTTTTGAATTCCTCTTATAAAATTGAAATTCTTTTTTCTCCTATTTTGACACAAATCTATTTTATACATGTGATGCACGTGTTTTCTATGTACGTGCGGATTACACTGTTGTATATATAAAATCAATGAAATGTATTTTTCGTATGTTTTTTTTCGATTATTTATAAACATTTTTCCGTTGATAAAATCTATTTTCGTATTTTCGTATTTATTTTACGTGCGACGCACTTGTTTGCAGTGCGCATGTTGGCTGTATTCTCTTTCAAAATAAAATTTATGAAGTGTGTATGTTTAGTTTTATTTGAGCATGAAATCTCTAATTATAATTTAAATTAAACTATTTCTATTGAATACATACATATTATAACATATGCATTTAATTTAAATAAAAATTATTAACGAATTGTGTGCACACACGTAGCACGCACGTGCACGTGCTTTCTCACTCTTGGATTTTTGGCCAGGAATACTTCAGAGAGAGGAAAGAGTGGGGTATGTTAGTGGGTAGTTAATTAGATTAGTGGGTAATTAGTTAAATCCAAATTAAATTAATTAATCCCTTTTTAAACCCCTTCACCCTCTTCTCTTTTTTCCTTCTTCTCTTCTCTGCCATTTCTGAAAACCCCAGCCACCTCATTTTCTTCCCTCCACTCACTCACCATACACACACATATATATAAACTTATACTATTAATCCATTCAAATATATATACACACACACACACACACACACACACACACACACACACACACACACACACACACACACACATACACACACACACACAATGTATGCTTAGATAAAATGTGTTTGAAATGGAAAGTTTGGTATGGGTTCTTTAGTTTTTAAACTTGTTATGCTGCATGTTGTGTTGACATCTAGAGTTTTTAGTAGTAATAAAATATGAGAAATTTTTGCATGCCAGTTGAAAATTTCAATATAGAATCGTGATGTTATCAAATTAAATTCTATTTAGAGCATGTTGTAATGATGTTAGGCATATGGTGGTATGCCATGATTAAATCACGTACACAAATTGTATGTGTTGTTAAGTTTCATGTGCAACTAGGGGTGAACTATATATTAATGGAAAGGTGAGATTTTTCATAAACTAGAATGATGGCCAAAAGGAAATTTATTCATGCTAGTTTGTTATAAAGAGTAGTCAATTTTACAAATTAAAGCATGTGAGTGTAAGATTTCTAAAAGTGACTATCTAATTTAATTTGTGAACAACTTCATGCTACTATTAATAAAATTAGGGGGAAATCATTTATGCATGTTTAGAAATGTAATTTAATAGTATTAATTATGATGGAAAATAATAGAAATCAAAATAGATGAATAAATTAAAATGAGATGGAAACAAAGAGTTGAGTTAAAAGATTTTGAACCCATATACTATCAGTTGAGCACTTAATTGGCTCTTATGGCTAGCGCAGGTGCCAGCGCTGGCTAGCACAGGTGCCAGCGCACTTGGCACTGCCACGTGTCGCATGTGGGGTGTTTCTTGGTCGCGGGTTCGAATCCTGGGAGTAGGGGTGGGCATCGGTCGGTATCCGACCTAATATGGACCATCCACCACTGATCCAAAGAAGATTGGTTTTTTAATTTTCTCATTCGCAACCAGTCCGAACCTTAATTGGATCGGTTTCCATCCAAGCCGATTAAGCTCAGTTTGGATTGGATTGGATGGTCGGTTTGGCATGTTACTTTTCACCTTCAAGATCATTCATAATTTTGTTGAAATTTAAAAGATCAACTTCAATCAAACTTAAGAAACAATATGCTATTTGTTATTTAGAAATGAATTTAAAATGAAGATTCATAAAACCACAAGTTGTTAATGAATTTTGCACTAATTGTTTGAGATGATGACGTTTAAATGAGTGAGATAAACTGCTTTTTCACTTGCATACTTCTGTAATCTTAGTTTATTATCATAAAAGAAACATCAATAACCATAGCTAATTGAATTTAGGTGCAATAAAAAAAGATTTAGAAAATAATTTCTGCTTGACTTGATTAAAGTAACTACTAAATGTTACATCAACTTTATGATTCTATTAAGTTGGGTCACACTGTAAATCAAGCATTTCTCAACAACATAACACATAGGATTATGGAGAACCAAAATATAGGTAGAACAACTGCTCGGTTTGTATTAAAGAAATTAAAAATGACTGTTTGTATCTCAAGGAAAATGAGAAATGACAATTTGTATATTCAAGAAATTAAAGGTAGAACATATTTTTTATAGAGGTATGATTGGTTCGGTTTCATCGGTTATTTGAAAGCCCCATCCAACAACCGAACCGGTCCAATTGGTTATTGAAGATCAAGAACCGATCCAATCCAAACCCCCAATTGGTTCGGTTAAAAACCGGTCGGTTCGGGTTGGATTGGTTCGGATTGGTCGGTTCGGATAATAGTTGTCCACCCCTACCTGGGAGGCTCTGCCTCTTGTGTGATTTTTTTGGGGAATTTATAAGTTGACTTTTCTGAGTTACAAAAGGAACTCAGATCGGTGTCTATCATAATTGTGAGTTGGCTCACTGGTTTGGGCGACTTTTGGCTTGCTTGTTGGTCTTGGGTTCGAATCTGGTTGTTTACTTTTGGTTTTTTGTTTTATTTTTATGATTTTTTTCAACTTTTAAAATTTGGAAAATTTTATAGAAATATTTCATAATGTTATTAGAACCATTGAAAATAATTTCACATTATTCTAAGATATATTTTGAGAACTAAGCTTCATATTCATATTAAATAATGTATTACATGAGTTGTGAATTCAAATTTAAAAATGGGAAATGCACATCATTAAAAATATGTAAGAGTTGGTTGTGAAACACAAATTTAGAACACTTCTTTGTGAAGATTTCATCTATCGAATTTAAGAAATGGTTGAGGTAGTCGAAATAAAATCAAAGCATAAGGATAAGATTAAATTAAGGAATTTCTAGTGATTAATCTTAAAGAACTTTGGTATTAAAAAATACACTTGAAGTATAGAAAAGCATGAAAAAGATTATAGTAATTGAAAGGTCGTTGAATATTATTAAAGTGAATGGTTTGGTTTGTTAACCAATAAATTATCTACAAGAATTTGATTTGAGAAATTGTTATCGAATGTTGCTATAAGAAGTTGATTACTTCAACATCAGGAAAGTGGATAAAGAAGAAATGATGAATAATGGATGAAATGTTTATGTTAAGGTTAGATGTAACCTAAGTGATCTCTATATTGAGATGTTTGTTGGAATCTAGAGCCTGAGCAAGACCCGTAGTGACCGAACATTTGTAAATAAAGAAATTTGAGAAGTAGCCAGTATGGGTGAATGTTCTCATGTGTTGATTTAAGTCTAGTAGGGTAAGCTAGCTCTGGGTTGTGATGATTATAATTAAACCTAAGGATAGGCACTAGGAGAAGATGTGATGAAACTTAGGCAAACGTAAGTGGGGTGTCTCTATATAGTCTGACGGTGGACTCCTGGACTATAGACCCAGTTTGACGATGGACTCCGGGACTGTAGTTGTTTGCGATGTGAGATGGGCCTTAATTAAATCTGAGACTATAATTGATAAGATGGTGGACTCCAGGATCATGAATAGTCGGGCGGATGGGAGGCCGATCTCCAATGTATATGCATATACCGGGGCTAGAGGGGCACTTGCAGGATGTTCGCACGACGAGAATTCTGTATGGTTTGACGGTGGACTCCGGGACAGGAATCCGTACTCGTGAAATGTCTAAACTTTGATTTTGTTACCATAGTAGGTTTTTGCATGGCGATGGATTGAACCCTATATTAAGTACGTAAGGGCTTGCCCTCAGAACTATCTAGAACAAGTATGCATTTGTGTCATCGTAGTGTAAATATTTGTATTAGGCATTAAGTCATATCATACATTGACACTACTAGGGTAGTCACTTTTTCTATTTGCATTCAAGTTTGTGTTTGCTAAAATAGATAATCGTTGTATTATAGCATTGTGTCAGTTGTATACAACTGACGTGCCTATAGTTTTCCAGTGTAGGATTTGGATTAGCAAAAGGTCCTAAAGATGAATCGATACTGATGATTACTTCCAGATTAAAGTTGTTGAATGTTAAAGTTGTATATTTTTGTTGTAACTTCTGCTGTGTATTTTATAATAGACAATGTGTAATGAAAAAGTTTAAAATTCCTTGTAAATTTGTACGAATTGAAGTAAACGGTCATGTTATGCTACGAATTACATGTATTTGGAATTCAGGCATTACCGATAGCGTCCGGGTCTTTGGGACGAGGAGTAGAGCCATCAATGTGACCCTATAAAGAATGACCGAGAAGATTGGCCTCAACAGAGGCAGACCAATCTGTCAAATTCTTAACAGAGGAAATGGGGGAGTCGGTGGAGACAGAAAGATACTGACGAAATTGGGATTCAATGGAGAAACTCAAGTAACTGCATTTTTTGTGTGTGAACGATGAACGGACAGTGGCGGCGACGGACGAAGCGGGAGTCGAGAGAAATAGTGGTATGATTAGGGTTGGAGTTGGGTTGGGTTGGGTTTTCGTGTATGGATTGGTTTTGAGTTTGGTTTTTTGATTTGAATGGGATTTGTGTGGGGGGGGGATTTCTGGTTTTTTGGTAGGGTTAAAGAGTTGGTTTCGGGTATAGGATTAGGAATAATAGATTAGGGTTTAGGTTGTCGATCTGAGTAGATCTAAGTGGGGGGAAAGTGGCTGCTTTGAAGATGGGAAAGGCTAGGTTTTAGATCGTGGGATTAGGTGGCTAGGTGGATGAGGAGTTTGGTTAACGGGATGGTGGACTGCGGGGATGAAGGCGACTCGAGGTTTGGATGTTTGGGGATGAAGGAAGAAGGTTTTGGGTGGTTGGGCATGAAGGTGTTGTCATTCTTGGGTGCTGAGGGATTTGGTTTGGGTGTTATAGTTGGAGATGGAGGCCAAGAGGTTGAAGGATAGGGTAGTGTAAGGATGTTGATTGTTGTTGCCGCCTCTTGGTTGTTGCTGTCGATCTTGCTGGTTGTTGATGGACAGTAGGGATGTTGATTGTAGTTGCCGCTCTTGGTTGTTCCTGTCGATCTTGCTGGTTTTTGATGGAGGGTTATGATGTAATTAGGGTTAGGGATAAGGGATGGAAAGAGAGATTAGGGATTAGTGCATTGATACCATATTAAGGTTAACAAAGAGATTGAGATAAGATTATTGGATTGATTATAACTGAGTAAAATGTCTAATATATATCTAAGATAACCAAAGACTAAACTAATAAATATTCCAATATGAGACTAATCTAATATAATATCTAACGAACAGCGAACCCATCTATATTATTTTCGTCATCAACAAGACCCCCTCCATTATAAAGTTAGAAAACCACTTTCTTACAATTAAGTTGGTCACGTGGGGTCACGTGAATGTTTAGACCAAAAAAAATTTAAAATTTAAACTACCCTTGATTTACTGTAACTATTAATTATGGTTCCAAACTATTAATAGAGATGTAATCCAAATTAGATATGAACCTAAGAATGCTTAAGTTGTTCTTAAGGTTGGGAGAGGAAGATGCCCAATCATTGTCGCCAAAATTGAGATTGGAGAGCATCTCAACAATCGATGTCATTGCAAAAATGATGCTGATGATGATTGGAGGATGAGAGAATATGGCGGCGGAAAGAAGAGGAAATGATGGCCCGACAGAGGGAATTGAAGGGAGGGAAGATGCAAGGGGGTGATGCCAGGAAGAAGATGATGGAGAAAAGGTTGTCGGATAGGAGGGTGGAGGGGGAGGAAAGGAGGCGGAGAGGACCGAGGTTAGGTAGAGAGAGATAATAGAATACAGTAAAACCTCTCTATAGTCATAATGCTAAGACCAAATTAATTTTATTACTATGAGGAGGTTATAACTTAACAGATGAGTAGTTACATAAATTAATGTTTTGACTTAGTTTTTCTCAGTGCAAGTGGTACAGATGTAAAGTATACTCTACATTGATAATTAATTAATGGATCATGTCAGATCCAAAGTATAGACATTAACAAAAGAGATATACATAGTTTTAAAAAACCAGTATATGTATCTTTGTAGTGTTGAGAATATGTAAAACTATCTGAAAGGTCTAAAATTTTGCATTTCTTTTTAATATTTTTCTCTCAATGTAAATTATATAATTTCATTGTCCAACACAACCCATGCAATGGTGTCCATACTGGTGAATTATTACATACCTGTAAGTTCAAAGATATGGTAACAACTCTAAAGAATAAATCATTGTCTCAAAAATTTTAGATAAATATTTTATTTTATCTTAAACCTTTAATGTAACATAACATATATTTTTTTGCAATATACAAATAATTATCACTATGTGGAAGCAAGTTCATTAAGACGGGACAGAGAAAAAAGTATAACTCATTTCAATGTGGAGTTTATTCTTATTTATAACTAGCCCATGTTGGGGCCATAATTTTTTATGACTACATAGAGGTTATCTCTATATAGTGTACCACTATACCAAGGATTTACTATAATTGGATATGGGTACTTGCCAAGCGTTACGCATGTGCCAGAGTTGGTTGCCTCTCTTGAGAGCACCGACTACTATCTACTGCAATATTACTTGAGACTGTCGCTGCACCATTGACCCGCTGATCTGTTATTGCATGGGTCATGCTTGTCAGCCTCTCCAACCATCCCCGATCCCTCGCCATCGAGGTCAAGTGTGGTTAACCCATGAATAATTGGGGGGAAAATTATACACATGTTGTGCACGTGGGAAAAATTGGGAGAATGAAAAGGGCAATATATATATATATATATATATATATATACCAGCACGTACGTTGCACGGGTTGGATTAAAGACAAATTAGACTAAGGCCTTCTCCCATTATAGTAGTAGAGATAATCATCAATAACTGCGAATGGATTGACTTATCCTAAAATTTGGAGATCCAATGATAATTTTGAGATAATCATATGGTATGAGTTCGGAAGTATATGATTATTTCAAAAAAGTTCATCTTTTCTCGAGTTTTCTAATTGAGGAATTAATTTTCTTTATCGTGACTGAAATCTTCTTTAACATCAATGAAAGATGGAAGAGATGCTAGATTGAAAATGAAGGAGATGCTTTTGTATTTGGATTTTGTGATAGAAGTGAATTTGGGATTTGTTTTTGGTTTTCTCATTTATTATTATTATTTTCACAAACAAATCCCATAACTAAATAAATGCATGAGATTTAAGAAAGGTTAAGACAAGGTGACTTATGACTTTTCTCTATAAATGCAACGGTGTTATATCAGAACAAGATTATTTTTTTAAAAAAAAGTTTAATGAAAGAATCTCTTTAATGACGAAAATAAAAAAGGCGGGTTAACTTTTAAACCCCACTATTTCCTCAAAAAAAGCTTTTAAACCCCACTAGAGGTGGTTTTGTAAAATTTATCCCTTAAAATAAAGTATAGACACAAGATGTGTACCGTCAACTTAATCCTGAATTTATTACCAAAATGACCAACTTTTTGAAATTATTTACCAAACTAACCCACTTTCGTAAGTATTTACCAAAATGACTCAGAAAGCAAGTTTGGTGAAAATAATCCTGCTGTCCGAGATAGCGAGTGTACGTTGAGGTGTTAAAACAAGAAGAAAATTTTCAAGTTCATACTCGCTATCACAAATAGCGAGTTTGGTGAAAACAACATTGTTATCTGAGATAGCGAGTGTAGGTTGAGGTGTTTATCCACCACTTTGAGAAAAACTTTAAGAAAAATACAAAGTTTAGACTTGTCAAATCAAATAGTGAGTGTATTTATACCACACTCGCTAACTGAGATAGCGAGTGTCGATCGGAAAATTTTTGAAGACTCGCTCGCTATTTTGCTATTTCTCTTCATTTCTCTCTTATCACTTTCTCCCAACTCCGAAATAAACCAAAAACCCTAACCTCCCAAATTCGTTATTTCACCAACAAAATCCGTTCAAAATCTATTGAGATCCACTTCATCACTCACAACGCTTTCTACTCCCACACTCAAAATCCTAAACCCATCATCCAAGATCCCAAATTATACCAGCTGCTAAATTCATACGTATCTGAGATAGAGACTGTGAGAATTTGTAATTTTTCAGAGACTTCAAAGTCTCTGGAAACTCACAATTCTTACAGTCGCTATCTCAGATAGCGAGCCTTTTTGAACCAGGGTCGCTATCTGACATAGCGAATCTAGTTATTTTATTTTCCACAAAAGTTCACAATCTCAAATTTTCCCTGCATACATAATGACTTGGCTTTAAACACGCATACATTATGCTATATAATATCTCAGATATAAATAAAGTGGCTATATCTCAAACTCAACTAAATATGCACAATTAACTAAAATGCACAATTCATGATCTTGGATGTTGGATTTAGGGTTTTGAGTTGGCAAACACTATTGCATGTAATATTTATGTTCAACTGTTATGACATGCAATATTAATAACTATAGCTGTTATTTGATAGTAGCTGCAAAGCTTTACACTCTTCAATTGACCACATATTTGTTTCTTACAACAGTGGTACGAGCTTAATTAGTTGTATAATTAGCAAAACTAGTTGCAGTTGAAAATAGTAGGATCAGCTAAGTAAGAACTCACAAAAAATATGCTCAACTAAAACACACTATATATAAATCCATTTTATATTAACTTTACCTGAAATGCATACAACAAAACTCGCTATCTGAGATAGCGAGTTCATTTGAACTAGACTTGCTATCTGAATCTCAGATAGCGAGTGCACTTGTACTCAATTTTCAGAAGAAAAAAAATTGAACATGAAATGTGTACAACTACATGTGATATTTGAAATAGCGAGTCTAGTTCAAATGAACTCCGTATCTCAAATAGCGAGTGTTGTTGTACTCATTTTTTAGAAAAATTTTGAACATGAAATATATACAACTATACTCGCTATCTGAGACAGGGAGTCCAGATCAACTGAACTCGCTATCTCAGAAAGCTAGTGTAGGTCTATACAAGTTTAATTTTTTTCTTAAAAAAAGTACAACTATACTCGCTATCTGAGATAGTGAGGTCAGTTGAACTAGGCATCTGAGATATCGAGTGTAGTTATATACATTTTATGTAGAAATTGCATGTTTAAATTTTTTCTAAAAAAATAGTACAACTACACTCGCTATATGAAATAACAATGTCAGTTGAACTAGACTCGCTATCTGGATAGCGAGGTCAGTTAAACTAGACTCACTATCTGAGATAGCGAGTATAGTTATATACATTTCAGGTAGAAATTGCATGTTCAAAATTTCTCTAAAAAATGAGTATAACTACACTCTATATGAGATAGCAATGTCAGTTGAACTAGACTCGCTATCTCAGATAGCGAGTGTAGTTATATACATTTCAGGTAGAAATTTCATGTTTAAAATTTCTCTAAAGAATGGGTACAACTACACTCGCTATATGAGATAGCAATGTCAGTTGAACTAGATTCGCTATCTCAGATAGCGAGTGTAGTTATATACGTTTCAGATAAAAATTACATGTTCAAAATTTCTCTGAAAAATGTGTACAACTACACTCGCTACCTGAGATAGCGAGTCCATTTGAACTAGACTTGCTATCTCAGATAGCGAGTAGGTTAATTTGGTAAATAGTTTCGAAAGTGGGTCAGTTTGGTAAATACTTTTAAAAAGTGGATCATTTTGATAAAAAAGTTCCTTAATCCTATGGTGCAGATGCCTCCCTCTAGGTGTGCAAAATTTATCTACCACCACGGATTATTTTTTTGCATAAAGGGCCATCCACATGTGCTCTCCACCAACATGTATGCCAACCCTATGAACCAAAATCAATGGCCACAGTGATGACCATGACAGCCTATTCCTGCTCTGTCCTGTCCTTTCCATTCCTTTTGATCTTCCCAAAATGCCCATCTCCCTATTCCCAAAACATCCTCCTTGTCCTTTTCTTTTATCAGAACAATCAAAGAACCCCACACAACAGCAATAATTGAAGAGAGAGCAAATTAAAGATACAAAAGCAAAGGTGCAAAGCAAAATATAAACAATACTCGTAATTAATTAACTCATACAATGATTTAACAACCACTAATTAAACCAATCCACTAATAATTAACTCACAAATACTCTTTCATTCTTCATTACAATAATATAATTAAAGAGTTCAAAGCTCTCTCTCACATGGAAAGGTAAAAAGAAAAGAAAAAGAACAAAAAAAAAAAAAGAAACATCTCACTGAATACCACATAATTATACAATAATTAACTGATAATTAACAATAAGATTAATTAATTAATTAATTAATTAATTGCTTTGGTTACTCCTGAATGAGCCCAAGGCTTTGATGGCTGCAGCTCTTAAGATGTATTGGTGATAAGCAGCAGCTGCTAGGGCTCCAACAAATGGACCTACCCAGAAAATCCACTGCACAAAACAGAGTATTTAATTAAATTAAAGTCGAAGTTTATCGTAATTTAAGCTTAGAATTTATTATAAGTAAGTAAGTAAATCTCACATGATCATGCCAAGCCTTGTGCTCATTGTAGATGACTGCAGCTCCAAAGCTCCTTGCAGGATTGATACCTGTTCCGGTGATCGGAATGGTCGCCAAATGCACCATGAATACTGCAAACCCAATTGGCAACGGGGCCAAAACCTATAAAAGAAACAACGGACAGTACGTTAATTTCATGCTCAAATTAATTACCGCAACAAAAACCATATAATATGATAATTAATTATGATGCAGTAGATCGAGAGGAAATTAATTAAGTAAGACATACGGGAACATGGGAGTCGCGTGCACTGCGCTTGGGGTCAGTTGCAGAGAAGACGACATAGACTAGCACAAAGGTGCCGATTATCTCAGCACCGAGAGCAGTTCCCTTGGAGTAGCCAGCGGCGACCTCGTTAGCCCCACCACCGAGGGAGTTGTAGTAATGCTTCATGAAAGCCTTGACCAAGCCAACACCGCAAATTGCACCCAAACATTGAGAGATCATGTAAGCGATTGCCCTGATTAACGACACTTTTCTTGCTAGGAATAGCCCGAATGTCACTGCTGGGTTTATGTGGCCACCTAACCAAGGTAATCAAATTAGGTAGTACAGTAGTTAGATAACAACATATTTTAATCAAATCAATTATGTGCCTGATAGATAAGATTACAACATATATATTTTAATCAAATCAATTATTATTTTCATTAAATAATAGTACACTTTAAATAAAAACAGGGCACCACTATCCTTCAAAGTAGTGCATGCTGTGGAAGAGATAGCTTCTTAATTAAGTTTATCTCAAGCTACTCATCTGCCTTTACTTATCTTTTTCTTTTATATATATATATATATATATATATATATATATACTTATCTATTATTGGTTGTTTGTGCTACTTAACTTCGTTCAAACACTCAACACTGAATTGTACCTCAGATGGTAAATGAGTGGATAGATGAAGGATATCTCAGCTTCGAGAGGACACGTTACAACGTATTATGCAACGATTTCGCAGGAATGAGCATATATATATATATATTTTTTAATTTTTTTTTTATTTTAAAAAAATTTAGAATATAATCATTCTGTTTCATTAATAAAGAGTTAATAAAATAAACTCAGAGTACTAGCCGTGTTTTGAATGGCGTTAAACTGTGATAACTAAAATTTCGTACAATTAAAATAAATAACAAATTAGTGCGAAATCTCATAACTCACGTAACTTTACATAACTCTGTTATAAAAAAAAAAGGAAATATACCAGAAATTCCAGCAGTGCAGTACACTAGGACGAAGATCATGCCACCAAAAGCCCAAGCAATCCCCAGAATCCCCACACCATTACACGCATCGGCAGCCGACTGCTGCTTGTACCCAATTACAGTTGCAACAGTCACGTACAAGAACAACAAAGTAGCCACAAACTCAGCAATAAGCGCGCGGTAAAAGGACCAGAGCTTGAGCTCACCCATGTCCAGCAACGGCGCCGGTGGTGGGTCATGGTAGTCCTTCCCATGGTGGTGCACTTGCCCTTCTCCCTCCACAGTCACCTCCTTAGTCATCTCTATTACTAGTGAATGAACTCTCTACAAATATTACTGTATGGTATAGTAAGAGATAAGACACAAAGAATGAAGTTAGATATATAATGAGTGATTTATAATGGAGGGGGAGGGGGAGGGGGAGGGAGAGGACGAGGAGAGGTGGGGCCAAAAGACAGCGAGGTGCATGTGGTGGGGTCATCAACCGATGATGATGATGATGATATGATGATGATGACCAACGTTGCAATATCATCATCATGTGGAATATAGGATGAGACAGGTTGGCAATGGGGCCAATTTGGGCGCATGAGATATACTATACTATCTTTTTTGGGAGAGCCCAACGGCTAGTCATGGAGAGAGCTCCAGAGCATTTGATCTGGAAAGATAGGGAAAGGTGTGGGTTTGGTGATTTGAGTTTTGGCTCGATTGTAGAAAGGAATCTAGTCTTATCGGAACTAGTCAGGAAAATATGTACACTGACTATCAAAAGTGATACTATATACTATTGTTTATGTTGATAGTAAGCATGCATCAATTAGAACAGTAAGGGGTGTCTGGCCTAGTCAAGCCAATGCCATTAGTACTCGTTTGATTTTGAACTAAATCTCCAGCTAGCTATAAATAGACTCATTTGTAACGAATAAGAGCAGTTGTAGTTGTGTTATTGTCAAATTTTGGCTATTTGGCTTATAGCAAATAGCAAAATAGCAAAAATTAACTTTCGTCGTAGTCGTTGTTAGATAAAATTTGGCCAAATAGTAAATTTTCTCCCGTCCGAAATTATTAAAAAAAATATAGTAAATTTTTTTTATATTTTTTTTATACACAATGATAATGACATTTAAAAAAAACAGAAAATCAATAAAAAAAATGAAAAAAAATGCCAGAAAGCTTGGACGGTGTATAATCCTTCGGATGTCACTTTTTTTTTAATTATTATTATAGGAAGGTAGATTATCCACCGTCCCTAAAAAAATTTTAAAAAATACACATTTTCGGACGGTGTATAATGTCCCGTCCCGTAAAAGAATTTTAAAAAATGTTGTGCGACAGTGTATAATTTATCGTTCGTTCATTTAAAAAAAAAAAAAATAAGACGGTAAATTATATTTCGTCCAATCTTTAGACAAAATATAATCTATCGTCGGGCTGTTTTTTCCATTTAGCCAAATCAATTGCCAAATATGGCTGAATACTGTAGCTAAAAATGGAAAGAAAAAAAAATGGCTAAATAGCCAACGACTACAGGACGTTTTTAGCCATATTTTTTAAAATTTGACTAAATAGCCAACGACTACAGATGCTCTAATGGATTTCTTTCCGGTCCAGTTTTGTAACCCCAAATTCCTCCAGTAATATAAATCTCACATTCTCTACCACTTGTATCATCTGACAAGAATTTAGCTAATATTTTTCAAGATTCTCTCTACTCGAAACCTTATATTTCAACAATTCTTACTGGTAACCTCGGGGAACTATCACTTGAGTTCATCGTTAATTGTTTTTCGTAAGAAAATAATTGGTGCAAAGGGAACACGATATTCATGACCATTAGCACTTGTTGCATTTAAAACACAATCTCTTGGTCCACATCCTTAAATATGATAAGCCGCTATCAAGTAGGTAGCTTATTCATTAACAACATCAAATACATAAACCACTACCCTCATAAACTAAGATTTAAGAGATTGGGATGGATTTAGCTAGGTCAGAAGATAAGGCAAAGGTCGAAATTACACGAGAGTTGCACATCAGCTTTGCCCTATTGAACAGAACAGAACAGAACAGAACAGAGCGTATTGAGAGTGGGGCCCACAATAAAGAGTTGTCCTTGCTTCTTTCTTCTTTTTCGTTTGAACTGTGTTAATGCTCTCGTGTCTTTACAGTTGCCCCTGTTTGGCGCGGGCTTCATCACAGTTGATCACCGTTGTGTCATATCGGAAGTTGAAGATTTGCAATGCTAGACGCTTCCGGAAGTTTCCGTTTTGTACCGTTGCAGTTCGCTTAACGGCCATATATTGATTTATGTTCACATGTGAGCTTCCAGTTTCTTCTATGATCAATTGTCCTGATTCTCATGGTTCTATTTATAACAAAATGTTCCAAGTCATGAGTAAAGAAGAGGGATATTAATATTAGACATATGGACTCAGATACTTTGCTTCGTTATAGGGCTGTTTATTGGGTCGAATTTGACTTAAACCCACCCTAACCTAACCTAACCTAAAATAAAGTAAGAACTCTCTTTGAAACTCATCCGTACCTGAATATGAAAAACGTGCTCTTTAATGGACAGACTTTTATATCTTCCAGAGCATCTCCAACCAAATTAGCTATTTTGACTTATTAAAATATGCAAATTGAAGAACAGCTGAAAAATTTAGCTAGCAAATAAATGCACACTTCAATCATACTAGTTATTTTAGCTAGCAATAAATATTTTCAAACCGAAAATAAAATAAAATTAAAATAGAAAGCCCCAAATCCCCCAAAACAAGCCCAAATCCCCACAAAAAAATCCAGACCTCAAAAAAAGGCCCAGCCCAAGCCTAATGAAAAATAAACTCAGCAGATCGGGAGAGTAGAGTCGCGATCTGGGGAAATGGTGAATTCGCAATCTCAGGAAGAAAGGGTTCGCGATCTGGCCGAGTTCTGCAATCACTATTTCTTCAAATCTCACAGTTTTGATATTTTTTATTTTTTATTTTTTTTGATTTTTTGATTTTTTTGATTTTTTGATTTTTTTTTTTTGAGAGGCGGAAAGAGCTTCAGGAACATTTGTCAAGCGGTATAACATATCACAACTAAACCTGATAAATCTATTTTGACGAGTGGTTTGTGATGCAGTTCCCATCATTGAAGGAAATTGAAGTTAAAGTTTGCGTATCAGTCAAAAAGATCGTGTCTCAGTCCCTAGTATATTATCTTTCTTTTGTGGACATTATTGCATAAATGGAGATGCTTTTGTAATAGACCCCCTCTTCGAGCTCTTACGAGCGATGCACGAGTGACATGTCATCAGTCAAGTGGTGAGTTCTTTAGTGATGGGTCCCAATGAACAGTAGATTCAGTTAGCGGTTGGGTTCCTTCGTTTCTGTTTCTTTTTTTAAATGTAACTCTACGCACTACATGTGCCACGTGTAAGCACGCGTATGGTGGATGTACTGTAGCACCTTCATTCTCCTGATCTCTTTATAGGGACAGAGGATGGGTGTGTGAAAATTATGAATGGATAGATATTTCTTTCCTCTATCTTTGCTTTTCCCTTTCCTTTCCTTGCAGGGCCATGGTGAACACACGATTCGGCCGCGAGCCACTCCCTCCACGACCTCCGTCGGTAGGTCCCCAGTTCGGGACTCTGTCAATGGTATCAGAGCAAGAAGACCCTGGCAACCCAATCGAATGCTTAATGATCCTTGGATCTGGGGGAAACCCCGGAACCGGATCCCCAAGCACGTTGGCGCGAGGATCCGCCCTAAGTGGCATTGAACCTCAACAGTCGACCGATCTAGGCCAATGAGTGGAAGGACTTGAGATCTCCATTGGAACCTTACAACACCAGATGACGGAGTTGCAACTGCAGAACAATGACATCATGAGCTTATTCTGCTGCCTTACAGAGCGAGAACTCCGCAATCGAGAAGGGAACCCCCACACCCAAGACCCCAACTATGAGTTATCCCCTCCTCTCCTACCCACTCCGGATCAGAATCATAATAATAGGTGGAGACAAAATGAAGAGGAGCATGACAGGTATCGGTCTATCTTCCCAAAACACACTAAGCTAGAGATCCCATTGTTCGATGGCTCAGGGGACATCAATAATTGGTTCTTCCACCTAAAGCATCACTTTGATACCCAAAGAATCGAGGAGAGATATCAAGTGAATTTTAGTGTCTATTTCTTGAGGGAAGATGCCTTGATGTGGTAGCGATGGTTTAAAAGGCAACATGGGGGAGAAATTTTTTGGAGTTTGCTGAAGAAAGAAATGCTTCTCCAGTTCGGCCCTACGGAGCTACATAACCCCATCGCAACCCTACTCAAACTTCGACAGACAAGGACTGTCCAAGATTGCCACAAGGAATTCCTCAATTATAGCCATCTCAACAAGCCATTGGAGATTTCTGTCTTGGTCGACTTCTTTGTCTCAGGTTTGAAAGAGGAGATTCAACATGAGGTGAAATTAAAGCACCCCCAATCGGTTATGACTGCTTATAGAGAGGCTATTGCGAGAGAGAAAATTGCCATATGTCAAAGGAAGGCTACCAGATACTTGGGGACTAACTCCAAACCAGGATTCTCTCACGCTGCACCTGCCCCAGCTTTGAAGGCCCTTGCTAATGAGGTGAGATCTGCAACACCTGAAGGAATTAAGCAAACTGCCTTTAACAAAATGTTAGCCAAAAAGAGGGCTCAGAACCTCTGCTTCCATTGCGATAAGAAGTGGAGAAAGGGTCATAGGTGTAAAGGGAGATCACTGATGCAAATAGAAGGGGAGCTGGGCACTGAGGAAGTGCGGGTGATTGAGACAGTAGAAGAGAAGGGAGAGGATCTTGAAGCGCAATCTGAAGGACAACTCAATTGTAAGCAACTGATGCTCCCAGAGTCAGCACCTCCCACCATATCCCTGAATGCCATTGTGGGGGTAGAGACACCCCAGACCCTCAGATTACAAGGGAGCATATTAGAGTATGAGGTGTATGCCTTCCTCGATACAAGATCCACTCACAATTTTGTAGATTCTTAAGTGGTGAAGAAAGCTAAGATTCCTATAAATAACACTAACAGATTCTCTGTTACTGTTGTAGGGAGGAATAAGCTGCAGTGTGAAGGGACTTGCGAAGGAGTTGAGTTTATATGCCAGGGGGTAACTATTAAAACTAACTTTTATGTGCTGCCTTTGAGAACTAGCCAACTAATACTGGGGGCTCAGTGGATGCGCAGTTTAAAGCGATATGGTTGAGTTTCAAGAACTATGCAGTGGTGTATGAGCAAGGCGGAGAAGTAAAGGTGTTACAGGGTGTTAGTAGCAGAGCCTTGGAGGTCATTGAGCCCAAAGTTATTCAAAAAACTTTGTTGCATTTAAAAGGAGGGCTTCTACTTCAGGTCATTGCAGTACATGACCCTGATGATATTCATGACGAAGACACTCCCCCTCCCACTGATCAATTCTCTTACATTGTAGATAGTTATGAGACTGTGTTCAAGGAGCCAAATACACTACCCTCTAGCAGACCCTAGGATCATGGGATCCCTTTACTCCCCAGTTCCCAACCCGTCAAGGCCCTATAAACATCCATGGAATCAGAAAATTGAAATTGAAGAGCTCATCAAAGAGATGCTGCAAATAGCGGTCATTCGACCTAGCAATAGCTCCTATGCCTCTCCAGTTGTGATGGTTAAAAAAACTGATGGTACTTGGCATCTATGTGTGGATTACCGGGCTTTAAACAAGGTGACAATTAAGGATAAGTTTCCTATACCTGTCATCGATGAATTGCTAGATGAGTTGCAAGGATCCCAGGTGTTTAACAAGCTTGATCTTCGCAGTGGATATCACCAAATCAGAATGAAGCCTAATGACATACACAAAACCGCATTCAAGACCCACGAAGGCCACTATGAGTATATGATTATGCCATTTGAGCTCACCAACGCCCCATCTACCTTCCAATCCCTTATGAACGAAGTGTTCAAACCCTATTTGAGAAAACTTGTGCTTGTATTCTTCGATGATATACTGGAATATAGTAAATCTCCACAGGAACATGAGCAACACCTGCAGTTGGTCCTGTAGCTATTGGAAAAGCACTCCCTTCATGCCAAAAGAAACAAGTGTGTTTTTGGAGTGAATAAATTCTCCTACCTAGGACACATTGTATCTGATAAAGGAGTAGCAGTCGACCCAAGTAAGATAACAGCTATCCAACAATGGCCGCAACCCAGAACACTGCGAGCTTTGCGAGGATTTTTTGGGCTTGCAGGGTACTACAAGAAATTTATCCACAAGTACACAACTATAGCTGCTCCTTTGGTGGCATTGACAAAGAAGGGGGCATTATGTTGGTCGGAGGCAGCTCAAGAGGCATTTGAAGCTCTTAAGGAAGCCCTCACCTCACCCCCGGTGTTGGCCCTGCCAACTTCACAGAACAGTTTACCTTGGAATGCGATGCAGCATGTACCAACATTTAGGCCATTCTCATGTAGTGCCACCACCCAATAGCCTTTCTTAGTAAGGAGTTGAAGGGTAAAAGCAGACATTTGTCTACTTACGAGAAAGAGATGATCGCAATTCTGCTAGCCATAAAAAATGAAAGCATTATCTGCTTAGCGAATAGTTCTTGATAAAAACCGACCATAAACCCTTAAAGCACCTTGTAGAACAAAGGCTCGACACTGAGGCATAGCACACGTGGCTGTGGAAGCTGCATGACTATCAATTCAAAGTTGAATACAAGAAGGGAAAGGAGAACAAAGAGGCTGATTGTCTCTCTAGGATGTTTGAAGATTCTCACCTCCATGCCCTGTCTATCATGCAACCAACATGGCTCATTTCCCTGAAGGATGAAGTGCTCCAAGACCCCTTCTACGCTGAGATCCAAGCTAAGATGAACAAGGGAGACTCTTCCAAGTACAGCTACCACCATGATCTCTAATATTATAAAGGAAGAGTCCTTATTAATCCCTCCTCCCAACTAACCACTCAGATGTTGCAACTGTATCACGACTCTCTGTAGGGAGGGCACTCAGGGTATGAAAAGACATTGTGAAGCTTAGGCAAGTAGCCTATTGGCCCAGGATAAAGAGCATGCTAAAGAGATACATTCTACAGTGTGATGTTTGCCAAAAATGTAAGTAAAGCCCTCAAGCACCCTGTGGTCTCTTGCAACCCCTCCCTATACCTTCGGAAGTGTGGAGAGACGTAAGCATGATTTTTTTCGAAGGGCTTCCCCAAAGTTGGGGAAAGACTACAGTTTTGGTGGTGGTAGACATGCTTTCCAAATATGCCCACTTCATTCCTATATCGCATCCTTATATGGCCAAACAGATCGCAGGAGTCTTTGTGCAGAACATCATCAAATTGTATGGGGTTCCCTCCACCATTGTTAGTGACAGGGATGCTATCTTCACTAGCTCATTTTAAAGAGAGATTTTTACTTTGCAAGGCACGCAACTGTGCCTCAGCACATCTTTTCACCCCCAAACTGACGGCCAGTCGAAAGTGGTAAACCGAACTTTGGAGACTTACCTGCGATGCTTTTGCACATATAAACCCTCAAGCTGGGTCAATCATCTGCCTTAGGCGGAGTACTGGTATAATACTAGTATCCATAAGTCCACGAAGCTCTCTCTGTATCAGATTGTGTACGACAGACCTCCCCCAACCTTGCTCACCAATATCCCCAACACTGCCAGCATGCTAGAGGTGGAAAAATTTCTATTGGAGAGAGAGAGACAACCCTGCAATTGTGCAAGGATAACCTGCAGAGGGTGCAACAAAAGATGAATCAGGGGGTAGACAAGAAATGGGCAGACAAAGAATTCGAAGTAGGGGAGTTTGTGTACTTGAAGCTGCAACCATATAGACAGAGCACAGTAGGGGGTAAGAGGATCCATAAACTTTCTCCGCTATACTACGGGCCATATCGAATCATAGGCAGAATTGGTCAGGTTGCTTACAAACTCCAACTACCCCAAACGCCAAAATCCATGACGTCTTCCTTGTATCCTTGTTGAAGCCGCACATCAGAGATGTCAGCATGCTCACCCCCACCCACCCTACCTACTTCCTAGGCGAAGAGCTCCAACCCCTGCAGATTCTAGACAAGCGAATGGTCGGCAAACAATGTAATACCCCGTATGAGATGGGCCTTCATGGTAAGCTTCATGGTGGGCTTAGCAATTAATTCATGGTTAGATGGGCCAATAGATTTGGTAGTGTGTGTATAGAGCCTATAGAAAGAATGAATTAATTACTATGGGTTCATGGTGTTCATGGTAGGTGGTGGTGACTTAGTCCCACATGGAAGGTGAATTAGGATTGTGTGTGTATATATTAGGAAGCTTATAATCAAGAGGCACTTACTAGTCATGATACCTTTTGAAAGGTAGCCTTTGGTGGGAAGTTGTTATAATTTGTTTAAGCGGGACCCGGGTGTTACAAACGAGGGGTGGCGGTATCTGAAATCTTGGTCCAATGGAAGGGGGAAAGAAAGAGGAAGCAACTTGGGAAGACTTTTGGGACATACACCGTCTCTTCCCTAGCTTTCATAGTGAAAGGAAAGGGAAAAGCAAAGGGAGGAATGATGCAGTTCCCATTGCTGAAGGAAACTGAAGTTAAAGTTTGCGTATCAGTCCAAAAGATCGTGTATCAGTCCCTAGTATGTTATCTTTCTTTTGTGGACTTTATTGCATAAATGGAGATGCTTTTGTAATAAACCCCCTCTTCGAGCCATTACGAGCGGTGTACGGGTGACGTGTCATCAGTCGAGTGGTGAGTTCTTTAGTGATGGGCCCCAATGAACAGTAGAGTCAGTTAGCGGTTGGGTTCCTTCGTTTCTGTTTCTTTTTTTAAATGTAGCTCCGCGCGCAGCACGTGCCGCGTGTAAGCGCGCGTATGGTGGATGTACTGTAGCACCTTCATTCTCCTGATCTCTTTATAGGGAAAGAGGAGGGGTGTGTGAAGATTATGAATGAATAGATATTTCTTTCCCCTTAACTTCTTCCTCTATCTTAGCTTTTTCCTTTCCTTTCCTTGCAGGGCCATGGTGAACACACACTCCGACCGCGAGCCACCCCCTCCTTGACCTCCGTTGGTAGGTCCCCAGTTTGGAACTCTATCAGTTTAGTGAGCCTTTAGAGCAGATTTTTCTTCCTAAATTTGTTGTTTTTACTAAAAATAATTATCTACAACCACGCTAGTCATCTCTCATTTTTAGCTAAAAAAGCAGATTTATGTCAGGGATTCCTGGCTGAATTTGATTTCGCCATTAAAGAGAAACTTGAGAACTAGGGTTGGGAGATTGGAAATTTGGGGAAGAACTTTCTTGATTTTTATTAATGATCTAAACTCATATTACAGTTGGGATTTTATAGGGAATGATATGGCAGTTACAACTACAGGAGCACAAAGAAAGCAATTGCACGTGCAACACGCACGAACCTATACTCGCCATAAACATATTCGAAATAAAAGGTGCACACAACACGTAAAACAAAACAAATACAACACTAATATTCTGATACAACTCCACACAGAACTGCAGTGATACTCTGGCAACTCAAGCATGACTCCAACCTACTTCGGCGTCCCTGACAACTCCATTCCCCTTAGATTGAGCTTGTCCCAAGCTCAAAATTAGGGTAACCCAGACAAAAATCATAATTTCCACCCATGTTCCCTTACATATAAATGCCTTGCTCCATTGCCAGATGGAGGTTCGGGCCAGACGAGAAAAAGACATTTTAATGTGATAGTAAAATAGGCCCCATGAAAGAAATTTATCGGAGAACACTTCCACCACGCTGAAAGATCCATATATTGCCCAGTATAAAAACCACCTTTGTTGTTCACTTTGGTCCTCATTCTTGATTGCCTTGAAAGTCTAGTAAACATAAAAAGCAATCCCAACTGTGCAGCAAATTGTTCTTGTGACTACATTAGCTCCAAAAAGGGAAAGCTGCAATCACAAACCGCACCTCAGGTATGGAAATTGAGAGGAGAGCAGCCATGGCCAGAATCTGTCAGTTGAGATGTTACTCACTCCCATCTATTGAACTTGAATCATATGACAAGAGTATCCTAATAATTTAGGTAACTCCTCAGCTTCCATCATATGTATTTGAGAGTTGTTTAAACCCTGTAATCTTTTGAGTGTCCCAGTTTCTCTCAATCCCATAATCATTTTGCTAAAATCCATTGTTAATGGACCCCATGACCTTAACTAGTGTGCGCATAAGTTGTCTTACAGAGCTTCTTCAACTCCCTTGTTTTCACAATAGCAACTTCTTGTTTGGGCCAAGATGATGATAATGCATTTTTCAATTCCATGCATCCGACTGACTCTCCCTTAATTTCACCTAGTGATGCTTCTTCTCCTTCACTTATCAAGTTGAGGATCATTATTAGGTCCCTTGTCTTGCAGTTTGTAAGCAAGAAAATGGAAGAAAAGACAACTAACAACATCCCCTGAACTGCAACTGATGCAAAATGTTGTAATACAAAAAGGAGCTAATGCCTGAACCTGATGCTGCAAAAAGGAAGTCTCGTCGCTTCTCATTCCACTAATTGCTGATTTAAAAAAAGATTTTATCTCAAGTAAATCATCAAGAATCTTATTCATAAAATGTGTCCAACAATTGACTTCTTCCTTCATCTGATATTTGGCCTTGTTCTGATTCATGTATTAATGGATCCAAAACAGAATCTTGTATAACTTCTTCACTACATCCACATTCACTTGAGGATTTTCGATGTTTACATCCCAACATACATCGGAGTCTAATGTCCCAGTTTGTTGTTCCTCAGCTCTACTCAAAGATGAGTAATCTGAGATCACGTTATTCCCATTGCATAATCAGAACAAAGAGAACAAGTTCCTTATGGATAAGCTTCACCAACATACTTAGAAAGCTCATAATCCAAGGCACCACGAAATCCTTCAATATAAGAAGATGGAAGCTCATCATCATTAGCAGGTCGTACCCATATTTCAACGAAAGTGACACAATTGAATGTACCCAATCTTTTGGTATGGATATAAATTGGTTAACCATAAGTTCTTTTACACTGATCATGTATTCAACTTCATGTTCAATTCCCTTCTCAAGTGAGTCAGTCACCTTTCCAAAGAGAAACTTCCATACTGTACTATGTACAAAAGACAGATTCCCAACAATAGTGTCTCCCTTCTATTATACTTGTCCCAATGGCAAAGAAGTTCAAAAACTCTTGCACCAACTGCACCCACATCCTCTCATCGTCGCTCCAACTCAGAAATATTATCAACTTGTAACTGATTGTATTGAACAAGTTCTAAGAACAAGAAGGCAATTGCACTTAAGCTGATCTTTGTACAAACTTGCTGGACATGATCCACAGTAGCAACTTGGGGAGTTCTTGGCATGAAAGATTGGTTATCAGGCATTAAGTCATTTACACCCACGTACACATCTTCCCTAAAAACTTCCCTTTTCTTTGCTTTCTCAAGCTTTCCTTTTAAAGATTTCTCCTCCTTCTCACTAAAACTTAAGGGTTGCTAGAAATGTGATTCAACAAAAATTTCTCGAATAGGTGGTGGTCATCCATTGAGAAATACCAAGTCACTGCCAATTACAGCCGTGAGAACTGTTAGAAAATTAGTATTTTATACACCATTTATGAACCAGTTTTTTTAGCAATTTTATGAGTAAGATCCTCTATGAATTAGTGAGAGATCTTGATGGATTCGTGTTCTCCTTCGTGAGTAAATCAAAATCATATATTTACTTGCTTAAAACAATTATCGGGTGAATGAGGAATTCTCTTCCAAAGTAAGGCGGTTTCATCTCTGAAAATGAGTTGATGGATTTTAGTCCCCCATCGGAAAAAATAAAGAAATTAGAAGATGATATAAAATAACATATTTCTTGGCATTGTAAGATAGCAAGCCAAAAGGCACACTCTCACGCGCGCATGGCGGGGGGGTGCAAATCTCGAACCAGATTACACGATTTGTGTGTGCCTGCACATCCTGCTGACACAAATGTCGGACCGATGTGAACCCACCCCATGCAGAGCCAATTTTTTGCAATGGTTTTATTTTTTCTCGATCTATAACAACTGAAATAAATGCAGAAACTGTTTTGTTTGCGATTTATTCACGTAATGGTTTTGTTCTCCGTTATAGTAGTGTTTCAAGCTTTTGTCTACCGTTATAGCCGGTGCATTATAGGAGTTGTTTGCCGTTACAGTGGATGCAGTCAATGCATTGTCTGCCGTTACAATTCTCACCCAGACCCATTAAATAGAGGCACTCTCTTTCCTGAATGCACACACCAGAAACTCTTATCTTCCCCAAACTCTCTGTTATGTGCCTATTTCATTTTTCGTTCGTGTGGTAATAGATTTCAGACGTTTTCCAGTTTGAGAGCGTGACGTGGTGCCTGTGCCAACTCCTCTATTGTTGAATCCTAGGAGACAAACGCCTACGCAAGTTCCAGCACCCGAGGCGAAATCTGTTTTAAGGAGACTGTGTGATACACAAGCCTCGACACAAATCGTTTTGGTTTTATTATTTTTCATTCTTCTTTAATTTTACTGGTTTTATTCTTCTCCTTCTTCTCTGATTTTTGTGACTCGCAATCATATTTGGATTTATTGCAAATATTTTGTAACCAAAATTGTAACAAAGAGAATAAATTTTTCGAAGTTGGTTTTATCGTAAACAAATTTTGTAACAAACTTAAATCAGATTTTCATTTCGTTGATTTTAATTTCCTTGATTTTGAGGGACTCTTTTTAATTTCTTTTATTCTGAAAACTTACACTTGTGTTGTGTATTTTCATATTAAAAATGACAAATGCATCAGAGAATGATGTTGTAGCTGAAATGGTTCAAGTGCCAGTTGCTGATGCGGCACAGGTGCCGACTATTACTATGACACGAGTTCCTATGCCAGCTGTTGTACCTGTCTCAGTCTCTCATAGAGAGAAACCTGAGAAGTTCAACGAATTACTCGACCTTTCAGCTATGGTCTCAGATGTGAACTTGATGAGTTCAAACCCCAAGGAATGGTGGATTGACACTGGAGCTACTCGACACGTGTGCTCCAACAAAATTATGTTCTCCACTTTCGAACTATTAGAAAATGAGGATAAGATATTTATGAGGAACTCGGCCACTTCATAAATCAAGGGCCAAGGCAAGGTGATCTTGAAGATGACTTCTGAAAATGAACTGACTCTGAACAATGTTGCATATGTTCCTAAAATCCGTAAGAACCTGGTATCTGGTTCGTTGCTTAATAATCGCATATTTCCTTTAATGTTTGAGTCAAACTAATTTGTTTTGTCGAAAAGTGAAATATATGTTGGTAGAGAATACATGAGTGGTGGAATGTTTAAACTCAATGTAATGACCATGGTCAATTATCAATAAAGCTAACTCTTCTACTAATATGCTTAAGTCTTCCAATTTATGGCATGGTAAACTAGTACATGTTAATTATGATACTTTGCGTAGATTAATTAACTTGAATCATATACCAATATTCCAAATTAATTCCAAACATAAGTGTGAAACTTGTGTTGAGGTAAAACTGACATGATCATCATTTAAAGTGTTGAAAGAAATACTGAACCTCTTGATTTAATTCACACTGATATTTGTGATCTGAAAATGATACAAACAAGAGGTAGTAATAAATATTCTATTACCTTTGTTGATGATAGCACAAAATACTCTTATGTGTACTTAAAACCAAGGATGAAGCTATAGAGAAAAAAAAATTCTACAAAAATGAAGTTGAGAATCAACTCAACATGAAAGTAAAGGCTCTAAGAAGTGACCGAAGTAGAGAGTATGAATCACCATTTACTAAAATGTGTGCTAAGTATGAGATTATACATGAAGCCACAAAGCCTTATTCTCCTCAGTCTAACGGTATTGTTGAGCGAAAGAATCATACCTTGAAGGAAATGATGAATGCAATGTTAATAAGTTCTGGTTTCATAATAAACTTGTGGGGAGAAGTTATTCTTTCAGCTAACTACCTTTTGAATAAGGTGCCCAAAAAGAAAGAAGAGAAAACTCCATATGAATTATGAAAATGAAGAAAGTCATCCTACAATTACTTGCGAATGTGGGGATGTCTTGCAAAGGTAGCAGTACCTCCACCTATAAAAGTAAAAATAAGACAAAAACGGTCGATTGCATTTTCATCGGCTATGCACATAATAGTAGTACTTATCAGTTTTTAGTGTACAAATCAGATATCTCTGAGATACAAAAGAACACGATAATGGAGTCTAGAAATGTATTGTTCTTTGAATATGTATTTCCATGTAAGTCTAAGAAAAATTCAAGTTCTTCCAAACGAACACATGAGACTATCAGTGAAGATAGTGAAAACCAAGATTAAGAAGTTAAGGAGGAACCTAGACGTAGCAAAAAGAACAATAACCGAAAAATCTTTTAGTCCAGATTTCTTGACTTTTATGCTTGAAGGTGAACCCCAAACTTTCAAAGAAGCGGTGATCTCTAGTGATGGTCATCTATGGAAAGAAGCCAGTAAGAGGGAAATTGATTCTGTCTTGCAAAACCATATTTGGAAACTAGTGGATCTTCCACCAGGTAGTAAACCTTTAGGTTCCAAGTGGATTTTCAAGAGAAAAATGAAACCTGATGGATTAATTGATAAATACAAGGCAAGACTTGTAATATGATGTTATAGACAAAAAGAATGTCCGAACTACTTTGATACATATTCTCCTATGATGAGAATAAACTCCATTAGGATGATACTTGTAATAGCAGCCTTGCGCAATCTTGAAGTACAACAAATGAATGTGAAAACAACATTTCTTAGTGGATAGTTAGATAAAGAAATCTATATAGAGCAACCTGAGGGTTTTTCAGCTCCAAGACAAGAAAAGAAAGTTTGTAAACTGGTGAAGTCATTATATTGCTTAAATCAAGCACCAAAGCAACGACATGAGAAATTTAACAATGTCATGATGAAAAATAATTTCAAGATCAATGAATATGATAAATGCGTATATGTCAAAGACACTGAAAGTAGATATGTCATAATATGCTTGTATGTAGATGACATGCTTATTGTTGGAAGCAATGAGAAGATGATTAAATATACTAAAAACATGTTGAACTCACGGTTTGACATGAAAGACATACAACTAGCTAATGTTATATTGGGAATTAAAATCACAAGAATATCAGACGAGCTTGTTTTAAGCCAGTCACATTATATTGACAATATTCTTGAAAAAATTGATAAAGATAATTCTGGAATTGCTAGAACTCCAATAGATCTAACTTTACATTTATCCAAAAATAAATGTGAGAGTATTTCTCAAGTAGAATACTCTAGAATCATAGGCACTCTAATGTACTTAATAAGTTGTACAACACCAAACATAGCATATGCAGTAAGTAAACTAAGTAGATATACGAGTAATCCTGAAAGCGAGCAATGGCAAGCAATTACAAGAGTATTTAAGTACTTGCGTTTTACTCGTAACTATGAGCTGCTTTATACGAGATATCCGGCTGTACTTGAAGGATACAGTGATGCGAGCTGGATATCTAGTGATAATTCAAAATCCACCAGTGACTATGTGTTTATACAAGGTAGTGCAGCAATTTCTTATAAATCTTTGAGACAAACAGTGATCGCTAAATCCATGATGAAATTTAAATTTATCGCACTGGACAATGTGCCTCCAATCTACGTACGTTCAAATTGTCAATCTACAATTTGTAGAGCACAGAGCAATATTTATAATGGTAAATCTAGACATATTCGTCGAAGACATAACACCACTAGACAACTACTTTCTACTGAAGTTATCTTTGTGGACTATGTAAAATCAAATGATAACATTGCGGATCCCCATCTGCTCTCTTATCCGCCCGATTAATCATGATCCCAAAATCCACCGCTCGATCAATCATAATCCCGAATTTAATTGAGCTGCCCTCCTATACGCCCGACAAATCATGATTCGGCTATGACAATTTATACAATTTATCAGACAAATTATTTATAGTATGGTACAACTGCCTATTACAGGCTTCTTCTCAAAAGGTGGTTAACCAGATTGGTGACTCCTGATCATAAGCTATATTATTTATTATTATATTTTCGATATGGGATAATATTTTTCAATATCTTTCGTCTTTTCTTTCTTTCTTCCGAATGAAGCCAACAACCAAGGTGGCAGGCCCCCCATGCCATGCACGTCATCCATGGCAGGAGGCAAACAGCCAAGCATTATTGTGCTATCTTTCTCTCGTGGGTCCCCCTCCACCACATAAATCCCATAGAAGGCTCCTATAGGAAACCCTATGGGCCACAATCCAATTTCTTTTATATATATATATATATATATATATATATATATATATATATATATATATATATATATATATATATATATATATATATATATATATATATAAGAAATTAGGGTCACAATCCAATTTCTTATATATATATATATATATAATTTATGGGGTGTTACAAACCTAGTTAACTGGAGATCTCAAGATCTAGGTTCAAAGGGACAACTAAATTGTCAAGACCATGTTGGATCACTCTGGGGATTTTCCTATGTCCATTCATATGATAAAATTGTGATACCCATAAGGCTAGAGGCTAAACTAGGCTTTTAATGATTCTTATGCATCCAAAATCCGAGCAGAGTAATGCGAGTTACTCTTAACTAAGAAATCACCTATGTGATAGGGAAGAAGGGTCGTTCCAAGGGATTAGTGTATGGCAATATTCCTGTTAAACTCATACAAAACCAGGCGTAAGTTCATGGCCAAAACAAACATAAAAATGAGAACTAAAATGCGTCAGGAAGATTCATGTGTGAGATATGTCATTGCTTACACAAATGACAGAACAATTCAAGGACATCGCATCTACGATTTTGTTAGTAAGGTAAAAATATTTTCATAAGGGAAGGTTCAAAGGTAACTCCTACCTATCCTATTCAGGTATCGACCGCTGAATTCTATCACCAAGTCTGTCGTGTCTGTGGTCGTCAATTTCAATCATGTGGGGAATATTAGAAAATGAGTATTTTATACACCCAGTTTTTTAGCAACTTTATGAGTAAGATCCTCTATGAATTAGTGAGAGATCTTGATGGATTTGTGTTCTCCTTCGTGAGTAGATCAAAATCATTTACTTGCTCAAAATGATTATTGAGTGCATAAGAAATTGTCACCCAAAGTGAGGTGGTTTCATTTCTGAAAATGAGCTGAGGGATTTTAGTCCCACATCGGAAAAAACAAAGGAATTAGAAGAGGAAATATAATAGTATCTTTCTTGGCAATGTGAGATAGCAAGCCAAGAGGCTCTCTCTTGCCCGCACAGGAGGGGTGCAAATCTCGGACAGAATTACATGCGACTTGTGTGCGCCCACACATCCTGCGGACACAAATACCGGACCGACGTGAACCCAACCCGCCCAGAGATAATTTTTTGTTACAGTTTTATTTTTTCCGATCTGTAATGGCTGAAATAAATGCAAAAATTGTTTGGTCTGTCATTTATTCACGTAATGGTTTTGTCCACTGTTAAAGTAGTGCATTCAAGTTTCTGTCTGCCGTTATAGCCGGTGCATTGAAGGAGTTGTCTGCCGTTACAGTGGATGCAGTCGATGCGTTGTCTGCCATAATAATTCTCACCCTTACTCTATAAATAGAGGCCCCCTCTCCCTTGAATGCACACATTATAAACTCTTTTCTTCCCCAAACTCTCTGTTATGTGCGTGTTCCATTCTTCGGGCGTGTGGTAATAGATTTCAGACGCTGTCCAGTTTGAGAGTGTGACATGGTGCCTACGTAAGCTCCTCTGTCGTTGCACTCTGGGAAACACATGCCTATGCAAGTTCCAGCACCCTGCCGAGGCGAGATTTGTTTTAAGAAGATTGTTTCATACACAAGCCTCTTCACAAATTAGTTTGGTTTTATTAGTTTTCATTTTCCTTTAATTTTATTGGTTTTGTTCTTCTCCTTCTCTGATTTTTGTACCTCTCAATCTTATTTGAATTTATTGCGAACATTTTGTAACCAAAGTTGTAACAAAGAGAATAAATTTCTCAAAGTTGTTTTTATTGAAAACAGATTTTGTAACAAACTTCCAATATCGTCTTCTTGACATTTCGTCGTACAAACAATAGAAGCTCAAGATTAGGGGAAAATGTCTTTGAGACATTACCACAAACACTTGGTAGCTGGTTCGATAAAACTGAATACAACTCCAAAGTTACATGCATATGCAATTCAGGAATATATGTTTCTTCACTGTATACTAAGGCCTCCTTTTCTCTTGTCAGATTATATGCTAAACTCACTCATGGCTGCTGGTCAACAGATGTTGTTCGAGCTCTTTTCACTCCATTTGCAGGCTCTTCATCGATGAGTAATTTGGTGGCAGTGGTGTTACGTATAGTAGCCTTTTTAGGTTGAACTTTCTTTAGTTTCTCCACCTTAACCACATATTCAACCACCCCAACACTCTTTTCATTACCAAAAGCTATTGCTTCTTCAAGAAAGTCCATCTTAAATGGAGCTCTAAACATATTTCCACCGTCACCACGCCCTTTTGAATTAACAGAGATGGGATTAAGGTTAGTTACCTCCCTATCGAGATCTAAGGAGGAGCGATCGGGAACAAGGGAACAAGCGGTTGTGGATTTGGATGTTGCGTTGACGACATCATCGCTTCCATTCTTGTCGACATTGCCTCAAATTTCTCTTCCATTTCTTCCACTTTCCCTCTGAAGTAATTGAGTTGCCTCACTGAATCCATCTGTCGCATTACCCATCGGATCCCATATGGCAGTTACAACTGCACAAGCACAAAGAAAACAAATGCACGTGCAACACACACAAACCTATACCCACCATAAACCTATTCAAAAGAAAGAGTGCACATAACACGTAAAACAAAATAGTTACAACACTAATACTCTGATACAATTTCACACAGAACTGCAGCGATACTCTGGCAACTCAGGCATGACTCTGACCTACTTCGACATCCCTAACAATTTAAAGAGAAAAAACTGCTCCAGCGGGGCTCGTCAAAACACTCGCCAAAATAGATATCTCATATTTAATCGCAAAATCTGGCGAACTTGTGTCATTCGCCATATTTCCCTTCCGTTCTTTCCTCTCCTCAAAACCCAAAAAGTAAAATCAAAACTCAAACAAAAAATCGAAACCAAGTTCAAATCTGATCACAAACTTCACGATCATCGCGAACTTTGCGCGCGAACTTGCGATCGCGAGCTCACAGAATCGTGATCACGATCATGAACCTGAACTTCAGCGAAATCGTGCGAGATCGCAAACTCGCAATTTGTCACGAGAGCTCGTATCTGTGATCACGAGGAAGAGCTTTTCTTTGTTGGGCTTTAGCTTTGTATTTTATTTTGTAGCTAAATTATTCCATTGTTCTTCATTTTATATTTTCTAGCAAGCCAAAATGACAAGCGTGGTTGGAGATGCTCTTAGTAAATTTGCCATCGTAGATGACAGTCTTCTGGGTGGACCATGGGCATATCAGATAAAGTGTGGCCCTCCTCATTCCAGTCCGTTCATCAACATTTCTAATTCTATCAAAATAATCACTGGCCTTCATAAAATCTTAAGAGTAGTTGGTGCATTGTTTTACCCTTAAAAAAATGGTCATCTTGATTCCCTGAACCGATAACTACCTTCGGCTAACTTAACCTTCTCATTCCCTCAGGACCAACAAGAGGTAGTACAATAATATTCACATGTTGTCTATCAACTGTGTCTTTCAGCCTAACCTAATTAGGCGCTTCATGTACGAAAGGAACCCTTAAGTTTCCGGGCATCGGATTCTCACCCATGTTTGTGTTACTCAAGCCGACACACTTTCTAGAAACATATGTTCAGTAGTCGCTCGAGTTGAGCTGAAATTCCCAAGGTAGATAATTTGTATGTGCTAAATTTCTAGGAGATACAGAGCTCGGAAGCCTCGAGGTAAAAGTAATGCAGGCATGAGGCATGCAGGTATTTTAGTTTTGAGTTGCTAAGCCCAAGTGACATGTTAAGGGCCGAAGAAGAATAAACCCCTCGTTTGGACTTTCAGTGTATGATGTGGGCTGAATAGAAAATTGTATGGCCCATAACTCTTCCATCTATAATCGAATACCAGATGAAAGGCCATTAACGAAAAACGGCCTGGCAAAAAACGTCCAATTTTTCCTTGCAAAATATCAAACCAAAATGCAGAGTATGTTAGACATGTTTGTGATGAGGGTAACGCTTACTCGGAATGAATATCCAATAGATGTCGTACGGCGGTGCATGACTTTCTGATAGTTAGTAACACAGATATTGAGTTTAGCAATTTGCTTGAGGCAGATGCGCGTGATACTTGTAGACCTCGGTTGTAATTTCATTTTACTTTTATCAAAAAATATCAAACCATAATTGACTAATTAAGATATGTGGTTGTGCAGGCTGTTGAGAAAGGAGTGCGTCATATTTTTCTATTTTGATTGAGAAGAGATTGTAATTAGTAATATAGATGAGATTACGGAGTGTAATCACCATAATTACCATAATTACCATAATTTTTCGTATGCAAATGCCTGTGTTTTTCTTTATTATGATGGTGATAAAAACACACTGACTTATTTTCTCCAACTCATAGTAGTAATTTACACGTGTGTGATGCATGCCTTAATAAATAAAAAGTTAAATAAAAAACTCTGACATAGTGAGGACTTGAATCTGGAACCTCTTTCATATTAGTTATGTACATGCATCACATGTGTTAATAGATTTACAAATAACACTAAGCCATTCTCCCATTACTAGTAATTTACACGTGCGATGCACATTTTAATAATTTCAAAAAATAAAAATAAAAACTCTGGCGTAGGGAAGATTTAAACCGGAAACCCCCTTTATATTAGTTATGTACATGCGTTGCATATGTTGGTAGAATGACAAATGACACTAAGGCCTTCTCCCATTATAATAATAATAATAATTTATATTTATATTTATATATATATATATATATATATATATATATATTATTATTATTATTATTATTATTATTATTATTATTATTATTATTATTATTATTATTATTATTATTATTACCGGTAATTTACACGTGCGATGCACGTTTTAATAATTTTTAAAAAAAATAAAAACTCACGTAGTAAGGGCTCGAAACTGAAACCTCTTTTATATTAGTTATATACGTGCGTCACACGCGTTGATAAATTCACAAATAACACTAAGGCCTTCTTCCATTATAATATCAGAGATTATTGTTATTATTATTAGAGATTAGAGATAATACTGGTATAATTAAGTGCAACAGATTGCACATCTTTTTTTTTTAATAAGAAAATAACAAAACTATTTTTTTAAAAAAAATTCTCTAATAACATTTATACAATATTGCACGTTTTTTACGGTTTGATTAAGAAATATGATTGTACTTTAAAATTTGGATGGAGAAAGTGTACGGGTTGCCTCCTACATTTGCACTTATTTTTTTGTTTTAAAAAAGAAAAAAATAAGAAAAATCTTTGGACAAAAAGGGGGTTTAGAGATTAGAGATAATAGATTTGTTGCTTAAAATTGATTTTGACAATAGAGAGATGAAAGAGGCTCCTCGCGGACACATCCATACGACCATATCAGTCGGCCCCAGTTTGTAGAAACTGTACGATGCAATTGTCTATACAATAAAAATGCTGTTGGAATCCGCTGGGTTTAACGATGAGCTTCAAGAATCATTCGAAATTTATGTTGGGATAAACACAGCATAACTTTGTTTAAAACATGTCTTGACAAAGTTTTTTATTTGAAAAAAAAGTGTTTCGAAACATTCTTCTACCTTTCCAATAATGCACTGATTTTAATTTTATGTGTTGACTAATTGTAAGATGGAATCTAACATTGTAAACTGAAACATATATGACAGATTTTAAGATATATGCATTAGTTTGAATTCAAATTTAAATATACAGTTATATAAACAGTTATTAAGATTTAAATTCAAACTGGAAGTTGGCAGACAGTTGCTTGATGGAAGAAACTGTCAATGCCAATAGAACCATTATATAAGAGAATGCAAAGTCCCTTCTGATGCATGAGTTGTTTTCTCTAAGGGGGCGTTTGGTACGCGGATTGGAGAATTCCCAGGAATTAGTGAATTCCCAGGAATATGAGGGTGGGAATGAAGATTCCCAGGAATGTTGCAATACTGTGTTTGGTATACGACATTACATGCCTGGGAATACTTTATTACCGTGTTTGGTATAGAACAAATTGATTATCATCAATCCATCTCTATAGTAGATATTACCGAAAATACCCTTTTGGCTTTATTTAGAAATAAATAAATATAAAGATAATTTTTATGACTACACATCTATTAAGTTGTAATCTTCCCATAATAATAAAATTTGATTCCCACCTAAAGAGGAATCATTTGGTAAGTTGGAATGTTCTCAAGTAACACGCGTAATATGACTACTATAACAATACCAATAAGTTAATTGCCTAAAAAATATTAACAATAAGTTAAAAATTAATAATAAATAAAAACAAAAAAATTCAATAAAATCCTCAACCCGTCACCATCATTTATATTTTAATACTAGCATTAATATTATTTTCCAAGTTGTGAATTATATTCCTTTGAGAAATCTGGAGGGTATTTTGGGTATGCAATAATCTCACTCATTTTTGATGTGGAGGAATCCACAAATCCCACCCTTTTCAAGGGGAATGTTTATCCTTCCAAACTAATTATTTTGATAACCCTGGAAATTTAAAATTATTTACAAAATTATACCTATGTCTTACCAAACCAGGTAATCAAGAGGGTAATCCTAGATTCCCTTATACATTACCGCGTACCAAACGCCCCCTAAATGAAATAGTACCATCTACTATGAGAAACATTTAGATGAAATCAGGAGAAGACTTCAATGGAAATCAACAATCCTTCAAGTAAGAACTTAAAAACTATAGAATACTAATTCTGGTATTAAACAGATCTCATGGGTATTGAATCATTTATTCAATATGCACTTGATTAGGAATAGTCACAGTTTATAATGTCATTTAGATTACAACAATTGGTATCAAAGCTACTATTCTCTAATTAAGTTGCTGTTGTTAAAATTTAGATTTAAATACGAATTCTGGGGCAAAGACTTTAATCTGTTCTTCACTGTCTTGTGAGTTATTTGTTTAGAACAATTACATCAGTAATATTTTGATCTGATCTTCCATTAGAACTATTATATCATGAATCATTTTATTTTATCTATTGATAATACAAATTTCTTTTCATCATTCGAATACACATAGTTATAATTATGATCTGTTTCAAAGTTTCAAATTGACAAAAGATTCCAAAATACAAGGATAAAAACTTCACAGTAATGAAATATAAGGAATGAATCCAGTAAAATATGTTATGAGTTCATATCTGTTTCTGTAAAGTTAATATTTGGATTTTATGAAAATTTAGAAGACTCATTAATGTGATCATGTCTACTTTAATTTTATGCAAGTGCTGTCAAAATGGCCAAATGCTTAAAATTATAGAACCATATACATATCTGATTCTGTTAATGTTGATGAAATAAAGATTAAAATGTTTTCTTTATACTAATGCTGTCAAAGTGGCTATGTATGAAGAAAATAATTGTTTCTACACATTAGAAACCAAATCAGATAACTTAAAATAAATTTGATATGAGTTTCCAAAGAAATTCTAATTCAAACATTTGGTTTTCTGGTTCAATATATTGCTAGTATGCATTCTAAAATATATGAGATTAGTACTCCACAAAGGATGTCAAAATCTTGAATATATACAAAGTTTTCATATTTTTGTTAAATATATTATCAAGTTCATATGATTATTCAGATATGAATATTCTTTTAGGGACTTTAAGATAATTCTAGTGTTATGATTAACTGGAATGAATCTTGCTTATCTGCAGACATGCACTTTCCACTAAGCATTAGCCAAATTGAACTACTTCATGGTTCAAACTATAGAAAATGGAAAAGTGACATTGAATTGAATCTTGGGATACTGGATTTTGATCATGTGCTGACTGAAGATCCACCAGAGCCACTGCCTGCCAATGCAACCAAAGAGAGAAAAGAGGCTTTCGAAAAATGGCATAAGCACAACAAGATGGCTCTGATATGCATTAAGAAAAGCATGACAGAAAATGTGAGAGGAGGAGTTCCAGATTCTGAAATGGCAAAGACATTTTTTAATGCTATTGCAGAGAAGTACAAGAGATCAGATAAGGCAGAAACTGGAAACTTAATGAATAAGCTAATTAGAATGCAGTACAATGGGAAAGGAAGTGTGAGAGAGTATATAATGAAAGGATCTGAGATAGCAGGAAAGCTGAGAGAGTTAAACATGCCGGTTGAAGAACCTTTTCTAGTGCATATGCTTTTGAACTCACTTCCAGACCAGTTCAGTCAGTTGAAGACATTATACAAAACACAAAAAGAGAAATGGAGTATCAATGAATTAATTTCACTATGTGTAGAGGAAGAAGATGAGATACTGAAGAAGGGCAAGGAAGTTTCTGTAAACCTGATCAATAAACTATCATTCAAGAAGAGATTTGGGAATAGTAAATTCCATAAGGGAAGTTCCTCTAATTCCAAACTTTCTGTGAAGACTGACAACATTAAAGGTAAGTTTACAAAACCTTCAGACATTAAGAAATGTTTTTTCTGTAAGAAAACAGGCCACTTTAAGAAAGATTGTGAAGGTTTCAAAGCTTGGCTTGATAAGAAGGGTAATTTTTTGACTAAATCTGTTTTCAATGTTATTTCTAATACTTATGTTTCTGATGACTCATGGTGGTTTGACACAGGCTCACCTATTCACATTGTCAATTCATTACAGGGATTATCAAGGATAACAATCCCAGACATAAATGAGACAAAGGTGTGCACTGCAAATGGTCAAAGAGTAGCTGTTAAGGCTATAGGAGTTGTCAATTTGGTCTTTAGAAATAACTATGTATTAGAACTAACTAATGTGTATTATATTCCTGAAATAAAAAGGAACCTCATCTCTGGTTCCCTATTTGTATCAAACAATGGTTTTAGGTTTTCAAGTGATAATAAAATTATGTATTTTTATGTTAAATCAAAATGTTTTGGAGATGCAAATCTCATTGGAGACTATTGGATGGTTAATTGTTCAATTCCCTCTACAGTTTCTGACATGAGCAGAGATATATTCAGTGTTGGCAATATTTCAGGAAATAAAAGAAAATCCAAATATAATTCTTCATCTGTTTTGTGGCACAAAAGACTTGGCCACATTTCAAAGGAAAGAATGAAGGAACTTGTTAAACAGGAAATTTTGCAGCATTTGGATTTTTCTGATTTTGATACATGTGTTGACTGTCTAAAAGGGAAAATGACCAACTCAAGGAAAACTGATTCTAAAAGAAGTGAAATTTTACTTGAATTAATCCACACTGACATATGTGGACCTTTTTCCGTAAAAACTATTTGTGGAAATTGTTATTTTCTAACTTTTATAGATGATTTTTCAAGGTACTGTTATATATATTTGATTTCTGAAAAATCTCAAGCTTTAGATATCTTCATAATCTATAAAACTGAAGTAGAAAGACAGACAGGTAAACTAATTAAGGTTGTTCGGTCTGATCAAGGAGGTGAATTTTATGGAAGATTTACAGAAAAGGGGCAACAAAAGGGTCCATTTGCACTGTATTTGGAAAAGTGTGGTATTGTGGCTCAATACACCACTCCTTATAATCCTCAGCAGAATGGAGTTTCAGAAAGGAGGAATAGAACCTTAATGAATATGGTGAGGAGCATGATTGTCAGATCTGGTTTACCAAAATTCTTGTGGGGAGAAGCATTGAAGACTGCTAACTATATTTGTAACAGAACTTCAAGTAAAGCAGTACAAAAGACTCCATTTGAGAGGTGGTGTGGATATAAACCTAGTTTAAACCATTTTCATGTCTGGGGATGCAAAGCTGAAGCAAGAGTTCATAGTGGTGACAATGGAAAACTTGATTCTCAATCTGTAAGTTCCTATTTTATTGGCTATTGTGAAAAGTCAAAGGGTTATAAATTTTATTGCCCAGAAAGAGGAACCAGAATTGTTGAGTCACATAGAGCAACATTTTATGATGAGTTAATTGAAAAACAAAGCATTGTGAATGATAAGCTAGATATTGCAGAAGAACCTGCTAAACAAATTGAAGAATGGTTTATTTATCCTACTCTAAATTTGGACTCTATTGAAAATGGGAGTGCAGCCATGGAAATTATTCCAGATACCAGAGAAGTTAATCAAAATGTACACATTGAAGTCAACAATGATCCAGTTGAAGCCAATGAACAAGAAGTTGCAAATGAAGAAAATATGGAGCCTGAGCAACAAATGATACTAAGAAGATCTAACAGAGAAAGAAAATCTGCAATTTCTGACGATTATCACATTTTTCATACTATGGCATATGAGGTCTTTAGTGAAGAAGATGATCCTGCTACAGTTAAGGAGGCTGCGAAGTGTAAGAACTATGCAAAATGGAGGTTAGCAATGGAAGATGAATTACACAGTATGCAGAAAAATGGGGTGTGGGTTTTAGTAAACAGACCAGATACTATTAAACCAATTGGATGCAAATGGGTGTTTAAAACAAAGAAAAATGCAGAAGGAAAAATAGAGAGATATAAAGCTCGTTTAGTGGCTAAAGGGTATAATCAGAAGGAAGGTATTGACTATAATGAGACCTTTTCTCCAGTCTCAACTAAGGATGCATTTCGGGTTATTATGGCATTAACAACTCATTTTAATCTTGAATTACACCAAATGGATGTCAAAACAGCCTTCTTGAATGGAGATCGGTATGAAGAAATATATATGTTGCAACCAGAGGGTTTTGTGGAAGATGAGAACAAAGTATGCAAGCTTAGAAAGTCAATATACGGCCTCAAACAAGCTTCCAGACAGTGGTATTTAAAGTTTGACACTGTTATTACTACTTTTGGTTTTCTAGAAAATAAATTGGATGAGTGCATTTATATGAAGACCAGTGGGAGTGATTTTATTATACTGGTCTTATATGTTGATGATATTTTGCTTGCTAGTAGTAGTGTTGGTCTTTTGAAGGACACTAAAAGATTTTTGCTACATCAGTTTGACATGAAGGATATGGGGGAGGCTCATTATGTGCTTGGTATTGAAATAGCTAGAAACAGGAAGCATTATACTTTAGGACTTTCTCAAAGAAATTATATTCAGAAAGTGCTTCAAAGGTTTGGGATGCAAAACTGTAATTCTGGAGACTGTCCAATGTCAAAGGGAGATAAGTTGCATAAAGGACATTGTCCTAAAAATGCTTTAGAAAGGAGAAAAATGGAAAACATGCCATATGCAAGATTAGTTGGGAGTTTGATGTATGCACAAGTTTGTACAAGACCTGATATTGCTTTTGCTGTGAACATGCTGTCTAGATTTCAATCAAATGCTGGTCATAAGCATTGGGTGGCAGGTAAGAAGGTTTTGAGGTATTTGAAGAAGACAAAAGACTGTATGTTGGTTTACAGAAGAATAGAAGATCAGGAACTGGAAGTTAAAGCTTATACAGATGCATCATACAAATCTGATGTAGACGATCTAAAATCTACATCAGGTTACATTTTTCAGTTAGCTGGAGGAGCAATTTCCTGGAAAACATCAAAACAAACTTTGACAGCAAGTTCAACCTTCCAAGCAGAATACATAGCAATTTTTGAAGCCACTGGACAAGCATTGTGGTTAAAGAATTTTATAGCTAAATTGAAGTTATTGGATTCTATTGAAAAACCTATGTCAATTTATTGTGACAATTCATCGGCAGTGTTTTTCTCAAAGAATAACAAGAGGTCTTCTGGGTCCAGAAATATAGATGTGAAATATTTTGCTGTCAGAGAGAGTGTTCATGATGGAGATATTGAAGTAATCAAGATTGGAACTCGTGAGCAGCTTGCAGATCCTCTAACCAAAGCATTACCAGTTTCTGAGTTTATTAAACATGTAAAGAACATGGGAATTTCAGATAGCATTGATGCTGGACAGATATGAAGATATAATATAGGTTCTGTAGTATCATTATGTATCCCATTATGTCTAATGTGAATAAAGTGATCAGTACACTATATATGATTTTAATTTCACAAAAACTTCATTACTGCTAGCATTTTGCAGATTAAGCATTACTATCATTATAGTAAGACTTAGTTTACAGTTTTTCAGCTTTGTGTAATTAAAATTTTAAATATGCAGATATTTATATATATGTTTATATAGAATCGATTATTGCGGTTGAAACATATATTACTGTTTATACTGAAGCTCATGTGATTATGTTTAACTGCATAGTGATATCAGAATGCAGATGTTTTCTTAATTCATCAAGTCATTTTGGTTTCCTTGTAGCTATTATATAATTGACAGAGGTTGTACAAATTGATATTTAAATTGAAGTGCACAATACAGTTTACAGATTGGTGTGTATATTTTGAATCTGAGTTTCATAACAATGTCAAGATTCAGTGGGAGATTGTAAGATGGAATCTAACATTGTAAACTGAAACATATATGACAGATTTTAAGATATATGCATTAGTTTGAATTCAAATTTAAATATACAGTTATATAAACAGTTATTAAGATTTAAATTCAAACTGGAAGTTGGCAGACAGTTGCTTGATGGAAGAAACTGTCAATGCCAATAGAACCATTATATAAGAGAATGCAAAGTCCCTTCTGATGCATGAGTTGTTTTCTCTAAATGAAATAGTACCATCTACTATGAGAAACATTTAGATGAAATCAGGAGAAGACTTCAATGGAAATCAACAATCCTTCAAGTAAGAACTTAAAAACTATAGAATACTAATTCTGGTATTATACAGATCTCATGGGTATTGAATCATTTATTCAATATGCACTTGATTAGGAATAGTCACAGTTTATAATGTCATTTAGATTACAACACTAATGACAATGGTATATGCCTATTATATCTATATATATATCTACTAATACGAGAAACAGTCTGCCTCTCATGATCTTTATCTATTTTGAAACAGAGCAATGATAGAAAAAATAGGAAATTCTATTTAACTAAAACGTACACTACGTACGATTTTATTAATAAACCAAAACAAAATAAAAACTTCAATTTCCGAATTCTTAATTACAAAATCTTACGTCTCTTCCCAAATCCACCCTCATCCCCTACCTTAGAATTATATTTTTAAGCAAACACAATTCATAAAATTATTTTTATATAATTTTCTTAGCCTATCATCTACTCTAATATGTGCTATAATACATAACATATTTACTGAATGTTAATAATGTTGTAATATATATCTTACCATGAATTAATTCAATTTGCGACATCTTTTCATTGCATTCCATTTTTAGCTTCATTAAAATTCAATTGGATAATATTATGGTTTGACAGTGATTCTCTAAATCATTTGTTTATATAAGGATGATAATAAAGATTTTAATAATTATGGTAGGAATGATATTCATAATTTTTTCCCGATGCTCTTACATCTTTTGAAGTTCTATATAATTTTATGAGTCCCTCAAAACTATTATGGACTGTGCAATTTGTACAGAGTAACAGTAGTATGGCTGAATGATCGTATTTGTTATCCCTACTTTGTTCCATCTATACAATAATACAAAAATGCTTATGGACAAGTATGATGTGCTTATTTTCCTATTAGTTCAATTAGTATGCTACAAAGGCAATTTAATGCCAGCAGGAACTACAAAAGTCTAGTATGACAATTTCTTAGAGTTCCATTCTAATAATGAACTACCTAGTAAGTTATAAGTCCAAATCTATATAATATTTTATGCTAAAATCACTTTTAGTTCAATATTTTTATCTTTTTTATAAAGAAAAAACAAATATAGGAGATAACTTTTCATTGTATCTCCATATAAATTTTGAATTGTCATATTTCTTCACCAAACATAAATCGTGCAATATTATATAATTACTAGATTTGCCCGTGGGCACGTGCCTATGACACGTTTTCAGAACGATACAGCATATGAAAGTCTTGTAAATAGTAAAACAACAATTATGTAGCTCAATTTTGAATAATAAACAACAATTAGTTGTAAATAAAAGTCCATATTTTCATTAGTATATTTTGAAAATTAATTATAAATGCAGTGTAAATCCAACTTCTTAGACCTTTGAGTTTGGAAAATAATGAAATTTAACTGTTGATGAGATATTCGCTATTTTCAATGTAACATTAGCAATAAAAAAATGCATAAAAAATCTGAAAATTTACAAACCTGAAATCTGAAAATAAATAAATAAATAAATAAATAGAGAGAGAATGAAAGAGAAAGAGAGAGAAATAAATAAATAAATGAGTTGTTTTGAAGGGATTTGAATTTGAGTTTTGGGGGAGAACTTTTAGGTGGAAAAATATGTTTTGTGAGGTTAGATTTGGATCATTGATTTCAACCCAATTGAATGAGAGCCACTTGATAGCTTTCTTTGTGTTTTATTATATAGACTAGATTTGTCCGTGGGCACGTGCCTATGGCACGTCTTCGGAACGATACAAAACACGAAAAGCCATGTAAACAGTAAAATAATAATTATGTAGCTCAAGTTTGAATAGTATGACAATAATTAGTTATAAATAAAAGTGTATGTTGAAAAATAATTATAAATGGGGGTATAAAATCTAACTTCTTAGAACATTAAGTGTGGAAAATAATGAAATTTAATTGTTGAAGTGATATTTGCTATTAAAAATTCTGAAATTTTACAAAACCGAAATCTTAAAATCAAAATTTCTAAGTAAATAAAGAAAGAATGGGAGAGAGAGATAGAGAGAGAGAGAAAGAGAGAAATATGAAAAAGTAAAGAGATAAGGGAGAAATAGTAATAAAGTAATGAGTTTTTTAGGGGGGGAAATTTGGTTTTGGGATTTAAAATTTTGGAGGAAAAATGTGTTTTGTGAGGATGATATGGGCCTTTTATTTTTGGGGGGATTGATTGTGAGCCACTTGATAGCTTTCTTTGTGATTTATTATATAGACTAGATTTGCCCGTGGACACGTGCCTACGGCACGTTTTCGGAACGATACAACACACAAAAAATCCTGTAAACAGTAAAACAATAAATGTTGTTCAAGTTTGTATAGTATGACAATAATTAGTTGTAAATAAAATTCCATGTTTCTATTAGTATATGTTGAAAAATAATTATAAATGACGATGTAAAATCCAACTTCTTAGAACTTTAAGGGTGGAAAATGATGAAATTTAACTGTTGAAGAGATATTTGTTATTTTCAATATAACATGTGCAATAAAAAATCATAAAAATTCTGAAAAGTTTACAAACTTGAAATCTTAAAATCTAAATTTCTAAGTTAAGAAAGAATGGGAGGGCGAGAGAGAGAGAGAAAGAGAAAAATATGAAAAAAGTGAAGAGAGAAGAGAGAGATAGTAATAAAGTAATGAGTTTTTTAGTTTTGGGGGGAAAATTTTAATTTTGGGGTTTGAAATTTTAGGCGGGAAAATATGTTTTGAGAGAATCAATCTAGGCCATTAATTTTAGGGGAGATTGAATGAGAGCCACTTGATAGTTTTCTTTGTAATTTATTATATAGACTAGGTTTGCTCGTTGACACGTGCTTGCGGCACGTCTTCGGAAACTGTGCACCTTATTTAATTATATAAAATAGTTTTGGAGGTCCAGCAAATTAACTGAAATAGCAAACATATTATACGAGAAATTTTTGGGGGTACAGCAAAAAACATATTATATGATGTTTTTTTGTTTGTTTTTTTTTTGGAATTATTTTTGAATTTTTGAATTTTTTGAATTTTTGAATTTTTGAATTTTAAATTTTTTTGAATTTTTTTTTTGGAATTTTTTTTGAATTTTTGAATTTTTGAATTTTTGAATTTTTGAATTTTTTGATTTTTTTTTATTTTTTGAACATAAGTGGGAGGGAGAGAAGGAGAGAGAGAGAGAGAGAATAAATAAATAAATAAATAAATATAGGAGTTGTTTTGGGTGGGGGATTTGAATTTGAGTTTTGGGGGGAAAAATGTTTTGTGGGGTTAGATCTGAGCCTTTGATTTTTGAGAGAATTGAAGGAGAGCCACTTGAGAGCTTTCTTTGTGTTTTATTATATAGACTAGGTTTGCCCGTTGACACGAGCCTACGGCATGTCTTCGGAACAGCGCACCTTGTTTGATCATATAAAATAGTTTTGAAGCTCCAACAAATTAATTGAAGTAGCAAACACAGAGCAAATAACATATTATATGATTTTTTTGATTTTTATGAATTTTTTTTAAATTTTTAAATTTTAAATTTTTAAATATTTCTTTTTTTAAAATTTTAAATTTTTTATTTTTTTTAATTTTTAAAATTTTCTAATTTTTCTAATTTTTTTAGTTTTTTTAATTTTTTTAATTTTTTTCCAATTTTTAAAATTTTAAAATTTTAAATTTTTTTAAATTTTTTTAATTTTAAAAATTTTTTACATTTTTTAAATTTTTAAATTTTTTTGTTTTTTTAATATTTTAATATTTTAATTTTTTATTTTAAAATTTTTAATTTTTTAATTTTTTTATTTTTAAATTTTTATTTTTTAATTTTTAAAATTTAAATTTTTTATTTTTTTTAAATTTTCGAAAAATTTTAAATTTTTGAATTTTTGAATTTTTGAATTTTTGAAATTTTTAAAATTTTTAAATTTTTAAATTTTTTTTAATTTTTAAATTTTTTTAATTTTTCAATTTTTCAATTTTTCCATTTTGTAATTTTTGTATTTTTTGTATTTTTTAAATTTTTTAAAATTTTAAATTTTTTAAAATTTTAAATTTTTTAATTTATTAATTGTTAAATTTTTTATTTTTTTAACTTTTTGATTTTTTAAAATTTTTTAATTGTTAAAATTTTTATTTTTTAAAATTTTAAAATTTTAAATTTTAAATTTTTTAAATTTTAAATTTTTAAATTTTTAAATTTTTAAATTTTTAAAATTCTTTTAATACTTTTAATTTTTTAAATTCTTTTAATTCTTTTCATTATTGTAATTTTTTTAATTTTTTAATTTATTAATTTTTTATTATTATTATTTTTAAATTTTTAAATTGTTAATTTTTTTAATTTTCATATTTTTTTTATTTTATAATTTTATAATTTTCAAATATTTAAGTATTTAATTTTTTATTTTTTTTAATTTTTTAATTTTTTTTAATTTTTTAATTTTTTTTATTTTTTTAATTTTTTAATGTTGTAGATTTTTAGTTTTTTGTATTTTAATTTTTGAAATTTTTTATTTTATTTTTTTATTTTTTAAAATTTTTTAATTTATTATTTTGTTAATTTTTTAATTTTTCTGATTTTTTTATGTTTTGACTTTTAAATTTTTAAATTTTTAAATTTTTAAATTTTTAAATTTTTAAATTTTTAAATTTTTAAATTTTTATAATTTTTGAACTTTTAAATTTTTAAATTTTTTAATTTTGTTTAATTTTTTAAATTTTTAATTTTTTAAATTTTAAACTTTTTTTTATTTTTTTAAATTTTTTAAAATTTCTTTATTATTTTTATTATTTTTATTATTTATTTTTTAAATTTTTAAAATTTTAAATATTCTTAATTTTTAAAATTTTTAAAATTTTTAATTGTTTTTATTTTTTTATTTTTTTTATTTTCTTTTAAATTTTTCAAATTTTTTTTTCATTTTTTTAAATTTTTTTTATTTTTAAAATCTTTTATAATATTTAATTTTTAAATTTTTTGATTTGTAATTTTTAAAAATTTTAAACTTTTAAATTTTTAAATTTTTAAATTTTTAATTTTTTAAATTTTTAAATTTTGGAATTTTTAAATTTTTAAATTTTTAATTCTTAAATTTTAAATTTTTAAATTTTTAAATTTTTAAATTTTCTAATTTTTCTAATTTTTCTAATTTTTAAATTTTTTTGTTTTTTTATATTTACATTTGTTAAATATTTTAATTTTTTAATTTTTAAAATTTTTTAAAATTTTTATTTTGTTAATTTTTAAAATAGAAGAGGGAAGGATATATATATATATATATATATATATATATATATATATATATATATATATATATATATATATATATATATATGAGTTGTTTTGGTTGGGGGTTTGAATTTGAGTTTTGGGAGGAAAAATATGTTTCGTGAGGTTATATTTGAACCTTTCGATTTTTTGGGGATTGAAGGAGAGCCGCTTGATAGCTTTCTTTGTGTTTTATTATATAGATTATTGGATGAATAATTTTTTCCTATTTTCTCTATTTTTATATTTTATGAAAATTCTATGTAATATTATAAAGAGTTATACTATTTATTATTAGGGTCTGTTTGGAAACATTTAAGTTGGGGAATGGAAAAGAATGGAATGAAAATGAATGGAGAGGAATGGAAAGAAAGGGAAAGGTATGGATTAACTTTATAAGTTGTGTGTGTTTGACAACTGGTGGAATGAAATTGACTTTTTTTTGTTTCCATTCTCTAGTTTTGTTTGACAAACAATGGAATACTATGGATTACAGCATTTTAAAAAACCTATGTTCTCAGGGAACCTATGTTTTTAAACTCAAAAGTCAGTATCGTTTTATTTGAAATCAGTTTATATAAGTATTCAGTATCTAAAGTCCATTTCAAAAATCTATAAGTATAATCATGTGATTGGGAGTTGTAAAGCATCTTTAACGGCAAAGTAACGTCCATTTCAGATGAACAAGTGTTGCATAGTACTTCTTCTGTCATTACCCAGTACTATCTACCGCTTTAAAATATCCTCCTGTCATACAACTAAAAATTATCTCATAGTAAAATCACCCATTTTATACATTTCTTTAATGCATTTTTAGAACCAATGTTTGTGTGTGCTACAGAATTATCTTACTACTGAATACTTCTGATTTAATTATGTATGAAATTTATATACCCAGTAAAGCATGTACTACTGAATACTTCTTATTTAATTATGTATGAGATTTCTATTCAGAATCATGATTGCAATATGCATGAAATTGTTCTGGTTAAAGCTACCGAATACGTGCATTCCATTGTTCTAGAAATTCTGGTTATCATATAATCATTTAAATGAGCTGAACATGTTTATAATAAATAATCTACGAGATATTTTCAAAACGGTAATAATAATATAAATAAATATCATAGCTTCTTGGAATTTTTCTTTGTGAATATTCTTCTTCTATATAAATGATTTCAGATCATAATAAAAACTGAAACTCATACTTGTTCTTTGTGGATTAGCAAAAGGGTCAGAAGAAAAGGGAAAATAATAAATAAACAGGATATTTTCGAGAGGAACTACATTTTAACTAAAACTCGTATATTTAACTAAAGAATAATATTCAGGAAAGAAAGATATCTTTTTGAATAGGAGTTTTAGTGGTCAAGCAAATAAAGTGTATAAAAAGCAGTGTAGTGTCATGTCAGGTGTGACTGGGCTTCCAATTCAACCTTCTCCAAAATGGCATTATCTTTCCTTGAGAAATAGCGGAATCGCCCGATCCAACTCATACATAATTAAATCAGCAGATTAATTTCATTCCATTCCTTTATGCAGCTTTCCGAGGGGGTGGAGTCGGAATAGATTTCGGTTTAGATCTTTCTCTAGGGAATGAAATTTAGTTGTTTCCTTTATTTTCTTTTTCAAAACAAACAGACTGTGGAATATGATAAGATGAGCTCATCCGCAGTATTCCATTCCTTTCCCTAGTTTTTTGGGTTCCCAAACGCGCCCTTAAAGATCTAACAAAATGGGTAGTTGGGGGAGTAACTTGGAGTTTGGTACGGGTTGGGACATGGTTATGTTACAGCCATGCCTCACTATTCTATATTATTTCACGAGATTAGGAAAGCTAATAAGAATTTTGAAAATTTTATTCAAAATTAAAAATATAAAAACATAAAAAGAACATAATTTGGTGGTCCATGTTAATCTGGTTTCCATTTATATAAACTAGTATTTTCGTGTGATATGCACGTTTTGATAAGATTGAAGAATTTTCACGTGTGACATGTGTTAAGAAATATTTTTGGAGTTTGACGTGCGTTGCACGTAATTGGAAAAATTATTTTGAAGAAAAAACTACAATTTGTATGTACAATACATGCGTTTATAAATAGAATTTAAGTTGTGTGTGCAACATATGTATATATTTAGTGTTAAAAAAATATTATAAAATTATTTGTACGTGCGTTGCACGTTTTAAATAGGTTGAATTTTATGTATTTGTTTATATTTGTTATAATTAATGGGAGAGTTGGAGTTGCATGTGCAACGCACGGGTTTGTTTGTTGACAAATGACAACCCCAACTCTCCCATTATAATATTATACTAGTATTTTTCACGTGCAATGTACGTGAAAAAAATGGGAAGGGAGAATGAAAAGGAAAAAAAAGAATCTACCAACACGTGCTATAATCCACGTGGGAAAAATGGGGAGGGAGAATGAAAAGGACAAAAAAAAAATCTACCAACACGTGCGCTGCACGTGTTGGTACACACACACTAAGGAATAAAAAATTGTTTATTTGTTTACAACCCCATCTCTCCCATTATAATAGTTACTAGTATCATGCACGTGCGATGCACGTGGAGGGAGAATGAAAAAGACAAAAAAAAAAAAAAACCCTACCAACACGTGCGCTGCACGTGTTGACACACATACACCAACAAATAAAATATTGTTTATTTGTTTGTGAACCCCCACTCTCCCTTTATAATAGTTATAGATTACTAGTATTTTTCACATGCGATGCACGTTTTGATAAGAGTTGGAGGATTGTCACGTGCGATTTACTTGTTAAGAAATAGTTTTTGAGTTGGACGCGAGCTGCACGTAATTGGTAAAAATATTTTGAAGGAAGAGCTACAATTTGTATGTGCAATGCATGTGTTTGTAAGTAGAATTTGAGTTGTACGTGCAACATATGTGTATGTTTAGTGTTAAAAAAATATTGTAAAATTATTTTGCACATGTGTTGCACGTTTTAAATAGGTGAATTTTTTAATTTGTTTGTTTTTGTTGTAATTAATGGAAGAGTTGGAGTTGAACGTGCAACGCACTGGTTTGTATGTTGACAACATTACAACTCCAACTCTCCCATTATAATATTAGATTACTAGTTTTTTCACTTGCGATGCATGTTTTGATAAGAGTTGGAGGATTGTCACATGCGATTTACGTGTTAAGAAATAGTTTTGGAGTTGAACGTGCGTTGCACGTAATTGGTAAAAATATTCTAAAGGGAAAATTACAATTTGTACGCGCAATGCATGTATTTATAAGTAGAATTTGAGTTGTATGTGCAATATATGTGTATGTTTAGTGTTAAAAAAATATTGCAAATTTTTTTGCATGCGTTGCACGTTTTAAATAATTGGAATTTTTTATTTGTTTATTTTTGTTGTAACTAATGGGAGAGTTGGAGCCGCGCGTGGAACGCACGGGTTTGTATGTTGACAACATTACAACTCCAACTCTCCCATTATAATATTAGAGATTATTATTATTCTAACCCTCATTTCCGCAAATACGTATTTTATGAGTATTTTATGTATCTCGATATTTATAAATTCATTTTGGATTTTTATGTTAAAACATTTTTCTAAACAATAGTTATAATTATTTTGAATAAACTTTGTTTCTATTTCTACTTGATCAATTATTCACATTTTAACCCTAAAAAATATTATTACTGTTTGGATTATTTCAACAAATTCCTATTTTTACTTAATGATATTGCTCTCATAATTGTCATTGTTGTTGTTAGTATTATTTATTGTTATTGCTATTATCATTATTATTATTTTATTATTATTATTGTCTCTACTATTATTATTGATAGTATTTTATTCTTATTGTTAGGATTATTATTATTAATTGTTATTATTAGTATTATTATTTTTATTGTCATGGTTATTATTATTATTCTGATTGTTATTGTGATTAATTAGTATTACTATTATTATAGTTCTATTGCTATTATTATTGTTGTTGTTGTTACTATTATGAATATGATTATTTTATTTTATAAACCATATGATACTAACTATTTCCCCCTTGTTTTTCTATTTTGGATTTCTATTGTATTTTTATTTTCTTTCTTGATTATTGTATGTGGATTCAATCTATTATATAATTTTGCTTTTCTTGGGTCCATTTATTTTCTTTTGATCATTCCGTTATCTTTTCTTCCATTTTTTGCTCATTGCAAATTTTGATTTTCGTGATTTGAGTTTGAGTTGTCCGCTATATGTTCATCTCATTATTTTCTACTTTTTCATCTCTTTTTGGAGCCTAAATCTGTATCCTAAACCCACAAACCCGCAACCCAAAACCCAATTTCTTAATTCCTATTGTAGTACCCCGTATTTTTAAATATTATTTTTAAAGAATTATAAATGAATTAAAATGATTTTTTGGGGATTTAATAAATATTTTCTGAAAATTTATATTTACAAGTGCAAAACACGTGCAAATATTTTCTTGGGAAGTTCAAAAGGCAAAATTATTTTGTGGAAAATCGTTATTTATTATTTGAGATTATTTATAATTTTTTTCGATTTCTCTGATATTTATTAAACCTATTTGCAAACATTACGAAAAGAATGATCATTTTGCAAAATTGTCGTTTTGAAGGATGAGAGTGCAAAACTATTTTCTGGACTTTCCAAACAGTGCCGGCTGGAAATAAAGTGTTTATTTTGCTTTTAAATATCAATTTAATTGGTTTTATCAAATTTCCAAGTATAGGGATCTATTTATGTAAAGTTATACTTTAAAAGGGTTAATTTGCAAATGTGTTTAAAACCCTAATTCTCTTATTCCGACCTATATATATATAAGAGTGGAGTGCAGCCGTCTTTCGCTGCACAATACAAAGGTTTTATTATTTATTGAAGATTTAAGGAGGTGATCTTGGATTTCGCAAAAGAAAGGCTTTTCTTGTTAGATTTCGTCATTTGAGGTGAGTGACTTGTTTGTTTTATTTTATTTTATGTATGTTGTATGTAGTATTTCATATACTAGAAAGCATGTTAGGGTTTGAGTATGAATATGTACATGATGGATTGAATGGATGGATGAATTGAAAATTGATCTTTTATGAACCCTAATTATCTTTGGATAGATTTGCATGTGGATGATGTGAGTTTTTATTATCGTTGAGTTTGGATGAACACAACTTGACTATAGAAATGTTAGATTTGTTCATGTTTATGAGTTCGTAATGGTGATTGAAATTGAGGAAATGTTGAGAATGACTAATGAGTTAGGAGATCATGTATTGAGAACTGGATTTGAGATAAATTGGATTGAGTTGATGAACACAACTAAATTGGGGATCTTTTGAAAATTCGGTATTGATATGGTTTGGATCTGAACACGAAGCTATTTCAACGAATAAATAAAATTTTTAGAAACTTTATTTTGATTATGTGCAGAATTCATGTTTTATTTGAAAGAAATCAACAGATCGCTATTTTTTTATAAATTCAAGTAGTTTGTTGTAGTTTCATGGATTATTATAAATCCTACAAGTTGTACCCAATCAAATAAGAAATATGTTTTTGGTAGAAATCGTTTTCATGAAGTAAAACTACGTATCGGATGAAATATGCACAACCAAAATCCGTAGTCTGCAGGTCGACAGTCGACCGATGTGACTTTCCAGTCGACCGTCGCTGCCTGGCTGCTGAAATTTTCTCGAAGTTTTAAATTATCACACGGAACAGTCGACAGACTCATCTTACAGTCGACTGAGTCTGTTCTGTTTTGATATTTCCCTAAGATTTAGATTTTCTTTCTGCATAGTCAACCTATGACCTTTTTCAGTCGACTACTATACTTAGAATTATTTTCTTAAGAATATTGGATTTTCTCTCTGGACAGTCGACCTATGGCTTTCACAGTCGACTTATAATACTTAGAATTATTTTCTTAAGGTTATTGGATTCTTCTCTCTGGACAGTCGACCTATGTTTATTTATAGTTGACTGATACTGATGTATCTTAATATCTTTGAATGTTCCTTTAAATAATTTATTCTCTAAATGTTCTTAATCTATAACTTACTACCTATATTTTATCTTCTACTGAACATGTGTTTTCAAGCAGTTTAACTGAGCAATGCATGTTAGAAGTTTTGTTTGGATATTGGGTGTGAGTCTCTAGAGGGTGTGTGTGATCCTAGTATACCGGCAGATGAGATATTTATGTTTGGGCCTGTTGAGGCATTTTAGCTGATCAGTTGTTGAGTTAAGTCCGGTGGGGTACACCAACTCTAGGAGATTCGTAAAGTAATTAAAAAATCTAAAATGATAAGGACAGGCACTAGTGGTGATATGATGAACGAGAACATGGGTTATGGACCTCGGTATGGCTTGCAGTGTGAGATAATCCCCGGAATTATCCAGGTGTGAGTGAAATAGTCTCCGGAATTACCTGTGGTGTGGGATTGATCTCCGAAATTATCGAGGTCGAGGCGACGCACATGTGGTATTCGTGTGATGAGGTGTCATCGCTTGCGGTGTGGGGTATTCTCGAAGATTCCCAGGTGTGAGTGAAATAGTCTCCGGAATTTTCTGTGAATAGAGATTGACCTTCGAAATTATCGGGGCATGTGCTAATACTCACAGTTTATCTTTATCTCGTAGTTGTCATCGTGTTAGGATTAGTTGCATAGTGGGAGATTAAACCCTATAATGTGGAGACGTTAAGGACTTGCACCGGACCTATGTAGAGTGGGATGTATAGACTCCGACAAGTACGCATTAGAGAGTCAGCATATAGAATTGTGTTTTCTTGACTTGGTTTTATGCATGTGTTTTTTTTTTGTTTTCTACACATGACACTTAGTCTAGCTGCACTTGATGTTTTCATGTTTCCTTGTTATTTCGTATTTCTTTTGTTCTGGTCTCTAGTACGTATTGTTTATGATTCCAGGTTTCATGTTTATTTATGTTGCTTGTTCTTGCTTTATGTCACTCACACCTTTATGGCTGACCCCTTTAGTTTTGGGAGTTAGGGTTATCTCTAGCCTCATATTTTACAGGTGATTACTTGTAGCTTGGGATTTGGATGCATGAGTTAAACTGATGTAATGACTTATGTAATTTGTAAAAGAAAGTGTTGTAAAAAAAGAATTTTGTAATTCAAGGTGTATTGTATTCCGTTGTGTTATGTAAAGATTAATATAATGAAAGTTGAAAAATTTTATTAGTATTTGGCTGTGTTTAATATTACATTTAAAGTTGATGCTGGGAATTGTGCCACGTATTTCTAAGATATCATATTAGGAATTCGGGGCACTACAGAGATTGGTATCAGAGCATGCTTCAATAGTAATAATAGACATAGTTTGAAAACCAACCTAGGTGTGAACCCTAGAGCATGAGTACCTAGGTGTAGACATTAGAGTGTGAGTATCACATATAGTTAGAACATGATGTTTTGGTTTGTGGTATGGTTGAGGTTTTGCCATAGGGTATTGTTGTGAATGTGAATTGAGTTGTGATATTCTAACTTTATCCTTATTTGCAGTATTTAGTAGAATGACAGGACCCAGAAACAGGAATGGAGGTAACAATGGTGATGGAGCTGGAAGTTCCCAAGGAACGGGAGTTGATATCGAGGCCGAATTCGCCAGGGTGTATCAGACTTTGAATGCACTAATGGCAGCTAATTTGGCGCAGACTTAGAACCAGAATCAGAATCATGGGGTTGGACCGGGATTGGTTAACGTTGATCCTATCAAGCAGATTGAGTCCTTCAAAAGGATGAGGCCGCCAGTGTTTGCGGGGCAGTCTGATCCAAATGAGGCTGATGATTGGATTAGACGGATGGAGACGATCTTCGAGGTCTCGGAAACTCCGGCAGCCAACAAGGTGAAGTTGACCACTAAGCAGTTGGAAAAGGACGCTGGTGTTTGGTGGCAAACGGTGAAGAGAACTTTGGGGGACCAGCAAATGACTTGGGAGGCTTTTCTGGAAGAATTCAGGGAGCGTTTCTTTTTTTTGGATATTCAAGAGTGGAAGGCAATGGAATTCTTGAATCTACAGCAAGGCAGGCTATCAGAGTTTCATGTCCAAGATGGAGTTCTATGGATGGGTGAGAGGTTGTGTGTTCCGGATAATGCAGATTTGAGAGAGAGTATCTTACAGGAAGCACACAGCACCTTGTTGTCAGTACATCCTGGAGGCACCAAGATGTACAAGGACATCAAACAGCACTTTTGGTGGTCTGGTATGAAGAGGGATGCGGCAAATTTCGTGGCAAGGTGTCTGACTTGTCAGCAGATCAAAGCAGAAAATCAGAGACCTTGAGGTTTGTTGCAGTCGTTGCCCATTCCGGAGTGGAAATGGGAGAATATCAGTATGGATTTCATCACAGGTTTGCCGAGGAGTTCGAAGGGCAATGACTCGATTTGGGTTATTGTGGACCGTTTGACTAAGTTAGCTCACTTTCTGGCGATGAAGATTACTTGGTCGGAAATTGGCTGAGTTGTACATTGTTGAGATTGTGAGACTTCATGGAGTTCCTGTGTCGATTGTTTCCAACAGGGATGCAAGGTTCACTTCAAGATTTTGGAAGATCCTACAAGCAGCTTTGGGCACCAGAACTGAATTCAGTACCGCTTTTCATCCACATACCGATGGTCAGACTGAGAGGGTGAATCGAGTGCTGGAAGATATGCTGAGGGCTTGTGTTATGGATTTCGGTGGTAGCTGGGAGAGATACTTGGCATTGGTTAAGTTCTCTTATAACAACAGTTACCATGCAAGTATCAGAATGGCGTCGTATGAGGCTTTGTACGGGCGGAGGTGCAGGACACCTGTTTGTTGGTACGAGGTTGGTGAGAGGCAGATGTTTGGTCCTGAGATTGTGCAGCAGACGTCAGAGCAGATTGAGCTGATTCGCATGAGGTTGGTTGAAGCTCAGAGTCGGCAGAAGAGTTACGCTAATACTCGACGAAGGGACTTGGAGTTTGAGGTTGGGGATGCAGTTTTCCTCAAGGTGTCTCCAACCAAAGGAGTGATCAGATTTGGTAAGGGAGGCAAGTTGGCGCCAAGGTATATTGGGCCATAGAGGATTGGCAAGACAACATATAGGTTGGATCTTCCAGAGGAGTTGGCACAGGTGCATGATGTGTTCCATGTGTCATTGTTGAGGATGTATGTGCCGGATCAGAGTCATCAGTTGGTAGAGGTTCCTGAAGGTTTACAGGTGAACTTGAGTTACAAGAAACAGCCTGTGGAGATCACTGACCGTAGGGAGAAATTTCTTAGGAGTAAAGTGATACCTATGGTTAAGGTGCTGTGGAGGAATCAGCAGTTCGAGGAGGCTACTTGGGAGCCAGAGAATCGCATGCAGAAGGATTTTCCTGAGCTTTTTGTATGATTGTATCTTATTTATGTGATGGTATTTCTTTGGATGATTGCACTATTGGATTGAGCTGTATTTCTTTTATTTGATTAAGCCCTTCTATGTGAATGTTTTGAATTATGGTTCATTTATGAAATTTCAAATTCCTTGTTTATTCTTATTTTAGACCCCATTAGCAGTAGTTCTGATGACAGAACTCTTCTAAGAAGGGAGTGATGTAGTACCCCGTATTTTTAAATATTATTTTTAAAGATTTATAAATGAATTAAAATTATTTTTTGGGGATTTAATAAATATTTTCTAAAAATTTATATTTACACGTGCAAATATTTTATTGGGAAGTTCAAAAGACAAAATTATTTTGTGGAAAATTGTTATTTATTATTTGAGATTATTTATAGTTTTTTTTATTTCTCTGATATTTATTAAACCTATTTGCAAATATTACGAAAAGAATGATTTTTTTGCAAAATTGTCATTTTGACGGATGAAAGTGCAAAACTATTTTCTGGACTTTCCAAACAGTGCCAGCTGGAAATAAACTGTTTATTTTGCTTTTAAATATCAATTTAATTGGCTTTATCAAATTTCCAAGTATAAGGGTCTATTTATGTGAAGTTATACTTTAAAAGGGTTATTTTGCAAACGTGTTTAAAACCCTAATTCGCTTATTCCGGTATATATATATATATATATATATATATATATATATATATATATATATATATATATATATATATATATATATAGTGGAGTGCAGCCGTCTTTCGCTGGACAACACAAAGGTTTTTTTATTTCTTGAAGATTTAAAGAGGTGATCTTGGATTTCGCAAAAGAAAGGCTTTTATTGTTAGATTTCGTCATTTGAGGTGAGTGACTTGTTTGTTTTATTTTATTTTGTGTATGTTGTATGTAGTATTTCATCTACTAGAAAGCGTGTTAGGGTTTGAGTATGAATATGTACATGATGGATTGAGTGGATGGATGAATTGAAAATTGATCTTTTATGAACCATAGTTATCTTTGGATAGATTTGCATGTGGATGATATGAGTTTTTATTATCGTTGAGTTTGGATGAACACAACCTGACTACAGAAATGTTAGATTTGTTCATGTTTATGAGTTGATAATGGTGATTGAAATTGAGGAAATGTTGAGAAGGACTGATGAGTTAGGAGATCATGTCTTGAGAACTGGATTTGAGATAAATTGGATTGAGTTGATGAACACAACTAAATTGGGGATCTTTTGAAAATTCGGTATTGATATGGTTTGGATCTGAACACGAAGCTATTTCAATGAATAAATAAATTTTTTAGAAACTCTATTTTGATTATATGCACAATTCATGTTTTATTTGAAAGAAATCAACAGATCGCTATTTTTTTATAAATTCAAGTAGTTTGATGTAGTTTCATGGATTATTATAAATCCTACAAGTTGTACCCGATCAAATAAGAAATATTTTTTTGGTAGAAATCATTTTCATGAAGTAAAACTACGTATCAGATGAAATATGCACAACCAAAATCTGTAGTCTGCAGGTCGACAGTCGATCGGTGTGACTTCCCAGTCGACCGTCGCTGCCTGGCTGCTGAAATTTTCTCGAAGTTTTAAATTATCACACGGAACAGTCGACTGACTCATCTTACAGTCGACTGAGTCTGTTCTATTTTGATATTTCCCTAAGATTTAGGTTTTCTTTCTGGATAGTCGACCTATGACCTTTTTCAGTCGACTACTATACTTAGAATTATTTTCTGAAGAATATTGGATTTTCATTCTGGACAGTCGACCTATGGCTTTCACAGTCGACTTATAATACTTAGAATTATTTTCTTAAAGTTATTGGATTTTTCTCTCTGGACAGTCGACCTATGTTTGTTTATAGTCGACTGATACTGACGTATCTTAATATCTTTGAATGTTCCTTTAAATAATTTATTCTCTAAATGTTCTTAATCTATAACTTACTACCTATACTTTATCTTCTACTGAACATGTGTTTTCAAGCAGTTTAACTGAGCAATGTATGTTGGAAGTTTTGTTTGGATATTAGGTGTGAGTCTCTAGAGGGTGTGTGTGACCCTAGTATACTGGCAGTTGAGGCATTTTAGTTGATCAGTTGTTGAGTTAAGTCCGGTGGGGTACACCAACTCTAGGAGATTCATAAAGTAATTAAAAAACCTAAAACGATAAGGATAGGCACTAGTGGTGATATGATAAACGAGAACATGGGTTATGGATCTCAGTATGGCTTGCTGTGTGAGATAATCCCCGGAATTATCCATGTGTGAGCGAAATAGTCTCCGGAATTACATGTGGTGTGGGATTTATCTCCGGAATTATCGGGGTCGAGGCGACGCACATGTGGTATTCGTGTGATGAGGTGCCATCGCTTGCGGTGTGGGGTATTCCCGAAGATTCCCAGGTGTGAGTGAAATAGTCTCCAGAATTATCTGTGGATAGAGATTGACATCCGAAATTATCGGGGCATGGACTAATACTCACAGTTTATCTTTATCTTGTAGTAGTCATCGTGTTAGAATTAGTTGCATAGCGGGGGATTAAACCCTGTAATGTGGAGACGTTAAGGGTTTGCACCGGACCTATGTAGAGTGGGATGCATAGACTCCGACAAGTACGCATTAGAGAGTCAGCATATAGAATTGTGTTTTCTTGACTTGGTTTCATGCATGTGGTTTCCTGTTTTCTACACTTGACACTTAGTCTAGATACACTTGATGTTTTCATGTTTCCTTGTTATTTCGTATTTCTTTTGTTCTGGTCTCTAGTACGTGTTGTTTATGATTCCAGATTTCATGTTTATTTATGTTGCTTGTGCTTGTTTTATGTCACTCACACCTTTATGGCTGATCCCTTTAGTTTTGGGGTTTAGGGTTATCTCTAGCCTCATATTTTACAGGTGATTACTTGTAGCTTGGGATTTGAATGCATGAGTTAAACTGATGTAATGACTTATGTAATTTGTAAAAGAAAGTGTTGTAAAGAAAGAAATTTGTAGTTCAAGGTGTATTGTATTCCGCTGTGTTATGTAAAGATTAATGTAATGAAAGTTGAAAAATTTTATTGGTATTTGGCTGTGTTTAATATTACATTTGAAGTTGATGCTAGGAATTGTGCAACATATTTCTAAGATATCATATTAGGAATTCGGGGCGCTACACCTATAAATACCCATTAATTAAACCCTAATTAATTTACTTTCTCTCTCTCACCGCCGCTTTCTCTCTCCCCCTATCCCGCTCTCCCCTGTTTCGTTCAACCCACTGAACCCAACTGCCCCCATGCTATGTCATCCACCCCTCGTCATCCTCTCCTCCTCGTCAACATCGTCATCCCCATCCCGTCGTCCTCCGATCATCCCCATCACCATCTCTAACCCGTCGCCTTCAACTCCGCTCGAACCCATTAACCCATTGTCGCCATCACCATCCATTGCCGCCACCGCTCATCACCTTCGTCTTCGTCTCTCGGTTCACCCCGCAACCACCGCAAAACCCCTAGCCCCTCGTCGTCGTCGTCGATGTAACACCCCGCAAAATTGAACTATGACAATTTTGCCCCAGCACGTGTTATACGCGTGTATTTTGTACCGTTGCGGATAATATCCGTAGTATTATATTTTCGTATTTTGTATTTCTATTTTCTAAATATTTTTTTGATCTTTTGAATTCATTTTTTATCTTTCATTTGAACCCAATCCAGATATTTTCTGATTCATTCAAAATAAGACCGTTGATTTATCGTATTATTGAATATCCAACTTTGCTAAATTTCTTGACCTTGCACTGAAAATTTGACATAGTTCTCTTCATTGAAATTGAGAAACTTTATACATGAAAATCGTATCTCATCGAGTCTGGAATCCAGAACATCTTGCAGTTTCTCAATCCAATTTATAGGTTGTAAGTTATCTTAAAACTAAGTTGTTCCTAAATCCTAACTCCTAATCCTAATCCAACAGCTCTCCCCAACTACTCTTACGGCATTAATACCCACCTCCCCTACCCTATGCCCCTACCTCCTCCTAAAAAACTCCAACCGTCGTCTTCTTCTTTCTTTTTCTCCCTCCCAAATGACTTTCTCTCCCCCCCTATACGACTTTATCTCCAGCTGAATTATTGCATGCGCATGCAGCGCCCTCCTTCATCCCTTATAAATACATCACATACTTCACTCAATCACACTGCCTATCTCTCTCTCCCAGTCACCATCACACTGTCACAAACTCACACATTCTGTCTTTCTCTTATATATATATATATATATATATATATATATATATATATATATATATATATATATATATATATATATATATATATATATATATATTATATTATATTATATAAATACACACACAGTAACTCCATCCCTCCCCCACATTGCTTCTTCTTTCTTCTTCGTTTCCTCTTCCGAAACCCAATAACCCAACACCCTGATGCCTCGACGACCGCCTCCACCACCTCCGAACACCTACACCTCCTTACTTCAATCGTTGTCCCCTCCTCTCCACGTTGCCAGCTAGCACCACCACCTCCCCTTCGTCCAACCGCCGAACTCCACCCCTCGCCATTATCACCATCATCACCCCTCGCCAACTCCATCGAACCTAACACCCGCAACCACCTCCCCGCTCCTCCTCCTCCTTGCCATTATCGCCTCGCTATCGCTACCAACTCCACCTCCCCACCTCGCCGTCAACCTCCCGCAATTACTCCCGTCGTCGCAGTCGAAAAACCGCCACCACATTCCACCTCCTCATCACTCCACGCTCCTTGCCGTGCTCAGCTCCACCTCCAATCGCCCCCGCCGCTCACCATCGATCGCCACCACCATCTTCGTCACACCCGAGCTTTGTCGCCATCTCCGACGACCACCGATCACCTTGAATCTCCATTATTGCCAATCTCCATCGCCACCACCGTCACCCACTCTTCCTTTCCTCCTCGGTGCTGTCAGCTCCCTCTGAGCTCCCATTCATTGTAGCTGCACTCCGCCATTGCCGCCGCCAACTCAGCTCGAAGCTCCATCCCGAAACTAAAGCTCCTCCTCGCCGCTGCCTTCGCCATTATCGCCGAGCTCCATCACCGTCTCGACCATCAACCTCCTCACCGAACACCCATCCCCACTGCCATTGTCATCTCCACCACTGTTTTCGTCACCACCTCCGTTGCCACTGAGCTCCTCTCCACCTCCGCGATCGCCATTGCCGTCACCCTCCGCCTCGAAGCTCCTCGCCAACCTCCTTCGAGCCACCACCGCAACCACCGTCACCTCGAAGCACTGCCGCCAACTTACTCAGCCCCTCTCACCGTACGTCTCTCTCTCTAACTCTATCTCTATCTCTATCTCTCTCTCTCTCTCTAGCGCTCTCTCTCTCCTTCTCTATCTCTCTCTAGCACTCTTTCTCTCTCTCTCTCTCTCTTCGTCTCTTTCTCTTATTATTATTATTTTATATATATATATATATATATATATATATATATATATATATATATATATATATATATATATATATATATATATATATATATATATTAATACAATCTTACTTCGTTCGCTTTCCGAACTCGGCGAACAATTGCAGATTGTAATACCGTCATCATCGACGTGGTTACTGTCCGTTGTTCGTGTTGCTGTCGCCTTCAAATTGATCGTAAAATCAATCAAATCCAGAAATGATAAAAAGTGGGTAACAACTTTAACCAACCATGTTTTTATTAGGGTATATACATGCTAGATAATAAATCGAGTAATCATGCTTAGATTATGTATGAATGTTGTTTGATTATGATCATGTATGTGTGTATAATATTTCCTCAAAATTTCACAAATTTTGGATGTCGTTTGGTATTTTAATAAAATCGGAATACGTTACTGGTTTAGAAATGAAATAGAATTTATTTCATAAATTCTGGCTGAATACATACTTATTTTCTTAGAAATCAAATTTCCAAGAAGTGTGGGATTTTCTGTGATTTTTAAAAAAGTAGCAAGAGCTGCGATTTCTGGATTTTGAAACTACTGTCTTATAAATGATTTTGGACAGATTAGACTCAATGAGGTTTCCTATGAGACTAAGAAATCATTTTTACAACAAGTATTGGAATTTATATAATTATTGAAAATTGTATTCACTTGTCAAGGGGACACGTGCGGCGTTGTCTCGACTATTAATTTCTAGGATCTAGTGTTAGAGGTCCGGAAGCGGAGAAAGATCACAAGGCTAGGCACCATTATGGATGCTCAGGAGTGGAGAAAGACCGGTAGGGTTCGGGCGGGGGTGGAATGTGTAAGGCCAGGAAGCAGAGAAAGACCACATGGCTGGACATCATTATAGATGTTCAGGAGTGGAGAAAGACCACAGGATTTTCGACATGACCATTACCGACTGCAGTAACAAAATTTGACCGAACAACCGGAACCTTACTAGTCACTAGATAAATGTCAGAAATAGTGTGGAATACATGAGCATGTTCTGCATAATGAGGGTTTGAACCCTGTAATGAATGCTAGTAGCTTGTATTCGGAAAATATATTGTATGGGCGGCATATCATTCCAAACAAGCGTGCATTAAAATGAGCATTTTGAATCATGCATGTTTTCATGATAAATATGTGTTGAATGTTTTACTAAATTGCTTATGCACACACTCTTCTTGACATCATATATTTGACTATTTCTTATTTACATTTATTGATTTCAGTTTTATTTCTATTATGCCTTGTATGTTGTTATGTTATTTTTGGAGTTAGTTAAAGCTGTTGTGTTGTGCAGGTAAGAGTACCTGGAGATCAAGCATAGAGTTGTGACATCCTGTGCCCGTCATCTTATCAATCCAAGAGGTTTGGATTTATATTAAGATTTCTGCATTTTCTTATATTTTATTATGTTTATGTACTCAATTGAAGAAAAAGATTTCTGGGTGTGCAACGATTTTCTTGTGTGTGAAAATCGGGACGTTACAGTTGAAGCCCCAAATGCCTCGCCGTTCGCCCCCTCTGTTTTCGAGCAAAACAGAATTGCTCGCTCGAACGCCGCCGTCTTTGGTCGTTGCGTCGCTTCCCGATCGTTGCACCGCCGCCAATCGTCACCGCCTTCGTCGCTGCTGTCGCCAGACACCGTCGCAGGCTCTCTCTCTCTCTCTATCTCTCTCTCTCTCTCGAAGTGAGGAAGGAGACGAAGCGGGATTGGCCGTTGGCGTGTTTGCTATTGTGTGTGGTGGGATCTGAAGTCACTGTTTGCTGTTCGTTTGGATCCGGTGTGGGGTTGATCCGCTATCTGTTTCGATGTTTGTGTGCTCTGAATTGCTGTTTGTTGTTTCGCACGTAGCTCGCACGTGTGATTGTGGTTCATCGTCCGGAATTCTCATCCCGTTATTCTATTTATTCGAATCTACTAAATAACAGGCAAGTCACTTCTTGAACTATTTGTTTGTTTTGTTCAAGATTTCTTTGATCTCTGCAGGTAGATCCAGTCATTTTCTTTATCAACTGCTATTTGAAATTCCGTTAAGTCTATTGAGGGTTTACACGAGCTAACCCGAGATATTCTTAACATCGTGCCACTATTTTTGGTCTAAAACATAGTCTCTATTGTTTCTTGCATATGCACAATTACATGAAAAATAACTAGATCCATGTTGTAGACTTGTTTGATGTGTTGGACATGTTAGATTGAATGTGATTTAACGAATTAATTACCATGCCTGTGAAAGTGCATCTTAGAACTGAATTTTTGCATGTTAAACACCTAAGAACACTTTGATTATTAATTTGCATTAAAAATATGGTTGTATAATTTAATTGTTGCCTATTCATGTCAAAATATATTATGGACTGCTAGTTATTTCTTTCTAAATTAGATTTTCAACCATGTTGTTGTTATATTTTGAAATAACTTTCTGAAAATGAAATTTAGCTTCAGATGTCTAGTTTACTTCCCTTTTTACAGATTTGAATTCCGATATGCAATCTGTTAGATATCATCATTTTAGTACAGTTGTGTTAGAAATTCTATATTCACAAATGCATGCGTATTTTGCTGTTTCATAATTTATTTGAGCATGTTAACAGTAAAAGAAAAATTTGAAATAAATCTAGATGAGACTAGACATGTGTAGTAACTACCCTGAATTTTTATAGATTTATTTGATGAGTTTTCTGACCTGAAACAAATAGGTGAACACAATTTACAATATGCTACCTGAACATAAAATCAGAAAAGAATGGGAGTTTCACCCTAGTTACTGTAGCTTTCATATGTCGTGTATATATTTGCTGGAACCGACAGAGAGTCTACTTTCTAGAATTTCTGACGGATCCCGATTTGCTTTTCTGTAGTACCAGTAATCCATGTTTTTGTACAGCAAGGTCATGCTGTCCAGATTATGTGATTGTGCTAATTTAATGTGTTTGCTTCATGCTTTGTCTGTAACGAGTAGAATTAGTCACACGGAGTATCTTACAACATTGTCACCTTCTTGCATGCTCACAAATGATGAAAATAAACTATTAACAAGCCAGGGTATTATGGGTAGACTTGGTAGTGAATAATCGAAAAATGTACTCAGCAAGGCCTTATCGTTATATCATATTGTCATGGAAGGAGGAGAAATATTGTCATGGAAGGAGAAGTATTGATTGAAAATTATTGATTGTAAAATTATCGTTATCGACGCTGAGTACACGATCCATGAATTAACCATCAGTCTAAAACGTTCACCGTGTTCTTGCATCAAACCTGTGGAATGGGACGCAGTAGTACGTGCACTAGATAGATTATTAAAATGATTAATAACCTGTATTTATCATCTCATGCTTGATCCTGTATTGAACTTGACTTGACATCACTCATTACATGTGTGATTAATTGTAGACCTTTGATATTATTGCCTGCCTTTGCTTTGTTCTTTAACTTTGATCCTGTCCCTTTTCTTTGACATTCATGCTTCCTTTATCCTCTGTTTTTCTCTACTTGTTGTCTATGACTTGCTCTAAAGACACTCTTTTATCTCTTTTTATATCAAAAATTTACAGGTACCGAAGGAGCTGTACCATAAGAAATTGGTGAGCAAACTCTCTGAAGATCAGAGCTGGACCATTAGACTGCTATAGCTATCTTTTGATGTTTGCTTATTGTATTGCTTTTATCATACTTTGTATTCCGAAATTTTATGACCCGAAGTTTGTTTATCCCAGATGTTGGATTATTATTTTGTGAATTTATTTCATGATTATTTTGGAGTTTATTCATTGTTTATGTGGTTACATTTCTCTTGCGTGGTTGTATTCTTTTGTATATTGTTGAATTAATCTGTTATAGCTTATGGATGATGTATAATCATTCGCTGGGCCTTCGTTACGTGCTCGTATTCCCGTATTTTGGAAAGCGGAGCGTGACAATTATTAGAGATTAGAGCTATACAATTGAATTAAATGTACTAGTAATTTACACTGCGATGCACGTCTTTATAAATATATATACTAGTAGTTTACACGTGCGATGCACGCTTTAATAAATATAGTTTTTTAAAATAAAAATTTAGATGTAGTCTTGATTTGAACCTAGGACCTCCTTTATAATAGTTATGCACGTGTGTTACACGGGTTGGTAGAATGACAAAACATTTACAAATGACACTAAAGTCTTCTCGCATTATAATATTACTAGTAGTTTACACGTGCGATGCACGTTTTAATAAATATAGTTTTTTAAGATAAAAATTTAGATGTAGTCTTGATTTGAACGTAGGATCTTATTTATAATAGTTATGCACGTGTGTTATACAGGTTGATAGATTGACAAAATATTTACAAATGATACTAAGGCCTTCTCCCATTATAATATTAGAGATTTATAAAGAATATTTCGATGTTGTCTGGCATCGAGCCTAAGATATCATTTATATTAGTTATGCATGTGTGTTGCACGTATTTATTTAGTTACAATACACACATTTATTTGGTTACAAATGTATTTTTTTGGTAACACTCTCCCACTAAAATAGTAGAGATTATTAAATAGTTAAACTTTTCACCAAATTTTTTTTTTCCTTCTCACGAATTGGCTATAAGTGCAACACTCGGTAACAGATATTTTTTTCGCTAGCTAAAAATGACTAACATATGCTACTGGATACTGCTAAAATTTTATGATCGTAATTATCTTTTTAGTGTCAAATTTGTATACTTTACTTAAGTCTGTAAAATAAGGGATGAAATTAATAAATTTTCTATTTATAAGTTAGATTCTAAATACACCCCCAATTCAACCACTTTTTATATCAAATCAAATTATTATTCTCCTTATCAATAAACATGCGTCACGATTGACGCCACCGTCACAAATTTCCCATATAACTGATGACGACCGGTACTTACATATTGCAATTACCAAATTACGAAGTACTTTCCGGTAAATTATAACGAAAACAAACGGTAAATTGGAAGGAAATCAAGGGGCTTTTCCCGTAATTTACCCCCCAAAAAAACAAAATTGTGAAGAGGAGGCCGTCTCTTTATTTCTTTCTTTACTCGAAAGAGGGAGAGAGAAAGAGCGAGCGAAGAACAACAAAAAAAAACAAACAAACAACTTAACGAGCGAGAGAGGTGAGAACTCAAGCGGGCAACACCGGCGTGCTCCTCCTCTCGCTCGTATTCCACGATCCCTCAACCCCAATTTGGTTTCGTGCATTGTTTGATTTCGCAATTCTAAAACCCTAATTTTTTCATAATTTATCCCAAACTCATGTCGCCCTCCTCATCCGACAAGCCATTGTCCACCCGCACCTCCCCACGCAAGCCTGCGTCGTCCGATGGCGCACATACAGTCGGCGGTTTGGATTCCGATCACGCAAATTTGCATCCATCTAATCAGGACGTAATCGAGGGCTCCGATTGTGTTAATGGCATTGCGAAGAAATCGGTATGGAGTAGGCCATCTAATGGAGTGATGGAGGCTGAAGTGGCACCGGTGATGGGTGCAGAATCCTGGCCTGCCCTATCTGAATCCACGAGGACAGTTCCGAAATTGCTTGCTACTTCGGATTCCACCGGTATCGGTTTTGATGGATTGTCCGTTTCTTCTCCGGTGAGATCGGGAAATCCTCTCTTTTGTTATATTTATTTTTTTATTTATTTGTTTGTTTATCAAATATAGTATTGAGGAGTTTGATTTGGTTTAGATCCATGTCTGTTAAGACTCTTTATATTTGGTTATTTTTAAGTTTTTATTTTTCAGCATATTGTTTTGGTATACAGGTCCTTATGATGTCCGACCATATAAATAAGGAAAACCTGAACAATCCAATTCCAAACCCTAATTCCTATCGTCCAAAAAACATGAAGCATTCTAGTAGTGACGGCGAAAGTAGCCATATTGGATCGCATGCTAACAGTAGGCCAAATCCACCATCGTTTCCAGTGCCTTCGATTGAGATCCAACAAGTTTCATCCGAAAAACCTAGAGAAATGCTCAACATTAAGAACAACGGTAATTGGGAGCACGGCCCTAGGTATTCGAAAAGCGGTGGGTTCTCCCCCCATTCTTTTGGTGGGCAGGATCACCATCGACCACTTCATAGGAAGGGAAGCAATGGCTATAGCGGTGGAGGGTCCCACAGTGGCTGGCGGCGTGATCCAGATCGTGGGAGCTATTCGAATGATTGGAGTAACCCTCCCCTTCACCACATGACACCACCTGTGCCTCGTGGGCCATACCTACGTCCTCCTTCGTTCGTGAGGCCTCCACCGCTTCCGGCTGGTGCGGCACCTTACATCGCAATGCCTCCTCCCATACGACCATTTGTGGCCCCCCCAATGGGTTTTCACGGTGAGTCTTTATTTGTATATATAGTTTTATTTAGTATTATCACTTTATAACATTGATTGAACTTTTTATCATCAGATATACCGACTTTTTACTATATGCCACCTCCTTTTGTCGCTGCATATCCGGTTACTCATGCAATGCCATCGACAGTGCTTGTGAATGCGGAGGACTATCATCGTGAGCTAGATTGGAATCAACAATTGGTGTTAAAACAAATTGAATACTATTTTAGGTAGTATTAATAAATGAAGACAAATATTATTCCATGACTTTTGAAGTTTTTCTTTGCTTTGCTAAACTTCTTATTTTGTTTTGAATAGTGCTGAAAATTTGTGTAAAGATCAGTACTTGCGGATGCATATGGATGACCAAGGTTGGGTTTCTGTTTCTCTGATTGCTAGCTTCAATCGAGTAAGCGCTCACTCCCTTTCTATTTCTATTAGTGTTGTAGCTCAATATATTCTTTTGATATTCAACTATTCTTGCTACTATGAACCATGTCTGAGGAGTTAGTCTATGGTCACCATAATATTTTGATAATTTGATATGTAGATAAATTTAATCTTACTTGAGGATCATGTGATATTAGAATGTCATACCTAATTTACTAGCATAAGACTTAATGCTAATTGCATACCATGGTTGTTGAACTTGATTAATTGGTGTCTGCTAATATTTTGGTCTCTCTATCAATGCATTGTAGCAGCCAATGATGAATTAATGTTTGAAATCCCTGTAAAGGTGTCAGTATTGGGCATCTTGTCATTTGATCAAAGTAGCATTGGCGACTTTGAATTAATAGAATTTTTTTGATTTAGTTAAGATAGTGAAAAATATTTGCACAATATTGACACTTTAGTTAATTTTCTTTTTTGAAAAAATAATTGATGATGATTGGATTATATTTGCATGGATAATATTGTACTAGATGTTGTTGCAATGATACCTCTTTTGCTTCTTTGTTCATTTTTGCACCAAGGTGTCTCTCATTATGTTAGCATACAATTGAAATCATCAAATCAAATGCTGTTTGATTAGCATGAATTGCTGTATTTTGTATGGAATGCTATACATGGGACGATCCCCCCACCACTAAATTCAATTGAAAAATAGAACTTTTAACCCAATAAGTAACACTCATGCTTGTTATTCACCCTATGTGAAGCTGAAATGTTGTGAAACAAAGGAAATTGGCAAAAGTGAGGCGTGTTGGACCGTAAAAAAGTTGAATATGATTTTATTGATATGACCAGTATTGTTTGACTTGTGAAACCTTGGTATTTTCTCTTAAATGTTTCATGTACTAATTTTGGTGTGTTTGCTTTTGCACTCTAGACTTTATTTGATCCTTTTAGTTCTTTGTGATATTTCAATATTGTTAAATGCATGCAAGTAGAAAAAGCTTTAAATAAATGTCATTTTTTACTTGTACATTGCTGTTGTAATCGGAAATTTTCATGTTATACATATGGGGAGATCTTCAATTGAGCACAATGCTCCATGAGACTCCCTCATGGAAAGGTCCAATAAATGATCCAAGGGTTCATCTCGATTCTACATGCCTCAAATACTCTTAAGATGTGAGATCAGATCATTTGTATGTGTTTGCCTATGCATCAAAATGTTTCAAAATTATATGGTTAAAATATCTTTATTTTTGTAACGATGTAGTGGCAATTGGATTTCAAATGACTTGTTCTCACATCCTTAGACTATTTTAGTCATGGAGATCAAGGTGAAGGTTTCAGCCATTCATTGGATGTTTGCATCATGGAGTTCTCTTGGAGCAGTGTGCTCAATTGCATATGTTCATATATATATATATAAAATACATGCTCTATATCGTTCCTTGTTATTGAATATGGTATTCAAGAAGTAACAAGATATAATGTTGATTGATGTAGAAATTATAATGCAACATTTTTTTTTCTTGATTTAGTTCAGACTGTTGATTTGTTATGACTTAATGACTTTCTCTATTTTGCTGACAACAAAGAAGCACTATGTCTGTTTACTATTTACACCTAATCTTTTTTAACCACACACCTCATATGTGAATCATAGTGTTGTTTAAGTATCGCTGATACTAAATTAATCACAATAAATATTTGTCACGTTATCTTTATTTTTTTAATAACAATGCCCTCCTCTAGTTTTTTACTTGCCTAGAAATTGCAACTGCCTATGAAAGCATCTCATGTTATACAGTTAAAGTAAATTACACTGCCGGACCAAAGAATTCTATAAGGAAAAATTCTGTAAAAGAAGTTATGTTTATGGAAATATTTCTCATCCCATAATTTAAGCCTATTAAGCAATATGTTTAGAAAATGATAACAGGTTTCTGGCACCATATGCATTCTTATTAGTAGACTTGTCGATTTTAAGCCCCAAACATTACAAAATGAAGAAATGTTGTTTGTTAATTTGACTTGATGTAGCTTGGCACATTGCATTTTACATCTGAAGTATGATATTTTTGTCATCATCCTTTTTTTTTGTTGGGCTTAGCTTTTAGAATGCATAATTTGTAGTTTTCTTTTGGCTTCATTGTAAGGAACTATCCAATTGGTTTACGTTAGTATGTTAAAGTAATTCATTTTGCATTTATTTTTTTACTTTGATGGTGTTATTATGGTCTTAATATGAGTTTCTCAAATCTACTCTTGTAAGTTATCTTTGTCAAACTTTAATAAATTGCGTGAAGTAGGTTAAGTGTAGGGTAATAATAGAATAATTTTTACAAGTTTTTAGGTTCTATCATGTCGAGAATAAATACCAATGAGCTACATTACTAAAATTCGATTCAACCTACTTTTGCCATGTTTCGTAATATTCAAAAATTGTTGACACCCACATGGGACTTTTAGCATATTTTACAACCTTGATAACAAACAATGGCTAGATTATAAATAAGCTTAGGCTTTAAGTGCATACCTTGTTTGGAAAATCCAAATTAAACTTTAAACATATATTAGTTCGAAAAAGAGTTTTTAAACGGTTAACTTAAAGATTCACATTTCTTATCTAGTTCCATTTCTACACCAGAAAAGGTAAAATTTAATTAGTAAGCCTATATATGGTTCCGTAGCATTGAAAAACTATCTGTAGGAAGGTTAACACAGGGAAAATACCTTCATTTCCGCATATGTTAGTACTTTAGTGATATCTTGGTGTGTACTTATTAAAAGTATCTTTTCAGTATCCATTTTCTAATAGGCATACTTCAGTTAGTTTTTCGTCGATGAAGATAACATAATTTTTTCATGTGAGATATATTTGATTAAGGATAGTACATTTTCCCGTTGATGTGAATTCAAATTCCATTCTGTCTTGGCCTTATCCTCTCTTTTGTCCTCCACTCCACTACCTCCACCACGTAATCTTCACTCTATCATCATTGCCTCACCACTTACACGACATCACCTTTACCGCTGCCATGAACATCTCATCACCACCACACCCACCATATTACCATTAATCTCACCATCAACAAACCAACTCCACCTCTACCATAACCATAATCACATCACCTGTATCTCATGATTACTTCCCTGTCCATCTTAATTATCTCCTTGGATTTATCCCGACCACCATATCACCGCACACCCTCATTCAACCACCACTATTACCCCTAAAAAACCTACTCCTAAGCATAACCATCTGCTCCATAAACACCACCTCCAATTTCCTCCAACCCACTCCAGCCATCATTCTTTTTTTCATATTTTGCACAATAACCTTTGCATCTTTTAACATCTCTTGACTTTGTCTCTTCAACCTTCATTACCCCTCTCTTTATGCTTTCACTATCCTCCGTAACCTGTTACTGTTATCTCATTTCTCTACCTCCATCAACCTTGTTTAGCTCTTCGTCTCTTCTAGCCCTCCATTAGCGAGTCCCCAACTTTAAGTCTTCACATGCCTCTACGGATCAAACTTGCCATTGTCCTAGGTGGCCTTGGCCGATGCATGCAAAGTTTTTCTATTTCAAAATTTTAGCTATTAATATTTTTTAATCGTTGTTTGTTGTTATTGTTGTGCTTGTGCTAGTGTGTGTGTGCACGTGTGGAGGGAGTCATCATTTGTTGTTGCTGTTGATAGTTGATTGGTTGTGAATTGTTGTAGTTGTTACGTGTGTGTGTGTGTGGAGGAGACCATCATTTGTTGTTGTTGATGGTTGATTGGTTGCAAATAATTGTAGTTGTATTTGTAGAGATTTATTATTCATGTTGGCTAATTTTTAGTCTATTTTATCCTTTTAGCCGCCACAATTGCATTACTGATTACTAAATATTGTCTTACTTGTTGAAGTGTACAATGTGGATAAGAAGTCACCAAAAATATTCTTCTGGCTTTAATATTTTTTCCTCAATGATTTCCTTTATTTGTTGTTTCCTTTCTATATTATGTAACTATGAGAAAGTTGGCCTCATATTTGAAGGAGGTGATTCCCTCATAAAGAGTGGTTATAATCGTTTACTGTGACCTCTACCTTTCATCTTGTTTTTTTATGCATAAAATATGTGTGAAAAACATCAAGTGGCTTGGAGGCCATTTATCCATGCACCATGCATTAAAATTTGTGTACAATATGTTAAATTTGACCGCATGATGCATGGGTATAACCTCCAAGCCACTTGATTTTTTTTCCACAGATTCATTTTATGATGTGAAAAACATGATGAAAGGTGTGGATCTTTTCCATGGAGGGCCCCATCAAGTGATTATAGTCACTTTGTACGAGGAAATCACCTCCTACAAATATGAGGGTCTCTCTCTCTCTCTCTATATATATATATATGTATATATATATATATATATATACTCTCTCTCTCTCTCTCTCTCTCTCTATATATATATATATATATATATATATATATTGATCTCCATAGTGTGAATGCTTTGGATCATCCGTGTGATGGCTATGCAAGGAGTTATCACGAAGCTTATCGTGAGTATGGTTCTCACCGGATTGCCTCCACATACACGTCTTGCTGGTTATTATGTTTATTTGGATTCTCCTCACACACACACATGTCGTACTGTTTATTATGTTTATTTGGATTCTCCTCAAATCTTAACTATCTATTTCATTCAAGTACAAATCCAGTCTTTTTAGTATCACCATTGAATATGATTGAAGTTGCTAAAATAGAGTTACTAACTTAATGCCAGTTAAACACACGTCTTATTGGTTATTATGTTTATTTGGATTCTCTACAAATCTTACCTATTTATTTCGTTCAAGTACAAATCCAATCTTTAGTATCACAATTGACTATGACTGAAATTGCTAAAATACAGTTCCTAACTAATTGCCAATAACTGATTGGTCATACAATGTTGTTTGCTGCTGTTGTTGTTGAAGGCCCCTCGACCATTTCTTAAATATCGCCATCTAAAATTTATGTCTTTTTTATTTCTTTCTTCGGTTTTGCTTCTTTTTGCTTGTAAGTGGGGATGAATTCAACAAATCTTTCAATGTTATATGCTTTACTATGACTATAGCCAAAATTTGGATTTGGTTATGAAGATATTTTTTTCTTTTCATATGCATTGCTTTTGATTGTTTTTTGGCTCAAACTTTCTTTTATTGATCTATCGTTGATGGTACATACCAAGGTATTGTTTGCTATACATTATAATAGTAGAAAGGATGATTGATCATAAGAAATTTAAAGATATGTTTTCATGAACACTACCAAATACTTTATTTGACTCAATAGCTTTTTGTTATTTATGATTCAGATTGAGCATTGCTGGGACCCATATATTATGATTTAAGATACCAAAATGTAGTGATGTTTAGTGCATTATCTGACGGGGTATTTTGTTACATGAGGTTTATTAGTGAAATTTTTCCAAAACATTTGTAGGAACTGAAAACTGGATACTCAAGAAATGATATAATGCAGATATTAGTTCAGATACTCAAGTTGATCATATAAAATAGAGATGCATTTTATGTAGAGCTTGTGAATTTTCGATTCAAATTAATTTATTAAGTATGTTTGCATTTTGATTTTGGCTGTAAAAGTTTGTGTATGTTTTTTTGGGGTTGTCCTCATAATTGGTCATTTTGTTTGGAAAATCCTGTGCAAGTAGGAGGAGGTAAAAGAACAAAATGCAAAGGAAGCTGTGTGGCACAGGCATTTCTCATGGAGCCATATACATTTCTTGGATACATGCCCCACAGTTCTCATGCAAATGTGCACACTACATTTTTCTCATGGAGCCATATTTATGCTTATTGTGGTGATATAGGACAACTTAGTTAAACGTGCAGACTACATTTTTCTTGTTTGAAATATCAAGAGCTTGCTTTTGTTTCTTATCCTTTTCTTTTTTGAAGCGGGATTATTTTCCTAAATATGAGAAATTTTGATACTTGTTGTAGTTTATGTTGTCTACTTTTGGAGTTTTCTGCAGCATGACTGACATTTATGTTTATGATGGATAGGTGAAACAATACACAAACAACATGCCAAATGTTATAAATTATATACTGGATGTGTTGCGAACTTCAAAAACTCTGGAAGTGCAGGTATTTATGAGTTGGTCCTTATGGCATGCTGCTATTATTTACTATTGCGTGATTTTTTAAATTCATTTTTTTAAAATTGGAACAATGACATAGCTACACCCCCATTCTACACATACTCTCACTCTCATCCTATAGTTGGGGAATTATGCAAGCTGAGGTTCAAACCTCCGACCTCTTGCCCACTAGCAAAGAGGCTTACCACTACGTGACTAGGGCACTTGCTTTTAAATTCCATTTTAAATTCAACTAATCCTGCAACGATAATTTTTATCACCGTTTTATTCCTTTTGTAAAATAATATTTTAATATTACATATCCTTTTTGTGTTGAGATATTGTATAATATTAATGTGGGTCTTAAAAGTGTCATCTACATTACCATATGCGGGTGGTCAAAAGTGTCATTTGTACTACTATATATTTACAGTACATTGAGAGATGTAATGGGAGGAAGGACATGTGTTATTTGCCTCATTTCATGATAATAACATTTACTACTCATGCATTTAATATTTCATCTCCATGTAATGCATTAAATGCATGACCTTTGTTGTTATACTATGACAACATCTCACTTCTAAAATATCTATTTTAATCTACCTTGCATATGTTTTTATCTTCTAATAGATGTAGTAGTATATAACTTAACGTGGAATAGATGAGATGTAGATAGGATGAATTTATTTTACATGGAAATATTAACTACAATAGTGATTTGTTCTTTGAGTTTAGTGCAACTGATCAAAAAAAATATTTTTTGAATAACCTTTGACATTTGTTACAAGAAATTCAGAAGGGAAAGTTGGAAATGAAAATTTTGATTCCTTAAATAATGGAAATTACAAATTCTTTTGGTATTTTGCTTTTGTCAAATAGATTGTGGAGATTGAAGAAACTCAAATACCAAGGCGAGGTTATCCACTTATACTTTATATGTTACTATTTGAGAGATGTAATGACCATAGATGAATATGAGAAAGGAAAACATAGGATGCTGTGAATTGACTGGCCCAACAGCAGAAACTCATTTCTAGAATCTTTCCATTTGGCATTTGGGGACCAAAATTGGAAACTCGAATGCTGGTTTCATTTTCTATTTTACTTTCATCCAAATCCTATTTTCTAAACGTACTATCAGAACCATTATATACTCTATAGTAGTGAGACTTCCTCACATCATAAATCCTAACCGCTTCCGTTATTCTGTAGGTGGTACCATCCCAAGTACCTAAGATGTATAGGAAGAGGTAGTGAACCTACCTTGTATTGACCATAAAAGTATATAATGTTGTGCACATTGTAGTTCCACACATTAAAGTGTACTTACTATCCCTTCACGTTAAGGGGACAATATTACTCCATAATAATGCAAAATACATTGGATAAAGTCGGTATTTTAATATAGTAAGGGGCTATTCCAACTATTTCTTAAATGTGGGTTGAAAGCCTATCAACTTGTTCCTTCGTGTTAGATATTCAAGTTGTCCCATTTTGCTGACTCTCTTGAGGAACTGGAGGAGAGTTACTAAGTCACTGGGCTTGGACATTGGAGAGTATAAGATCAAACTTCGTACTAGCCATAATTTTTAACAAATTGTAATTTAGATATAAAAAGAAAGCAACCTATGTTGAAAAGGAATGCTTATGAACATATTATTGACATTGTTGTATTAGATAACATTGTTGTATCTCATGCATCCAAATATCAAGCTTAAATGACTTTGGTTTTTCTTGTTGATACTGTCGATGAATCATATTATTGACACTCATTTTGATTTTTTTTTCTTTTTACCATGGTATGTAAAAGCTGTGTTCTCCTCGGAGATTTTTCAAAAGTGCGCATTAATATGATTATTACTGTACTCTGTTGTGCATCAAGATGAATGTATTTACAACGAATTATTTAATGCCTTTTTTCCTTCTATCCAACTGCAAATTTTTTTCCTTTTTTCACCATGCCTTCATGTCTTCATGCCTTTTCTTCCTTGCAGGGCGAGAGGGTAAGAAAACATGGTGATTGGAAGGATTGGTTGTATTTCCCTCAGGCTAGTCAAGTTGGTACTTCATCTGCTTCAAATGGTGACAGCGTGGTGAATAAAATGCAGAGTTTGGCACTGGATGAGAAGACTAGTTTCAACTAATTCTGAGGCTATTGGTAGATCAGCATCTGAGAGTTTCGAAAACCAGTTGCAAGTGGGAGGCTTATTTTCTTTTATCGGAAGTGGATTGTTGGTATGGATTTTGCTGATTCCATAGAGCAAAAAACCAATTATTAAAAAAAAATAAAAAAAATAAAAAAAATAAAAAAAATAAAAAAAAACAAAAAAAAACCCTTAAAAACTTTAAATTTTATATATATAAAAAAACCCTTGGAGTAGTTCTTTGAGTTGTATAGTTGTGCTTGGGAAGGGTTGGTGCTTGCTGATTACTAAGTGCCATGTCTGGAGCTGAACTGAAGCAATTTTTCAGCACCATCCCGAATATTTTTTGAGTCTTTATACCTTCATTTTTGGGGAGGAACCGAACTTGGTACCGTTCTCATGTTCCGCGCGTTGGAGGATGGAGAATGCAATTAATTTGGTGGAGACTTTTTATGTTTTCTTTATAGACATACCCTTTTCATAGATAAAAACTGGTGATGATTATTACATTATAAACATCCTAAAACCATCTGGATATATCATGGGAAATACATATATGGTAGATTAAGACCTTTTAAGACTTGTTGGTTTGCATTGTTGTGTTTTGTTGTTTGATTGTGGCTTTGATTTTTGTTGTAGATTTCTATTGTTTCTTCTCATTACTGTGATGATGTGGTTGATGAATACCTTGTGTTTGTATGTTATGAAACTGAAGCACAGGGAATAAGTAACAATGTTGGCAGCTGCAACAATGTTTCGTCCGTCATTGAATCAACTGATGTGCTGGACGGAACAGTAAGATCAACATCTGCACCAATCTAGTTACTGGAGAGAAGAAAGGCTAACAGAAGTTGGTGATTCCTTCCTTTTGGTTTTGATGCGTGTCGTGCTAGCATTCCCCTTTTTTTTTTTTTTTTTTGCCCATAGTTCTAATAGGGAACGTACTACAGGCTTGCAGCGATATTAGCTGCAAACTATTTCTTGATTTAGATCGAAAGATCCTCCAGCTAGTGAAACTTGCATTGCTTGCTTTTTGACAGCAAACAACTAAGGATGAGTTGTGATTCAGATGGCTTAAATTAGATAGCTGGCAGGATGGTAACAGGAGTTCTGTTATGTAGGTAGTGACTAGAGACTTTTTATTGTGGCCCATTGCTATATGATATACTACTAAACCATAAGGGGTATAATAGATGACTACAATTTTTCCAGGTTAGGCGGCTACTCGTTTGATGGTGAAAAGGAATGTCCTCTTCTCTCTTACTTGTGTGATAGTTGAGGTAGATGCTGGATTGTTCCAGTCTTTTAGACTGTTAAATGCAGTTAGTTTGGTTATCGGAAAGTAACACCCTGCCTGTTCCCTGTTCAAGAAGAACCTCTAGGATGTCTTCAATTTTTACAAGACAGCCTGAAAATTTTCAGCTCTGTAGTAACCCTTGCTCTTAGTTGACACAACATTCCATGTGATACATGTTTTCCGCGCTGGCTTTGAATACTTACTGCTTGTTGTTGAGGTTCAGTGAGTGGAATGGCTGGTATCTTGCATAGAGGCATTCATTATTGTGATTCTTTTCACTGTGTGAATCAATCTTACAACTTACAATGCTTACAATCTTTAAATTTATAGAATAACTATTTTTTCATCATTGAAACAATTCTCTCTTACATCTGACTTGTGCAGCCTGCTCTTACGCAGGATTTGCAACATACGAAGAGTTCAGACGACCCCTACGCCTAAACCTTGACCCCAGTGAGAGCAGCTAGCAAACTGTTCATGAGATTAGAAATAACTGGCCATTTACCTTTTACGTGTATTTACTAATGAATTTACACATTCTAAGACAAAACATTTGCAATATACATATGAAGATTGCACACCTAGTATCCACACAACTTCAACCCAAGTAAGAGCATCCACAGTCGTTCAATGTAAAAAACGGCAAAATGCATATTTTGACAATCCATTTCGACGAAACATTGCAGTCGTCGAATGTCATAAGTTCGTTAAAAAAGAAAATAATTTATACAGGCTAAAACTTAGAAAATATTAATAAAAAATACGAAGGAAAAAAAATTCAAAATAACTGGACGGGGTTTTAAAGAAGTTTTTTTTTTTTGCAAAAAAAATTGCAAAAGCAAATTTAAAAAATAGTTTATAAAAAATATTTGCAAAAACAATTTAAACATTTATAAAATCAATTAAAAAACTTGCAAAAACAATTTACAAAATTTGCAAAAAAATCAAAATAACCGGACTCTGGGTTTTAAGGAAGTTTTTTTGCAAAAACAATTGTAAAAAATATTTGCAAAAACAATTTAAAAATTGCAAAAACAGTTTAAAAATTTACAAAATTAATTTTTAAAAACAATTGGATTGGGACGTCCCACATGGGACGAAACATCATGTTCATTCCCATCCTTAAATTCATTTAACCGGTTATTTTATTTGGTTTTTAATTTTTTTTACTTCGGACGAAACATCATGTTTTGTTTCGTCCGATCAATTAAAATAATAATTAAATAATCCAAACGAAACATGATGTTTCGTAAGCTATAATATGCATTTTGCTATTTCGAAAGCTATTTTCCCCTTTCTACTATAGCTGAATTGCCAAAAAAAAATAGCAAAATAGCTCACGACTGTATGCGCTACAGTAAAAAAATGGAAAAAATGGCAAACAAGCAAACGACTGTGGATGCTCTAACAATAACAAAACTTTTAGACACCTCGAGCTTATGAAGGCAGAGCTTTAGTATACTAAGGTCGCTATTCCCAATAGCGACCTCAGTTTTAAATTTTTGGGGAAAGCTCTTTAGAAATTAATAAGTGTCTCAATACATTCATTTGAGGTCGCTAATCCCATTAGCGACTTCATATAACTAAGGTCGTTAGTGGGAATAGCGACAAACAAAAAATTCAAAAACATTTAAAAGATAGGCCACTATTCTCATTAGCGACCTCGAAATGAAGATGCCGCTATTGGGAATAGCGACCGCTGCTGACGTGTCACAAGTTAGCCCACGAGTGCTAATAGTTTCGAAACTGACCCATAATCACAAATATTTTCAAAAAGTGGCCTATCACGGCAAAAAAATCAAAGTTTAGCACCCAAAGTTTTTAAATATGGACGAAAAATAATATGCTATTAAGTTTTCAGTTGAGTTAATGAAATATTCACCGAATATATCTCTTAATGGGTTTAAACCCATTAAAAAGAGTACGAAATGTCGAAACTGTCCTCACCTCATAACGGGTTTCAAATTTAAACCCATCTCCACCGCCGATTGCTATCTCCACCATCTCCAACCACCACCCCCACCACCACTGACCATAATCTCTACTACTATCTCCAACCACCATCACCACCACCACCCCCACCACCACTGACCATAATCTCTACTACTATCTCCAACCACCACCGAAACCCATCACCATCACATCCGAAACTGAATTCCACCGACCACCACCGACCACTATCTCCATCACCTTTGAAACTCATTATCATCACCTTCATCTCTACAAAAATAATTTTTAAAAAACTAAAACAAGAAAAACTGGTAAAAAAAAGAGGGGGGAAATATTGGAAAAAAGAGTGAGGTTTTTTTTTTTGTAATTTTAATTCGGCTAAAAAAAAAGTTTTTTTTTGTTATATTTTTAAATTTTCAGATATTGTTTGGGTATTTTTAAAAAAACTAGGTGCAATTTGAAAATTAATGTTAATTTCGGGTGCTATTTTGTCCTTCCAAAAAAAATCGTGTGAAACGTGTCAAAATCTAAGCGGTGACAACTTGATAAACTTGTAACCTTGTTGCATCGGATCCGGTTTCACGAATTGGATCCGACTCAGCTCTCAAGCTGGTTTTAAGGCAGTGCCCCTTGTGAATTTTAATATTTACACAAACCCCTTTATCATAACAATTGAAAGCTTTTTTTAAAGGCGGTGCCCCTTCTTAAACTTTATAATTACAGAAAAATTCCCTTTACCCTAACAATTGCGAGCGAGCGAGGACGACAGCATCTTTTCCTTTCCTCTTCTTCTTCTTCTTCTTCTTCTTTTCTCCTCGGAATTTGCGACAATCGGAAAACATTGCCGCCGTCAAAAATCAAAGGTTCGATTTTTAATTCCACGTTCTTAAAGTATCCTCTTTTATGTATTATATTGTTGTTTCTTCGCCGTTCGAGTTACGAGTACCGATGATCGATCGGAGGCGAAACCCTAACCCTAATTCACGTCTGTGTGGGATCTTAGTTGGGAACAAGGAATCTGTGGTTCTTTATGCGATCAATGGCGAGCTCGAAGTAGATAGTGGGAGGGTTTAGATTAGTGAGTGGATTGGTGAGTTTTGAGGGAGATTGGATGTGAAGGGGAAGTATTAGATAGAAATTATGGTTGTTTCTAATAAAAAATTATATAATATTGATAGAATTTGATTAGCCTGCTTGTATAGTTGTATTGGTCCTTGTTAGATTGGAATTGTTGACTGTTGAAGGTATTTTTTTGTTATTAACTTCAATAACTTGTTGAAAAGTTAACGAGGCATGTCATTTGAAACCAGGTTTTCTTTAGCAGACTAGTAAAGTGAATGTCAATTACGACCATATCGTAGGACTCTTAAACAATAACGACGACTAAACGACACACCTTTATCCCAGAATATTGGGGCCGGATACATGAATCAACTCTATTTCCAATCAACTCTATTGAGGGTCATCTCCTTCCTCAAATTAACACTTTTGAATCCTTATTAGTAGCTTTAGTCCAAATTCGCTTGGTTCTGTCACCGCTCCTTTTTACTCCCCTAACTTTCGTCCAATCAGGGATGGTTATCGATCGTCATCGTATGTTCCAAATCACCTTAATCCATTATCCCATATTTTATCTTCAATGAGGACACTAAAAATGAAATTAAGAAAACAACGGTAAAAACTTTTTTGGAATGATGCTTCACCATGCAACTGTGGTGCTGCACTAACAGAGCAGTAGATGTTTATTCTCAAAGAGAGTGACCTTTCATCAAGCAGAATACAGCTCAAGGAAAGATGATACATGTGCTTTCTTTGTCACAAACAATGTTGTTTGCATGGCACATTTTAAGGAAAATCGGTAAGCAGAATATAGCTCATGGAAAGCACATTGTTATTCGTTGTCAGATCAAAGACTTACCGTTCCAAGTATGGGTTATTACATTAATTCTCATTTTCTTTTCCTCTAATGAACATCTCCCTCCACTGGAATCTTGTTTTATCTGCTCATGTGTTTCTCTTCTCATTCAATATCTTTATTATCAGTCTTCTTATCTTGAAGTTTGAAGTGTTGGGAACTCTTGATAATTAAATGAGTAATATTAAGCTTTCATTGTCTAAATCACTAGATGGCTTCCCCATTTCCCCCCATTATCTTATTATACCCTTCCCGTTCTCGAGTAATCCCTTTCCATTAGAAGAATGCTTACTTTGCTTCTGGTTCAGACATCATGCCAGACCATATAAATCTTGACAACGCTTCTAATGAATGAACACAATAGAAATATTATCACCACTTATTTGAAATTTGAATCAATCAATACATAGGAATAGGAATATCATTAGCAACTGAGTGTGAGAAGGAGAGCATATAAATCTTGATGTATGAACACAACATGAATATTGAATCCACATTTTTGAAATTCGAATCAATCAATACACTGGAAGGAATATTGCCAATGTCAACGAGTAATTGTTTTACTGTAAATTAAGGAATTAACACCTGCAATTAAAGCTAAAGATCAACAAATTAATGCTTTTAATCCTAATTGTCATTCGATTGTTTTATTATAGGTCTGATTGGACCCAACATCTTGACTTTGACTTGAATTAGATGACCAGTTCATATATTTTTTATGTTCTGTCGGGAAAGTCTGATTTATGGTATACAAATTTTGGCAGGGGAGCTACCTGAATCTTGGATGGAAAATGAGCGTCACTCCGCTGGTGATAGTCTTCCTGAAGTTTCCGATATAGTTGAAACACACAACATGGTGGACCAAATGACTTCTCAAGTTGACGACAGTTCTGGAAGTGGGCAGACATTGGCTTCTCAAGTGCTTCCAGGAAATATGCCTAATGATGCTTTTGTATACAGACAGGATGTTGTCAGCTGCAGCAAATTTGAAGGTTTGCTTGGTGTTGTTATGGAAGTAGCAGGTGACTCAGATTCAGATGGGAGCATCACTGATGATTGTGACAGTGAGGATAATGGAGATGCTTGTAATGGTGGTGATGCTAGTAAAGGTGGTGATAAGAATAACACTGATGGTGATGATGATAATGATTCTCTTCCCGATGGTCAAGTTAGAGTAGCATGGACTGATGGTTCTGAAACAACTAACAATATTACCGATATCACTGTAGTAGATAGGGGTTTCTTGCATGGGGATATTGTGGCATCTGCTGCTAATCCTTCAGGACAACTGGGTCTTGTAGTGGATGTTAGTATTACAGTGGACTTACTATCTGCTAACGGAGAAGTGATAAAAAGGGTTAACTCGAAAGATCTTAAACGTATACGGGAATTTACTGTGGGTGATTATGTCGTCAAGGGGCCTTGGCTTGGTAGAGTGGATGATGTTCTAGATAATGTGACTGTCCTTTTTGAGGATGGGTCAATCTGTAAAGTGGTGAAGGCTGATCCACTGAGACTTCAGCCAGTTTCAAAGCCTGTGATTGATGATTCAGGGTGCCCATATTACCCAGGACAACGTATCAGGGCTGTTTCTTCTTCTGTCTTCAAAAGCTCGAGGTGGCTTTCTGGCCTGTGGAAAGCTAATCGCCTAGAAGGAACTGTCATTAACGTGCAGACTGCATCAGTTGTTGTGTATTGGATTGCTTCAGCTTATGTTGGTGTCGACACTAATTCATCCACTGTCCCCTCTGAAGAACAGAACCCAAAGAACTTGACTCTCTTAGATTGTTTTTCTTATTCAAATTGGCAATTGGGTGATTGGTGTCTTCTTCCATCTACTGCTGATGGGACTTCGAAAGGTAGTAAACTAAAGGTGCATGTTAATGGTATTGGTGAACATACAGATACTAATATGAACTCTTGTTCCGAAAGTTCTGTTCAATGTTTCTGTAGTACTGATTTAGTTAATGCAGGGACTCAAACATCAACATCAGAAGAACTTAATACTCTGGCAAATGTTATGGATGAAGAGGGTGTTGAGTATGATTCTCATGATCAACAGTCAGCTTCTGGTGCTAATATTGATGACTGCTTCGGAAACTCTACACCCAGAGAATCCAAGAGTACTGATCCAATGGAACTAGATGAGGGCAATGTAGCAGCGTCAAATCTCATTTTGCTGAAAGATGCCTCAAGCAGTATTCCATCATCAGTTTCGAAGGAGGCAGTGGCTAATGAATGCTGGCCTTCATACCGGAGAAAGCTTCGTAAAGTCTTGTTTAAGAGAGACAAAAAGGGTCGTAGAAGAGATGAGACTTTTGAAAGAGCTCTCTTCATTATAAATACACTGACAAAAGTTGATGTGGCATGGCAAGATGGAACAAAAGAATATGGATTGGATTCTACTTCTCTAATTCCGGTTCAAACTCCCAATGATCATGACTTTTTTCCTGAACAGTATGTGGTGGAGAAGTCAGCAGATGAAGGTGAGGATACTTCTGATACTAAGCACACGGGCATTGTAAGAACTTTAAATGCAAAGGACAAAACTGTGTGTGTGAGGTGGTTTAAACCAGTTGCTAGGCCGGAAGATTCCCGGGAATTTGATTATGATGAAGTGGTCAGTGCATATGAACTTGATGGGCATCCCGATTATGATTATTGTTATGGTGATGTTGTTGTGCGCCTATCACCAGTATTATATACTGCTAATACAAGCGACCTAGAAGGTGCTACAGGACACAAAGTGGGTAATTTAAGTGACATGCAGTCAAATGATGATCGGGGACAGAACTTGCCTAGTGATGAAGCTTGCGAAGATTTCACAAGTTTATCATGGGTTGGGAATATTACTGGTCTCCGAGATGGTGATATTGAAGTTACATGGGCTGATGGAATGGTGTCAAAGGTGAGTTTTTATTCTCTATCAGACACAACTACCGTTATTTGTTCCATATCTTCATTTATGATCAAACTTATGCGCATTGTCATTTATCTTAAAGTTCATCTTTGCATGCAGTGTCTTTTAATTTTTTGTGGTTATTTTGAGGTTCTATTTTTGTGATGCATTCCCTGTCATCAGGTTGGCCCTCAAGCAATTTATGTTGTTGGTCGAGATGATGATGGAGATTCATTTGGTGGTGGGAGTGAAGTTAGCAATGACGGTGCTAGCTGGGAAACCGTTGATGAAAATGACATGAATACACTTGAAGGCGTAGAAAATGTTGATTCCTTAAATGAGGTAGAACTTATCAGTTCTTTTCTTTTCTTTTCATTATTTAATTAATGTGGTGTGGATGATCTTAAGATGATAATGATGATATTCAGGATGCTGAATTAAGCAGTTCCACCGACGTTCATCCTGGAAGTCCTCCACATAATAGCAATCTTGGACGAAATGGGCCACTTTCAATGCCCCTTGCTGCTCTCGGCTATGTTACTAGATTGGCCTCTGGGTTTTTTTCTCGGGGGAAAAAAGAATCAGATTCAGAATGTTCGAGTGAGATTGGAAATGCATTACGGGTGAATCTTGTAGCATCTGAAGAACTTAACCATGTAACATCTGATGCCTTGGATAGTCAAAATCATACACAAAAAGTGCCTGAGACTGCAGAAACAGCTGATACTGAAATGACAGAAGATGTGGACATGTCAACGCCTGTTGGAAGGAATGGTGACAGTATACTAGAGGAAAGTCTTGATGGCTTCAAACACTTTGATATAGCAGAGAATCCTTTGGACCACTATTTCCTTGGTAGCAGTGGCGGCCAGGTATTCAGTTACTAGTTTGGTTCTTGCATCTTGCTAAGCTCATTCTCGATTTGCTTGTACATGGTTAATTCCTAGTATCTTAGAATATACAATCAAATTTTAGGGTCTTGGTGGAAGAAAGTGGGTTAAAAAGGTTCAGCAGGAATGGAGCATCCTTGAGAAGAACCTCCCAGGTACTTGATTATGCCAATCATCAAATAGGTAGAATCTGGAAAGGTTGTATCATATTTTCAATTAATTTATATTATTTTTCTTCATTGATTGCAGATGCTATTTTTGTCAGAGTTTTTGAGGACAGAATGGATCTTTTAAGGGCTGTGATTATTGGAGCACCTGGAACACCTTATCAAGATGGGCTTTTTTTCTTTGACTTCTACCTTCTACCTGAGTATCCTTTAGTTCCACCGGTAATTTGATAGCGTATATTCTCATATCCATAATCTGATATTTCGGTATTTCGGACCATATTTGATTTGGATTTTGCATGTAGGTTAGCAGCCTGCTTAGGCAAATCCTACTTAGGTTTAAATGCTTCTTGGTTCTGACTAGTAATACTTTGTTATGTCTAATCAGTCGGTGTACTATCATTCTGGTGGTTTACGTGTGAATCCTAATTTATATGTGGATGGAAAAGTGTGCTTAAGCCTTTTGAATACATGGACTGGTAAAGGGAATGAAGTTTGGGACCCATCTTCGTCTAGCATCCTTCAAGTCTTGGTTTCACTCCAGGGCTTAGTTCTCAATTCTAAGCCATATTTCAACGAAGCTGGGTATGATAAGCAGGTTGGAACTATTGAAGGAGAGAAGAATTCTTTACCTTACAATGAGAATACTTACCTGCTAAATTTGAAATCGATGATGTATCTTCTGCGAAGGCCTCCTATGGTAAAAGAAACTCCTTTCTTGTTATTCTTTTCTATCTATTCTATGACCCTTTTTTTTAATTCAATTTGAATGGTCTTTATTTCTTATTCAAATGAAAGCTTTTTTTTTTAATTTCTCATTTACCATATATCCTTGTAAAGCCCTCATCTTGCCGTAGGAGCCATCTTGTTGTTCTGTGCCAATCTTTGTTGTTTATCTAGACAATGATTTGCTTTCAGCATTCTCATATGCACTTTCTTTGCATGCTATCATGAAAAACTTAGCAATCGTAATAAACTTGGATGTCTTCCTTCTGCATATATATTTTATTTTCTCTTTAATGACATATTTCTCTTGCTATTGCTGTTACTTGACTACCAGTAGGGTATGTTTGGTTGCATGCAAGTGCAAATTGAAGTTGCTTGTGCAAGTGGTAATTTTTACTTTCCCACTAATTTTGTGATTCGGTTACCAAAATAAACTCAATGTTTTGGAGGGAAATGATGATTGCAGTACATATGAAATGTGCGTGGAAACTATAGGCTATTTTGGTGATTGAATCACAAAATATTGGAGGGAGATTGAAGTTCCAATTGCACTTGGAACAAACCATACACGCTTTGCAATTTTTGCATTATAATATTGGCAGTGATCTCTTTTCAGCATTTCAGCATTGCCCCCCCCTCCTCTTTTCCCCTGTTTTGTTTTTCTTTCTAAAACTGACGATTTATAGATTCTGGTCTCATGACTCATCCACAAAATAGTTTCTTCCCTTCCTGCCACATCCTTAGAAAAGAGTTGGTTTTTAATGACGTATACTGCTCTTTCATTGATGAAATGGAGCGAACCATACTGAAGTAGAGGCGACTATTTACTGAAATTGCCCAAAATATCTGTATTCATTCTTCGTTTCTTTCCACTGAAGTTGATGTCAGTAGCATTAGTTGGTATTCGAGTTGACTATTACCCGAAATTGCAGAAAATGCAGTTTCTTTCCTAACTTAAATTTTGATGTTATATATCTTTGGGTTGTCAACATTCTGAATTTGATTTTTTTTGCATTGTGGACAGTTTTTTGAAGGCTTCATAAGGGACCACTTCAGGCAATGTGGCCATTACATTCTTAAAGCTTGTGAGGCTTATATGGGTGGCTGTACCATCGGTTCCCTAACAAAGGATGCTTGTCTGACCGAGAAGAGCAATGAGTACCCATGTTCTGTCGGTTTCAAGCTCATGTTAGCAAAAATTTTGCCAAGGTTGATCACAGCTCTCACGGAAGTAGGAGTTGATTGCCATCATTTTGAACATTTACGGGCATCAAATATTCTTCCAACAGCTTGATTGATGCCGCTGCTTTGTTTCACTATTTATCATTCTCCATTGGGGTGGAAATTTTTATATCCAGTTCATGGCCGTTGACTCTTCTTATGCTTTGATCTAGTTAAGTGGTGGGGATCCAAACTGCTGATTGTCTGCTCAGATGTTTCTCCTCACATGCAGTGTTTAATTAACAACCTGCGGGCTATTTTGAGACAAACTGCACGGTTGTGTCTCAGTTTGCGAGTAGTGGCACTAAAGATATATTGGTTATGGACTAAAGAACACAAGGCTTGTAATTCTAAAAGATATTGTGCATTAATTAACAGTGCAAGTATCAGTTAGTAGTCTTTCAAAAAAGAAAAAAAATATCAGTTAGTATTTCGGTGAAAAGGAACAAAAAAAAGCCGTTCATTTCTTTATTATTTTGTTTTAATTTTTAGTTAGATTTTGTAAAGGTTGCTGCAATGGCTCATTGCTTGTCTGACTTGATTGCTGCTATTCTTCAATTTTGATTGACAAAGTCAGAGACAATTGCAAGTGATTTAATACTTAAAACTATATTTTTTGTAAGCAAATGCGAGTTTTTTGGTTCTCTTATGTATACCTTTACTGATAGTTCTCTAATATGAGTTGATAGACAAGATGCAGTTCAATTGTTCAATATGAGTTTGTCATTTCTTAAAATTGGGTTTTCTCATTTCTTTTACCAGTCCTCACAAGGGTCTACCAGTTTTTTGGCAAAAGCATCCTGCCCTGCGTGGAATTTGGTTCCCTAGTGTTACATTTGTTCGAACTTTGAAGTACAAGAGCAGTACTTTCATTTTCAGCAGTTTGCGATCTAATGAAAATACTTTGATTTACAGAAGCACTAGCGAACCAACCAACAACATGCCGAGTATTCCATATCACAGTATTTTTGGTTACATTACTGATCAAATTAACACGCTGAGTATCCCATTTCGGAGTATTTTCAGTTACAAGGCTGGTCGGTTGATGTTCGCAACAACATCAAATATAGTCTGCAGCAGTATCAAATATATAGCCGAAATTTGTCTGATTCAAAAAAAATCTACTATGTTTTTTAGTTGATATGAATCTAATTAGAGCCTTCTGCTATTACTCCAATTTATGTTGGGACACTCTGACCACCATTCAACTTATTCAAGAGTCACTAACTCAATCTAGACAACCATTTCATAATAAAATTAAGTATGCCTGGCTCTATGTAAAGATGCAGACACTATAATTCATGAGTTCAAGTGCAAGGGATATCTTATTAAAACTTTCATATTAGTATCGTTTGGCTCTATCCCTTATTCCCTATGCTTAACAGAATTAGAAGTTATGCATATGAATGTGAAAATAGACAAATAAGCCAAATAAGCGAGAGGTGGATACTGATGTTTAAACCCAAGCAAAACAGAGTCTTTAAAATCATATAACGAAGAACAAAGCACGCTTGAAACCAACGCTCACTTCGGGCAGATAATTCAACAAAAACTAAAATACATCAGAAAGCGAAATCTAGCAGCAGTCCCCTCAGAATGCTAACACCACCAGTTCAAATCATCATACACTCAACCCAAGACATGATGTAATTTGACAAAACACAATATGCCAAAGATTTGTACTGGAGCTAAGAAGCAGAGGCGTCAATTTGCTTGTCCCCTTATAGTGCCATGATAGTCCCACCAAACCCGAGCAAGATCATGAAGACTGTATTTCCAATCCAGACTGACCCACGAAATGCGTCCGAACTATCCTTCTTGGCTGGGCTTCCACTACCACTACTTGAGCTGTTACCACCAGCTGAAACAAAATTAAGAACATATCAACAATTTTGAGAAATAATTGTAACTGCAGGGCGAACTCCTAATTTCCTTCTGATCAAATCTGACTAATACATAATAATTCCGATAATTTTACCAGGATTAGCGAATAGGATTTCATGTAAATGATAAAATGGAGAGATATCAGGAGTTAGGACATTATACAATCATTACAATGTAATGAAAGAGAAATGTAAAGTAGGCATATGTCATAAATATTGGGCTGACATACGAAATGCCAATGTATCAATGAATGAAATTGAAGTGCAGAAAATTATAAATCCATCACATTCAGGTAAAAAGGTACATAAATTAAAAGAAAAATCAGTTTGTTTTGAATTCACTTTCTCTTTGTTGCCTTATCTATAGAGCATCTCAGCTATTGCTCCAAATTCGTCCTTTATAAGATGCAGATTGTGTCACATGTTACTAGCACCTAAGCCTTTTTTTGTTTCGTTTTTTCCTTTTCTTCCCTACCCATGTTATTTGAATCATGTCCATGATCTCAGATAATCTCATCCATGTGCTTTACTCCTACACATGTTATGTGAATCGTGTCCATGATCTCAAATAATCTCATCCATGTGCTTCGTTTATATCTTTATGGAAACACCACATTTCATGATGGTGTCAATCGGCCATCAAGTTCCCCATGTTAGCAAGTAATTTCCAGACAAGAATCATCGGTCTGCCTGGTATTGATGGATATTCCTTTAATCTTTTGTAAAGTGATATTTTCTCATCTATCAATAGAAGATGTCATCTTTTCAACCCTTGAATGATCTCACTTCAAGTTGATGATATTTGGATCATCCGATGCTTGCAAAAAACTCCTCCAGTATCAATTAGTAAAATATAGAGTAGAGATTCCTCCCCCCATTCTAAAGAATGTTGGATGTAGAAAGTTCAGACTATTACGATATGTTTGAATTTTTTTTGCAAGGCAAATTACACTTTGTTCAATTTTTATACTTTGCATTTAGAATGTTAGATGTAGAAAGTTCAGACTATTATGATATGTTTGAAATTTTTTTTGCAAGGCAAATCACACTTTGTTCAAGTTTTATACTTTGCATTGCACATTAGAAACTTTTATGAAATCCACTCCAGGTGCACCCTCCACTTTCAAATAGAGTTCTATATCTTACTACTTGATTCAACTATCACACCCTATGAGGCCAGTTATGGGATCTGACTCCAACAAGAATCAGACAGAACTTATATTCTTGAAGAAAAATTGAATCATCTAGAACTTGAAGATCCTCAACTTGCACTTATATATGTTGTAAAGATTTAATGCAATCTCCAGAAACTTGTAATGGAAATGATATTGAAACTAAGAGCTAATTCGGAGTGTGGAAAGCAAGGCCAACACTCTACCTAGATCTTTAACTTTTTTACCCCCATGGCCACTTCATCAAACTAGGACTAAAGCTAACAATACATGCAGATAGTGGGCACAAGATCTATTATTCAAGTATCGTCTACTGTGTAAGAAATGTGCTTCGGTGTTCTCTCATTTTCTCTCCTAACTTTGTTCAAGGAAGAGAAACACAAACCCTGAGGCATATGAAAACAACACACACCATTCAGTTAATTTAAGTGACCACCTTTTCTATAGCTTGATTTAAAAAGACAATGACACCTAATACAATAACTGAAATATTGACTTAAAGCATCAAATTCAACCCAACAATGTCAATAACATTAACAATAAATTAATCAAAAGGTATAAGCACCGATAGTTAATAGAATTATGTGCAATATCATACCTGGTGCAGCTGGTGTTGAAGTGGGAGGAGATGAAGCTGCAAGAGAAAAAAAAATGAAGGTCAGAATAAACAAATTAACAACATCTAGGCAAACACTAATAGGAGCAAATAAGAAAGTAAGAAGCTAACAAGAATAGCATTCACCAATTCCAAACGATAGCAAGTATATGAAGACGTGCTCTTATGTAGCTGAATCTCGATTACTAATCGTTAGTGTGCACAATTACCACAACATTGTCATCAATCTTAAAATAAACCTTACAAACTTAAATAGGATGTCAAAACTAACTCCATTACAGTCGAAGAAATTTGATACTTCACAAATCCTAATTACCCCCCATTAAAATGGGTCAATTAAAAAGCATAAATCCATGCAATACTTCACCTATGCACAAAACATAACTAGCAAGCAACCTAGCAAAACTACTACTTGCAAAGTAAAACACAAAAACAACGAAGATCCCAGAAATCAACCGATTAACACAACACCGGTAATGATAACTAGACGATTAAATTGATATAGAAAGATACTTCCCTCACTCAAAAACTCCACAAAAACGCCAACGTTGTGTTGATTTGATGGCTGACTAAAAAAAACACAACTCCCATATCTACCCTACTCTGAATATTAAAATGAGCTTTACCCATTAATCAAATAACCCCCACCCCCCAAAAAAAGAGCCAACCCTTTTTTTTAGCAAAGAACCCAAATTTACACAATTTCTGCACAATTTGACTAGCCTAACCAAACAGCCCAAAGTTTCTAAAGTCCACACAGTCAATGCCAATCCATCAAAATGTCAACTTCTCACCAGATCTCGGCATCCCAACCCGAATCCCCCCCCCCACCCCCCCCCCCCCCCCCCCCCCAAATAAAACACATTTACACAGATCTACAAACTTCTAGAAGCTTCTAGAAAGTTCAAGAAACCTCACCACCGGTTTTGGAGCAAAGGGACTGATCGGATTTGATCCCGCAATGCTTCGGCAACTGCAACGCCTGAGTCAGATTAATCTGGAAAGCCTTCAACAAATCTGGCGAGTTGAACAGCGAGCAAAGACACGGCAGCTCGTTCTTCACCGCCTCTTTGAGGGGTCCACAGCAAGACTCCGGCGGGCTCGTCGAGTTCAGATAGTTGGCGCACGATGCGAGTTGTGCCGCGCACGACGGCACCCCCGACGTCTGCGCCGCTGCCACCGCCGCCAGAAGCGCCACCACAATCGCCACCACTACGAATTTCGCCGCCATTTAGCTTGGAATTAAAAGTTTCGTTTTTTTTTCCCTTTTATTTTTATTTTTTTTGTTGGGTCAGAATTGGAGAAGAAAGGTTGCGGTTTTAAAGGGAGGAGTGTGGGTTGGATTTTTCGTGAGTGATTTATTTATTTATTGGGGTCATTTATAATAATGGAATTAATTATTTCGGCGGTGCTTTATTTATTGTTTTTTAATTTGTCATTTTCTTTTTTGGAGGAATACAATTAATTATGATTATTTATTGTTTTTTATAGGTAGATTTGCTTTATTTATTTATATTTATTTTTTTGAATGTTAGTATTAAGGTGCTATTTTCAGATTATTCCAGGAGAAATGGGATATGGAATGTCATTTGTAAGAGCATATGTAGTCGTTTGTGACTAAAATATGGGTATTTCTTATTTAGGAAAAAGAAAATTAGAAGGAGTGCATATTTCTTATTTAGGAAAAAGAAAATTAGAAGGAGTTGCACTCGTTCTAACTCAAAAATTGGGTTTTTATATATATATTTTTTTTACAGAAACTCAAAATTTGGTTTATATATATATATATATGTTTTTACATAAACGGGATATCCCGTTTGGAAAATTTAATTTAATCTCTAATATTATAATATGAGAGTTGGAGTTGTCATTCGTAGACATCCTGTAATTTATAGATATTCATTTAACCATTTAATATCTCAATCATTAATTTTTAAGTGAGAGTTATATTAACCATTCATTTACTCAATTGTTGTTGGTTACCATAATACCCTCAAAGTTCAAATTTATTTACGACATAATTATTTGCAAAAGTGTTGCTTATATAAAATAAAAGTTTATGCAAGTAGGAAATTTTTTAAAGAGTATGTGATGAGTAAGAGGAGGTCTAAGATTATGTCTTATTATTTACTATATATATATATATATTTTAATTAGAACGTGTATCGCACGTACAAACTACTAGTTTTTTTTAAAGAAAGTATCGGACGAGATATGATATCCCGTCCGGCCAATTAATTTTTTTTAGGCAATTGCTTGGACCGAAGATCATTTCATTATTTTTAATTTTTAATTTTTATGAAGAAATCGGACAGGGATATCATATCCCGTCCGACATCTTCACCAAAACAAAAAAAAAAGTTCAAACGAAATATCATATATCATCCAAACCAAAATCGGCCAAATCGCCTGTCAAATTTGACCATGAACTGTTCTTTACAAACCCAAAAAATAACAATATAGCCAACAACTGCAGCTCTATTGTGGCTAAATTATCCATATTTTGGATATGCACAACGACTACACAGATGCTCTAAGTTAGTATTTGTACTTAAATGGATGTGTTTTCTATATGCAATTATTATTTTTTTTGATGTAACGGATAGAGTCTAAAGACTCCAGCCAATCAAATAATATAAATGAATAAAAGTTTACAAAACGGGTTTTACCAGGGGTAAAACAAGAAGCTCAGAAAAAAGAAATTATTTACAGCAAACAGAAACAAACACCACCGACAGCAGATACAATACAACAAACTAAACCTACAGAAGTGACGCCCACAGGAGAGACTCCGCCAGAGCAGGTAGCCGCAGATGATGCGCAAAAGAACAGCAAGCCGCACTCGACAAGCTGGAAAGGAAGAGTCCACTGATGAAAGGTGCCACCAGGCTAGCTAGGATCGAGTCTCCAACTCGAGCCACTACCCAACGACCACAGGGCATAGAGAAAAAAAAAACACACTGGCCAGACACAAAAGTATGACTAACGCATGCAGGGAAAAATGAATAGGGGAAACATAGTGAAACAAGCACGGTGGAGATCTCCACTGGGACAAAGCACTAAACCACCGGGCATGAGGACCACCCCAGAAACCAGGTGTTTTGTAATCCCAAACAATAAGAACAAAAACCAGATAGCAGCGATCAGATCACACAGAGGTTAGCCGAGACAAACGTCCGAGCAAAGAGAAGCAGTGCTCTCACAAACAAAGCAGCGATCAGATCACACAGAGGTAACCAAATAGCACAGACAAAATAATTAAGAAACCAAGCTACCCAAACTCAAAACATAGCAATAAGATAAACTAATATAGAAGATTAAAAGGGCTAAAAAACCCAGAAAGAGCAGGAAACTAGATAGTAGCACGAAATTAGAGAAGCAAATAGCAACAAGATCCAACTTGACTATACAAACAGAAGCATCACCACCGCAGAAAAACACCTGCTACCACCAACACCAAATCTAAACTTCGATACTCCCCTACTCCACAGGGAGTCAAAAGTCCATAGAAGGACCAAAAAGAATCCGGCTAGAAAAAAGCCAGCCAAAACCAAACAGCTAGGAGCATGAGAAACTTGGAAGGAATCAACCCTGCAATAAATCACAAGAGAGCTTTTAAAAGAATGAAATAAAGTAAGAAACATTAGTAAGAGGAAACCGTAAGTAGGGTTATAAAGCCTGAATATTTTTAAGGCAATTGAAAGCAAGTATAAGTTTATCTGACGCCAAAGCGGCGTCCGCTTTGAAAGATGGGCTAGAAGCCCAAAGATTCTATATGCAATTATGAATCAAGATAAGTGTGAATGAACCTATAGAAAAAATCCAGAAAAAATAATTATGAGAGAGAAGAGCAATGATGAATGATGTCATTCAATAATATATACTATCCAATTGATGAGTGTACGAAAGGGCTAGATAAATTATTTTTTTTTTACTGGTGAAAGGTAGGGTAAAAAAAGAGCTATGTTAAGGCTAGATAAATTAATTGTTTTAGAATATATGAAATAAAATAGTTTGAAAATAAAATGGACCATGTAATTTTCTTGAAATCTATTTAGGCCTGGTTTGTTGAAGGTTTTCGTACCGTAGGAAATTAATTCCTTAGAATAACCAATGGTTATTAGAAGAAAATCAACCTGACTGAAGTTTGAAACTTAATTTCTTTCTCTTTCACCGTATTACTATATCTTACAAATAGTTTTACATCAACATTCAACAACCCATTTGACACGATACAAAGGGACATAACATGTCACACTCAGCCTCTTAATCTCATTTCCTATTTTCTCAATTTCACACCATATTTACATTTATCACTCACATCAATCAAACTCATTAATCATCGTCTCTTCTCCTCCCCAAACAAAAATAATGACCCTAGTTTCACTTGAGAAGTGAAAAATATGACAATGAGCAAACAACTCAACTTCTTATTTTCAAACAAACAAACAAACAAACAAAACAGACTTGGAAAACAGACTTGGAATTCTCACTGACTTGACTACCTTATACTTCTACTAGTAATATACACGATGCAATGCACGTATTAATTTATTTTAAAATTTAAAATAAAAACTCTGATTTACACGTGTGATGCATATCTTAATAAATAGGATCATATATTTTTAAAAGTAAATGTGAAGAGTATAATGGGAGAGTTAGTGTTGCACGTAAGTAGGTAGATTTACAATTCATTCCATTATAATAGTTATTATATAGAGAAAAAGGGATATGAGCAATTGATGAGGTGCCATGCATGTAATACATTGAATATCTAACCACTTTTATAATTTTTCAATCACATGCATGCCACCTCATCACTTGCTCATTTACTAAGGTAGTGTTTGGCCCAGCTTAAAATTAGCTTAGCTTCTCCTTTAGAAGGAGAATCTGGGCCAAACGTATATTTTGAAAAGCTCTACAAAAAGAAAAGTAGCTTTTTTTTATGAAGAAAATGAGCTCTAAAAGAAGCTCCCAAGATCTACTTCTAGCTTCTAGCTTCTAGTTTCTAGATCAAAAAAAAATTCCCTTCCCGATGTTAGCCCCTCTTGCTGTCCTCTCCCTCTCCCGTCCTCTTGCTGTCATCCTCTGCCTCTCGTTGAAACAAATCCCACTCACCCATTGTCACCCCAGTCCCCTGCCTCATCGTTTCCTTCCACCATCACCATCCCGCTCTTCCCCTATTTCTTCCAAACCACAGAGCAACCCTTCATCGCACTCATCTCTCTCTTCATCTACCTCTTCGAAATCCATCTCGACCTCCTCCTTGTCATCCCGCTCATCTCCTTCCTCCGAACCCATCGTCTTCGTCTCCCTCATCCCGTAGGCCACCATTGCCGAATCCCCTGCTCACCGCCTCCACCTATCGTCGACCTGCACCCCTCCGAAACCCATTCCACCACTGCCATCCCCCCACCGCGGCACACCCCTGAGCGCCAATAGCCCCCGATCACCCTGTCTCCATCCTCCTCGTCGAACCCCCACTCACATCTCCTCATATCCGTAGCGCCATTGTTACCATCGCTCTCACTGCCCTTCCTTCGTCTACTGCTCGGGCCACTAGAATGCCGCTCTCCTCCACCGCCAGTCACCGCCATGGCCCTTGCTGGTTGCCACTGCCATCTCTGTAGTTGCGATTTGCTGTTGGCCAAAGTGTTGTTTCCCATTCTTGCCGAGGTGTCGTTGCTTTCCCATAAATAAAAAAATTTTGATGTATAAAAGTAGCTTTTAATTGATATCTTACCAAACAACTTCTAGCTTAAAGTAGCTTTAAAGTTAAAAAAAAAGCTGACTATCCAAACAGCTTCAGCTTTTAATTTCAAAGCTGTATTTTCTAGCTTCTCCTTCTGAAGTAGCTTTAAAGCTAAAAAAAGCTAGGCCAAATGAGCAAATTGCTCATACTCCTTTTCTCCTATTATGTATTATATTATAGATATATAGATAGATAGATAGATAGATAGATAAATAGGTAGTAATTTACACTTGCGATGCACATTTAATATATTTAAAAAAATTAAAGTAAAAATCTGACGTAGTGAGAATTCGAACTTGAGACCTCCTTTACAATAGTTATGTACATACGTTGCACGGGTTGGTAAATAAACAAATTACACTAAGGCATTCTCTGTAGAACCCCGTATTTTCAAATATTATTTTAATTATTTGAAAATGAATTTAAATGAATTTTGAGGATTTAATTGATATTTTCTAAAAGATTTATCTTTGGTACACGTGCAAATGACTCTTGAGAAGTTTGGAAAATTTAGATTTCTTTATGAAAAATCATTATTTATTATTTTGGAATTATGCAGTATTTTTCCAGATTTTTCTGAAATTAATTTGATCTATTTGCAATTTTTGATAAAAGAAGGACCTTTTTGTGAAATTGACATTTTTAAGGGCTAAAGTACAAAATTGGCATTCTGGACGTTTTAAACAGTATTGGTTAAGATTTAGAAGTATATTTTCTATTAAATCCTAATTTTAATGAATTTTGGATGAGTTTCCAAGAGTAGATAGATATATATAAAATTGTATTTTGAAGGGATTGTTTTGCAAATGTATTTGGAAACCCTAGAACCTAATTCCCGGCCTATATAAAGAGATTTGCAGCCGTCATTCGCTGCATAACTCAGATTTCATTATATTATTTTCTTGGTGATTGGAGAAGGAGTTTGGATCTAGCAAAGGAAGGCTTTTGTGGATTCTTCTTGCTTCTAAAGGTGAGTGATATAGACTTGTTTTGTTTATGTGTATGATTTGCATGTTGCTTTGTTGATGTTTTTCGTATCTGGTATGAAATCGATACCATGGTTGTTGTTCGTAATATACATGTGAAATCCATGAAAGATTAGTAGATCTCGATTGACAATTCTTGATTGCTTGAAGATTTGATTATGATTATTGAAGATAAGAAATTGGATGGAGGAATCTCTGGACCTTGTTATTACGAATTGGATTAGATTTGAGTTGAGGAAGAGATTTGGTATTGAGATAAACTCCAGTACTGAGTATTGATTACAGACCTAATTTGTGAGATCTGTAGGCCGACAGTCGACTGGGACTATGTATCAGTTGACTGGTACGACCCTAATATTGTACCTTCAGTCTTTTGAGGATTCGTTCGGGACAGTCGACTGAGACTCTAATCAGTCGACTGGTCTGCTGAATATTTGGTTTGTAAAGTGTCTCAGTTTCTCGTCGGGACAGACGACCGATGATTTCTTTAAGTCGACTCTAGTGTTTGGAATGTTTCTTGAGAATTATTGATAATTGTCTCGGGTAAGTCGACTGATGGGTTTCTTGAGTCGACTTACTGCACTTGTTAAAATCTTGGATATTGGTTCTCGGGGCAGTCGACTCACTATAGAATAAGTCGACCGGTGCTGATGAGTTTTCATGATCTTGAGGGTTCTTGTTATCTTTAGTTTGTTTGTAGATGGATATGTTCGTCGGTGTCTTGGCATACCGGGTTCGTATTCGATCGATACCCTCTTAGTTTGTTTGTAGATGGATATGTTCGTCGGTGTCTTGGCATACCGGGTTCGTATTCGATCTATACCCTCTTAGTTTGTTTGTAGATGGATATGTTCGTCGGTGTCTTGGCATACCGGGTTCGTATTCGATCTATACCTTCTTAGTTTGTTTGTAGATGGATATGTTCGTCGGTGTCATGGCATACCGGGTTCGTATTCGATCTATATTTCTTTAGTTTTGTAAATGGATATATTGTTATCCGATCTATGGCATTATTGGTAATCAATTGTTGGACTTACATTGTGGTACTGAGAATTGTTGACAGTTGGACATATTCTGAGTTGTGAGGATTACTGTTTGTTCAGAACAGTCGACTGGTGCATTATACAGTCGACTGTACAGTGCAGTTGAGCTGTACTATTTTGAGAGTGATTGATTGATTGATACTTGATCGTTGGTATTGTTTCTCGACTTGACTTCATGCTTGTACTGGCCTATCGTTTCTTGTTGCACATTACATGTTCAGTTTATGTATTTTTGTTCAGTACATGTTGTTCGAGAATTTATGTTTATTGTTTATTTATGTTTGTTGTTTATATCACTCATACCATTTATGGCTGACCCCGTAGTTTTGGGGGTTAGGGTTCAACTCTAGCCTCATGTGATGCAGGTTGCTTAGAGTTGGAGGCTTGGATTAGCTTTGGATTTTAGAGAGTGATATAATAGAGCCTTGGGTAAATTTGTAAAGAAAAAGGGTTGTAACAGTTAAATGTGCTTTAAGGTATTTTGTATTTCCGCTGCAATTGTAAAAGAATGTTGTAATGAGAATTTGGAATAAAATGATTTGAGTTTTTGGGCTATGCATATTGTTACATTGAAGTGGATCGCTGGGAAAGTGCCACGTATTTTCTAAATTTTATATTGAAAATTCGGGGCGCTACAGTTTGGTATCAGAGCATGCTTCAATAGTAATAATAGACATAGTATGAAAACCAACCTAGGTGTGGACACTAGAGAGTGAGTACCTAGGTGTGGACATCAGAGTGTGAGTACCACATAGAGTTAAAACATGATGTTTGGTTTGAGGTTATGATATGGTTATGGTATTGCCATAGGATATTGATGTGAGTTTGAATTGTGTGTGTGATGCTCTAACTTTACCCTCGTTTTGCAGTATTCAAAATGGCTGCACCCAGGGGCAGGAATGGTGGCAACAATGAGGATGGATCGGGTAGTTCTCGAGGAGCGGGAATTGACCTTGAGGCTGAATTCGCCAAGGTGTATCAGACCCTGAATGCACTGATGGCATTCAACTTGGCGCAACAGCAAGCTCAGCAGCAGAATCCGCAGCCAAATCATGGAGCTGGACATGGATTGGTGAATGCCGACCCCATCAAGCAGATCGAATCCTTTAAGAGGATGAGACCGCCAGTTTTTGAGGGGCAAGCTGATCCAACTGCAGCAGATGATTGGATTAGGAAGATGCAGATGATCTTCGAAGTGTCGGAGACTCCTGAAGCTAGCAAGGTGAAGTTAGCGTCGATGCAGCTAGAGAAAGACGCTGGTATCTGGTGGGAGTCGCTGAAGAGGAATTTGGGAGATCAGCAGCTGACATGGGAAGCTTTTCTGGAGGAGTTCAGCGATCGCTTCTTTCCTCTTGATGTTCAGGAGAAGAAGGCGACTGAGTTCCTGAACCTTCAGCACGGGAGCATGACTGTTCGGGAGTATGAGACGAAGTTTGCTCAACTTTTGAGGTATGCACCAGAGTTGGTCGTGGACGAAGCGAAGAAGTCCAAAAAGTTTGAGCAGGGCTTGAGGCCAAACTTGAGGTCAAGGATGGTTCCATTGGGCATCAGAAGATTCGACAAGCTGGTCAGGAGAGCAGCTATGACCGAGGAAGATATGGATCAGTCCCGGGTAAAGCAAGAGACTTGGAATAAGAAGAAGAGGTCAGCAGAAGATCAGGAAGGGGAGGAATTCCCAGTGAAGCAGAACAAGTCCAATGATTCAGTGCAGAAGGTACCGGCAACTCAGGGGGTGACTTGTTGTTACTGTAAGCAGGCAGGACATAAAAGGAGGGAATGTCCGAAGTTGGCAAAGCAGACTTGCTTTCAATGTGGTCAAGAAGGGCATATTCGACCACGATGTCCACTGCTGAAGAAAGAGAATGCAGGGATGGACAAGGATCCGAACCAGGGGCGAGTGTTCGCGTTGACTGAAGGGGATGCGGGCAATCCAGAAACATGATCTGTGTGTGCAAGAATTTATTCTTTTGTATTGAGTGGAACTTTATTTTGGAATAATTGAGGATTGAGTATTATCTTCATGTAGCAAATTTATTTGGATTGATGGAATAAAGATAAAGTTTTATTTGATACTGTCTCTTGCATACAATTGTGTAGCCCATTTATTGATAATCTTAGTATGGAGCTTAAAGTGTTTCCAAGCAAGGTCTTGAGGTGGCTATCCTTAGTCATTCTTTTCTAAGGAGGGAGTGGCCACTGATTCTTGGAAGGATGAAGCAGACGTGGAAGGTCAGTGTTGGATGCAGAGGTTCAGTAGTTGTTGCAGTGTGGCTCCGATGGCAAGTTATCAGAGTCGCGCAGCGGAAGTTTGATTTTCTGAATTCCTTGCATGATTGTGATTGTTTGGTGTGATGTATGTATTTTGTTGGAATGCATTCTTTGGCGTGATTGTATTCCCTAAAGATTTATGTTTCTACCCATGAGTTTTCAATCATTGTTAGTGGGTTGTTCGGACCTCATTAGCCGTAGTTCTGAGGACAGAACTCTTCTAAGGAGGGAGTAATGTAGAACCCCGTATTTTCAAATATTATTTTAATTATTTGAAAATGAATTTAAATGAATTTTGAGGATTTAATTGATATTTTCTAAAAGATTTATCTTTAGTACACGTGCAAATGACTCTTGAGAAGTTTGGAAAATTTAGATTTCTTTATGAAAAAACATTATTTATTATTTTGGAATTATGCAGTATTTTTCCAGATTTTTCTGAAATTAATTTGATCTATTTGCAATTTTTGATAAAAGAATGACCTTTTTGTAAAATTGACATTTTTAAGGGCTAAAGTGCAAAATTGGCATTCTGGACGTTTTAAACAGTATTGGTTAAGATTTAGAAGTATATTTTCTATTAAATCCTAATTTTAATGAATTTTGGATGAGTTTCCAAGAGTAGATAGATATATATAAAATTGTATTTTGAAGGGATTGTTTTGCAAATGTATTTGGAAACCCTAGAACCTAATTCCCGGCCTATATAAAGAGAGTTGCAGCCGTCATTCGCTGCATAACTCAGATTTCATTATATTATTTTCTTGGTGATTGGAGAAGGAGTTTGGATCTAGCAAAGGAAGGCTTTTGTGGATTCTTCTTGCTTCTAAAGGTGAGTGATATAGACTTGTTTTGTTTATGTGTATGATTTGCATGTTGCTTTGTTGATGTTTTTCGTATCTGGTATGAAATCGATACCATGGTTGTTGTTCGTAATATACATGTGAAATCCATGAAAGATTAGTAGATCTCGATTGACAATTCTTGATTGCTTGAAGATTTGATTATGATTATTGAAGATAAGAAATTGGATGGAGGAATCTCTGGACCTTGTTATTACGAATTGGATTAGATTTGAGTTGAGGAAGAGATTTGGTATTGAGATAAACTCCAGTACTGAGTATTGATTACAGACCTAATTTGTGAGATCTGTAGGCCGACAGTCGACTGGGACTATGTATCAGTTGACTGGTACGACCCTAATATTGTACCTTCAGTCTTTTGAGGATTCGTTCGGGACAGTCGACTGAGACTCTAATCAGTCGACTGGTCTGCTGAATATTTGGTTTGTAAAGTGTCTCAGTTTCTCGTCGGGACAGACGACCGATGATTTCTTTAAGTCGACTCTAGTGTTTGGAATGTTTCTTGAGAATTATTGATAATTGTCTCGGGTAAGTCGACTGATGGGTTTCTTGAGTCGACTTACTGCACTTGTTAAAATCTTGGATATTGGTTCTCGGGGCAGTCGACTCACTATAGAATAAGTCGACCGGTGCTGATGAGTTTTCATGATCTTGAGGGTTCTTGTTATCTTTAGTTTGTTTGTAGATGGATATGTTCGTCGGTGTCTTGGCATACCGGGTTCGTATTCGATCGATACCCTCTTAGTTTGTTTGTAGATGGATATGTTCGTCGGTGTCTTGGCATACCGGGTTCGTATTCGATCTATACCCTCTTAGTTTGTTTGTAGATGGATATGTTCGTCGGTGTCTTGGCATACCGGGTTCGTATTCGATCTATACCTTCTTAGTTTGTTTGTAGATGGATATGTTCGTCGGTGTCATGGCATACCGGGTTCGTATTCGATCTATATTTCTTTAGTTTTGTAAATGGATATATTGTTATCCGATCTATGGCATTATTGGTGATCAATTGTTGGACTTACATTGTGGTACTGAGAATTGTTGACAGTTGGACATATTCTGAGTTGTGAGGATTACTGTTTGTTCAGAACAGTCGACTGGTGCATTATACAGTCGACTGTACAGTGCAGTTGAGCTGTACTATTTTGAGAGTGATTGATTGATTGATACTTGATCGTTGGTATTGTTTCTCGACTTGACTTCACGCTTGTACTGGCCTATCGTTTCTTGTTGCACATTACATGTTCAGTTTATGTATTTTTGTTCAGTACATGTTGTTCGAGAATTTATGTTTATTGTTTATTTATGTTTGTTGTTTATATCACTCACACCATTTATGGCTGACCCCGTAGTTTTGGGGGTTAGGGTTCAACTCTAGCCTCATGTGATGCAGGTTGCTTAGAGTTGGAGGCTTGGATTAGCTTTGGATTTTAGAGAGTGATATAATAGAGCCTTGGGTAAATTTGTAAAGAAAAAGGGTTGTAACAGTTAAATGTGCTTTAAGGTATTTTGTATTTCCGCTGCAATTGTAAAAGAATGTTGTAATGAGAATTTGGAATAAAATGATTTGAGTTTTTGGGCTATGCATATTGTTACATTGAAGTGGATCGCTGGGAAAGTGCCACGTATTTTCTAAATTTTATATTGAAAATTCGGGGCGCTACATTCTCCCATTATAGTAGTAGAGATATTACTAAAATTTTCTGCAAAATTAGCATGTCTCGAACGCACATTGTCATGAGAGCACTATCTATATACTACACATAAAAAGAAAAACAAATGAAAAGAAAAGAAGAAACGGAATGATATGAACAGACAATTTCCTGCAGTTCATAACTTTATGTTTTTTCTCTTTCATGACCAACATAACAATCATTCACTCTTAATCAGTCATCCACAGTCGTTTTCTATATCTCCCATTTTGCCATATTATAGCATACGCTGCGCTGCAATCGTTTACTATATATGCCATTTTTTTCACTTCTTTCAAATCTGTTTCTCAAATTTGAGAAACGAAATGAGAATTCTCAAATTATAGAAGACGGGAAATCATATACCGTCTGAAGGATTTTAATATTTTTTAATCGACTGAGACGGGGAATCATATACCGTCTGTAGGATTATTAAATTTTTTTTATTTAAAAAAGGGTCGGACGGGGAATGATACCCCGTCCTTCCCTTTTAAAATATATTTTTTTTTGGAAAAACTCCTCAGACGGGGAATCATCTCCCGTCCGGGAGATGATACCCCGTCCAAGGGGTTTTTATTTATTTATTTTTTTTCCTTTTTTGGGGTTTTTTCCCAAATTGCCCTTCAATCTATATTGGACGAATATCAAAGAAGGGGGTAATTTGGTCTTTTAATATGTAAAAGCTAAATGAGAAAATTTTAACAAACGACGACTACACGATACTTCCCTATATGCTATTACTGTAGCTGCCATATTTTGACAAATGAGAAAAACGATTGTGGATGCTCTTAGAGCAACTCCAATGGGAGTCTCTATTTCTCATCTCTATAATGGAATATTCCTGGGAATATTCCATTATAGAGATGAAGAAATAGAGACCCACTCCAATGGGACATCTCTATAATTTTTAGAAATTTGTAATTAGTTTTGTTATAAATAATTTTACATTAAATTGCTTATATTAATAATTTATTTGGGAAAATAAAAATTATGCTGTTGGAAATATCTCGCCGAATGCTTTAAAACGAGCCTAATATTAGTACTTTTTGGAACTAATTTTAAATTATGAAATTTTTACTTGTATTAACAATGTAAAATAATCAAGTGTAAAATTACTTTGGAATTAATTTAATAATATCATATATAACATTAATCAAATAAATTTTCTAATTTAGTATATTTTAATATTAAATTTTGACAGAAATAGAAAATTTCGGATTATAATAATTAAAAATGAAAGTACAACATGAAGAACTAAATAATGTTAAAATATGTTAAGCTAACACAAAATAACTAAATAATCTTATCTATAAATATTGTATCAATTATTTTTTTCAAACAATAAAAAAATATTCAAAATTGGTATCATTTTAAAGCTATCGTCGAGACATTTCCAACTGTACCAAAATAATAAAATTTTGTTTAATATTTTATAAGATACATTCACTAAATATACAATACACATTTTAATTAAAGGATATGGAAGAAATTTTTAGAAAGATATTAAAGTAAAAAAGGGTAAAATGGGAATTAAAAAAAAGGAATAGTGTTTTGGAGATGGGATGAAAGGTCTCCAAATTTGGAGACCTTTTTCACCCATCTCCATATTTGGAGATGGAGATAGAGCCCGGTTGGAGCTTCAACCATCTCCATATTTGGAGATGGAGATGGAGATAGAGCCTGGTGGGAGATGCTCTTAGACATCAACATTCAAAACTCAACAGGTTTAAAAGAAACAATTTATCAAAAGTCCATAATTTTATTTATATCTCATTCTCATCCAACGTGACTTTCACCCTTCAGTTACACATCAACATTCAACAACCCAAACACAATTAAAAGTAGTCATCCTAAGCGACAGAACATGTCACATTCATCCTCTTAAATTTCTCAGTTTCACACCAACTTTACATTTATGACCCTTACCTTACGTTCATGGAAACTCAATCATCATCATCATCATCATCATCTGGCCATAAAGAGCCACCAAACAAAAAATAATGACCCCATTTTCAAGTGCAGAAGAACATGAGACTTTGACTCTTAGCCGCCGTCCCATTATTCCAACCAGCCCACATGTGGATAGGGTTGGCAAATGGGTCGACCGAGCTGGATCGGGTCAAACCTGTCCGGATTGGAACCCAACTAGGACGGATTTGGGTCGGATCTGAGTGGCAACTGGACCGGGCCGAGCTAGGTCGGAATTGAAAAAACTCGACCCGCCCAACTCGCGAATCCATTTGGATCCAACCCGGATCGGGTCTCGAGTTGACCCGTCTTTTTTTTTTTAAACTAAAAAAAAGTAATTTTAATTATTAAAAAAAAATGTAATAATAATAATAATAATCAAAGAGTGAAATTGCAAAAAAAAAAAAAAATGTATATATTATTTATATGATTTCAACTTATACAAATTTCCCAATTTGTAATAAGAAATAAAGATTTTTTACATATTTGTTTAATACAATAGCAAATTTCTTCGATATAATTTCATTTTTCTTCAATTATCCTAATTTTTATAACAAACAAACATTTTATACAATTTTGTATACATTTATAATTTTCTTCAATTTGTTGGTCTTCAATTTTTTGTTGTTGTTGTTGGCCTTCAATTCTTCATGTTGGTTGCTATTGTTGTTGTTGTTGTTCTTCTGGCGAGTTGCTTCCACTTGTAGACGTGTCGTACCCTTTTCCTTGGGTCCTATTTTCGGCCTTCATCTAGTCTTCTGTGCAGACGAGCATCTCCAACGATTGGGACTTCAAACGATTTCTGTAATCGGTTAGAATCCTGCCACTTGTAGAAAATGCACTTTCTGAAGCAACGGTAGAGACAGGAGTTAATAGATCTTTAGTCATATATTTAAGAATACTATAAGTATGTTCATGGTCTTTCCACCAGTGTAAAATATCAAGAGTGTATAAGTAAAACTTTCAGAATCTTGTTGATTATACCAATGTAATTCATTGGTTGATTAGTCCTAGGTTTTTTTGTTTGGAGTTGTGCAAGTAAATTAAATGTGGCATCATCTAATTTATTCTTATCCTTACCTCTAGAAGTAGCAGAAGAAGAACTAACTAAAGTAGTAGTACTACCAGATGAAAAATTTCTAACATAAAAATCATAAAAGTTATTTAATGTCGTTTCAAATTTAGCTAAAAATGTTTCCAAATCAATTTCAGAATCATCTTCCCCCAAGTAAATTAAAAAACATTTCGATCAAACTCTTCGTACCTTCTAATTTGATACGAAGATCCATCATAGTAGCAATACAATACAACATAGGAAGAGGATTAAAATACTTCAAAATTTTGGTGTATGCAGGTTTCACAATATGACCAATAAAAACATCATCGATCATTTCATTGAAAGTTTGCATCATAGTAAATATTGAAATAAAAATGCTACTAGAAGTAGATTTATAAGATTTTAAAAATTTGAAAGTTGCGGTTTTAAAATGTTCTAAAAATTTTAACAAAAATTCGGCATAAAACCAAGCTTGGGGGGTCATTTCAAAATTTGGCATATTTTTTGCCATACAAAAATCATTTATACATGCTTTATATTCAGTAACAACATGTAGCAACTCAAAAGTAGTGTTCCATCGGTGTTTAACATCATTTGGAAATTTTCTAAAATGTATATTTTTTAGCCTACACCAAGCTTTCCATTCTTGAAATATAGGGCCACTTAATGCAATAAAATGTACAATTTTTTTTTTTTTTTGACTGGTAAAAGGTAGGATTATCCTACCTCGCAGAAGATATATATATATATAAGAGAAGTTAACAACTATTACAAAAAGTAACCGAAGTAGGGGTTCAGCGAGTCGGTTGACGAATCCAGGTTCGAGATGGCATGCCTCTGTGTCGTAGAGAGGGCATTGGACTATTGTCGTACTCCTCTACTAGTCACAACGACATGATCTCATCCCCCTTCTCCATCAACATCTTAGAACTTGTTTGACAAAAAAAAGACCCCTATCAGTTAACCAAAAAGTATCACTTAATAGTTACATCAGCATAGTCTAAAAAGTGTGTTTCCAAAAGAAGCAAAAAAACCATCATCTGCAAAAGAGAAGAGAATCGCTGTAAGTTGCTAAGCCGAGCAATTGCCTTCTTTGCTGTTCATCTGATCAATCCGTATGAGTGCTTGTTTCAACAATGCATCCTGCACACCTTCCCTTTCCATTTCTTGCATCAGCTTCGCCTTCTTTTTCTCGCTGTCCATCCCATCTATCCAAGAGCGAAAGTAAAAAATTGCATTAGTAATTATTTCCTTTGCTTGCACATCCTTAGAAGAAAAAGTGCGATGATTTCTAGCTAGCCACAAACTCCAACAAATTGAGACAGTCAAAAGGTGCCAAGTGTATCTGTGTCTATGATTTCCAAAATACCAGGTCGTGAAGCACTCGTGTAAGTGATGTGGCATGGTACAAAATTTCTAATGTTAACTATATATGATTCTGCTATTTTTAATGCATCTTGAACACATAAATTTAAAATATGACATGCACATCTAACATAAAAAATATTATCAGATAGAGGGTTTAATGCGGTTTTTAATATACTAATTGATGCATTGTTGTTAGATGCATTATCATAACTTATATACATAATTTTATCACGAATATAAAAAACATCACAAATTTCTAAAATACGATTTGCAATTTCATTACCACTATGGGGATAGGGCAATGTGACAAGTGATATGATCCTTTTTTGAATAATCCAATCACTGTCGATCCAATGACAAGTTATTCCCATCATTGGAATGTTGTTGCAACCCGTCAAACAATCGGAAATTAAAGAAACTCTACAAGTTAAACTCTATCGGAAGTTAATGAAAAGCAATGCTCTAGCATCATTCTTCTTGTTTTCTTTGTACTCCTTTTGTCTTTCTTTGCTCCAAGTTGTAAGATCCTCCATAGACTTGGGTTCCTCATAGCCTTCTTAAACAAGTTCCCACAAGTCTTGTGAGATAAAGAGAGTCTTCATTTGAATCCTCCAAAAACCATAGATTTCTCCATCAAAGATGAGAATGAGACTTTGAGTGTAATTTAAGCTTGAAGTTGTTGCCATTGAAGATCAATGTTAAAGGAATTTAGATTGGATGAATAGACACTGGAGGATAAGAAAAAGTTGCTCTGATACCAAGATTTGTTGGAACAACCGCAGGGGAGTAGGCTTTTGGAAGAATGGTTATGTTTTTGGAGTAGAAATTGTGGGACAAGAGAGGGAAGAAAAGGTTTCTTTACTTGAAAACTTGATTTGGAAAACTTGATTGGTACATTATAGAGAGAGGTCCCCTTACACTTCTACATTCTAGATATTTCTACTTCTCTAGACTTTTCTACTCTTCTAAATATTTCTTACTTGAGAAATATCTAAGAACTATATCTAGATATATTCTAGAAAAACTTCCTAAGAAATATCTAGATCTTTGTATATCTTGGATTCCTAGATTATTCTAGAATCATTTACTTTTAAGAAATTACAAATTGCATTTTTAACATGGAGCTCCTTCATAATCGAGAACCAGTTGTTTTTTTTTGGAGGGAAAAGGTGGAATAAGGCCACACTGTTTCATTAATAAGAGTTTAACGAAACAAACCCAGAGTACTGGGCCCAGATACAAACTATAGACATAAAATAAAACATACATGAAGCAACATGACTACAAACAAACAAGCCCCTCCAACAACCCTGGAGGGTGGGCCGACAAACCAGCTCGGTCCAGCAGAATTGTGAGTACGTCAGTTTAGCTTCGTACAGTGCCTCCACGGCACCTGCACACCCGCCTGAAACAAGTCTGACAGGATTTTATCACCCGCCGCTCCCTGCGTTCACCTTGCTGGGGGACCCCATCTTTGGGCCCAAACCCCGTAGATCGAAACTCGCAGCCTCCCACCAACTTCACCACTCATCCTACAAACACGCCAGCCGCTTCTACAGCCGCTACCAAAGAGATAGCCGTGAAGAGGATACCTTAACCTCTCACACGATAGTGCTTTTCTCCTGCGATTTCTCACAAAACAACTCTCGCTCACCCCACCTAACACCATCCTCCATGAGAGAGCCGTGTAAAGAATACCTTACCTCTCTCACGTTCAAGCTCTCTCCGGCGATTTCTCACCACACAGACTTATCTCACCTCAAACTCCCAATACGAGGGACGAGGCGGCGCTGTCACGAGGCAATGGCCTAAGCTGGAGGAAGCTCAATAGCCAGATAGTAGGCACTGTAGAGACTACACCGACGACATCGTAGGACACACCCGACCACCCCCCAACCCCAACATACCGACTTCACACATCACAGAGGGACCCCATCTTTGGGCTCAAGCTCCACAAACGTCAATCGCACAAAACTACAGGCCACCCAAACCACAGCAACAGATCGGGAGGGGGGGCACCCGCAGCAATCGCGGGCCCCCCAAACCGCAACCACAGTAAGACAGTTGTAGTGGGGGTGGGGGGCACCCACAGCAATCGTGGGCCCCCCAAACCGCAACCAGAGCCAGAAAGAATTGGGGGGGGGGGGGGGGGGGAGCACCCAAACCGGTGGAGGGTGTGGTGGGGTGGGGGGGGGGGGGGGGGGGGCTGCCTGGCCCCAAACCAAACCCGCAACTCGTTGGGACCGCCGTCTGGACGCGCCGCTCGCTAGCCGCGCCGCCCCGCCTCCGGCAAAGTCTTAGGTCCCCATGGTCGTTCGTGAGAGGTTCACGACGGGGAAAGAAGTGGAAAGGTGGCCACGGTGGGGCATGGAGTATAGGTAGGGGTGGGGGGGGGGGGGGGGGGCGGCGCTGAGGGCTAGCCGCCGCCCCCCCTAGGGGTTAGATCTAGGATTTTGGTTGTTTTTGGGTTCGGGAGCAGGTAGGAGAGAGCAGGTTCGAGAACCAGTTGTTGATGTAGTATTTCATGTTCTTTGCATTTGGTCCTTTTGCTCCATCAAACCATATCTCCTCGTACACGTTTCCATATCGAACATATTGTAAATGTACAGAGACAGGTGAATGTCAGCATTAATCAAATCATACATATCTCATATGAGAAGCTTGGGATTCAAAGTAGTTGCAACTATTTCGATTAGGAACAATATTCAAGACAATTTTTTTGAAGAATAAAAATCTATGACGACCAAGATAGTGGGGTCTGTGTTTTAAGCATGGAAAGTTTTTCCAAACTATTTCTGAAGGAGATAATGACAAGAAATTAGGGGTCACACAAGCTTTCAAAGGAAATGTTGTCGTGAAAGAAACATTGAAAGATCATTTCAAAAAGATCTAAATTCATGAACAAAATAATTAAATAAATTCAAAAACTCTTAAACTAATCAAACGATCTACTTGTAAGCTCAACCTAGTGAGTTGCTCCTGCAATTGACCCATGTAATACTCATTATACTCGATCTCAAGCCCATGGCACTTCTCTTGTCTATCCCAAAGTGACAGATATTGTTGGATATTCTCACTATATAAATAATATTATGTGTAATATTATTCTATGGGTAACATGTGTATTACACGTACTAATTGTATGGATATCGAAACGCAGGTTGAGTGGGTTGAGAACCCAGTATCTAAACCATAATTTATCCTATAAATACTGGCTTGTGATAGTAGTCTAGGTATTCCAATTTTGATACCTAGGGTAAATATCTCAAGTACCTGAATCTAGGATATTAATCCTAATTTGTATTGATATTATCTCACATAATCTCTAACAGATACAACCCCATATCAATCCTTTTCTATTTCGCAGCATCCTTAAGCCCCTGCACCACTTCTCCCTTCCCCCACTTCCACAGACTACTAGCAGCTGAATGATCGGTATACTGAGAAGGCTGAAAGCAGAGTCCATCATGGTGTTTCGCAGTAAGTATCACAAGCGAAAACCCAGCATCTGCAGCAGCATCCACCCACTGCTGAGCATTAAGCCCAGTCGGGTTGAAGTTGGCCGGATCCTCCTGCCCGGTCCCCCACTCGTTGTCTGTGAAAGTTCACGCCGAAGTGGAAGAATATGATCATCGCCCTCCTATACCATTTCAGCTGAGACGAAGTTGGGATTGGAATCACAGGAGGGGAGGTGTGGTTACTCTAGATAAAATTGTGCAGGATTGATGAAGTAGGACAACTAACCAAAACCACATGAATCTCATATCAGCCGTCTCCTTTTCTTAGTAGAGAATGGTGCAATATATAGTGACTGATGAATGAGGGTGTAGTTTTTGTTATATAGTAAGATATAAAGTAAGCAATATGGGAAGGTTCTTGCAAAAAACTTGGACATATGGTTTGGATTTTGGTGGGTGGTTGTCAAATGGTAAAGATACAGTTCATGGGATGGTTTTACTTAACTATTACTAGTATTTGTTATTTGGTTTTATCTGATTATGCATGTACATGAATGAAGGTAGGGAGCGTGTAGCTTGTGATCCCTCGGGAATTATATTCAGAGAATTGAGGTCCAAATTGGCTTCATGTGACTAATAGGGTTTGTCTTGTCTGCAGAAAGTCTTATCATAAAATAAATGAAGGGCTCAGACAGGTAAGTGAAACTTGATATCATATTTCTCTCACTACACAATAAAATATATATATACAGATTGAGAGAGATAGAAAGAGAAGTGTTCCCGTTGTGCATTAGGCCTTCGTGTACACTCGATCTTTCCGTCTTCGTATCGACGATCCAAACTGTTCATATTGATCTAAACATCTAAATTAGTCTAAATATGTAAAATCAAATCATTTGGAATCCATTTGCCCATCCATCATGTGACTATAAAAAACAACAATTTTTAGCCATGCAATTTTGTAACACTTCAATGAATGAGCAAATTTGATTTTATATATTTAGACTAATTTAGATGTGTAGATTAATATAAACGATTCGGATCTTCGATACGAAGACGGGAAGACCGAATGCACACGAGTGGACACGGAAGCTTAGTGCACAACGGAACATCTCTCTCTCTCTCTCTCTTGCACAACGGAACATCTCTCTCTCTCTCTCTCTCTCTCTCTCTCTCTCTCTCTCTCTCTCTCTCTCTCTCTCTCTCTCTCTCTATATATATATATATATATATATATATATATATATGACTTTATTACAGGCACGTGATTTGCCCGCATGAGACTAAACTAATACTCAACTAATCTAATCTAATACTTCTCCTCAAGTTGAAGCATATATGTCATACATGCCCAACTTGTCATTGAATAATTGTATCCTAGTTCTAGAAAGAGGCTTTATAAGAGTATCACCTAGCTTGTGATCAGTGCAAATTTATTTAGCATCTATCTGCGAGGGCTCATACGGAGTGCCACTAATCTTACTGCGAACTACATAGCATTCAACCTCAATATGTTTGGTTCGTTCACGAAACACGGCATTCATGGCTATATCGATGGCAAACTGACTATCACAATATATACGCATCAACTGATGCTGAAGAACCCCAAACTCAGTAAGTAATCGTCTGATCTATGTCATCTCACATGTGAGGTCAGCCATAGCACGATACTCAGATTCTGCAATTGATCGAAACACCACATTTTGTTTCTTACTCTTCCATGAATTTAAGTTTCCTCTAACAAACACACAATACCCAGTGGTAGATCTCCGAGTCGTTGGGCAGCCAGCCCAGTCAGCATCTGACGAACCAGCAATTCGACAATATCCACCAACAGTATACAACAATCCTCTGCTAAGGGAGCTCTTTAAATACTGAAGAATTCTCATAACTGCATTCCAATGGCTTGTACGGGAAAATATCATAAACTAACTTACTATGCTAATTGAGTATGCAATATCAGGACGAGTGACTGTGAGATAATTCAGTTTTCCTACAAGCCCCCTATATCTCTCTGGAACCTCCAACAAGATACCCTGATCTGGCAACAACTTGAAATTTGGGTCCATAGGAGTGTGTGAAGGCCTGCATCTTAGCATATTGCTCTCGGTAAGTATGTCCAGTACATACTTTCTCTGTAATAAACAAATTCCCTGCTTACTTCGATCCCCAAGAAATACTTTAGTTGCCCGAGATCCTTAGTTTGAAACTTCAGTTAAATATATGACTTCAAATCTTGAATATCATTCTGATCATTTCCTGTAATTACAATGTCATCAACATATACAACTAAAATGATTCTCTTCCCTTGATGATGTCGATAAAACACGGAATGAATTATAATGTCATCAACATATACAACTAAAATGATTCTCTTCCCTTGATGATGTCGATAGAACACGGAATGAATTACAATATCATCAACATATACAACAAGAATGATTCTCTTCCCTTGATGATGTCCATACAAAGATCATTTTAAGCAACATATTTTAGTGGGCTCCGCTTCACTAACAAAAAGGGAAGGAGGGGGGTCCATATAAACCTCCTCAAGAACGCCGTTGAGAAAGTCATTCATCAAGCTGGTGGAGCAGCCAAGGTAACAATGATCCAAACAGAACACATTTTAGGCACATGAGAGAATGTATCATCATAATCAATGTCATAGGTCTGGGAATAACCTTTAGCAACCAATCGAGCTTTTAGGCGAGCTAGAGAACCATTTGGGTTTACTTTAACTGTGTACACCAATTTACAACCAATACAACGTTGGCCAGATAGAAGGTTAACAAGATCCCAAGTACCATTTTTCTCTAGAGCATACATCTCTTCTCGCATAGCCTGGCTCCAATCAGGATGTGACAGTGCTGTTGATAATGACTTAGGAACCTTATGACTATCCAAAGTAGAGACAAAGGCATAATGGACAGATGACAAGTGAGCATATGAAAGACGGCTCTATAAAAGATGTGTAATAGGGCGGTTCCCTTTATATATGACAATGGGAAGATCAAGATCAGAATGCTCACTAGAAGAGTGTGTGGGCGCAGTGGAGGAAACCGGTGGTGTAGTAGCAGGCTCAAACGGTCGTGTCTCATCGATTTGGGGCGATTGGGCAATGGGCACAGTGACGTGATCTAATGGAGTGGTGTCCGAACGTCGTTTATACACTTGAGTAATTACATGCCGTTTGGGCATTGTTGAGGAGCATTGTGTTACAAAATCAGTAGAAGTAGATACCACAAGTCTGTGATAATTTAGAAATTCAAATTTAGTCGCATTGGAGGGAACCAAGATTAAACTAAAGGAAGTGGTAGATAAATAAGGTTGAGACTCATAAAATGTAACATCAGCAGAGATAAAATGACGACACAACTCAGGACTATAACATCTATAATCTTTCTGGGAGCGACAGTACCCTAGAAAAATACATCGGATAGAACGGAGAGCTAACTGGAGCGACCAGGACAATGGTCATGGACAAAACTGACACATCCAACGATATTAAGAGGAAGGCGGAATTGGTCAACATTTGGAAATAAAACGGAAAATGGTGTTTGATCATCTAACACAGACAACAACATGCACTTAATTAGGTGACATGCAGTAAGAACCGCATCCCCTCAGAAACGCTGAGAAACTTGTCTATGAATAAGCATTGTCCTTGAAGTGACGATTTTTATGCTCGACAACCCCGTTTTATTGAGGGGTATAAGGACAAGAAGACTCATGAAGAATACCACAAGAAGACATAAAATTAGTAAACTCAGAAGAGAAATACTCTTTGGCATTATCACTTTGCAAAATTTGAACAGAAACATCAAACTGAGTTCTTACCTCAGCGCATAATGATTTAAAAATAGACAAAACTTCATACCGATATTTCATTAAATATAACCATGTGGCATGAGAATAGTCATCAACAAATATAACAAAATATTTAAAGTCACCGAAATGAGACTGGACAGAGCATGGTCCCCACACATCAGAATGAACTAAACTAAATGGTCGACTCGACCATTTATTGACTCTAGGAGGGTAAGACGTACGCAAGTGTTTACCTAATTGGCATGACTCACAAGATAACTTCTTAAAAGAAGATAATTCAGGTATCAACTTCTTCAGATTCTGGAAAAATGGATGACCCAATTGACACGGCAAATTCAAAGGTGTACTCAAGCATGCAAACGAGGTAGGGACATTGTCAAGCTAATAAAGATCCTCTGACAAACGCCCTGTGGCAATTGTTTTTCTCATCCCAAGTTCCTGAAAAGCACAATGATCACGATAAAAGGTAACAGAACAATTCAGTGTTTTGGTAATCTTACTAAAAGAAATGAGGTTAAAGAAAAATTTTGGCATATGAAGAACATAACTAAGTGATAAAATGGAAGTAAGGGTTTCATTTTCGACCCCCCTCCCAAACTGGAAAATTAGAACCATTCAACAAGTCTAACATGTGGATGAAAAGATATAATAACAGAGGACAATATACCTAAATTTTCAGTCATATGATCAGATGCACCTGAATTTATTATCAATGATGTTGAAGGTGAATTGGTTAAACATGCGATACTTGACCTTGCTAATGTGACGAAAGAAGAAGACCAATGTCGGAAAGCGTGATATTGCTCATTTCTCTGATATTGCCGAAACCGCTGTAGCTCATTCTCAGTCATCAAGACAGTGGCTGAATTGGATGCCACATGTCGTGGTTGATTGCCTTGAGAGTGCATGTTAGGGCAATTTCCTTCTATAATTGATCACAAGCCTTAAATAGGTAGAGTCAGGTTGGAGCTGAATTTGTTGTGTCGGATTTGGGTTCAGCATATGGTCTCAATTTCTGGTCATATTGTTGAAAGGAGAAGTGGGTTTGGTCCAGATAGTGTTAAAGTCAAGTCTGGTTGCTGGATTGGGTTCGATTTGGGTTTAGACTTTTTTGTGGCAATTCATCAAATACCTTATGTTCCATTCCAAAATTGGTCTGATTCAATCAAACCTTGGATATTATTTTTCCATTACAGGAGATGATGATGGTGTGGGTTTGGAAAGGTTTTCAAAAGTGTTTCCAGGTCACGAGGTGTTGATCGCTGGATTTGGTCGTAAGAGCATCCACAGTCGTGATTACTAAAAAAATAGCAAAATGTATAATATACAAATAGTAAAGTCTCGTTTGCTGCAGTGGTGAAATGCTATAATATAGCAATCAAAAATTTAATATGATCGGACAGATCTCCTGAGAATTTTTTTAAAAAAAATTTAAGCTTTTTAATAAATAAAAAGGATATTTTATTAATTTTAAAGCTTTTTATTTTATTTTTTTTATAAAAAAAAGGCATGGGATGGGACCCTCCCACATTTCACGGACGGATCTTCAAGATCCGTCCAACCTTTTTTTTCATTTTCGAACAATTTTTTTACGAGAAAAAGATCTAATTTCATCGGACGGAACTTCAAGTTCCGTCTGATATTAAAAAAAAAAAAAAATTGGGAAAAAGACCCGTCCCCTATAATATGCATATTCTCAAATCGCCTATTAAATATAGCAATGTACTATAGCAATTTTGCCAAAATATGAATAAATAGCAAACGACTGCACATGCTCAATTGCTAAAAAATGAAAAATATGGAAATTTAGTAAACGACTGTGGATGCTCTAAGGGGGCATGCTGTAGGTGATTTTCCCTGAGTCAGGTTCAAGATGGTGAAGGTTTCAGGCGTCTCATTGCAGGCTCTCTTTAAGGAGAAGAAGGAGAAGCCTAAATCTTAGAGTTCAGTTGATTAAGAACGGGAAGAAGATTGCCGCCTTCGTGCCCAATGATGGTTGCTGTTAAGGCTTCTGGAAAGAAGAAAAAATATGGGAAGTCTTCAGTATTGTTGGATGTAAAGCCCTGAGATGATGAAACTGACATGCAAAGAACTTGAAGAAACTGTTAAGTGTTAGGATCCTTCAGATGGAGGGCTTGCTTTGGGGTGCTTCCAAGCTCTGATACCATGAAGCATGATATCATATTTCTCTCACCATACAATACACAATATATATCTGATACCATGGAACATGATATCATATTTCTCTCACCATACATTACACTATATATATATATATATAGAGCGATCTTCGGTTGCAAAGGGACCGGAACGGGTCGGTTCGCACGGACCCGTGCGAACCTCGAGATCCAACGGTCCAGATCTTTTTTATAAAATCTTGCCTTAACCCGTCGTTGGCAAGAACGGGTTAAAGCAAAATTTTATTTAAAAAAATGGCCTTAACCCGTTATTCCCAAGAACGGGTTAAGGCTATATTTTTTCATTTTCGTCGACATACAGTTCGTCTTCTTTCTTCTATCCAAACTCCAACGACGAACCCAAACCCATCGACGGAAAAAAAAATCCTAGCTCCGACGATCCAAACCCTCGAACTCCCTCTTCTCTCCCCACTCCGAAGATCGAAACCCTCGAACTCCGACGATCGAAACCCTAGCTTCTCTTCCCCTCTTCGACACGAATTTGGAACCCTAGTTCTCTTCCAAAACCGTTTCCTTGGCTTGATTTCGACTTATTCCGTAAGGTATACACTATTTCTTTACCCCAATAATCTACATTTGTAATTTTTTGATTGAATTTCTGTGTAGTAATTTATTTAGAAATTTGGGAAAAAATTAAATGTGTTAGTATATTTTAGATGTAGAATCGGGGAGACTCTCAAGTATATTCAATTGCCGAATTATGTTGCTTGCATTAGTAACTTGTAGATTTAGAATTGTATATACGAAATTAGTTAGAAACTTTTCAGTACGGTTATGTTTGAAAACCCTGCGAACGACCGTAAAAAAATACAAAACTTTGCGAGTAGGTTCATCTCACATAGTACAAGCCACACCAACTTGTAGAAGCGAGTTTCGACTCACGGTTCGAGAGATACGGCCGCGTATCGCTTTCGGTTGGAAAAAACCAAGTATAGCGGTGCACGGCCGTATATCGCAAACCGTGACACGAAACTCGCTTCTACAAGTTCGGGTGGCTTCCCCTACGTGAATCCGACCAAGTCGGTAAGTTTTATAATTTTCGGATGCCGTTTGCGCGGTTTTCTCAACTTCCTCGCTTTACAAGTTTTAGACTTAGAATTTTGTAAGTGCGGGTAGGTTAGAAAACCCTTCAAACGACCTCCAAAAAATACGAAACTTTGCGATTTGGTTGGTGTCACCCACGAGAAGCCAAACCAACTTGTAGAAGTGAGTTTCGACTCACGGTTCGAGAGATACGGCCGCGTACCGCTTACGGTTGGGAAAAAACCGAGTAAAGCGGTAGACGGCCGTATCTCGCGAACCGTGACTCGAAATTCGCCACTACAAGTTCGGGTGGCTTGCCCTACGTGAATCTGACCAAGTCGGAAAGTTTTATAATTTTCGGGTGCCGTTTGCGCGGTTTTCTCAACTTCCTCGCAGTACAAGTTTTAGACTTAGAATTTTCTAAGTGCGGGTAGGTTAGAAAACCCTTCAAACGGCCTCCAAAAATTACGAAACTTTGCGGGCTGGTTGGTGTCACCTACGAGAAGTGACCCGAAGTTGTAGAAGTGAATTTCGACTCATGGTCCGAGAGATACGGCCGCGTATCGGTTTTGGTTGGAAAAAAACTATTATAAAGCGGTATACGGTCGTATCTAGCAAACCGTGAGTCGAAACTCGCTTCTACAAGTTCGGGTGGCTTGCCCTACGTGAATCCAGCCTAGTCGGAAAGTTTTAAAATTTTCGGGTGCCGTTTGCACGGTTTTCTCAACTTATTCGCACTACAAGTTTTAAACTTAGAATTTTCTAAGTACGGGTAGATTAGAAAATCCTTCAAACGACCTCCAAAAAATACGAAACTTTGCGATTAGGTTGGTGTCACCTACGAGAAGCCAAACGAACTTGTAGAAGTGAGTTTCGACTCACGGTTCGAGATATACGGTCACGTATCGCTTTCGGTTGAAAAAAAACTATTATGAAGCGGTAGACGGTCGTATCTCGCGAACCGTGACTCGAAATTCGCCACTACAAGTTCGGGTGGCTTGCCCTACGTGAATCCGACCAAGTCGGAAAGTTTTATAATTTTCGGGTGCCGTTTGCGCGGTTTTCTCAACTTCCTCGCAGTACAAGTTTTAGACTTAGAATTTTCTAAGTGCGGGTAGGTTAGAAAACCCTTCAAACGACCTCCAAAAAATACGAAACTTTGCGATTTGGTTGGTGTCACCCACGAGAAGTGACCCGAAGTTGTAGAAGTGAATATCGACTCACGGTCCGAGAGATACGGCCGCGTATCGGTTTTGGTTGGAAAAAAACTATTATAAAGCGGTATACGGTCGTATCTAGCAAACCGTGAGTCGAAACTCGCTTCTACAAGTTCGGGTGGCTTGCCCTACGTGAATCCGGCCTAGTCGAAAAGTTTTAAAATTTTCGGGTGCCGTTTGCGCGGTTTTCTCAACTTATTCGCACTACAAGTTTTAAACTTAGAATTTTCTAAGTGCGGGTAGATTAGAAAACCCTTCAAACTGCCTCCAAAAAATACGAAACTTTGCGATTAGGTTGGTGTCACCTACGAGAAGCCAAACAAACTTGTAGAAGTGAGTTTCGACTCACGGTTCGAGATATACAGTCGCGTATCGCTTTCGGTTGAAAAAAACTATTATAAAGCGGTAGACGGCCGTATCTCGCGAACCGTGACTCGAAATTCGCCACTACAAGTTCGGGTGGCCTGCCGTACGTGAAACCGACCAAGTCGGAAAGTTTTATAATTTTCGGGTGCCGTTTGCGCGGTTTTCTCAACTTCCTCGCAGTACAAGTTTTAGACTTAGAATTTTCTAAGTGCGGTAGGTTAGAAAACCCTTCAAACGGCCTCCAAAAAATACGAAACTTTGCGGGCTGGTTGGTGTCACCTACGAGAAGTGACCCGAAGTTGTAGAAGTAAAATTCGACTCACGGTCCGAGAGATACGGCCGCGTATCGATTTTGGTTGGAAAAAAACTATTATAAAGCGGTCGTATCTAGCAAATCGTGAATCGAAACTCGCTTCTACAAGTTCGGGTGGCTTGCCCTACGTGAACCCGACCTAGACGGAAATTTTAAAAATTTTCAGATGCCGTTTGCGCGGTATTGCTCTATTTCCTCCCATTATAAGTTTTAGAATTAGAATTTTCTAAGTGCGGGCCGTTTATAAAACACTTCAAACCACCTCCAAAAAATACGATACTTTTCTCCTTTTCAAGTTGTGGTGGCTTGCGCACTTATAAAAATACCAAATACAATGGTTTAGTACCCCTAACTATTCTCCTCTTCACAGTTTCTTAGGTATGGACAGTTTCGAAGGAAGTTCTGTTGCCGGGGATAAATTTGTTCGTGCACAACAACTTGGCGAGTATCTTTCTCATGTTGACGAGCACCTAAAACCGAAGATTGGTATGACATTTCCCACCCTTAAGGATGCAGAAAAATTTTATTCATCATATTGCAAATGTGCGGGATTCGCTATGCGTAAGGGTGGAAATAAATATAAGGAAAACGACGTAGTGGATAAATCATACGTCTGTAATAAAGCCGGGGAGTCACCGAATAGCTATAATAAAACCAGACGGGGTACAACTTCTAGAACTGGTTGCAAAGCTTTCGTCCGTGTGAAAATAAACCCACATAGTACTTCACAAAGTAATTCGTGGATTATTTATTCGTTAAATGAAGCACACAATCACGAATTTACTTCACCCGGTAGACGTCACTTGCTACCTCGAAACCGTGAATTGAAGACAGATAAAAATGTAATTGGTCAACTTACCGAGGCTAATGTCCCTGTATGCAAACAAATGCTATTCTTTGAAGGTGCAAGTGGAGGTAATGAGAAAATTGGATTCACTGAAACCGATGCAAGAAATCTCAGGAGAGACGAGATGGAAGGTTTAAAAGGACACGACGGACAAATGCTACTTGAGTTTTTTGAATTGAAAAAGGCGACCGATCCCTTATTCTATTTTGATTACCAATGTGACCCCGAAGGGCGATTGACACATTGTGTCTGGGTGGACGGTATCGCCAGAAATAATTACAAAGCATTTGCGGATGTTCTCTGCTTTGACGCTACCTACAACACAAACCGATACGGGATGTTGTACAACATTATGTCTGGGTGGGGGGAATAGGAAGTTGCACCCCAGCTGGTACGGCGGCCGTTGGAGAAACGAACAACCGGGTTATTCGCTTGTACCACATCATGTATGCCTACTGGAGGGAGCCATCGTATGGAATCGCGACATACATCAAATTCGGTGTCATTTGACGCCGCATGGTGTTCCAGTTGGCTACATGATAACGATGAAAATCAGCCCAATCGAAGTTGGGCACCCGTCCCGTTCCCCTGACCTCGTGTAACTTTTTATCGTAAGACCTGACATCGGGAATCTTTTGTTGATATCCGAATTGGCGCAGGACCCTGTCAGGATACTGGAACTCCACAACCGAAAAGTTCACAAGAGGTGCAGCCGTCAACCAAAGGGATCTGTCTAGGCAGACTAGAGGAACGCGTTGCAACCTGTCGGCCGAGTACGGTTCCCAGTTGATGAACTCATCCCGCAGGTTGTCCAACTCATCTCTGTAGTAGGTCAGCGATTGGCGTGGGTTATTGACCCACATGTGTCGGCCGACCCAATATGCCCCAACAGGAGGTAACAACTCTGCTGCCCCCGGGTCGGCCAAAAATTCCGGTGTAGGCTTAATAATACGGGGACGTCCGATGTGGATGCGTTCCCAACTCCATATCTGCATCAGCACCATGGGGCCACCCATCTGTACGCCACCTAAAGAACATGTGCACAAATTTCTGTATAGTAGCGCCAGTGCCGCACTCCCCCAACTTAAGCGACCCGCATACCGGAAATCTTCCAACAACCGTAGGTACATCAGCGGCACGGTTGATCCGGATGAGTTCGGGAAGATAAGTCCCCCTATCAAACTAAAAATGTATGCACGTGCATAGTACGTCAGGTCATCCTCACCCGACTCGGGGTTCAAATATTCCTCCTCGAACTGAAATTTTAACCAGGTGATGTAAAGTGATTTACCCTCGAAAGCGTCATCCATCACCTCTTGCTCCGCTTTAAGTTTCGCAGCTTCTATCTGTTCATTCAATACATCTTCATCAGAATCTGCGGGGGCATTTTCGCGGATATTTTTTTCGGCGGCCTCTTGCATTTGGAGAACTACCAACTGCAGGTCGATACCGAGTAAGTCCCGAACAACTTCAACTCGATCGAAGTCCATGTTTCCCGTCACGGCCAACCCATCGACTGGTAGTCCTGTTATCATTGCCACATCCTGTAGAGTCACAGTCATATCACCCACAGGCAGGTGGAATGTGTGGGTCTCCGGCCTCCATCGCTCGACTAGAGCTGTAAGGAGTGGCCGATCTAGCTTCACAGAGTGAATGAATCTTGCTCCGTAGAAACCGACATCTACCGCATACGGCGTGATACGGTCATCCCAAGGAAGAACTGTGTGCTTCTGGAAATTTAATTTTTTATCGGACCCATTCCACACGGCTTCCGATCGGTGTTTGGGTTGCAGGGTGAGTATGCTTATGTCCACGGGTCCGGGTGATGTAACCGAGGACGACTGACCTACCTCAGCCGATGTGGATTGACGACCACCAACCTGCACGAATAAATATAACAAATGTTATTGTTGAGATAATGTTACATGTTTGTATTTAAAACCAATAATAGTAATCGATCTTACCTCAGTAGTTGGTGCGCCACTAGTGTTACCGGACTCGATTCTCGGTTGCCTGGTTCTAGCCATTTAGCTACCTAATAAAAAAATTAAAATGTTGTTGATAAAGATGACAACAAAACAAACATACCGAGATTATACTGAAAAACGCACGAACGAAAACAAATAAATCTACAAAACTTTCGTAAATAGGTCGGATTCACGTAGGGCCAGCGACACCAACTTGTACAAGTGAGTTTCGACTCATGGTTTGCGAGATACGACCGTATACCGCTTTATTAGGTTTTTTTCCAACCTTCAACCGATACGCGGCCGTATGTCTCGGACCGTGAGTCGAAATTCACTTCTACAACTTCGGGTCACTTCTCATAGGGAACACCTTACAACTCGCCAAGTTTCGTATTTTTTGGATATGGTTCGTATCGCTTTCTAATCGGCCCGTTTTAAAAAAATTCTAAGTCAAAAACTTCTCGAGGAATTGACGCAATACCGCGCAAACGGCATCCGAAAATTTTAAAACTTTCCGTCTATATGGAATTCACGTAGGGCAAGCCACCCGAACTTGTAGAAGCGAGTTTCGAGTCACGGTTCGCGAGATACGGCCGTCTACCGCTTTACTTGGTTTTTTCCCAACCGTAAGCGATACGCGGCCGTATCTCACGAACCGTGAGTCGAAACTCACTTCTACAAGTTGGTTTGGCTTCTCGTGGGTGACACCAACCAAATCGCAAAGTTTCGTATTTTTTGGAGGTCGTTTGAAGGGTTTTCTAACCTACCCGCACTTACAAAATTCTAAGTCTAAAACTTCTCATTTGAGGAAGTTGAGAAAACCGCACAAACGGCATCCGAAAATTTTAAAACTTTCCGAGTTGGTTGGATTCACGTAGGGCAAGCCACCCGAACTTGTAGAAGCGAGTTTCGAATCACGGTTTGCGAGATACGGCCGTCTATCGCTTTACTAGGTTTTTTCCCAGCCGTAAGCGATACGCGGCCGTATCTCACGAACCGTGAGTCGAAACTCACTTTTACAAGTTGGTTTGGCTTCTCGTAGGTGACACCAACCAAATCGCAAAGTTTTGTATTTTTTGAAGGCCGTTTGAAGGGTTTTCTAAGCTACCCGCACTTAGAAAATTCTAAGGCTAAAACTTGTAATGCGAGGAAGTTGAGAAAACCGCACAAACGGCATCCGAAAATTTTAAAACTTTCAGAGTTGGTCGGGTTCACGTAGGGCAAGCCACCCGAACTTGTAGAAGCGAGTTTCGACTCACGGTTTGCGAGATACGACCGTATACCGCTTTATAATAGTTTTTTTCAACCGAAAGCGATACGCGACCGTATCTCTCAAACCGTGAGTCGAAACTCACCTCTACAAGTTCGTTTGGCTTCTCGTAGGTGACACCAACCAATTCGCAAAGTTTTGTATTTTTTGGAGGCCGTTTGAAGGGTTTTCTAATCTACCCGCACTTAGAAAATTCTAAGTCTAAAACTTGTAGTGCAAGAAAGTTGAGAAAACCGCTCAAACGGCACCCGAAAATTATAAATCTTTCCGACTAGGTCGGATTCACGTAGGGCAAGCCACCCGAACTTGTAGAAGCGAGTTTCGACTCACGGTTCGGGAGATACGACCGTGTACCGGCTTTAGTTGTTTTTTTCCAACCAAAACCGATACGCGGCCGTATCTCTCGGACCGTGAGTCGAAATTCACTTCTACAACTTCGGGTCACTTCTCGTATGTGTCACCAACCAAATCGCAAAGTTTCGTATTTTTTGGAGGCCGTTTGGAGGGTTTTCTAATCTACCCGCACTTGAAAAATTCTAAGTCTAAAACTTATAATGCGAGGAAGTTGAGAAAACCGCACAAACGGCATCCGAAAATTTTAAAACTTTCATAGTTGGTCAGGTTCACGTAGGGCAAGCCACCCGAACATGTAGAAGCGAGTTTCGACTCACGGTTTGCGAGATATGACCGTATACCGCTTTATAATAGTTTTTTCAACCGAAAGCGATACGCGACCGTATCTCTCGAACCGTGAGTCGAAACTCACTTCTGCAAGTTTGGGTGGCTTCTCCTTGGGGACACCAACCAGCCCGCAAAGTTTCGTATTTTTAGGAGGTCGTTCGAAGGGTTTTCTAATCTAATCTAACCGCACTTACAAAATTCTAAGTCAAAAATTCACATGCAGGGAAGTTGAGAAAACCGCACAAACGGCATCCGAAAATTTTAAAACTTTCCGACTTGGTCGAATTCACGTAGGGCAAGCCACCCGAACTTGTAGAAGCGAGTTTCGAGTCACGGTTTGCGATATACGGCCGTGTACCGCTATACTTGGTTTTTTCCAACCGAAAGCAATACGCGGCCGTAACTCTCGAACCGTGAGTCGAAACTCGCTTCTACAAGTGGGTTTGGCTTGTACTACGTGAGACGAACCTACTCGGAAAGTTTCGTATTTTTTTACGGTCGTTCGCAGGGTTTTCAACCATAACCGCACTGAAAAGTTTATAACTAATTTCGTATATACAATTCTAATTCTACTAGTTACTAATGCAAGCAACGTAATTCGGCAATTGAATATACTTAAGGTCAACCCGAATCTACATCCAAAATCTACTAACGCATTTAAATTTTTCCCCAATTTCTAAATAAATTACTACACACAAATTCAAAAAAAAATACAAATGTAGATTATTGGGTTAAAGAAATAGTGTATACCTTACGGAATAGGTCGAAATCAAGTCAAGCAATGGGTTTTGGAAGAGAACTAGGGTTCCGATTTCGTACCGAAGAGGGGAAGAGAATCTAGGGTTTCGATCGTCGGAGTTCGAGGGTTTCGATCTTCGGAGTTGGGAGAGAAGAGGGAGTTCGAGGGTTTCGATCGTCGGAGCTAGGGTTTTTTAGTGTTTTTTTCCGTCGTTTGGGTTTGGGTTCGTCGAAGAAAGAAGAAGAGAGCGGAAGAAGAAGACGAACTGTATGTCAACGAAAATGAAAAAAGATAGCCTTAACCCGTTCTTGGGAAGGACGGGTTAAGGTCATTTTTTTTAATAAAATTTTGCCTTAACCCGCGTTCTTGCCAACGACGGGTTAAGGCAAGATTTTATTAAAAAAAATCTGGACCGTTGGATCTTTGATCCAACGGTCCAGATCGAAGTTCGCACGGATCCGTGCGAACCGACCCGTTCCGGCCCGTTTGCAACCGAAGAACGCTCATATATATATAAACTTCAATTATTAGTGGTAACAGAAAAATCAATTATTAGTGGTAACAGGAAAACTTATTCCCAAAAGTACTATTACCATAAATCTGAACTGGCTTTTTTATAACCTTGTAAGGAGAAAGAGTCTTATTACATGCTTTGCAGCAGGATAGACTTCATGAATTATTACATGTTTGTGTAGAAGGTGGACCACAAGTGAGAACTAGATAAGCCTTCCTTGCTTTTGAACTAGTACAAGAAGACATGCTTCAATTAGAAACAAAAACCATAAAACTTCATTAAGTAAACGTATACTATACAAGCATCAGATGTCACAAATGTTTAATCAACTGTAAAAGTAAAGCAATACTTGACATGTAAGACTTGGTATCAGATTGTTAGAAATCAGATAATAGCAATCAACCAAAATTTTGTATATTTATGCCAAGCAGATCAAATATGCGTCGGGGGGAGTAAGTCGGGGAGGATTTTGAGCTAGAGTTTGGGTGATTTTGCACCAACCTTCCTTGAGTGTATTATGAAATCCCCAAAATGTAATAATCCAAGGAGGTATGGCTCAGTATCACACTAATTTTCTCGGCTCAGAACTTTTTGAATATCACATTTCATGTACTTTAGAAAAATCTCTGAGGAATCATAATGATTGCATCACCAATAGCGTAATATACCCATGTCTAAACCAATCTCATATTCAGATAAGCAATGTCAAAACCAGTGCCATATTGAGAAGCAACAGAAGTATAATTGTAGATGTCAAAACCAACTCCGAAACTAAAAGGGGATTATTAGTGTCAAATGAATAAATGAAAGGGAGTTGGTATAGAAGAGTCAGTGAAAGGATACCAACTCCCTTTCATTTATTCATTTGACACTAATAATCCCCTCATTCGTATCTAACAAATAATTTGGGTATACTTTTGTTGAAAGCATTATTGGTTAGAACAACAACATCATAAAAAATCAACAGGAGCTAATGACAAACCAAATAATATGCATGAAAGATTGTTTAACAGGCAAACCTGTGCAACAAAAAACATCGAACTCAGAGGGTTCAGCATCCTTTCTCCTTGTGAATTTTCCTAAACGCTGTGTACATTTTATTAGCTTGGTTGACATATCCTACTTTTCCATTTCCTGAAAGAAGATTAGAAATTAGATCAGAAATTCAGTCTCTCCAAAATGACCAAATACTTAATAAAGTCGGCAAACCGAATGGAACATTTTCAAATGGGCTCCCACTTGCAAAGATTGTGTTCTCTCCAGCATATTTGAATGCATTTATGGGTGTGCACTCAGCTGTTACATTGGAAATCAACCCAAAAAAGAGAAAAAAGAAAACTAACGCAATTGTAGGATTTGACATTGCAAATATTGTAGGATTTGATATTGCAAAAATTGAGTCGAAATGTAGAAATTTGTAGGCTCAGAAATTAGTATTTGGCATTCATCCAAAGGAATTTTTTTATTAACTAATTTCAAAGGATTGGAGATTAAATCATTGAAAAACAATTTCAACTTATCTGTATATAACTTAGGATTTCGAATTTAACCTAGTTTCCCTATCTGGAAATTTTTCCAGCTGTGTGCATTGTGTGCAATCCATCATCTCAATAGATCTAAACATACCCATAACAACCCATCATCTCAAACACCGAAAACATTGAGGACCCAGATCTATGTTTCAACCCCAAAACAACAAACCCATCAAAGCATTAATCAAAACAAAGAAAACCCATATACGAAATGGAATCAAAATATGAGAACGGGAACATTACCATCGCTGAAGAGGGTTACAGTTGATAAGAAACCATCGATGAGGAATCGAAACCCTAATCGGAAGATGGGTTTGACTTCGAAGAGAAAGAGGGAGAGCCTCGCAACCCTAATTGCGATTTGGGTCTTCGATCTCAGAGAGAGAGAAAGAGACCACTGAGACTCGTTGGATTTGGGGGCTAGGGTTTCTCGTTGAAGAGAGTGAGAGAATCCAAGAGAGTAGAAATCGTAGAAGGAGAATGGGGGTTTCTCTCAGATCGATTAGGGTTTCATCGAAGAAGGAGAGCGCGGGAGTGATTCGAAGGAGATTCGAAGGAGAGAAGGCTAGGGTTTCAAACAGATCGAAGAGAGAGCGGGAGCTGGAGATGGGAGCCAGGATGCCAAAAGATAAGGAGAGGGGGGAAATGACCATTTTACCCTCAACTAAACAAGATGGAGAACGGGATCTGATCTCAGCCATTCGATCTGAATCAAACCAGATCGGACGGCTGATCACTCCCAGCTCAGATAAGGAGCTCAGCTCTCCATCTCTTAATAGACTAACTCTATATATATATATATATATATGACTTTATTACAAGCACGTCAACTAATCTAATCTAATAGTATGTAAACTAGAAAAACAGGTTAAGGTCGATTGGCCAGTGATTGCAATCATTTGGTGAGATATTTCTAATCTAATAGTATGTTAACTACGAAGACAGGTAAAGGTCGATTGACCCGTGATTGTAATCATTTGGTGAGATATTTGTTTGGCGATCTGTATAATTTACTTTTGATTTGTTCCTTTAATGTATGCATGTCCATAAAAGATAATACTTTAATGGGGCATTTTGAATTGATGTAAAAGTTGAAATACTTAGAAAAACAGATTTTACATAAAAATTTATATTCACTAAACCTGTTTGGTTAAGTGTACTGAAAAAATATTTTAGGTTAAAATTTTGTTTGGATGAAGAAAACAACTTTGTTGAAAAAGGAAGGAAAAAATAAAATAAAATAAAATAAAATAAATAAAATAAAACAAATTAAAAGGTATTAAATGAGTTTTCCAATATATTCAGTAATTTTCAAGAAGAAAATGTTTGAGCAAAAAAAAACAAACAAGTCCCATATGATGGAAAAAAATTCCACTATTTTTTCTCTATATACAAACACAAAAAAATACATGAAAACACGTTTTCCACAATTTTCTTATATTTTATATCAATCCAAACACTCCCTAAGTGATTAAAGCAAGACGGTCATTCAATAACACATCAAACAGATACCAAATGATGAACGCATAACAAGCCTCAAAACAATGCATCTCATGACATAAGAAACATGATGAACAGTTCTAAAAAAAAAAGGAAAAAAGAAACATGATGAACGTGTAGAAGGGAAGAATCGTGACATGTCAACCCTCTATCTTGTTATCAATTATGCATATAATTAAAAGTATATAAGGCATGATTTGCTGCTGTAGATATTTTATAGGCTGCTGCCATGTATAGCACTTTCCATGTTTGGGAGATCTATAGGAGGCTTATATACATCATGGATGACATAACCTGATCATCCTTCAAACAATCTCTCTCTTAATACTCTTATCCTCTACTTTGGTGAGTCCTTCTCATCCACCATCTTGCATTATTCAGAGAACGATGTGGATCATCTTATAAAGTTCTCTATTGCGTGAATACAACTGCTCTGTACGACGTTCCTTTTCGTCGTAAAGAAAACGCAAAAATGATTTCTTACAAATTCCAAGGACTTGTGACAAGGTTCGCTACATGGTATAGGACAGCTTAGAGGTCCAGATTGAGTCATTGATAAAGGGAACAAACTTTGCCATGATTGAAAAAGTTTCTTCTTCTATATGATTGGGAAATCATTATTTCACTATTTAGATCCAACTATTTAAGAAAGTATCAAATCCATAACTTAGCAAAGAATGAATGAGTTGCACCTATTAATTAGACCACATGAATTCTCAATCAAATAGTTATAAAATAGAATAGATCACTATCAGTCCAATCTCTCCTCTATGTCCTCACTTATTTAGAAAATTATATTAAAATCTCACATGACAAAGCAGCTACCTTGCTATCTATTAGAAATGGCCGTAAGTCTCTCGCAAATGGTATGTCATGTCATCTATGATTAATTGGGAATTTTGTCCTGTCACAATTGGAAAAAACAAAAATAAAATCATGGTTTTCTCATGATTGTGAAGTGACAAGTAAACCCCTCATTTTTATCGTAAAATTTAAGAACTAAAGACTAAAGTGCAAAGGTAGATTCAGGTAGGAAGTCATCAGTTTCTTGGAGGCAAAAGTCCTTCCCTCTTGGCCATTTCATATAGAGCAGTCGCTGCAAGAGCTTTCGCATCAGCTGTAGCACGCCAAAGCTTATCATAGGGGAGGATATGTACCTTGATAAGTTCACCATGATCATGTAGGCCCACCTCCTTTCCTTGCAATTCACTTATGATCTCCTCCTTGACAGGGCTACGATGAAGGAACAGGCTCAGTTCCTCATCACACCCACCCTGCGAAAAATAATTGTTTTGTCTTATGTATTGGCCACTAGATAAAAGATAATTTTCATAATGAAACAGGAAACCAATGATTAAAGAAAATTGATAGGTGCAACTCGGAGAACTGAAGATGATAAGCAACGAAAGAAGTGCCAAAAGAGTGTGGGACCCACTATTATTGAGATCCAAAATTTATATGTATGATAACATATATATCTGCATTGTATGCAGAATATGGGAATAAAATATGTAGAGGATATTGGACTTGTGGATGCGGGGTGGTTTTCTCCCGTTCTCAGCAAGAAATTAGATTAACTAAACTAAGCAATCAAATTTGGAAGATGCTTCGATTTTCAAAGTAAACAACTTTACCGGTGATGGAAAAACTTTACGTCCAGTTTCTGGGTTAAGGAATGCTGTGAGATTAACCATATCTTCCGCTTTTAAAGTGATACCAATTTCCTCCTCAACCTGCATATAGAAACATCAAATGCTTGCCAGTAATGATGCAATACTACATTGTATAGACCCTATTAATCTTTGACAATTACAATAGGATACTAGTTTCATGTTCCAGAAGCAATGTTTTGGATAACTATCTAATAGTAAGAAGTTGTGTAGCTGTTCATGTTTCGGAAGCTCAAGTTTAAATTAAGTGGAAACTTCTGTAGTGATGACATGGCCAGGACCAAAAACGTATATTGGAAGCCCTTTCCCAAACGTATTGCGCTGGCCATATTATATTTCACTAACTGTTCCTATTAAGTGCCAAAATCTGATATCTTGCATCATTCTATGATAATTGTGATACAACTGCTTCATAGTTTGGCTATATCATGTTCATACCCCAAATATGATCACTCTTCAACCCAAATCTTTAACTATAGCGGCTGATTTGTTAAAATTTATGGGTGTTCTTATCCATCAGTTCACAGGGTTGGGTATATGAAGTTGTAAACTACTAGGCCCTTAAAATAATCTGATTATGATATTTTCTCCTAGCGTTCCTTATATTGCAGATATATGTTCGCCCTGGGAGGTTAATACTTCTGGAGGTATACCTTTCCCATGGGGAGGCCACTAGAAAGGCATAAGGCTCAAATGAAGTATTAGCCAGATCTAAGAACAGGTGGATTGCTTATCCCGCACACAAACTACTCCAGTGGCTTTCCAACCTGTTTTGAATGATTTTCAATCCCTTGCCAAAAAAATATTTGCTAGTGGTTAAAATGTCTCTAGAGGTCTAGGAACAATCGCAATTGGGTTTTACTGTAAGGATTTTAAATTAGAGAAGTGTTGAAAATATATTTAATGCGATCATCTTCATGTTTGTAGTTGACTTTGTTATTTGGAGTGGTAATAATGCCTACTTCAAAATGTGACTGGGGCAATGTTTAGCAGAATAAGATCAGCACTGGGTTGAAGATTGCATATATCTAAAATCTGACACTCATGTCGAGCACGTGAATCAAATAATGATGTATTGAGTTGTTTAATTAATTACCAGAATTATTGTGATTGTTCTCTAAATCTTAAAAATTCCCTAACCTTTAACAAGTTTCATGTTAGTAAAAAGGATGATAGACCGATTCATGGTGAGAAGGGAATATCATATCAGGAAAAAAAAATTGGAATCAAAATTCTGACTATCAAGTATGTACACAATAGAGATAGAGAGACAGACCTCGCGAACAGCAGTGCCAACAACATCACCTCCTTCATCATCCAACATGCCAGCAGGTAATTCCAGAATTGATTTTCCAACAGGAACCCTAATCTATGAATAAGAGAAATTTGTTAGAATTCAAAATACTAGGTCAGACTATATAATTTGACATCCACTGTACAATCATGTCATCTGTAAAATATAACAATTACTCATGTAGTATTTCCATTGTATAACCAAGTCACAGTAAAATATGATACAAACATATGAATGTAAGAATCAACCAGAATGCCTCTCACAATATAAAGGGAAAGCTGACTGTAACAATCAAACGGTTCCAACTTCCAAGCATGTCGACACACTTGTTTAAGAGCAATTGATATTTAACACAAAACAAAGATTATACCTGCTCTGTAAGAACGACATAAGTTTCATCTCCCGACTCCAAAAGAATCAGCACGGCAACAGCTGGACCCCTTGCAAATACAATACCTGGAATCTAAAAAATATAACACAATTATACAAAGAAATCAAATCCGATTAATTAAAAAACCTTTTTTAGATACTGTTCATTACTGATATGCAAGGAGATAAACATAGCAGAAATGGCATAATGGCATTTACGGGTAAATATAATGCATAAAGTAGAAGACAGCAGCAAGGTAAAGGTGAAAGACATGAAGGGGAAAAATATATAATTTATATTATAATCGGCTTGCTGTTCTTGAAATATTCAGTATATTGTTGACATCTCCAATGAGTACGGTGATCTAATTGTAAGTAGTGGTTCCAAGTAGAAATTGCTTGTCAAGTCCTCTAATATTATTGTTTCCTAGAGGAAATTGCAATGTCCTCTGCATATCATATGTTTCTTTGAGTTTGATATTTTGTGTTTCATCTTTCATTACTGTCCACTAGCGGTATTTGAGCTCAACACCAGATTCCGAACAAACAAAGGCTTATTAAACTGGCTTCTACACTACCAATAAAAACGTCAATATTTCACCAAGAGTACTTTTGATCGGTTAAATTGTTTAAGCAAGACTGGTGGAGTCCAGTAGTATCTAAAGTTGATAAGGAATCTTGTCCCACCCAAAAGACTATTGGATTAATCTCTAAAAATGATTTTTTACTACTTTTGGATTTTTTTAATATGCTAGTTTTGTTATAGTTGAATACATCAGTTTGGAGAGTTTATTTAGTCACTCACAAATATAATATAGCTAGATTTATGGTTGCAACAAGTTTAGATAAAAGACGGTTTGCAAAGATCAAAACCAAGAAGAAAAGAAGATATCGGATCTAAAAGCAACACCAATGACTAACCATACCTTTGTACCTGTTTCCTTCTCAACCACATCCGCTTTAAACTTTAGAAAGCCCACACCTCTCCCAAACATATCCACACCCTGCTTATTAAATTTGCAAAGATCAAAACCAAGAAGAAGGGAAGATATCAGATCTAATAACTATTCTGACAAATTTCTATTGATAGAATCATGGAAGCTAGCACCTATATAATCACAAATACCCAGAATAAAACTTCAGTAAAAAAAATCTCAGTTTTCTAAGTAATGTATTTCAAAGAATAGTATACACTAGCTTCATCGCCATAATATAGAAAAGAAGGAAAAAAAAAGGAAACATGTTGATACTTTCTATTCTTAGCAACTGAAATAAAATTGAATACCTCCCTTTTTACACAAGCATTCCTAAGGTTAACAACCACCTCTATAAGCTCTAAAGGAAGATAGATATTCAAATTCCTCGTTCATTATATCTTCAGGACAACTTTTGAACAATCTGCCTGTGTATGATTAGTTCATGTGTCTTTGATTGCTAAAGCATTGAAGTTTCTTCAATTTATGATTTATTTCTTTAAAAACTCGGTTATGGCTTGGATTTGCAACTCACAGGAAATCAATCACTGTACTTCATTTCACATTTATGCATGTTTTAATTCACATTTTTTTTCTTTTTGAGAATAAAAGTGACTCACAGGTCACCCCTTCCATTAATGATATATTAACGCAACAACAGTACCAAATATTACAATTTCACATTTAATATCACAGGATAATGTGTGTGGAAAAAAAAAAAAAAAAGCCCTACCTGAATGAGCACTTGCCTTACAGACATTTTCCCATCAGCTAAAAGGCCAGTCGCGCTCTGCATGTTCTTCAACCATTGCTTGAACAAAGCAGAATTGATAGCATTCCTGCAATCGAATAGCAAATTTTAGTTTTTTTTTAATCGACTACGGCAGTTGCAATAATTTTCAACACAGATAATCAAGAACGGAACAAGAACGATTGAAGGAGTGCGTTGTATTGTCTGAAACTCGATAATACCGAATCCAAAAGGGGGCAAATGGAAGAAGATGAAAAAGGAGGAACCTGAGATCGGATTGGGAAACGCCGGGAGCCGCGACGATCTGGATGGGGTTGCCGGACGGCAAGGTGACGGTCTCCGTCAAATTAGACGGAGAAGACTGAGATGCCATTCTCGAAACCGTTAATTTAGTTGAGATTTGTGGGAATTGGAAGAGACGGCGACCGAGGTTGGGGGCGGTTGAGGAGGAAGCTGAGGTTATTAGCAGCAGTTGCGCACGTGCGGCAAATGCCATGGGATGTCAGTAAATTGCAGAAAATTCGGGGTGCTTTTGTGAAAAGTGAATAGGATTTTTTTTAGAGCTAGCTCACTAGTGTACCCTTATCCAATATTGCACAAACTTATATAATATAATATAATATAATATAATATAATATGTAGTATGATTCGTGGAATGCAATACAAATTATAATTTTACTAGTATAATGTACGTGCGAGGCACGCCTACTAAAAATATAGTCATTAAATTAAATGGATATATATCGAATAAAAAAAAGTTTATATTTGAATATTTTGATTTGGTTGACACATGCAGTACGCGTATATATTGTTGGATTTAGTTTGGATGTGTATTTGCGCGAGTTTGTTTAATTACAATGTTAGGATTTGTTTGGTTACAAATCCCAACTCTCCCATTAAAATAGTAAATATATTATGCTAATAGGAGAGTGAAAATCTATATGTTATTAGATGGTTTCTTTTTTAAAAATTTATTATGTTCTTATTTATTATTTTTTTGTATTTTCTTATTTAATAATATCTATATAATAATAAAGATTTCAATTCCAATTTGGATGAAGTAAGAGTAGGGAGCTATCTCCTGTAATTGACCTCTTTTTTTTGTTTAAAAAGGAAAAATGAGAAAAATTATAGACAAAAGTTGTTTAACATAATATACTGTATAGATTTCAAAATTTTAATTAATTTTCAGGAATCCTAATAAAATTTTCGTATTAATAATAATTTTAGAATTTTAATTTAATTTCCTAAATTTAAATCATTTTATGTTATTTTTTATTGATTTATCGAGCCTGCGCGATTTTTTGAGCGATCTAGATTGCCCATCAAACTTGTGCTCGCTCACTGAGTGAAATAAGGTGCCAGGATGATGTGGTGATATGGCGCGACATGGGACGATGATCACGTAATGGGCTTGCCCGCTTAGTGAATTGGACGTGCATAATTGGGCGGCGATGTGGCACGATCAGGAGCCTCGATTACACGTTTTCGTGCATCTGGACCATCGGACGGTCGAAAATTGAGCGAAGATGGTGGCTGAGTGTGTGCACGTGTTAAAGTATGTGTGAATTCCTACTTTTGCTTTTCTTTCTCTATTTCAAAATGGAGAAATAAGAGATGGGGTACATTCTCTCTCCTATTAGCATAATATATAGATATCATCTATATAATAAAACACAAAGAAAGCTATCAAGTGGTTCTCGTTCAATAAGATTGAAATCAACGGTTCAGATCTAACATCACAAAATATATTCCCCCCCCCCCCCCCCCCCCCCCCCCCTGCACGCACGCACACACACCTCCTTTAATTAATTAATTAATTATTTTTATCTCGCTCTCTCATTCTCTCTCTATTTACTTAGAACTTTATATTTTCAGATTTCAGGTTTGTAAATTTTTAGATTTTTATACATTTTTTATTGCTCACGTTACATTCAAAATAGCAAATATCTCATCAACAGTTAAATTTCATCATTTTCCATACTCAAAGTTCTTAGAAGTTGGATTTCACACCCCTATTTATAATTATTTTTCAACATATACTAATGGAAACATGGAATTTTATTTACAACTAATTATTGTTTTACTAATCAAATTTGAGCTGCATAATTGTTGTTTTACCGTTTACAAGACTTTCATATGCTGTATCGTTCAAAAAATGTGTCGTAGACACGTGCCCAAGGGCAAATATAGTAATATAATAATATGGGATCCAATAAGATAAGTATCCATACCCGAAATAATGGATCGGGTTATTGGATATAGTTGCCATCCCTGTTAAAGTTAAAATCCTAACCAAAGCCCTAAAGTCACCGGTGTTCCCAAAAAAGGCGGCGATGGGCGGCAAAGGGCAGAAGCGGCGGGAAAAGAATTTTCTGGCGGCGCACGGCGGCTATTCCCGCCTTCCTCCTCCTCCTCCTCCGAAATCCAACGAGCTCGACACCATTCCCTCCAAACTCCGCAAGCTCCTCCGCTTCAAAAACAACCCCAAAAACCCTAACAACAAGCAAGCATCTTTTTCGCAAGCGCAGATCCAAACGAATGACAATAACAAGCGAAAAAGATCCAGTCTTGATGAAGCCGATGCCAAACCAAGCAAGGTTCGATCTTTTGCACTCCTTTTGGTGTAATTTTTTTAGGTCTTGCTTAATTACTGCACAAATCCATTATTAGGGTTTTGTAAACATTAACTTGTTTAGGATTTTTTTAATGTAAAAAACAAGCGAAAAAGATCTAATCTTGGCTACATTTGTGCTAAACTGAGCAAGGTTTTGCTCATTATTTCGAATTCATTTAGTTTTGTTAGGTCTTACTTATTTACTGTACAAATGCATAATTTCAGGTTATGTTTACATAAATTTGTTCAGGATTTTGTTTATGATGCATTTTTATTGTTTAATTATGCACTTATAATGTATTTTGTCATCTTATTGCTACTCGTGTGTAAACTGATGTGCAATATGGTTGCAGAAAGCCGATGCAAATAAGGCTGATTTAGAAAAGGGAGATAACATTGGAGAAACAACTGCAAAGGATGCAGTCAAAGGTTCAGATTTGAGTGATAAGAAGAAGAAGAAGAAGCGAAGTAGGAAGATGGTTGAAGACCTTCGGTTTGTTAATGCAGATCAAGCTCTTGTTTCTTCAAAGAGAAAAGAGCGCAGGAAGGAGTGAGTGTTCTATTTTCTTGATACCGCTCGTTCCTTTTTGTTGTTGTTTATTTTATAGAATCTTTGTGGCTTCTTCTTGCTTCAATAGATAAATTTTGTATGTTAATAGTTTCTAGGTTAGCTTCAACAGATAGTGTTAATCCTTATATCACTCATATTTTTTGTTTCTCCAGTTTCCACCCATTTGACCTCATTATATTTGAGTGAGGAGGAGAAGTTGGGCATAACATATTTAACTGCAAAAATGCGATTTTTGTTTCTTCAGCACAACTTTTGGTATAGATATGGATTATGCAGCACAACATTCGGTATAAATATGCTGATATGGATGCTGCTGCATCAAGTTCGACATTGTGTCTGTCTGATACAATGGAATGATATAACAGTAGTTATAAATATTTTAATGATGCTTAACAAACTTCATTCTTGTGTATTACTTTCTTAATCTAATATAAGAGTAAAATGGAGTTGTTTCAACAGTAGTGTGACAAGTATCACCCCAATAGAATGACACGCCGTTTTAGACATAAGGATCACAATTTTAGTTAAGGTAATGGTACATAATTAAAATTAATATATGAATTAAATAAAAAAATAATACAAGAATAAAATGGAGTTTTTTTGGGAACAAGGCCGTAGCCCCACACACCCATACGTACCCCATATATATATTAATTGGGGATTTTATGGTGCAAGCGGGATTTGAACTCCCCGGTCCGGTTGAGGCTTACGGCTTACAGTTACAGCTTACAGTTACAGTGACAGGCTTACCAGTGGCTTACCAGTGCGGTACACTTACGAATAAAATGGAGTTGTTTCAACAAGAGAGTGATATGTATCATCCCCATAGAATGACACGTTGTTTCAGAATGTTGATTAAAATCACAATTTTAGTCACGATAAAAGTACATAATTAAAATTAATAAATTATATGAATTAAATAATAATAATAATGAATAACCAGTTTAATTGTCTCTCTCCCTGGTAATTACTTTAAAACAGCACAACTAAGAAATTCTGGGATATTTCACCAAAATAATACATGTTCTAAAAGAACTCTCTACTAAGGTCATGTGTTTTGCAGGCAAGTATCTCTTTCCCCTATGCTCATGTAAAAAAAAATTGGGTTTCTCTCTTTCCTCTGTATTTAACATTCTTTGTTTCATTTTTTTTGCTTTCAATCTCTTGTTTGTCTCCAAACTGCTTATGTGGCATGCTGTGTCACCTTAGCCAACTAAGCGATAAATTCGGAACTCTTTTTTGTTGTTGACTTTAGTTTTTTACTTTTCACATTTTCTAAATTTGAGGGAGGTAGAAATTTTTCATGAACTATCAAGAAGTTCAAGCTGTCACTGTTTGAAAGATCATTGCAGCGAACATGTTCTAATTACACCTCATTGTTTCATGAGTTGTAAAGGTATTTAGAGTCAAAGAAAAGGAAACTCAAGCTACACCAGAAAGAGAAGACCAATGATATTCGTGATTTTCCTGGTCGAGAACAAATCAAGTTTGGTGACATTGTTCAGGCTCCACCAAAGCTGTCCTTACCTAAGGTTCTTCTCTTCATTTCATTGCTCTCATGTTTTTTTGATTAGTCATCAGTCACGGACTGTTGTTAATCACTGTTGTTAATGAGTGCATTTTTTTTTTTAAATATAGGCAGCGGTGGCCTTCATGGATGCTGCAAAAGAAAGAGCTAGGTTACAGGCAATTGAGGCTTATAGGAACCGCAAGGGGTGGGCATCCAGGCCTGGACTCCAACCTTCTTCATTGGTTTAAAATCCATCTTTATAACTGGTGATTGCTTTACTTCTCTGAAATGACGTTTCTCTAATTATATCCTTAATTTGGGAATTTTAGTAAGTCAATTATTATTATATTTCGTGCATCTTAGTTGGTTACATAAACTTCAGTTCTTATTATACGTATATCTTCAGGAAAGCTTTATACTTCTATTTGTTCTGTATAGACAAAGCTATTGTATCTTCATGGAAGTTTGGAATGGAAAATTTGCTTTTCCTGATTTAATTAATTAGAATGTCATTGACAGCATATAGTATCAGAATAGACATTTCTCATGGAAGCTTCAAATCCTGCACAATTTTATGTTGACCCAGCATAGATCCACATAGCTATGCACCATATATTGAAATAGTTAGGCTATTGAATGCTATTTATTTTAACTCAAGCTTTGGAAGAAGAGCGTGAACATGGAGACCATCCTCGTGGCAGAGCTTCATCATGGTCCAAAAATTGATCACCTTAGTTTCATTGTGAAGTTTGTATGTGAAGAAGTGCAAAAGAACAGCTGCGACAATTTTCATTGGCCTATATGCAAACTCTTTTCCAAGCATATTCTTGAACCCGCCTGCATAAAACCAAAATTTTGTTGATGGATCTGTTAAATTAAAAAAAAGGGTTATATTTATTTCTGATTTAGTTCACTAGAAGTTCATTGACAAATGCTGCATTTAGGCTGACATGAACAAGAATATCTGTGGAAGATTCTCTTGATTGTTACAACATCTAGGTGTAGGGACTCTTGGTAAGATTGATACATTGAGTATAATTTACTTCATACCTGAAAGGCAGTAAATTTAGATGGGCGTTCAAGCTGGAAACATCAATCCACCTTTCTGGACAAAAAAATTCAGCATCATCACCCTTTAAGTACTTCATTCTACTCATGGCATAAGTCATGTGACTCATGTAAAATACAATATCTCCTTCACTCGTGTCGAAGCCATCAGGGAGTGTCATTTGAGAAACATACTTTTGAATCCTTTAAACAAGAAATAATTTAGTAAGTTTGTAATAAACCCTTATGCTATCAAGTAAAATGTTCATATGAACTTTGTAAATTCGAAGAAACTTCAGTTGTTTAGTAACCAGAGGAACAGATGGAAAGAGCATGAGAGTCTCTGCTAAGGTTGCATGAAGGTACTGCATCTTATCTAGAGCTTCATCAGTTATAAGATTCACAAATTTGCTAAATTCTATATCTTCATCTACTTTAACTGCCTTTTTCACTTCTTGAGCAACTTTCTCTTGTATCAGAGGATAGTGGATACTTGCATAACATGTAGATGAACCAGGATAGTGTCCCTGCTGTGGTGTCCTTACCAGCAAGAATTAAATTTAGTATAATGTCTCTCAAATACTTGCAGGTCATGCTTTTAGCATCACTTTCCATCTCCTTTATAAATCTTGATAACAAATCGTTCTTCTTCAGCTACAATAGATGTTCGTTAGACATTATTTTTGGAGAGTCCTTGAATAAGAAACTCAATTCTTTACTTACTGAATCATTTTTAATTATTTAATGAATAATCAGTCTTGTCATTGATCAATTTGTTGACAAAATCATCAAGAATTTTGATGTTGAGCCTAAGTTTAGCTTCATGTCCAACATTGAAAAACTTTTTGGTCTTCTAAAATGGATCAACATACTGATGTGTGATCAAGACACTCGAGTTGTCAAGCGCATTGGAGAATCTACTACCTTCTTCTGAACCTTGCAAGCTATTCAATTCCACACCAAATCCAACTTTGAATATTGAGTCCATGCTAAGCATTTAAGTTTATCGTGATGATACCTACCTGAATATCCATTGCAACTGACAAATTAGCTCTCTCTGAGATTACTTGTGCCAGTTTGGCTGCGTTGCTTTTGAACACATTACTACTGAGATCCCTGAGGACCATTGTTGAGAATTTGTCTATTACATAGCTTGCTAGCTTTTGCTGGTGGTGCCATTTGTTACCATCTACTGCAAGAAATCCATCTCCAAAGAGATCCTTTGTATTTTTGCATGTAAATATTTTTCTAGGAAATTATGAATAAATGTTTAAGAATTTGGAGTAGAAAATTTTAATAGCATAGTTTGTCCTAGATGGTTAATGATCAAAAGATGAGATTAGAAGAAATCACTGGCAAGCTCTGAAGCACGTATACTTCATGGAGGGTGCCGTCCCCGTATCCTGTACGTATTGGATACTCGTGTCCCCGTATCTTGCACATCCCTGTATCCAACATTTTTTATTATCCAACAATTTGATACGACTGAAACTTGTCCCACTATATGATTTGTCTACTTATGTTATATTGTTTATGAACTTGCTTTGTTATGTTATTGCTTATGCTTATGAACAATTACTTTATGGATTATCTTATTTATATTTAATGAAAGATATTTACCATTTCCTTATTAACACGATATATATATATATATATATATATATATATATATATATATATATATATATATATATATATAGGGAAAAAGGGGTATGGGCAACTTGCTCATTTAGTAAATAAACAATTGATGATGTGACATGTATGTGATTGGAAAATCCTTAAAAGGGTTAGTTTTCCAATGTATTACATGCATGCCACAATGTCAATTGCTCATTTACTAAATGAGCAAGTTGCTCATATTCCTTTTACCCCCCCCCCCCCCCCCCCCCCCCCCACACACACACACAGCCGTATCCCCGCCGTATCCCGTATCCTACTTTTTAGAAAATTATCGTATCCCCTGTTCCCGTGTCCCCGTACGCGTATCGCCGTACCCGTATCGGTGCTTCATAGCTGGCAAGTAGTACTAGCTAAGATGCTAGAAATTTATTTGTTAGTAATCTTTAAGCAATTATTATCATAGTAAAGCATAAATTCTTGCATGTGAAATCAGCACAAATTAATAGATTAGAAAATTGGAGAAATGCTGCGTATGAGGAATATAGGAGGCTAGCAATACATGCATCTCCTAGCCTTGAGCATTATTCCCCCTATGTAAACTATCACACTATGTCATGAACTTTGATGCGAGGAAAAAATATCATGTAGGAGATATATCTTGCCATAGGCAGTTTATGATGCGAATTAGAGCTGGATTAATACCTTGCCATAATTTTTGAAGTTGGTTTTGAGAATGTATTCAATGTTTGCAGGATCCGTGGTGTAGATCTGGTTGTTGAAAGGGGTGAGCATCCTGAAGGTTTTGTATTTGCGGCAGAGTTCAGATTGGAAATCGTGCAGCCTCTTTAATATAGTGCCTGCTATTGCTGGGAGATGCTTTTTGTGTAAAACTTCGATAACACAGTTGGAAGATACAAGCAAACCAGCCACTGTGGATGAAATCTATGGAAAACTAGTTCTGATGAATGATGACTGGGGAAGGTGGGATCGTCTGTGTTATTTATATGTGAAAGAGAGGGAATGTTTTGTTAATTGAAGTCAAAATTCTATTTTGTTTATATGATATTATTCACTATATGTTGCTTGTTCTCGTTGATGGCTTGATGCAGTTTGAATGACCTCTTAAACGGTAGGGTTCAAATGCTATTGTTTGCAACATACTTCCTATCTTCTTGGATGAATTTAAATTAGCTATCTACCATAACCTTTATGATTTTTAAGATCATGTTGACCACATTCTTCCTATCTTTAAGACACATTAAAATTCCTTGGCAATATGCTCGAGGATTTATATGGTATTGTTGACAGTGTACCCCTTGTCTTATTGTTGTGAACCACCTAAGCATAACGTATACGCTAAAGCTTTATCCATATGCAGTAAATAGGATGTCAATGGTTTTTAAAGCTTTTTTATTGTTGTAACAATTAATGCAGATTTATATGTTGACACATCTCTAATATATGGGAGAATTGGAGTTGTTCGTTTGCAAGTATACCTGTGTATGTGTATAATTAATATAAAGGAGGTCTCAGGTTCAAGGCTAGATTACGTTGGATTGCATACACATGTAAATTTACTCGACATGCCTCTGATATTGTTAGGCCTGCTAGTGCACTGAAGTCCATTGGTCCTAACTCAAATGAGCAAAATACTACTATCAGTTCTTTATGAAAGTACAAAGAGATAACTATGAGATCATTACTTGGAAACTGAAGCAAACGATGCAAAGAACCAGTCACTTGTACAACATTACATCAAGAAGAAATTACTTAATGGGAGAGAATGAAGGGGTTTTTCGAGTTTATATATTATACAAACGGTACGCAGAATCTATCTCCAGTACTGAATAGGAAGCGGTAGATACCAGAATTATTTGAACCTATCAGATGCTACAAGATGAAGGCCATTATCAATGTGCAGAGTGAACATGGTTCTGTATGTCACCGTCTCAGAATCGTCCCTGAGCCTGAACTTGAAGAAACAGAGGAGGGTTGCAGCCAAAATCTTCATTTGTTGATACGCAAACTCCTTCCCTAAGCATATTCTTGGACCAGCCTTAACCACCAAGAAAATAATAAACATTTTTATCAGATGCTTTCTACTTTTGATATGTAACATTTTAATCAGATTTTTATACTACAAGTACGTTAATTTTTATACATATCAATGCTATTATGGTCAGATTTTCAGACAATATTGAGAGCTGTAGCCTTTAGCCTTCCCACCATTACAATTTACATTATAAGAAGTTTATGTTATCAGAGTTGAAGACTTGTTATAGCAAAATGTGATGATAAAGAAGCTTATAACAGTCGATAGCTGAGCTTACATTGAAAGCGGTAAACTTGAATTGGCTTTGTGGCTGGAAAAATCCATTCTCGATCCAACGCTCTGGTCTAAACTCTTCGGCATCATCTCCCCATAAATACTTCATCCTTCCCATTGCGTACACTAGGTACGTCACTCCATCTCCCTTCTTCACCTTGTAACCATCAGGCAACACATCATCCTCTTCTGCAATCTTTCCATCCTACATATATAACAACACCAAATCATTAACCTAAAAGTCTTGGTAACACTGATCGAGATCCAAAGCTATATATGATTAATTTTACCACAGGAACTGCAGGATAGAGGCGAAGAGTCTCTGTGAGGGCAGCATGGAGATAATGCATCTTGTCGATGACTTGTTCGGTTAATCTCATTGTAAAGTCTTCGAAATTGACAATGGTGGCTCCTGGTCCATTGATAACTAATCGGGTAACACGTTGGATCTCATCAACGATATTTTCCTGAACAATGGGGTTCTTGCACATCATATAAAAGAACCAGGAGAGAGTGTTGGCGGTGGTGTCCTTGCCTGCGATCAAGAAGTTGAGGATAATATCTCTTAGATATTGGTTGGTCATTTCGTCGGGATCTTCCTCACTGGCTATTATAAACCTTGACAGTATATCTTCTTTCGCATTCTACAAAGCATTCAGGAGTCTAAATCAGTAAGGAGTTGTGTGCGTGTGGGCGTGTTTGATTATAAATTGATGATGTTATTGTTTACATATACATAACATGTTTGTTTTAATACAAATAATATACATGATGCAAAATTACGATGACGGTATTTTTTTCAGGTCTATATTGACAAAGCCTAAAGTTGCCGCAAGTAATATTTGATTAGGTGCAAGTGTAAACTGACAGAAGAATCTTCAGCCATGGCATAACATTTGGTGGCAAATTTGGCATCAGTTTCAACTCTAGTTGTCCGAACTTGACATCAATTTGACATCAACGGTACTGATCAAAAAGAAAAGCTACGATGCAGGTGATTTCACATGACATTAATAAGGCAGTTTTGAACAACTATGCAATAATAGATACAAGAAGTAATCTGCATAGCCATACATCTATTTTGTTGTTCTTCATTATTTCCCTCTTGCGGCTAATCAATTGAAACACAAAGTCATCAATAATTCGGATGTTCTTCTTCAGCTTGGCCTCCAGTCCAAAATTGAAATACCTCTTGGCCTCCCAAAAAATGTCAGCATATCGATAAAAGACAATGAAGTTCGCGTCGTCAAAAGCCTTACTGAATCGAGATCCAAACTCATTGGAGCCAGATAGAGTGTTCAACTCAACACCAAAACCCACCTTAAAGATGGAATCAAGGGTAGTTTTCATCAAAAGATCCTGAAAAGAAACATGACGAAGTATAAGACAAGAAGATACTTCTGCTTGTTTACAGAGATTTTTAATTTTTTTTTTTCTCCCTTTTTTTGAGAGATACAATTGCTTAAGATTATTGTTTTCCGTATTTTAAATTACTTTGTTATCTGACTGTGAAAAGCTTTAGAACAAAATTTTCCAAGAAACAAAACCTGCATATCAAACACAACTCCATGGTCTGCAGCTTCTCCGATCTTGCTGGCTAATTTCGCTCCATTTGTCCGAAAAACAACACTGCTAAAGTCCCGTAAAACTCTAGTAGAGAACTCATAACTTGCAAGCTTTCTCTGGTGCCGCCACTTATCGCCATCCACCGCGAAAATCCCCTCCCCGAATAGATCCCTCATTATATTTTTGTGGTACTCCCCCTGAACAACAACAAATGAATCACAATATCATATAAGAAATATAACAAATAACTCTACATATACGTACCCTGGTATATTTGTTGAAGTTGGTTTTCAGAATATGTTCGATATTGGCAGGGTCAGTAGTGAACATATCACTATGAGAAGGTTTGATGAGGCGAAACGTGCGGTGTTTACGGGCTTTGTCGGTCTGGAAGTCGTATAGGCTGTCAAAGTAGACGAGCTGGTGAAAGACTGTGCCGACTATGGGAGCTCTTTCCGTGTTGTGAATGGATTCTTTGATGTAGAAGATGATGAAGGAGGTGATGGATTTGGCGACATAGAGGAAGATTGCCACGGTAATTACGGAGAGAAGAGAGACTGAGTAGAAGATGAAGGTTGTGAGAGGTTCAGATATGGAGAAGGCCATGAACCAAGTAGAGAAGGATGATGCAACTGAAGGAGTTTCTGCAGATTTATCTGACTTTAGAGAGCACGGGTTGTCATGTACAAAGTCAAACATTTGTTGAAGCATTTGTTGGATATGGTAGTAACATCACGTCTGATCGTATGGTTGTATACTTGTATATTGTTTCCTTCATGTTTTATTAACGAAACAACCGAAGGAAATTCCCACCGTTTTATCAAAAAAATATATGGCTGTAACATTTGTAATAGTATCAATCTCATTGTTAGAAAATGAGTGTATTTTTTGAGTAAGATCCATTATAAATTGGTAGGAGATCTTCATGTATTTGTGTTCTCCTTCATGAGTACATCACAGTTATATATTTACTTGTTGAAACTGGTAATGGGGTGAATGAGAAATTCGCAGTGATATTTGTGATTTAAAAATGATATAAACAAAAGGTGGTAACAAGCATTTTATTACCTTTGTTGATGATATCACAAAATGCTGTTATGTGTATTTACTTAAATGCAATGACGAAACTATAGAGAAATTTATTCTCTATAAAAATGAAGTTGAGAATCAACTCAACAAGAAAATTAAGGCACTAAGAACTGACTGAGGTGGAGAGTATGAATCGTCATTTGCTGACAATTGTGCTAAGCATGAGATTATACATGAAACTACATCACCTTATTCTCCTCAATCCAATGGTGCTGCCGAGCGAAAAAATCGTACATTGAAGAAAATGATGAATGTACTGTTAATAAGTTCTGGTTTGCCACCAAATTTGTGGGGATAAGCTATTCTTTCAGCTAATTACATTTTGAATAAGGTGCACAAAAAGAAAGAAGAGAAAATTCTATATGAACTATGTAAATGAAAAAAGTCATCCTACAATTATTTGCGAATGTGGGGATGTCTTGCCAAGGGGGCAGTACCTCCACCTAAGAAAGTGAAAATATGACAAAAAATGGTTAATTGCATTTTTATTGGCTATGCACATAATAGTAGTGCTTATCGGTTCTTAGTATACAAATCCGATATCTCCAAGATACCAAAGAACACGATAATGGAGTCTAGAAATGAATCGTTCTTTGAAGATGTATTCCATATAAGTCTAAGGAAGAACCAAGTTCTTCCAAACGAACACATGATACTATCAGTGTAGATAGTGAAAACCAAGATGAAGAAATTAAGTGGGAACCTAAACGTAGTAAAAGAGCAAGAACAGAAAAATCTTTTGGTCCAGATTTCTTGACTTTTATACTTAAAGGTGAAACCCAAACTTTCAAAGAAGCGGTGAGCTCTAGTGATGGTCCTCTACGAAAAAAATCCATCAAGAGCAAAATTGATTCAATTTTGCAAAATTATACTTGGGAACTAGTGGATCTTCCACCAGGTAGTAAACCTTTAAGTTCCAAGTGAATTTCCAAGAGAAAAATGAAACCTGATGGATCAATTGATAAATATAAGGCAAGACTTGTAATCAATGGTTATAGACAAAAAGAAGGTTTGGACTATTTTGATACATATTCTCCTATAACGAGAATAAATTTCATTACGATGATACTTGCAATAGCAGTTTTGTGCAATCTTGAAGTACATCAAATGAACGTGAAAACAACTTTTCTTAATGAAGATTTAGATGAAGAAATCTATATGGAGCAACCGGAGAATTTTTCAGCTACAGGACAAGAAAAGAAAGTTTGTAACTGGTGAAATCATTATATGGCTTGAAATAAGTTCCAAAGCAGTGACATGAGAAATTTGACAATGTCATGATGACAAATTGTTTCAAACTAAATGAATGTGATAAATCAAAGACATCGAAAGTGGATATATCATAATATGTTTGTATGTAAATGACCTGCTTATTGTTGGAAGCAATGATAAGTGTTAAGTTTCGAAGGCAATCACAGATTAAATACACAGTGAAAAAATAACAAAAAATATCGAAACTTAGCCATGGATCCATGTGAAAACCATAAATCGTGTTTAGAAGTTATACTTTAAAGATGGATCTTCTGTCTCCACAGTATGCCGATCACAACACTGCAATATTGCAGTGCCTTTACGGTATCCATACGAACGAAATAAAAAAATGGATCCCCTCAGACTGCGGTGCTAGCTGCGGGAAGGGAATGTTCCTCCTCACGATCTCTCTCTCACTTTCTGTGACGGATAGAGTTTTTCACGTGTGTCTTTTCCACAGATACATATCATATATATAGGTGTAGAAAACCAACTCTAAGAGAATAATAGTGTTGTTGGGCTCACAATCTGACCTGGGTTAGATTCGTGTGTGAGCTTTTGAACCTTAGTCGGCCCATTTAATCTAATTAAATGTCCAACCAATGTTAGGAGTCCAATTCTTTCTTGGATCTCTAACTAAAATTCATCTTATAAATTTAAATCCCAATTTCGATCCATTGACCCTGTAAGTTCCTATTATGTTGACAGTAATACTAAAATAATATTCAAGTATTACAAATAATGAATGGTATTTAGCAATACATCACTGCTACTGAAGTAACGGGAATATCAATGATTTAACATAACCTATCCGTGACCAATGTTACTATGTAGTCTAGTCCATTGTCCAGATAATTGACCACAAGGCATAGAGTGTGTCACCATTGTATAGTTCAATCTTTGGTTTCTTGATATTTGAGTAGACTTACTAAAATAAATGAGGTCGATATCTCATATTGATTCATTTGAGTACGACCATGCATTTTGCAGTCTCACCTAATCAAGGGATCCGTAGATATCTCTCATGTTATGTAAGAAGGACAAATCTTATCTAAGTCACTCACATACCTCTGTATGATTTGTATTATATCCAATAGTCGACTTTATAACACCTTATTACGGGAAACATTTGACGATATTAAAACATATATCTTCTCATGTAGGGAACCGTAGTGACTTCGAGTCAAAGGACTACGTATGCAATGATCACTATGAGGACCACTTATGACGCTCACATAACAATCCTTACAAGATTCTCATGGTGGGTCAGTCCAGTACATTATTACTCTAATATATACCTATGTGAAGACTTGATATCTCATATCCATGACCCGTGAGAATGGTCATCAGTCTATGCACACACTAGTCTCTATATATTATCGTTGTCTTAATTCACAATAATACTTGACTATGGACATTTAAGAATAGTGTTCTGATTTCAGCCAATCGGATCTCACAATAAAGTCATGCACTTGATATCTCATGACATTGAACTTACTATTCTATGGACTTCATTATGTTCATTTAATTTACAATAAATAACACAACAAATAAAATGCCTAGATATGAAATAAATGTCATGTTTCAATGTAAACTAGTATTGTCAATGCACAACTGGCCTCTATGGTATACACCAACAATAAGATGATTAAATCTACTAAGAACATGTTGAACTCGAGATTTGACATGAAAGATATGAGACTAGTTGATGTTATTGGGGATTAAGATCACAAGAAGATCAGACGAGCTTGTTTTAAGTTAGTCATATTATATAGACAATATTCTTGAAAATTTTGATAAAGATAATTTTAAAATTGTGAGAACTCCAATAGACCTAACTTTACATTAATCCAAGAATAAATGAAAGAGTATTTCTTAAGTAGAATATTCTAGAATCATAAATGAGTTGTATAAGATCAGACATAGCCTATGCAGTTAGTAAATTAAGCAGATATACGAGTAATCCTGGAACCGAGCATTGACAAGCGGTTATAAGAGTGCTGAAGTACTTGCGTTTTACTCGTAATTATGAAGTGCATTATACAAGATATCTGGCTGTACTTGAAGGATACAGTGATGCGAACTGGAATCTAGTGATAATTCAAAATCCACTAGTGATTATGTATTTACACTGGGTGGTGCAGCAGTTTTGTGGAAATTTACAAAACAAACAGTGATTGCTAAATCCACGATGAAATTTGAATTTATTTGTAACCCCTGTTTTCCTGTATCTGTACTTTCCGCTGTATTTCATTTCCCTGTACTCTTTTATCAATCAAAGATCTGTATTTTTGTCCCAGTTCTAATAAAAATCATTTCATTGTTTCGACTTAGTTTTGTGCCAATATTTATTGCAATTGCATTGTTCTTATCAGCTCTGATTTGCTATTCTTCATGGAGATTTGACTGTTTCATCTCATCTAATTCATTTTTCCTAATTATAATGAATTTTGACTCAATCTCCTTTTGGATCATACTCAAACCCAATACCCTAACCCACACCCGTTTCAACCTCGAACCCTATATATTAACCTAATACCCTGTTAACCCTAATCACCTCTTCATATACCCAGCTGCCAATTACCAACACTGTATATCTTCTTCAACCCTACTCCCTTTCATCTCCTTGAACCTTAGTTCCGATTAGCCTCCACCTCCGGCCTAACCCTTCTCCCAATCGCTCCCTGTCCCCTCTCCCGCTCCATAATAGCGCCCTCCTCGACCTCCACCTTCGCCTGATTGCGACCCACAGTGCTAGCCAGTTGCGCCGCCCCCTTGTGCGCTCCAGCCAGTTGCGACCAGTTGACGACTCCGCAACAGCACCGTTTGCCCTCGCGACCTCCCGTCGCTACTGTCGTCGCAGACAGCGCCAACCCCGGTTGCCCCCGATCACCAGGCGCCTCCTCCCTGTCGCATTGCATCCCTCCGGCAACACGCAGCAACAGCAGCTTGTGTTTTTCTGCGATGCCAATGACAGCAGTCGGCCGCCGCCTTGCTGCCCTGTGCCGACTGCAGTGCACACTTTGTTCCCCGGCTGTTCTTGATAGGTTGTTGTTTGATATTGGTTTTGATCATGTGGACCCAGAGCCGTCGATCTCCTATTGATCATCCGATCCGATGTGGACCGTCCGATCTTGTTGATCTTGATCTTCTTGATCATTGAGATCCGTGATTTGTGTTCGTGATTGCGATTGGGATCGTGTGTTCGTGATTGGTTCATGATCCGTTGTGTCATGTTCGTGTCGAAACCTATTCTCGTTATTCTCTTTCTCTCTGTTGGTTTCGTCATCAATTATAAGGCAAATATCTTCTTGTACATTTCGTTTTCTAGTACAAGCTTTTCCTTGAAAATACTGCAAGTAGATTGTAAATGTGACTGCTCTTTGTTTATCGTTGATGATCTCATATTTTGCCTTATCAATCACATGATCTAAGAGTCATAACCCTTTGTTGATACACTTGTTCACAACTAGTATAATTATAATACATTTCATGCAAAAAGTGTCTTATTTGGTTTCTGTCCTGTCTTGGCTTGCTGTTTCGACCCCGATTAAATCAGAATATGGACTTGAGTCCTAAATATGAAATGTAGCCCCAGATTTTAAGTTTACTACTCTTTTTACGGAATTGAATTCTGACTTACGGTTTAGGAGATATCGCTGTTTTATTGCTGCTGTGTCTGTAATCGCAGATTCATAAAAACTGCTGCACCACTTTGGTTTACAATTATTTTAACTATGCTGCCAGCAAGTAAATGACTTGAAATTTTGCATGCTGATACTGGACACCCTAGAGAACATTTCCTAATTTTCTTGGAATTAATTAATGAAGTTTCAAACCTGTTTCATATGTATAAACTCAGTTCTACAAATTTTGGCTGAACATAAATGCTATATAGTTTGCTGTTTTGACATCGATTGCTACAACTTTATGTGTCTTAATTATATGCATTGGAACCGGACAGGAGTCTAGTTTCTAGAACTTCTGACGGATCCACATTTGCATTTTTGTAGCGACGGAAATCTCAGTTTTGGTGCAGCAACGTCATGTTGTCCAGATTTGGAATTCTCGTCGTTCTTGATATTTTGATTTGCTTTGACCCTCGAATATGTATCCTACCTAGCCTAGACTTGTTCCTGTAACGCCCCTGACCCTAGCTCAGACAATTTATACAATTTGGAAGACAAATTAGATACTATGTATTACAACTTCCCACCACAGGCTGCCTCTCAAAAAGTGGTTAACCGAATTGGTGACTCTTGATCATAGGCTATTATATTTATATATTATTCTATTCAAGTGTCAATCCGATATGGGAGAATTCCCATACACTTACCTTTCTCTCTCCTATGCTGTTGTTCATTCAAATGTGGGCCCCCTTGTTTCAAATGCCACGTCATCATGGCATTTAAACCAAACCAACAACAGCACAATGCTGTTACCATTTTACGTGGGGCCCCCTTCCATATTATTCACCATACACTATTCATTTATTCATTTCTCTGCATTAACCATACCAGCCAACTTTTTTATACTTTTGAACATATTATATATATATATATATATATATATATATATATATATATATATATATATATATATGGGTAAAAGGGTTATGAGCAACTTGCTCATTTAGTAAATGAGCAATTGATGATGTGGCATACAAGTAATTGGAAAAGCCTTAAAAGGGTTAGTTGTCCAATGTATCACATGCATGACACATAATCAATTGCTCATTTACTAAATGAGCAAGTTGCTCATAACCCTTTTGCCCTATATATATATATATATATATATATATATATATATATATATATATATATATATAATTTTTAACACGGGGTGTTACAGACACCCCCCTTCAGAAATCAGTGTCACCACAGTCCCGAAGTACACTGTCCGACCTGGGTCTATAGTCCCGGAATCCTCCGCCCGACTATATAAACATGCTCCACACCCGGTGTCGAAAGTCGGCTCTGATACCATTTGTAACGCTCCTGCCACTAGCTCCGACAATTTATACAATTTAGAATGTATATATATATATATATATATATATATATATATATATATATATATATATATATATATATATATTAAATTTTTAACACGGGGTGTTACAGACACCCCCCTTCAGAAATCAGCGTCACCACAGTCCCGAAGTACACTGTCCGACTGGGTCTATAGTCCCGGAATCCTCCGCCCGACTATATAAACATGCTTCACATCCGGTGTCGAAAGTCGGCTCTGATACCATTTGTAACGCCCCTACCACTAGCTCAGACAATTTATACAATTTAGAATGTAGTACAACTGCCCACCATAGGTTGCCTCTCAAAAGGTGGTGAACTAAATATGTGATTCTTGATCATAGGCTATTATTGTAATACCCCGCAAAATAGCATATGGCTATTTTGCACTGTAACCCGTGCATTGACTAAGTATTGCACACGATTACATTTTTCCTAGAAATTATCAGTTAAATTGAGGAATTTCAGACATACGAGCTGTTCTGAACCCGATGAGATAAACTCGGGATATCTTCTCAATTAAACTGTAGTTTCGTCCCGATTGTTTTGACCAGACAATTGTCGGGAGGAAGCTATAATTTCTACAAAACCTATATTTTATAGATTTTAATATATGGGTTACTTTCAATTAAGGCTAGTGCTTGGATTAAATGTGAATTGTATTTGTACACTAGGGTTAGAATAGGAATATGGTGACCTAGGGTACTTTAACCTAACCTAGGGTTAGGAACCCTAGCATCACATCATGGCTTGGATCTTGAGAAGATCCAATGGTGGGATTAATTCACCATGTGGAAGTTGACTCATGAAGAAAGGAAATTTCCTAGGAGCTTCAAGGAAGTTTCCAAGAAGCGCCTAGCTTGGATGTGTTGGCACCCATCCCACCCTTCATCCCTTCACCCATCCCATTCTCCATCGCAACCCTACACATCACCACCATCCATCCCACACCCACCCTTCACCATCCGGCCATATAACCCCCTCCCATTCTCACCTCACTTCATTTTTTTCAAACTCCATTCACACTCCTCCTAAGCTTTCTCCATTCCTCCTTGTTCAAAAAAAAAATTAAAATATATATATATATATATATATATATATATATATATATATATATATATAGGGGTCGGTTCGGGTGAGAACCAACCCTGGGGTGAGAACCTAAGGGCCTCTCCCAACCACTCATATGCTTAATCTTAACGGTCAAGATTTTTTTCAATTAAACAATAAGATTAATTAATATTTGCATTAAGATGGGAATCCCTTTAATTAAGGGATGTTGGTCGCGAAATAAAATGAATAATTATAAATTGCCTTTTTTTGTGTGCGACGGTTAAGGCAAATTTGGTCAAACTGGAGAGAGAAATAATTTATTTCCGTAAAATATTGGAGAAGATTTTGTTTCCCAAATTAATAGCAACTGCAGAATCATTCACCATTTCGTTCCTTACAGTTACTGTTTATTACAGTTGCTGTTTATAATTATTACAGTTGCTGTTTAAGTGGTCAGGTATTGAAGTGGTCAGGTATTGCTGTATAATTATTTCAGTTGCTATTTATAATTATTACTGTTGCTATTCGAGAAGATTTTGTATCCCAAATTAATAGCAACTGCAGAATCATCACCAATTCGTTCCTTCACCAATTCGTTCACTATATAGCAACTGACTGTATTGTAAGTAGATACAACTAGTGCATATTTTAGCAGGAATATATATATATATATATATATATATATATATATATATATATATATATATATATATATTGTTTGTTTATCCTTTTGCAAACTTATGTTGTACATGCTGTCAGTTTCCATATAGCAACTGAATATTTTTTGAATAGCAACTAACTGCATTGTACGTAGCAACAAAAATTTAATATTTAGCAACAGTGTACGTAGCAACAAATGTTGTTCATCCCGATGAAGATTGTGGTTCGGCTGAAAATAAAATAAAAAAGGCAATATATGTTGCCTAATAATCTGTGATCTTCATTCCTTTTAAATAAAAATAAAAAAGGCAATATATGTTGCCTAATAATCTGTGATCTTCATTCCTTTTATTTCGCGATCTTCATTCCTTAATTAAAGGGATTCTCATCTTAATGCAAATATTAATTAATATTATTGTTTAATTGACAAAATCTTGACCGTTAAGATTAAGCAGATGAGTGGCTGGGATAGGCCCTTAGGTTCTCACCCCAGGACATGGTTCTCACCAAACCTCTCTCTCTCTCTCTCTCTCTCTCTCTCTCTCTCTCTCTCTCTCTCTCTCTCTCTCTCTCTCTCTCTATATATATATATATATATATATATATATATATATATATATATATATATATATATATATATATATATATATATATATATATATATATATATATATATGAAAAAGGAAGAAGTCTATTAGAATAGAAGGAGTGGTAGAGAAGGAGAAGAAGAAGTGTAGGCCAAGGTACACAAGCACAAGGAGCAAAGACAAGCAAGCAAGCAAAGCTAGGAGCCAAGCTACAAGGAGATTTTGCAAACTTCAAGTGGGTGATCTCTTGAACTCTTTGGAATTTATTTTGTTTTGGTATGAATGGATGTGTAGTAGTGGTAGCTATGATTTTGTTACCATGTTTGAGTATGAGAAGTACTAGGAAATGATAAATTGTATGGTAGAGAATTACTCCCTTTTGAGTTTTGATTAAATAGCATGATTGTGAGGATGTGTTGGGGAATTTCTTACACCCAAACGGTTTGGTATCTTGAGCTAAAACTTTGGGGTATTGTTCTTCTATGTATGTAGAGTGTCCATGATTTTTTTCATAATATTTGGATGCATTTTAGTAGCCCAAACAGCGGGTCCAAGTCCGGACAGTAAGCAGCCAGAATAGCTGCTGGCTGCGAGAATTTTTGTGTCTTTCCGATTTTGTATCCCGAAAATGACAGGGCATTTTGAGCTGGAAATTTTTGTGGACGCTTTTGTATGTGTCTACAATCATAGTATTAAATTTCGTAATTTTTCGAGGTCGTTTGATGCCTCGAAAAAATAGTAGAATGCGACTGGTCCATAGGTATCGGCTGAAGCTGACTGTGCTTTGGGCTGAAGTTCAAAAAGCCATAACTTCGTGTACGTTTATTGTTTTGCTACGAAATTTTGCGAGTAGATTGGGGTATGAGTCTATTTGATGAATCTCAAATTTTAGAATTTTTAGAAGTCATTTGATGAGGTTTCAAAGGTAATTAGTGAGGGGCAGTAAATACCCTGCTGAAAAAGAACAGCTAAAAATCGGGGTATGTTTGAGGAGTCGTAGATCGTTGTGTGAAATGAATTTGAATGTAAATTTTGGACACGATGAAATGGTATATGTGTGGATAGAGAATCTCAAATTTCAGGAACATTGGACTTAGGGTTGATTTATTACTGAATTTTAAAGTAGGATACGTTCAGCGTAGTACGAGCTGTCTAGTTCGTGGAGATAGATATTCCTAGACTTATCTGTTAAGAATTTGGGAGACTGGCCAACTAGAGATTTGCATTAGGGAATCATAACTCTCTAACCCAATTAGGATTTTGTAATTCCAGGTTGTAGGTTGGAAGCTATAACTTTCAAAAGTGGACAGATTCGGCCTTGTCAATGAAATGTTTGCTAGAAAAATCAACCCTTCCTTTGTTATGCACCCAATGGAAATTGGTATCTTTGAGAACGTGTCCAATTAGGAAGTTAAAGTAGACAATTCCACCTTCCCATAGGACCCAGAATCGAGTAATTCCGATAACTAAGTGAACTCTTATGATATCGGACAAGTGCAGCAAGTGTGAAAAGGAACATACTACTAAGAGTATATAAGGGTTATTGGATGACAAGACGATTGAATTTGAGAAAATAGTCAACTGGAAAGTTATAGACTAGGGTCTTACCTTTCCAGAATGGGAGATACCAAGCAATTCTGACTTGTGTGCTGAAAATTATGGACATTATGAGTTTAGCAACCTATTGTCTAGACTGACTTCAAGTTTTGAGTTAACTCGGGGACTTGAGTCCTTTAAAAGAAATTGAGGGTATCATCGACTAAGGGATGGCAACGGATCTCCTCTCTCTTCTAGGAAATTCTGAGTGTATTGGTTTCCGATGAGTGTAGCTTGGGTCATAGCTACTGGTATTTCTTGACTGTCCCATCGGACAATTGATGAGGAACCCTCTGCCTACCGCAATATGGTGATCGTGAGCTATCAGATTTAAAAGATGGGTTTTAGCGTTTCATTCGGAACTTAGGCAAGTTCCTGTGCATGTACTCATGGCGGACATGAGTGAGTTGGGATATAGCTCTGTTGGATTGTACTGGGTGTCTCGATGCCTGAGTCTGTCAATAGTCAAGAATGGATAATTATGTGCGTGCTTACCTTCACTAAATTGTATTACACCATCAGGGCGCCGTTAGACCACTCGCTGAGGGTCACGGGCCGGGATTATTTTGGGTCGCTGACCTATGAAGGTATTGGGAATCAGTGGATGTGATTCCGGGATGGTTGTTACCTTGACAGACCAGTCAGGCTCGACTTTGTTGATCGACACCGAGTGTGGTTGAATAACAACATATTTTCAGTAAACTGCATTGATTAGGTTTTCTTTTATTATTTCGCTTGAAGACTGAATTGGTGTTAGGGGTGATTCCCTATAATCCAACTCGTTCTGAGAGTTAGCACTAAGTGGTGATACTGGTTGTCTCTTCCTGTCATTAGGGATACGCGCTGCGGTGCATATCTTGTACTGTTAATTCCTGAAGTACCATGGTAAGAACGGGATGCTGATATCCTGGCAGATCGGGGGTATTTTAGGACCTCCGAGGTCGTCATGTTCTATGTTGGTGGACACGAACGGATCATAAAGGATCTTTGCGCAATGGATATACTGCGGTATATCTGTAAGTTCGTCACAGCTTTCGAGGATGGTTCGACGCAGCAATTATTGGTGACTTCGGGGTAGCGCCCCGCATTATTTCTTTTATTTTCACCTCCTCAACCATGTCATACTATCAGGAACAGGAAGTAGACCAAATTAGAATGCATTGCATAGCGAGGGTTCAAATCCTTGAACTGGAGAAACGACTTGATCTGGGGCACATGTAGTATGGGATGCATGTGTGTCCAGAGTCTTGCTGACATTAGATTAGGTGCATCTGTTCTGTACCTTGTGTTTGAATAGACTTTAGGTCATGGCATACACGAACACTAGGAAATCAGGATGCACGTTGAATTTTCCATTCAAGATGAATTTGTGAGTGTGATAGTTTGAGGATCGCTGTTTCCTTATCAGCATTGCGTCAGTAGAATTACTGACATATCCCACCTTTTAGGTACATGGATATCAGGTCACGAGTATAGAAGAGCCCAAGATCAGCAGGGCATCCAAGTAGTGGCAGTATGCACGTCTACCCTTCGAGTGGGTGCAGAATTATCAGGGTCGCGTAGCAGAAGGCTCAAGCCGAGGGGCAAGTCCCAGAGGGGGCAGATAGACCACTCAACGGAGTTTCGGCAGTTACCAAGGGATTGCCGATCTGAAAGACAGCTAATGGCTTCACAAGAAATGTTTAAGTATTCTTGAAGTCAGTTGTAATAAAGTTATGTAATTTGTATTCCTTGTCCAAGGACAATTTGATATTTGTAATTATTAATGTAACAACTCTGATGGCAATAAAAATGTTTAAATTTCCACGTTATTTACTGTGTTGAGATGCATTTGAAGGCAATGATCTTGGTGATGTCACGGATGTCCGATAACGGGGATCCGGGGCGTTACAATTATATTTATATATTATTATATTCAAGTATCAATCCGATATGGGACAATTCCTCTACACTTACCTTTCTCTCTCCTATGCTATTGTTCATTCAAACGTGGGCCCTCTTATTTCAAATGCCACGTCATCATGGCATTTAAACCAAACCAACAACAGCACAATGCTGTTACCATTTTACGTGGGGGCCCCTTCCATATTATTCACCATATACTATTCATTTATTCATTTCACTACATTAATCAAACCAGCCAACTTTTTTATACTTTTGAACATACTATCTATATATATATATTATATTTTTAACACAGGGTGTCACAGTTCCATATTCTTGACCATGTTTACTTGATCTGTTTTGCACACTTTCATACTTGTTTGATGATAATAATAAATATTAAGTCGGGATTTAAGGGAAAGACCATAGTAGTAGACAATATAGGTAAGTGTGCTCGGAAGGGGGCCCGTATTTTCCAGTACTTGGTTTATGAACTTATTGTATCTTGATTGTATTCATGAACCCATTACTTTGTTCATGAACTTGTTGTGCATTCATGAACCCATGGTTGGTTCTTGAACTTGTTAGTGCATTCACGATCTTGGTTCGTGAACTTGTTACATTATTTTTGTATTCATGAACCGTTCTTGCTTGATACTTGATGCCTGAGTATACCGCCATATAAAATTAACCACTAGGCCTAAACGTAACTTATTGTACGTAGCAACCATATAGTAAAAGTATGGATGCATGAAGTGCTACCTAGATAGAATTAAACATTAGACTTAAGATTAACTTGTCACTTGTACACACTTGATACCCTACTTGAGACTTGTTACTTGAGACTTGTTACTTGACACTTTTACGTGATATTTGTTACTTGATACTTGATACAACTACATGCTTACTTGTTACTTGTCCCACTACTTGTACTTGTTACCAAATCTTGTAACTTGAGTTGTCTTTCTTACTAGCTAGTTTCTTGAATCCCACTACTTGTTGCATCCCTATTATATTATGTTATACATTCTTGATTTTAAATTTTGTTCCATATTTATTGCACTTGTTTTCATACCCTTGCTTGTACTACTTGCGACCCTAACTTGCACTAAGGGCATTGGTCTTATTTTCTCTATTCTTTTCCTTTTATATTTATATATACAGACTTTGGAGACGAGTTGCCTGCTAGAATTGGTGAGCAAACGTTCTAGGCTTCGCTTGGGAAAAAAAAGCTTGCTTTAATTACTTTGCATTTGAGTTTATTAAATTTGTTGCTACTTAAATCTTGTAACGGGCTTATAGTCCCGAGTTTTATTTTTAATTCTGATCTGGAAATTATTTGGGATATATATATTTTGTTTTAATTATTTCCTGTTGATTAATAAATTATTCATGCATGCGTGGTTGAGTATATTTTGTTATATTTCTTGTTATGATGCTGAGTCGATCCTACAACTTATGAATGATGAAAATCATACGCTGGGCCAATGTTACGTGCTCGTATTCCGTATTTTTGGGAAGCGGGACGTGACATTATCGCACTAGACAAATGTGGGAAAGATGCTGAATGGTTATGCCACTTCCTTGAGGATATTCTAAGGTGGACAAAGCTTATGCCTCCAATCAGCATACATTTGAACAGTCAACCTGTAATTTGTAGAGCAATGAGCAATATGTATAATGGTCTATCTAGACATATTCATCGAAAATATAATACCATTAGACAACTACTCTCTACTGGGTTATGTCTGTAGACTATGTGAAGTTAAATGATAATACTGCTGATCCGCTAACCAAAGGGTTAAATAGAGAGTTAGTTGATAAATCATTGAAGGAAATGAGACTAAAACTCATGAAAGAATAAGTCGATACAATGGACACAAAACCTAGTTAACTAGAGATCCCAAGATCTAGTTCAAAGGGACAACTAAATTGTAAAGACCATGTTAGATCATTGTGGGGATTTCTTCATGTCCATTCCTATGATGAAACAGTGATGTCCGTAAGGTAAGAGGTTAAGCTAGACTTTTAATGATTCTTATGCGGCGAAAATTCGAGCAGAGTAATACGGGTTACTCTTAATTAGGAAATTACCTATGTAAGAGAGAAGAAGGGTCGCTTCCAAGGGATTAGTTTAGGGCAACTTTCATTTTAAGCTCTTGCAGAACCAGACGTATGTTCATGGCCAAAACTAACATAACAGTGAGAACTGAAATGCGTTAGGAAGATTCATGTATGAAATATGTCATCGTTTACACAAATAACAGAAAAGTTCAAGGACATTGCGTCTACTGTTTAGTTAGTAAAATAAACATATTTTCATAAGGAAAGGTTCAAAGGGTAACACTTATTTATCCTGTGTAGGTTTCAATTGTTGAATTCTATCACCAAGTCTGTCGTATCAGTCTGTTATATCTGTGGTCGTCAATTTCATTCATGTGGGAAATGTTAGAAAATTGGTGTTTTAACATCATTTTACGAACCAGTTTTGAGACATTTTTTAGTAATATCCACTATGAATTAGTAGGAGATCTTCATGGATTTGTGTTCTCCTTCGTGAGTACATCAAAATCATATATTTACTTGCTCAAATTGGTTATGAGGTGAATAAGAAATTGTCTCCCAAAATGAGTCACTTGATGTCTGAAAATGGGTTGAGGGACTTTAGTCCCAAATCGGAAAAATCATAAGAATTAGAAGGGTATATATAATAAACCATTTCTTGACTTTGTAAGAAAGCAATCCAGAATGCTCTCTTTCGCGCGCGCAAGGTGGGGTCCAAATCTCGAACCGGATTACATGCGGCTTGTGTGCGTCCGCACGTCATGCGGATACGAATGTCGGACCATCTGAACCCCACCCCGTACGGGGGTTATTTTTTGCACCAGTTTTTATTTTTCTGATCTGTAACGGCCGAAATAAATATTGTCTGCCGTTATAACCCGGTTTTAAAACCGAAAACGATTTTGTCTGTCGTTACAACCTGATTTTAAACTGAGAAATGGTTTTGTCTGTTGTTACAACCCGTTTTAAACTGAGAAACTGTTTTTTTTTCTACCGTTATAGTTTGGGCATTCACTCTGCTTTCAACCACCTGTCTATTTTCCCTGAACCTATATATAGAGGCCCCTTATACCCTCATTTTACACACCAAAAACTCTCTTCCTCCCTGTCCTCTACTATACTTCTGTCGGTGATGGTTTTCGACGCATCAATCAATTCGGGAGTGTGGTGTTGTGCTGTTGTTGACACTCGACGACCGTTTTATCCTGGGAGACTTAACGCCACTACGTTCCTCCAGCACCGGTGAGGCGGTGAATCTGTTTTAAGGACTCTGTGTGATACACAGGACTTGGTTACTATTCGGTTTGATTTCATTTTCTGTTCATTTTTTTTTTAATTTTACATTTGTACGATTTTCAATTAGTTCGGTTTTTGTTCTTTTTCTCCTTCTATGGTTTTTGTGCTTCTAAATCAAAAGTTGTTTTCTTTTTAAACATTTATATAAAACTCATTTCGTGGTACTTGTAATAGTATTTCTAGTAATCTTACTTACATCGTGCATCTTATTTTTTTTGGGCTACAGTTGTAGTGTCAGGTCCTAGGGATAGGATCGCTGGAGATTTTCAAATGAAGGAGTACAACGAAGAGGAGGTCGAGTTTGGCCCAACTATCGACTGATCGGAGTACGGAGTACCCACCCTCCAGGGTTGTGTTGGAGGAACCCCCGTTTTTTGTTTCTTTTCTGTACACCTTTTGTTGCTATAATGTTGATTCTGTTGTTAGATTGGTCCCACCCTCCAGGGGTTGTTGAAGGTTTTATGTTTTATTTTCTGCTTGGTAGTTCTTCTACTTGAGCTAAGTACTCTGGGTTTATATTATTAAACTCTCATTAATGGAATATAGTAGCTATACTCTACATTTTCCTTTTAAAAAAAAGTATCAATCTCTCTCTCTCTTTCTCTCTCTCTTTCAATTATTTTAAAGTTTAAATTTTTTACTAGAATCTAATATATCTTTCAATGGTTTGTTAATGCATTAATGGATAGTTGAAGTATTTAGAGTATCTGTAGTCGTTGGCTATATACCTATTTTTTGAAATAAATAGAATAAAGTGTATTGTAGTCGTTGGCTATATACCCAAATTTTGGGTTTTGAGTGAACAATGGTCTAGCTATATTTTGGAGAAGATATAGAAATTTGGAAAAAATAGTCAACGAAAGATGATCTTTCGTTCGTTCAATCATGATCTTTCGTCGCTGCAAATATTTTTTTAAAAAATATAGGGCAGGAAATGATTACCCGTCCCACAAATTTTTTTAAAAAATCCCGCATCGGACGAGGGATAATTCCCCGCCGTTATTAAAAAAAATAATTTTGACGGACGCCTTCCGTTCGATTATTTTAAAAAATAAAATAAAATTCAAGAGACGAGAAATCATACATCCTCCGTTCAATTTCTAATTTTAAAAAAAAAATTTTTTTGGGGAGAGAAATTATCTACCGTCTATCGATTTTAAATTATGAAAACCCAAAATTTGGGTTTGAACGACTGCAACACAAATCTAAAATTTTCTTTTGTACATGCCAAATGCCCAAAATTTAGAATTGAACGACCACAGATGCTCTTACATGGGTATACTTATACCACAACGTACCAATAGAAAAGAGATAATACCGATTTAAAAAAGGGTAAATGGGCATATGCAAGCTACAGTAGTTGAATGCGAGACTTGAGATGCCTCTAAGTGGTAGATGGCAATATTTGATTTCTTCAATCTTTCCATGTCTAACAATGCATGCTGTCAAAAATTGGTAGCCCAACGCAAGAATGGGGCCTCATACATCGTTCCTTATGATCAGTCAATAGCTATATGTCGATCACTGCACCATCCGATCATATTGGGCGTGCATCTTAACACACGATAAAGTGGACTTTTATGGAGGGTGCAATGGTTGCGACTTCTTTCTCTCTTTTTTTTAATAGTGAAGGGTGACAATTATTTTTAGGATATGTATTCTAGGAAAATGTTGCTACAAATTTTATTTATTCTCCTAACAAAAGTTGTTGAGATAATGTGCTAAATGTGAAAGTGATGCATATCTTGATAGCATGCACTACTCAAATATATCTTATGTTGAAGAAAGAAAGATACAAACAAAGTATTAAAGAAATTGAAATAGATATAAACGTACGTAATTGACAAAGTCTTTTTTGAAAGCAGGACATGTATTACATTATAGCATCCACTATTGTTTTTCAAAAACCCAAAAAAATAGCAATCGATTTAGAATAGTAGTTCACAGTTGTTTGCTAAAAATCCAAATATTAGAATATAAGTGAACAGTGCTTTGCTAAATTTAGAAGTGACTTTGGACAAATGCTAAATGTAGAAGACGGATAAAAAGTTCCGTTTTTCTTTTCTTCTTTTTTAATTAAAAAACTCAAAAAAAAAACGTCGGACGGATGATCTTGCACCGTCCCAAAAAAAATTTTGCAAAATATTTATGAAAATGCCACCTATTTAATTACGAAATTGCCATTTAAAAATTTTTAAATTAAAAAAAAAAAATGGTGGGACGGATCATCTTCACCCGTCCCACAAATTTCTTCAACAGCTATTCACCAAAACGCCATCCAATAAATTACGAAACTGTCATTATCCACACACACACACACACACACACAAAAGAAAAAGGGGAACAAAGGATTAGAAAGAAGATCTTCTTCCGTCTCTTCTAAAATTTGGCATTTAACAATTGCAGCGCTCGTATTTAATTGCTATTTCCTAAATTGTATATACGCAAAATTTAGGATGAACCATAGTGGATGCTCTTATGAGGTCGAACGAATCAAAGAAACCAAATGAAGTAATCAGCTAAGACTAATTCATTACAATATTAGTAGTATATTCATTTTGACATCTACTTTTAGGTATTTAATATACTTTGATGTAAGTATGCTGTTTGAAAAAAGGATGATATAAATAAAACGAGTTCCTGTAGATTTTATCTGACTTTAGGGAGCACTACCTGTCATGTACGAAGTCCAGGGCCGGCCCTGAGTTCCGGGGGGCCCTAGCCGAACTTTCGAAATGGCCCCCCTGCCCCATATGAAAAAAAAAAAAAAATTTACGCGCGAAACTCGTGCCTATATTTACAAGGGAAGTTTGAAATCGGGGGTCCAAAAATGACGAATTTCGCGGGGGCCCGAGGCGGCCGCCTTGCCCGCCTACATATCAGGGCCGGCCCTGACGAAGTCAGAAACATTTGTTCGTCGGATACGGTAGTAACATCACGTTTTATTGTATGGTTGTATATTGTTTCGTTTAGATTTTATTAATGAAAGACCTTGAAGAAATTCCGACCGTTTTATCGAAAAATTATATGGTGATAACATTTGTAAGAGTATCAGTCTTTTTTAATACTAGAATGTGATATATATTTCAACAGTCTACTAATGCATTAATGAATAGTTGAACTGTGATATATATTTCAACAGTCTACTAATGCATTAATGAATAGTTGAATTATTTGCATTAATGAATAGTTGAATTATTTATATGAACCTCTGACAACATACTAATAAAAAAGATATAAGACCCACAAAAAGGGTAAATGGGCATATGCAAGCTACAAGGTACAGTAGTTGAATATGAGACTTTTTTTGGATGAATCGGATAGAGCCTTGCGGCTCCATCCATATCAAAAAAATATTAATAAAGCAGAAAGTTACAAAGAGTCGCTTTACAAGGAGTAAAAACGCACTAAAAAAACAATAAGCGGGAATTAAAATCAACTACAATCACAGAAGTAACAGAAAACAATATAGCTCCCCGAGCTGGACTGAACCGCTGACAAGAAGCAGCGAGAACAAAGGGGCTTCGATCGAAAGGGGAAAGCGTAGCCATCGCAAAGGCAGCCCCATCCTAGCGGCAAAACCGAACAGCCACTCGAACAACAACAACAAGATAGACGGCGCAAAACATCGAGCTGCTGAGCCGACTAAAAGCCTGCACGGGATAGAAACGCACTGGCTACACGGCTCTCACAATATCCAGGCAACGTCCCAGATCAGAACAGAGAAGGATCAAGCATCACAGATCCAAAACGACCGGCGGAGCGGGGAGACACGCTACCACCCGTCACCGAGCCATACTCACAGGAGGTAGGACCGTGAAAAACCAACCAATAACGTACCTGAAATGCAGCCACACAGAACAACGCCGGATCTAGCGAATCCAAGACAAAAACACACCATCGCAAAAAGAAAGCTACGGTATGAAACAACCCAGCAGAACACAGACAAGAACTAAACACAATAGGAGCAAGATAATAAGGATTCCCAACCAGACTAAACCAGTTCCAAATAATTACAAAGAGAAACATACAGACAATAAAGAGCACAAGAGAAAATAAACATTGGAGTAAGGCAGGGGCGAGGCATGCATAGCCAGGAGCCCGAACAAGAAGGATCTGGGAGAAGATCAAAATAAAGCCCGATAGCGAGGCTTAGTTAAAAGTCTCCAGTTCCACCAAAAGAAACCATCAGCATCATACCTGAAGATACAATAAACGATAGGGTGAACAGAACAATAGTATAAGAAAAAATGGACTGACGGCCTACTGACTGGCAGAGCAAACACGAATAAAAGGTATAAGAAAAACCCCCATTTAAAAAGCATTTAGGTTGGTGAGACAATTGAGAGCAGTAGAAATTCTATGGCCATGATGGGCCTCCCTCGCTGAGGCATAGCCGAAGACCAGAAATCGAAAAGAAATAAGGATTCATCTATAAGAGAAGAGATAGGAAACTCGTGCTGTCTGAAAATCCTGTTGTTCCTCTCCTTCCACGTGATCCAAATAATGATATGGACTGAGAGAAACCAAGATTTGTGATACCTAAAATTGAGGGGGATAGACGAATAGTTGAATATGAGACTTAAGATGCATTTAAGCGATAGATGGCAACATTTGATTTCTTCGATCTTTTTATGTCTACTATGCATGCTGTCAAAAATTGGTAGCCCAACGCAAGAATGGGGCCGCATACATTGTTCCTTATGATCAGTCAATAGCTATAGGTCGATCACTGTACCATTGGATCATATTGGTCGTACATCTTAACACACGATAAAGTGGACTTTTTGTGAAGGGTGCAATGGTTCTCAAGTTTCTTTTTTTAAGTGAAGGGAACGATTGTGACAATTATTTAGGATATGTATTTTAGAAAAAGGTTGCTATAAATTTCCCAACACAGGATGTTGAGATATAGTGCTGATATGTGAAAATGATGCATATCTTGGTAGCATGCACTCCGCAAATATATCTTATGTTGAAGAAAGAAAGATGCAAACAATATATTAAAGAAATTGGGAAAGATGTAAACGTAATTGACAAAGTTTTTTTTTGAAAGCAAAGATATATATTACATTATGAGGTCGAACGGATTAAAGAAACCAAATGAAGTAATCAGCTAATTAAGACTAATTCATACCAATATTAGTAGTGTTGTAAAACCGTGACTACCTATTAAGTGGATGTCCATCAGGTGACGGCCCAAGTCTACTTACTCAGGTGGCGGTCCAACTACATTATCAAACTCTAAAAAAAGTTTTTTTAAATCAACAATACTTATTTTCCTAGGGCTGCATTATTATGCCATCCCCCCCCCCTAAAAAAAGAGCTCAATCAGCCTCGAAAAATATTAAACAACTCTCAACCAGCTCTATATGAATGAGTCTATTATGAGATGGTAAGATGAGCTCCTTATCATGAGCTAAAGAGCTCAGCCGTTGGATCGTGATCCGAGGGCTTAAATCAACTCCGCACAAGACACAACAATACTAGGTGGAGGGGGGAGACACATTCAAAACATATAGCTTACACATTCAAAATAAATAGCTACTTAAGTAGTGCTTATCATCATTGCCTAGACGAGCACAACCAAAAAAAGGACATTGGGTAAATTTAAAATGAGCGAGAATCAAGCACTTCCTGTTAGTGAGAATTAGATGCACCCTTATAACCATCATAGGGCACAACCATGCGTCCATGCACACTGCCTGTAAGCATCAAATTCCGAAAGAGATTCATCAACCATAAGCTTCTTGTTGAGCTCAACGTAGTGGTCATCTAACATCATCAATTGCCCATCTTCCTGCTAAACAAATTTGTGGGAAAACTAAAAATAGCTGTGAATACCTCTCCTTATCATGAGAAGAGATCATATTGACTGATAAAAATACACCTCTACAATATATATACAGTAGAGGCCACCTCGCGCCTCTTCTAATAACCGAAACAGGGGAATAAACTAAAAAAGCCAATATGACACTCAAACACACTATTATACACTATATAATGGCAAACCAAACCCCAGTAATAACATTTTAACAGACCTAACAAATATGAGTACACACATCTCCTTCTTTAGAATTCTGATACAATGCTGAAAATCGAAATGGTGGAATACTTATAAACTACTCTACAAGAAGGATCTTCAATTCTGAAGATCTCATACAGTCACGTATTTTGTACCTTTTATCTACAAAAAATTCTAATCATGCAGGTAGAGACTCAAATTTTCATAGTGAAACTTGAAATAAGAAAACGAAATGTAATTTGAAACTGAGAATACCTGATAAGAATGATTGGGGGGTAGGGTTTCTATTCGAATCGCTGAGGAATCGAAACCCTAATCGCACTTTGGGTTTGACGTCGAAGAGAGAGAGAGAGAGAGAGCCTCGCAACCCTAATTGCGATTTGGGTCTTCGATCGCAGAGAGAGAGAAAGAGACCACTAAGACCAGCGACTTTAGGGGCTAGGGTTTCTCGTCGAAGAGAGTGACGGAATCCAAGAAAGTAGAAATCATAGAAGGAGAATGGGGGTTTCTCTTCGACGATTAGGGTTTCATCGAAGAAGGAGAGCGCGGGAGTAAGAAAAGGAGAGGAGGCTTCTCTCTTTTTTTATATATATCTCTAATAATATTATAATGGGAGAAGGCCTTAGTGTCATTTGTAAATGTTTTGTCATTCTACCAACCCGTGCAACGCATGTGCATAACTATTATAAAGGAGGTCCTAGGTTCAAATCAAGAATACATCTAAATTTTTATTTTAAAAAACTATATTTATTAAAACGTGCATCGCATGTGTAAACTACTAGTAAATGATAATAGGAATAGAGTCCTGCAGACTCCAGCCACTATATATAAATCCAAAAAATCTTACAGAGTCAAAAAGTACAAGCAGCCAATACACGATCTAGATAAAAAAGAAGCAGAATATTTTAAAAGAGGCGACATAAGCAAAATATGTAGAAGCAAAGAATCACAAAAAAACTAGGAAACTAAAATAAAGAGTTTTAAGCATCAGCATTGAATTGATTAGCTTCATATGCAGCCTGCATGTTCTGGACTAGAAGAGTCCTAGTGATGCACTCTTGTTGATGGACCGACATAGCAGAGATGGTAGCAATTTTGTTGAAAGATCCAGTTATTCACACCATTGTGTTGATAATAGGGATAGAGTCACATTTCTCTTGATTAACTTAAACCAATAATGTAACTGCTATTGTGGAACACACCCCCAAAATTAGATTACGTTAATTACCAAGAGTGAAACAGTGACTATACTTCAGACAATCAAACTATTACATGTGTATGTTTTGTTCGTGTGCGTGTGTAAAAGAATACTATCACGGAAATATTACTCCCAAAAGTATAAAAATAGTTACAAGTTTATTGTAAAATGTGTTTCGATTATGGAATCCAAATAAGCCTTTGTTACACAGGAGACCAATCCTCAGTTCGGCAACCTTGATATAATAAAAATTATTAGGGGTAAGAAAAAAAAACAGTAGACTGGGCCATTAAACACACAGCATTATTATGTTTGTTTGTTTTTTTTAATAAAATTTATTCTCCTGAAAAATGTGTGATCGTGGTGTGGGATTGTAATTTGTAGGTGCGGTCTTTTTAATATAAATTATTTGTAATCATATGATGCAGTAATTCTAAGATTGCACAGGTATCAATGTCTGCAACTTCTCAGGCCCACCATAAAAGATCAGTCCATATGAATAAGAGCATCCACAGTGGTTTTCTAAATTTCTCATTTTGCCATTTTTTAAGAAAACAAGCGCTGCAATGGTTTTTCATATTGCCATTTTTTAGCAAACGGATCAAATCTGTTTCTCAAATTTGAGAAACGATTTGAGAATTCTCAAATTATAAAAGACGGGGAATGATTCTCCGTCTCTCAAATTTTAATATATTTTATAACGAACAGACGGGATATGATTCTCCGTCTCTCACTTTTTTTTTAAATAATCCACTCCTCAAACGGGACATCATTCCCCGTTTGAGCCAAACGGGAGATGATGCCCCGTCTGGGAGGTTTTTCAATTTTTTTTTTTTTTTCCCTGGGTTTTGTTTGGTTTCCTAATTTACCCTTCCAACTATATGCTACCACATTATTCCTGGGTTATATTTGCCATTTTTTTTAAATTTTTTTTTTAATAAAGGGACGGGGAATGAATGATTCCCCGTCTTTAATGGAAATGAGAAATATTTAGCAAAGCACCACTACACGATCGTCAGTGTGATAGGGTAAAAATGGCCTGAGGCCCAACCAGGGCCCAATACAATTCTCACTCGAAAAGGTAAAAATAGCTATCTAGCTCGGCCCCGAACCACTTCAGGGTCGGCGCCGAACCTCATGTTTGCCCTCACAGTACTGGCCTCCTCGTGCCGACGAGCCTCGGTAGTCCTCGGAGTCCGACCCGTGACAGTGCCGCAGGCCGTCCCCCCTCTCTGGCGAAGCAGAAGGATGACCTGGCACAGCCTAGGCCCTCCGATCCCCCCAGAAGAACAGGAGACCCACGATCAGCTACGTCGGCTCCAAATACCACCAAGGGTTTCGCCACGTCAGCCCTATACCACTCCTGGTATTGCCACGTCTGCCCTAAACCCCCTGGGCCTGCTGACACGTCAGGCCCACGGGCCTTCGGATCCAGACCCGGCCCCCAAAGGGAACCAAACCCGGTTGGGATTCTCTATAAATACTAGACCCACACCCACCTTTTGAGGTAATCAATCTTTTGCCACTTAAATATACCTAGTTATTGCTACTCTCTCACAGAGACTGACTAGATCGTCGGAGGGTCCGCCACCGGGATAAACCCCGGTGTTTCAGGACCGTCTGCAGGTACACGAGACCTCGGATCCGACCCCTCAGATCCGAGCCCAGACTTCAACATCATTCCGAGCTCACCGTAGGTTCCAGAAGGTCAACCGAAGGTCGGCAGACGAGCAGCATTCTCCTTCAAATACAAATCGAGTCCGAACTCACACATGGTGCATCCACACGTCTCCCAGAAATAAACCGCATCAGGTTGGCGCCGTCTGTGGGAAAACTGCTTCAGAAGCCGATCCGAGCCAGACCCTCAAGGGGCCTCGACAACCGAATCCTCATGGCCTCCAAAGGCAAGGGGGCTGCTTCCTCCGTCAACCGACGGGACTCGCCCCCACCAAATGCTAACGCCGGGCCACGCACTTCAAAACATAGGGCTCCTCCTCAAGAGTCCCAAAGAAGCGTCACCCAGCCAGTCCAGCCCGACCTCCGGGGGATAATCCTCAACCGCAAGATTACCCGCAACAGGGGAAGGGCCGCTTCCAACCCGGCCCCGAACCGTCCAAGACCGCCCCCCGAGGGACGAAGATCCGCACTCAGCCGAGTCGGAAGACAACCCTCGGACCGACCAAGCCAGGTCGAGGGAGCCCCCGTCACTCACAAGGAGCTACAAGCCTTCCGAAGAGAAATTCTGGGAGCTCTCCGACGGGCCCCCAGGGAAGAAACCCTCAGTATCCAAACAGGGTCGGACGCCGAAGCCAGCGCGTCCCACCCATCAACAATCCAACCCGAGGACGATGGCGTACTCCTAAGGCGCCTACAAGAAATGGAGGATCGCCTCGATCACATAGGGGACGGCGGCCAAAGAGCGGCTCAGGGGTACAGACCTGTCCGTCCTTCCTTCTCCGCCCCCATTCTCCAAGCAGAAATACCCAGGAATTTCCGACCACCTCAATTCGAGACCTACGACGGCGAGGGAGATCCCGCTGATCACATGGAGGGTTTCAAAACCCTCATGATGATTCACAGCGCCTTGGATCCCCTGCTATGCCGAGCCTTCCCCACCACACTCCGAGGTCCGGCTCGTGAATGGTACTCAAAACTCACCCCCGGCTCCATTTACTCCTTCGACCAACTGGAAGGCAATTTTCTTGCTCACTTCGTCACCAGCCGGAAAGCGGAAAGGACCAGCACCTCTTTACTTGGGCTCAAACAGTTAGACGGAGAGTCCCTCAGAGTGTTCGTCCGGAGGTTTACCACGGAAGCAAGGGCGGTCTCCTCCCTTGATCCAGGCGTCGCCTCTGCGGCCTTTCGGCACAACGTCCGTCACGGACAGCTGAAAGCTTCTCTGGCGAAGAGACCCCCCATCGACTTTCCCGACCTCCTCAACAGGGTCGAGAAATACATTAGAGCCGAAGAGGCCCTTAGCCCCGAAGAGGCCAGGGAGGCCGACTCGAAGGGAAAACGGAAGGCCGAAGAAGTCGAACCTTCAAAGAGAGCTCCGAGGGACGCAGGGGCCGTAAAAAAGATCCCGCCGATCCCCCGTTTCGAGAGGTACACTCCCTTGACGCATAACATATCCGCCATCCTCTTAGAAATCGAAGATAAAGGCATTGTTCGATTACCTCCCCGACCTAACGGCGGCAAGAACCGAGATCAGCGCTTCTATTGCCGCTTCCACCGAGACCATGGACACGACACAGACCAATGCCGGGCCCTGAAAGACGAGATTGAGGGACTCATCTCCCGGGGATACCTCCGAGAATTCACCCAAGAAGTCCCGCGAGATCGACGAGATACTAAGAACCGGAGACACTCTCCCCCGAACCCTACCCCAAACCGCGTCCAGGGTCGGGATCCCGAGTCCGAAGGAGCCGCAGACACACCATTTATCTTGCATTGTGTCCATGGAGGGCCAGTGGGAGGGGAATCGAATACTTCCCGAAGAGCCTTCGTCAGAAAGGTGAATGCTGTCCAAGACAACCCCTCTCCCCAGCTGCAACCCGTGCCAGTCTCATTCTCAGGGGAGGACCTCGAAGGCGTTCGCCTCCCCCACAGCGATGCCCTCGTCATTAGCCTCCACATGGCTAATTGTGAAGTTCGCCGAATCCTCGTCGACAACGGCAGCTCGGTGAACATCCTTTTCCTCGAAGCCTTCGAGAATATGAAGTTACCTAGAGGCAAGCTCAAGCCGGCCGGATACACCTTGCATGGGTTCTCCGGCGTCCCTATCGTGATAGAAGGGATTGTCACCCTCGACGTCACCGTAGGATCGGCTCCCGTCAAGAGGACCGAGTCTATGGACTTCATGGCGGTCAACGTCAAAGCGGCTTACAACGCCATACTCGGCCGACCCGGGTTATGCTCCCTCTAAGCAGTGCCTTCGGCCTACCATCTGAAGCTCAAATTTCCGACCCCACAAGGGGTCGGCGTCGTCCGAGGCAGCCAAGAAGCAGCGCGATCATGCTACATGACCACCGTCGGGGAGGAATGTTCCCCCTCGACGCCGTCAAATTCAAACCCGAGAAGGACGGCCCTACCCCCGGACCTGCCGCCGAGCCGAAGAGGTTCCCCCTTGACGCCAAGCGCCCGGTGAATCCCTACGAAGAACAAGCATAGACTTTAACTTAGCTAGAAGTGAACCTGTTGTAAAGCTTTCCTTTGTAAAGAGCCGTTTTAGCGGCCCCTCCTATCTTATACTAAGGAAATCTCGTTGTATCATGCTCCAAACGCCTCGGCAGATCCGACCTAACACCAGGTTAGGGGATCGACACCCAAGACTTCACCTCATCCCACTCCGATTCCTCACGAAACGATAAGGCCGAGCCGCATCCCCTTCATCATTTCGTATGCTATCAACCGGAGCAAAGAGTGAAATGAATTCCTTATTCATGTTCCTTTATTAGGCTAAAAGGAAACAAGCAGAAACCGCTACAGAAATACTCCCTTCATCTCGAACGACGGGAGGCCGCCCTCTCAAGGCCCCTCCGGTCCGACGAACAACTGGGAACTCTCTCCATGGCGTAAGGTTCCTTTGGATCGGCCACGATTGATATGCCGACCACGGAACTCGGGGCATCGGTGGGCCGCATACGTTTCGTTAGCAACACCACAATAGGTACGCCCCCCCCTGATCGCTGACCACCCGTGGAAGGTTTCGAGGCACCCAGCATCGACCGGTAGAGGTGTATCTCCACCTCCTTCTCCACGAGCACGTCGCGAAGTCGCTTCTCAGAGGAGGGCCTCTGCCCCGAGGAACTCGACACGACGTATCCAGGTCCGACACCCCCGAGCTCCCGTTCCACCATCACCCTCCTCGGATGGCTTGCCTCTTCACAAAGGGCTTCGGACATGTTCCTGTAATAGCTAAAGGCCGCCTCGGCAGTGCGGGCCCTCTCACGATACCAAGCCAAAGTGGCCCCCAACGCCTCCATCTCGCTCCCAGGCCACGCCACGTCGGGACGACGGGGGCCCACCTAGGGAAGGAAGGCCACAACCTACAAAGAGAGCCAACTCGTAGCACATAAGCAAGAAGGTCCGGAAATGGCCGGCGTCAAAGCACTTGACAAGTCACGGTTGTTTTTTTTATATATATGTATATATATAGGAAAATGGTGATGCTTCTTACAAAAAGGCGGTGGCCAGTCCGCGGGAGGCAAATACAATCGAAAGGGAAGGAGAAAGAAAGACAAAACTATACAACTTGATTTCCCACCTCATCATCGGTCGGGTTCGCAGAAGGTTCGACGGCCAGGTTGTCAACGGGCCCCTCTTCGGCAGGAGCCTCCGGAGTCCCATCAATCTCCATGTCGTACTCAAAGTTCGACAGGTCGATGGTCGGATAGAAATGCCTCACATGACTGAGGGCCTTCGCGTAGCACTCATCCTGGGCGGCTATCACCATCCGCTGACCCGCATCCGTCAGCTCTTTCCTCTCCTTGGCGAACGCAGCTGTCAACTCCCCCTTCTCCGTGGCGAACTTCCCCTTCAAAGAGGCCACCCTCTTCCCCCACTCGGTGTCCTTGGCCTCGAGCTCCAGCTTCATCTGCCGCTCCCTCTGATGCGAACCCTCGAGCTCGATCCGCATCTCCTTCATCTCTCGCTCACTCTTGTCCGCCCGAGCACGTTCTTGTGACAGGGACGCTTCGTAGAGGTTCTTCACATTAGCTCCCTGCATGCAAGCCTGCGACCGAAAGACACGGATAAGAAGAAAACTCCTGAAGCAAGACTAAACAGAAAAGAGGAGGTCGACAAGCTTACCGACACGGTAGCCTGCGCCAGGCGCGCAAATGCCACCTCCACGGGCTCGCTCTCCATCATCTGGCGATCGCGAGGCGTCGCCAGCTTCTCCGCCACCTCTACGGCCTGGGCTTCCTCGGTCAGACAGTCGTCCATCCGAACCGACCAGTCCGGCGCCCACCATTGCCGCAACATCTCCACCACCGGGTCCTCCTTCTCAACCTCTACCAAGGGACCTTTTCCCTTGTCAGGTTCGGATGCCCTCGCCAGGCCCTGACCCCTCGAAGGGGCAGCCCCCTTGCTCGTCTCCGAGCGAGTCCTCTTAACCCTCGACTCGAGCGGTACTCCCGAGATAACAAGGGGCGGCTCCCTCGGCCTCTTCGCCGCCTCCTCCTTCTTCTTCTCGGCATTCTCCTTCTTCATGGCAAGCCTCCTTGCTTTGATCGACGCCTCATCCATATCTACAGAAAAAAAAAAACCATTAAGAGCAATGAGCAAGGAAGTACGAAAGGATCGAAAGAAAAGAAACAAGTACATACGCAGAACGGCTGGGCTCAGTCCAACACTCGCCAGGTGAACTTCCGTCACCTTCGTCCAATCGATACTAGGGAACAAACGGAGGCGCTCAACAAACCCCCACTCCTCGGCCGTCAGATCCCCCGGCCCCGGCGCAGGATAGCTCGGCTTGGAGTAGTTCCATCGAGTCGGAATGTCCCAGGGCTCTTCACTCCGGATCACCAGATACTTTCTCTTCCAATTCTTGATGGAGTCCGGGTGGTTATGAACAACCTTCCTCCTGCTCCGGGGGGAGATATAGTAAACCCCCTCGGCCGCCGAACTAATCATCAGCGTCGCTCGGAACACGTTCAAGCGCAGGGGTACCCGTTGTTCCTCGCACATCAGTACAAAACTGATTATCTGCTTCCAAGAGTTCGGCTCATACTGCATTGGCGCCAAGGAGGCCCAATTCAACACTTCCCGAACAAACGGATGGACCGGCAGCCTCAGTCCAGAGATGAACGCGTCCACGGGGAAGACACAATACCAAACAGATAGGGGATCAGTTGGGCGAAGAGTAGAGCCCGGCAGCATCAATTCGTAACTAGGACCGATGTGATACGCCAGCTGCAAAACCTCCAAGTCCCCGCCATCCAAGACGGTCAGAATCGCATCCATCAACACCCTCGCCCGACTCGGCGAAGAGGCCTGCACGCCAAAGAGCTCCTTGTCGGATAGGTCATCAGGATATTGACGGAAATGCTTCGGCCGCTCGGGCGAACCTGTCCACAAGCTGCGGTAGACAGACCCCTGGCTCGAACCACCAGTCCTCGATCCTATCCTCCTCGGAGCCTTCTTCCTCTTCTTGGTTCGCTCCGGCGAGGGAGTGGATAAGGGCCCCCGACCAGTCAACATGGAACTCGGACCCGCACCCTGAACTGTGGATCTCCTTACAATGCCGCCCTCGCCTCCCTCTCCCTCAGAAGCCAACTCCAAAACACGGTCGTCGTCCGAACCATCGCTCGCTTCCCCCGACTCGCTGCTCTCCACCACGAAGGAACGACGAGAGCTCAACCACCTCGCACCATATACCTCCTCCTCACCTACGGGTTCCTCCCACGAAACCGTATCAGAAGACTCATCAACATACACGGACTCCTCCTCGAGTACGGGCTCCTCCCAGGACGTCGATTCAGAGATAAGCTTCACTTGCCCCCTAGACGTCGACGCTGACGAACCAGACTGAGCCCTATCCATCTATGCCTAAACTAAGCAGACTTACCAACTCACCTGAGGTCACTTTGGAGGGGCGAGCCTAGTACGGCAAGCAGCAAAGATGAGCGCTGAGGTGTTGAGAAATTTTTGAAAAAAGAAAGCAGCAAGAAAGGAGTGGACTGATAGGGGAAAGGGGGGAATATTTATAGGAGGTAGAAGCGACTCCTCGATTCCCGCGAGTACTGTTCACCTATTTGACATGCAACTGCCGCCTAGGAATTCGCGCCACATCCTCAAAACGTGCGATGCTGACATCATCCATTGACAGGCTGGCAGCCAGACAAGGAGGTCAGCACGGAAGAAGTATTCGGAGGAGGGAACATTTTTATTTTAAGATTTAAGGCGCCGTCCTCAGAAAGACGCCCCGGGCTCCGAGACTGGGTCGGTTCCCCTTTCACCCGTGAGCAGCTCAGGGCTTACAGCGTCGTCGGCCGAAGACCCGAACTGTTCCCGGGTGAGACAGAAACCGCCTCAACATGGAGCCCTATTGGGACGCAGAGTAGTCAGCCTCCAATCGGAGAACGACTCATTTACCCGGGGCTCAAAGCTTCAAGACGCCCCCCTCGGTAAGCACCCCGGTCGAAAGCAGATCAACACCCAGAGGTCGAAAGAAGTGCACCATTCCGAGCCAGTTGATGCAACTGCAAAGGTCCAGCCTACTCCAGCAACGGAACCTTCACAGTTGCAAACAACCGGCCCAGAACGCCCTTCATCTCTCTCGGAAGGATAGAACCTCCACAGTTGCAAACTGCTCACCATTCAAAGTTCGGTCGTTGTCCCTCTCGCCTGGATCCCCCCTGGATCTGGCCGCCACATCAGGGCCATCAGATCCAAGAGAAGATCCGGGCGACAAAGAAACTACCTCTCCGACACAACCGGGGGTAAAAATTATCAAGAGACAGGCGTCCGCCGAAGCAGACACCTTTAAGGGCCAAACAGACCACCCTTGCTTTGATCTTAACCACTACGAGAAAGGGGGGGGGTACTTATAGCCTCCCCTAGGGGCCGGCCTTTATGACATGGGAAAAACCAAACGACGGAAGACCATGCGCCATACATTTATTAGGCGGCGCCATTAAAGCACCTAGGAAATGGGAACCTTGCACAGATCCCAGGGCGCCCCCAAATGCTCCGCAAAAACAACAGACTACCCTACTCAAACAGTCCCAAGACACAACGGTTCGCCCACAAACGGCCCGACCCATAATCCCCTCGCCAGCTCGAGGTCCGGTCTGGCACCAGGGCACCCCTCTTCGGAAGATCCACCGGCTGGCCATCACCCTTACCAGCCCATAATTCCCCCTCATCTCGAGGTTCGGTCTGGCACCAGGGTACTCTTCTCAGGAAGAAACAACGGCTCGCCTTCACCCTCACCGACCCGTAATCCCTCGCCAGCTCGAGGTCCGGTCTGGCACCCGGGTACTCTTCTTCGGAAGATCCACCGGCTGGCCATCACCCTTACCAGCCCATAATTCCCCCTCATCTCAAGGTTCGGTCTGGCACCAGGGTACTCTTCTCAGGAAGAAACAACGGCTCGCCTTCACCCTTACCGGCCCATAATCCCTCGCCAGCTCGAGGTCCGGTCTGGCACCCGGGTACTCTTCTTCGGAAGATCCACCGGCTGGCCATCACCCTTACCAGCCCATAATTCCCCCTCATCTCGAGGTTCGGTCTAGCACCATGGTACTCTTCTCAGGAAGAAACAACGGCTCGCCTTCACCCTTACCGGCCCATAATCCCTCGCCAGCTCGAGGTCCGGTCTGGCACCCGGGTACTCTTCTTCGGAAGATCCACCGGCTGGCCATCACCCTTACCAGCCCATAATTCTCCCTCGTCTCGAGGTTCGGTCTGGCACCAGGGTACTCTTCTCAGGAAGAAACAACGGCTCGCCATCACCCTTGTCGACGCATAAACCCTCGTCCTCTCGAGGTTCTGTCAGGCACCAGGGTACTCTTCTCCGGAAGATACAACGGTTCGCCACCGCCTTCACCTACCCATAAACCCTCGACAAGCTCGAGGTCCGGTCAAAGCCTCAGGACAACCCCACCAAGAAGGCCCTGTGAGTCGTCCTCCCATTTTTTCCACAACCATGAACACTCCTCCAAGGCTTGCTCCCGCACCCCCACAGGAGTGGGGGGCTTGTGTGATAGGGTAAAAATGGCCTGAGGCCCAACCAGGGCCCAATACAATTCTCACTCGAAAAGGTAAAAATAGCTATCTAGCTCGGCCCCGAACCACTTCAGGGTTGGCGCCGAACCTCATGTTTGCCCTCACAGTACTGGCCTCCTCGTGCCGACGAGCCTCGGTAGTCCTCGGAGTCCGACCCGTGACAGTGCCACAGGCCGTCCCCCCTCTCTGGCGAAGCAGAAGGATGACCTGGCACAGCCTAAGCCCTCCGATCCCCCCAGAAGAACAGGAGACCCACGATCAGCCACGTCGGCTCCAAATACCACCAAGGGTTTCGCCACGTCAGCCCTATACCACTCCTGGTATTGCCACGTCTGCCCTAAACCCCCTGGGCCTGCTGACACGTCAGGCCCACGGGCCTTCGGATCCAGACCCGGCCCCCAAAGGGAACCAAACCCGGTTGGGATTCTCTATAAATACTAGATCCACACCCACCTTTTGAGGTAATCAATCTTTTGCCACTTAAATATACCTAGTTATTGCTACTCTCTCACAGAGACTGACTAGATCGTCGGAGGGTCCGCCACCGGAATAAACCCCGGTGTTTCAGGACCGTCTGCAGGTACACGAGACCTCGGATCCGACCCCTCAGATCCGAGCCCAGACTTCAACATCATTCCGAGCTCACCGTAGGTTCCAGAAGGTCAACCGAAGGTCGGCAGACGAGCAGCATTCTCCTTCAAATACAAATCGAGTCCGAACTCACACCTGGTGCATCCACACGTCTCCCAGAAATAAACTACATCAGTCAGCTATATGCTATTACTGTAGATGCCATATTTTAGAAAATGAGAAACACCGCTGTGGATGCTCTAATGAGATGATGAATCCCAGATCCGATGCTTATCATGCTCATAAGATCTTTACTCTCTTATTAGATAATTCACCAGTTCATTATATTACATCAAGAGTAATGCTTTAGCCACTACCAATTTCACTACCATTTTATTCACTATCTTAGGTGGCATATTCCTATTGGAGAGTTCTCTCACCTACTCTATCTTTCTTTATCTATTGGAGTGTGCCATCTAAGATAGTGAAATGAAATGTAGTGAAATTGGTAGTGGATGTAGCATTACTCTTACATCAATAGGTTGTCATAACCAACAAATAGAATACTGCCCGCAAATCAATGAACCTGGCTACCTCATAGTAGAATCATTACTGTTCCTGAATGGCCAGTGAAAAGGAAGTTTACAGATTTTGACATTACCGGTTGTCATCAAACGAATCTTTCCCACTTATTTTACTCGTTAGGATAGCAACCAATGGGGAATTGTTAGCCTCTTAGTTTGGTGTGTACAAAATATGTTTATAAATGCTAGTAAATTTAAGTTGAGTTGTTCAGATTTTCAGGATCAAATAATATCAATAAGAGATTCAGGAGAGATTCAATAATATGCAAAGAAGGAAAGTAATAAAAAAAGATTGCAAAATCAAGCAAAAGAAAAAGATATTCAAAAAGAGCACATGATTGATTAGTGCCCAAGAAAGCTATCAAAACCAGTTGTTGTCATTCCATATTTGTGAGATTTTATCTGTATTTGATTGATTGATGATTGATTAGTATATGGTAAAAATATAAAGTGGATTCGTCATGAACAACACGATTGCGGTCGACCGCACTTCATGTCGGTCGACCACACCACAGTTGACTGCACATTATAGCTATATAATGAAACAGTCGACCATTCATCTTTCGATTTTTCGTTTAAAGATTAACGGTCGACTGTCCCTTAATTGCGGTCGACCGTAACTTGCGCTGTTCACTTTTTGGGAATGTATCATTTTTATTTTTGATAGATACACATCATAGTTTATATATTTGGACGAACCCACTGTGTATTTTTCACCTATTACTTGGAGAAAAATCTTCTGAACTAATCAATTCAACAATCAATCCAAGTGTGTGTGATAATTATTTGTTCTCTTCAATCAGGATCATTAAAGATCTTGAGTTTTTTTTTTCCTCCACTTCGGTGTGATTAACGAGACTTGTATTAAAAGTCTTGTGGGTATAATAGGTCTCTCAGCCTGAATCCGAGAATCACTGTATAAGGGTTTGAGTATAATGGACCGCTTGTGGCGAAGAATTGCTACAAGTAGGTGGTGTGGACGTAGACCTGGGGGTCGAACCACGTTATATGGCTGCGTCACTTGTGCTTACTGTGTTTACATTTCTAATCTTTTTTCATTTACTTTGCAATTCAGTTTTAATCTTTCTTTAATTTTTTTTAAATTCCGCATAATCACCCTATTCATCCCCCAGGGTGATGATTTACAGGAATTTGTTCATTGTTTAGAGTTAATCTTTCCTCCACCATGTGTTTACTTCGATCAAATTCTTATTGGCTATTGCGATATTAAGAATAAAGCCAACAAGCTTCAGTCAAAAACTGAAACTCCTACATTAGTCTATTGATGCCAAAAAACCGGCCTTACAGCTAAGTTAACAAGGGACATCACCCATGGTCGCATGTAATACGAAAGAGAAATTAACCTAAATCCTAAAAGAAATACCATATATAAGACATATAAGGTATTTGAAAATCACAACATACTTCATCTCATGCATGACCTTTAAATACATTTAACTCAAACCTAGGAACAGGTTCAAACAAGTATTGGACAGTGCTGGGTCGACATATACTACAGGATAACTTGACTAGATGTGTCCTTATTTGTAGGCAGAAGTTAGATTCTCAAATTTAGCATTCCTACATCAAACACTATATTTGAAAACTTAGAAGAAGTATTTACCAAAGATCCTGCACATATTAGCAAAATGTATCTTCAGATAAATGGGGCAACTTCTATTATAATAGACAAAATTCTGTGTTCCTGCTTCAGGGGTAACCAGTTTTTTAGCGGTAAAATTTGAGCCACTCCCGCTCATTCAGTGAACAGTTTCTCCCCTAGGTAGCAAAAGAGTTCACCATCACCATAATCCTATATGTCAGTTGGCAAGGAGGAAAACTGAGTAATCATATGCAAATTAAGCGCAAAATTGACCGAGCAACTCTGACGGGAAATTGCATCACTCAGCATCATTATTCCATAACAAAAGGCAACATCACATGAAAAATGATAATAGTAATAGGAATGATGTATATAACACATAAAATATTGGAATCAAAACAATAAAGATAATTTCTCAGTGGCTCTCCCCTTTCAGAAACAGCCAGTGAGAATGGACTGAGGGTATATCAAGGTATCATGGTATCAGCTTATACTAACATGTACACATGCTGTCTCGTATCATGATATTACTTACTGTTAATAGGGATACTGTTGTTACTACCAATAAAGTTCGGACCATTTCTCCAAAAAAATAAATAAATAAATTTCCCACAGATACTGTCCTGCTGTGAGAGTTTTTTTTTTCTTTGCTAAATTCCTGGAATGGAGTTACTGATACATGGTATCGGCAAAATTCAAAAAAGTAATGAAGTCAAAATGAAGTCACAATGAGTATACCTGTATGTCCACAAGGGCAATAAGTCGCAGAAGCAAATCGAGAAATTTCTTACATGGCTCTGAGTTTCCCTCCCCAACTCTTCCACGTGGTTGAATCTTCCATCAACGCACTAGAAGAAAGCTCAGTAGCTTTGTCAACCAGGCTGTGAACACAGTAAAATATGGCTGGACTTCGACCAGGAAGATGTCGAACCAAAGCTGCAATTCCAGAAGCCATACCTTCAAATGGGGGTAACCCCAGGGTATGCTTACATTTTGAAAGAAAAGTCACATTAAGCTCCTGCAAAATCAATCAAAATGATTTTCTGTTCTTCATATAACTCTAAAGATCGCTGTATGTGGTAGAAAACAAGTTTTCCCTTCAAATCCAACCTGTCATCCTGTTCAGAATCTTTTCCAGAAGACAAAAAGGCTACAACTGAATGTGATGCTCGAGCTACTTTCTCATTTGGGTATCGCATATATCTGTAGATAATATACTTAGGGAATTATCCCAAGAGACTATACTTAAAGAATATAAATTGAGACAAAACCAAACTTGTTTCTATTAAGAATACGATTCCATTTGCTCTTTGCCGAGTAATTTCTTTCAAAGATAAATATTTTCCTTAGCAAACTTAAGTATCCCGCCACTTCATTTTACTAAGCAAATTTGGTGAAATATCTTATGGATCTTTACCAACTTTTTAAGACACTGACAATATGACACTGTGAAAATATGACCCCCATTTTGATGGGAAAAGCCTCGATGGTGATTAAAACTCATTTGTAATGTGTGCATAGGAGAAAGCTGGATAAACATCACTAATGCTTTATCATTAAGGATACGGGAACATGGGTGGTGCCACTAGCTTTCCACATGCAGAAGCAGGAAGAAGGAAAGCTAATGCAAGTTGGCCAGCAGGCAAAATAATATTCATTCGGGCATTTTGTACCTCATCTTTCCACCACACATATTTCATTCCCTCCAAAACCAGCGAGCCTTTTCCAGAGGAACAAGCAAATAATGAATACATATAGTATAAGAACACAAATAAATAACCAGATATATAAGGAGCAAATAAGATGGTTACCATTCTCATTTGTAATTTCAGCATATGTAGGCATGGAATCAACAAACAAAGCAGAAGCATTATCCTGGATCGTCCAAACAGCTTGGGGAACCGCCTCAGTGTACTCTGACAATCTAACGCGCCTGAAATACTCAATGCATGAAAACGCAACAAAAACCTCCACAGTAACCTCCGGTCTAAGCTGCCCAGAGAACTTAGCATTCAACTTCTGCTTTGTAACGTCAGCAGCAAGCACAACCACCATTAGAAATGCAGCCTCCGCAACCTTATCAAGAAGCCCAATCAACTCATCATTCTTCCCTCTTATCAAAAGCAACGCCTTCCTCAGGTCAAACATAACTCTCCACCACCATTTTGTGCTCCTCATCCGCCATTGAGTACTGATTACAAAACACATCTGTTACCGTACCCACCACCAGCCATCCTCAACAACCCCGGCAACGGCAAGAACTCACTCATCAACGCCGAACCAACAAACAAAAACATCAGCACAGTAAACGAACTCAACCCACACCTCACCACCCCCAACGGAACACACTAACCTCCTCTCCGTAACCCCCCCCCCCCCCCCCCCCCCCCCCCCCACACACACACACACACACACAGACCACCCTCAACCGCAAACCCCGCGATGGAGCCAATCACCACTTCCACCAACCCGTCAAATGCGCACTCAACTTCACCCTCAAATTCAACCTCAACCTCCTCAGAACCCCAGCAACAACCATCACAGCCGGAAATCGCGAGAAGCCCCTCCTCTCCCCAGCAATCTCATTACATAGCTACTCAATTGTATTCAGAGACTACCCATTTGAGGAGCCGGAGGATGTTGGAAAACAGGTGTTTTAATACAATTTTACGAACCAGCTTTGGGACAATTTTTGAGTAAGATTCTATATATATTAGTGACAGATCTTTATGAATTATTGTTTTTGATGCGGATTGTTTTTGGAAGGTGCCTACACCTGGTGTGAGTTCTCTCAATTTGTATTTTTGCGGAAGCTTCGGTACTGACGGTACGCCCGACCCTCAGCGGAGGGAATGGCTCGGGAGTAGGCGGGAGTGAGGAGGAGGTCGGATGCTCGTCTCGGATCTGGAGGCTCGGCTCGGATCCGGAAGTCTCGTGTACCTGCACTCGGCTAAGGAACATCGGGGTTGATCCTGGTGGCAGGCCCTCCGACGGTCTAGTCAGTCACTGAAGAGTAATAGTAACTAGAACTTTGAGAGGGAAGAGATTGATTACCTTTTGAAGGGGTAGAGGGCATCGTATTTATAGGCAGTGCCAACCGGGTCTGGACCCATTTAGAACAGGGCCTGGACCCGGTTGCCCATGGGCCTGACGTGGCGGAAGCCCAGGAGGCTTAGGGCAGACCTGGCAGACCTGATGATCGAGGGTGAACGGCTTTTGAGGGGCTCCTGTGGCCCAGGAAGGGCCACGTCATCCGACCCATATCAGGAGCCACCCACTCTTGGAGGGCTGGGTAATCCAGCCGTGTAGGAGTGATTTTTTGCCTCTATAGAAAGAGCGGGGTGGTGTGTATGGTGAAGAACGGGATCCGTATCTTCCTAAAGAGGTCAGTGGGGTTGGATGAAGGGGATCCCTTCTTGGAGTCACGAGGGGTGCCGGGTGCAGAAGAGTCGGAGCTCGGATTGCTGAGCGTAGAGGGTCGGTGGATGAGCCCCCTCACTTGTTGGAAAAGCAAGGGAACGTCGAGATCCATGGAGTAGGAGGTCTTCTTGCCAAGCGTCTAGGGTCGGTAGGCGAGACCCCTCACTTGTTGGAAAACCAAGGGGACGTCGAGATCTGAGGAGTAGGGGATCTTCTTGCCAAGCGTCTAGGGTCGGTAGGTGAGCCCCTCACTGGTTGGAGAATAATTTGGGGCTCGCCATGCCATCCGAGCGTCGACCCCGAGGTCGCTTGGCCGAGCGTCGAGGCTCGATGGAGCCGTTGAGAGAAACTTTTTCTGGCTTGCGGTGACATCCGAGCGTTGACCCTGAAGCCGTTCAGAGAAACTTTTTTCTGACTCGCGGTGACATCTGAGCGTTGAGGCCCAAGCAGTTTAGGAGAAAATTTTTGGGGCTCGCGGTGACATCCGAGCGTCAAGGCCCAAGCAGTTTAGAAGAAACTTTTTGGGGCTCGCAGTGTCATCCGAGCGTCGAGGCCCAAGCAGTTTAGGAGAAACTTTTTGGAGCTCGCGGTGACATCCGAGCGTCGACCATGAAGCTGTTTGAAAGAAATTTTTTGGGGCTCGCGGTGACATACGAGCGTCGAGGCCCATGCAGTTTAGGAGAAACTTTTTGGGGTTCGCGGTGTCATCCGAGCGTCGACCATGAAGCCGTTTGAGAGAAAAAAATTTTGGGCTCGCGGTGACATCTGAGTGTCAAGGCCCAAGCAGTTTAGGAGAAACTTTTTGGAGCTCACGGTGTCATCCGAGCGTCGAGGCCCAAGTAGTTTAGGAGAAACTTTTTGGGGCTCGCGGTGACATCTGTGCGTCGACCCTGAAGCCGTTGAGAGAAATGTTTTGGGGCTCGCGGTGACATCCGAGCGTCGAGGCCCAAACAGTTTAGGAGAAACTTTTTGCAGCTCGCGGTGTCATCCGAGCGTCGAGGCCCAAGCAGTTTTAGGAGCAACTTTTTGGGGCTCACGGTGTCATCCGAGCACCGAGGCCCAAGCAGTTTAGGAGAAACTTTTTGGGGCTCGCGGTGACATCCGAGCATCGACCCTGAAGACGTTGAGAGAAATTTTTTGGGGCTCGCGGTGACATACAAGCTTCGAGGCCCAAGCAGTTTAGGAGAAACTTTTTCGGGCTCGCGATGACATCCGGACGTCGAGGCCCAAGCAATTTAGGAGAAACTTTTGGGGCTCGCAGTGACATCCGAGCGTCGACCCTGAAGCCGTTGAGAGAAACTTTTTCTGGCTCGCGGTGTCATCCGAGCGTCGAGGCCCAAGCAGTTTAGGAGAAACTTTTTCTGGCTCGTGGTGACATCCGAGGGTCGAGGCCCAAGCAGTTTAGGAAAAATTTTTTGGGAGGAACTTGGGTGAATAAAGGTAAAGTACTCGAGAAGTTGACTTTACGCACCGAGCCACCGCGTTGGTCGCGGAGCCGAGGGTAAGAAGGTATTTTTGCGCTCTAAGCTGACGTCATCAAGATCTTACTGACCGTTAGAACTTGATGATGAAGATCAGACGGCCAGATCTCTTTGTGGAATTCAAGGAGTCCCGTCTGTGCTTATAACCTCCTCCCCCCAGCCCACTTCTTCACTTTGATCTCATCCTCTTCACGACAAAAATTTCCTTGCACACCGCCGACGACCGTTTTTTGTTGATCTTGGCGTACTCCGGTGAAACAGGTTAGTATTTTTGTTGTAACATGTCCCGCTCTTAGTCCGGCTCTGAGGCAGGCACTTCAGGTTGCGCAGAGGAGGAAGTTCACTCGTCTTCGTATCTTGGTCATCGGGTGACTTGCGGCTGATAAAGGAGGAGGTTCTATCAGTTGGAGGGTTGGATGGCGAAGGTGATGTAGCTCTCATTGTAGATCCTTTGCAATCCCGTAGGCCGGGTAAGGAGCCTGCAGAGGAGGGGAATGAAGAGAGAGACCCCAAGGGAGACTCTGAGGAGGAGTTTGTTGACGAGGAGAGTGAGCCCGGGGAAGGAGGCTCGGACGAAGAGGAGTAGGTCGAGGAGGGCGATGGTCAGGAGGGGTCCGAGCGAGGGACTGAAGGTGGTGGTGATCACGGTGAGGTCGGAGGGACTGTGGAAGAGGTAGAGGAAGAAGAGACAGACCTCCCCCCGTTGCCTCCCCTAGCGAACCCTTCCCCCGATAGGAAGGATCGCCCCCGTAGGAGGAAGAGGAAGTGGATACGGCCCGACAGTCTACCGAGAAGGACAAGTATGAGTATGGCTCCGGGTTTAAGTACCCCCATCTCTCCAGCAAAAATTCAGGGTCGATCAGGATGTATCCTAACGATGTGGAGGATCTTCTGGCGTACACCTCGCTGCTGAGGGACGAGGGCCGGTCCATGATCAAGATGGACAACGTGAAGTGCGCCTTGCATAGGGACTACTTGCCCATCTTGAGGGCGGCTTACTTTATTCCACGGGAGTTCGAGCTCCTCATGCCGAACCTAGGAATCCTCCCAACCGCCGTGCTTGAGTCGAGCTTCTGCATGTTCCCTGAGGACGCTTTCATCTAGGGGTTGAGACTTCCGCTGCATCCGTTCATCAAGAGGGTGCTAAACTAGGGGGAGCTGAGCCCCATGCAGTATGGTCCCAACTCTTGGAAACACTTAGTGTGTTTCATTTTGAAGTGTCAGGAGAAAGGGATCATGCTGAGGCTCACATACTTCCGAGCCATCCTGGGAATGAGCTCGCTCGGGGACTAGGAGGGGATTTTCTATCTCTCACCATGCCCTCATAAGAAAGTGATGCACAGACATCCGGACTCCATAAAGGGGTGGAAGGAGAAGTACTTTATGGTCCAAAGCGAGAAGCCTTGGAAAATTCCAACAGTTTGGAATTTTGGAAAGCCGAACCACAAGCCACTGAAGCGAAGAGATTCGACTGAGAAGGAGTGGGCGTAGGTAGATAAGATCGTGGAGGGGCACAACATTGGGTGGCTTCGCGTCATGGAGCTACACCTCGCCCAAGCCGGACTGAGCCCGGCCAACCCTAGTATGTTTTTGTTTCCATTCCTTCTTTCTTTCTGCCTTCACGTTAACATGTTTACTTTTTCCTTTTGTAGAGATGTCTGCCAAGGAGCTCGACAACCGAAATGCTGTAGTTGCCCTAGCTGCCAAGAGGAGGTCCGATATGGCAAAGAAGGCCACCACGGGGGTGGGGACTAGCCAGGCCGCAACTCCAAGGCCTGAGGAGTCGACCCAGAGGAAGGCGAAGAAGCACCACCACCATTTGTTGAGGTCGACGAGAGACCCGGAAGCGAGCTCTGGGAGACAAAAGGTTGCCGAGGTCATGAGGGGGCCTCTCCCGCCACTTCGCCCGACCGCCGAGCAAATGGTGGGTCGGCAGGGCATGAGGCCATATGCCCCCGACTGGGGGGTCAAATAAGGAGATATGCTCCTCGAGGGCCCGGTTGCGGTGGAGGTGGTGGAGCACCTCGCCACCGAGCAGGATCGTATGAACCTGGTGGTGGAGACGACTGATATGTCTTACATGAGGTTCGCTCAGGCCCACCTCGTGGTAAGTCTTTCTTTTGTGTTTTTGGGTTTAGCTTTGCGAAGGATTCTTCTAACTTGATCCACCTCGGTCAGGCGATGCAGCATGCGCAGCACTTTCACAAGTGCCTCGAGAAGAAGATCGTCATCGAGAAGATGAATGCCGAGCGTTATCTCCGGGAAGCCACTCAGCTGAAGGACGAGCTGTCGGCGACAGAGTCTGCCCTTGCGGTCACACAAGCCCAGTTGGTCTCCATTACGGAGCATCATGCGAACGAGCTGGTGCAGCTCAAGGCAAAGGCCCAGAAGGAGAGTGAGGAGGCGACGATCGCCATGGTGGACACCCTGATCGCCTCGCAGGATGAGGCTTTTAACAAGGCCAGTGAGCACATCCTGCAGATCTATCCAGACCTTCGGATCGGCCATCTCCACTACGGGTGGCAGTTCCCCGAGCTTCCGCTGACGCCCCGCGGCGGAGAGGATGAGGAGCAGGGGGATGCTTGACTGGAGGCCGGGGGCTACTAAGTTGACGAAGAGGTGCTGTCCCCCTCTTAAACAGTAGTCTAGGAATTTCCTTCTCTTTTTTTTTGTAATTGCCGAATGCGGACTGGCCATCGCTTTTTTTAACTAAAAATTTTTTGAATTTGTAAAAGGAGAATTTTTTGGCCGATGCTCTATGACTTGTGTTTTTTCGCCTTTGTTGTGATCTATTGCTTTTTCCGTCATTTTGATAGACACATGAGGTCCTCGACGCTGACCTTGGTTCTGCCGAGGTCTCTTGGGTCCGAGCTGGGCTGGGGGCCATGGAGAGTGTTCTGGCTCGCCAACGTAAGCAGACTCGGGATCGAGAGGCCGCAGTGAATTACTTTATGAACAAGTCTAGAGAGCTCAACCTGGAGGTCGCTCGTCTGAAGAAGGCCATAGCCGACCGGGACTGGTGGGTAATTGAGACGAACTGGTCGATCTCGGATGCCTTGAGTGGGCGATCGGCTTCAGAGTCTTTTCTTCGTGAGGCTGTAGTAGAGAAAGAGTTGGAGATCTGTAGGCTGAAGCTAATGCTAGGCGCCGGTCTGGTCGAGGAAGCGAGCAATTCCGTGTTGGGATCTTCTCCGACCTTTTTCTTGGAGGAGGCCCAGCCTGCCGATGCGGAAAGCTTTGTTACCGGGGTGCACTCGCTGGCCAGGCCGGCCGGGCACGTGAAGGATCCCGTGGGAAGCACCAAGTTTGAGTTTTAAGCTGAGCAATGAGTGATTTGTAACCTTTTTATTGTATTGTGTGGCCTTTTCTGGCGCTCTATGAGTAAAAAAAACTTCGACTTCTTTTCTTTGACAGTTTATTGAGTGAGGAGGGCAGGAGTGTTGCTCGAGGTCATTGCCGAGCCTGGCCTTGCTGGAGGTTGCCGCCAAGGCAGAAGCGGTGGTCGGTCCGCGGCTTGCTCGGGAGCCGAACCGTTGTTTCTTGCAGGAAACGCCCAATAAGTGACATTTTGCCTTCCGATAAACATTAATGGCGACATTTCGCCTTCTGCTGTTTGGACTTCCCGATGTAATAAATGTGCTGCTCAGGGGGTTATATAATCCCCATCTCCCCATTGTTTTTCATCAGGAATTGAGATTGACTCCTCTGTCTCCCTCTGACAATTCGGGTGCCTGCCGAAGGCGGGCGCCCACAAGTGGAATCTTTGGCCGAGTTCCGAATCGGCAGCTCCCCTGCCACCCTCTGACAATTGGGGGTAAATGGCTCCGAGGGCCGTTTACCCCAACTTGCCAGTAGGTGAGAGGTGGGTCGACCCAACGTTCGGGACTTGGGGCGAGAGTTCGGGGTCGGTGGCTCCCCTGCCACCCTCGAACAATTTGGAGTTTTTGGCTTTGAAGGCCGTTAAACCCCGATTGTTCGTGGGTGAGAGGTGGGTCAATCAACGGTCCGGGGCTCGGAGCGAGAGTCTGGGGTCGGTGGCTCCCTTGCCGCCCTCGAACAATTCGGGGGTTTTGGCTTTGAAGGTCATTAAACCCCGAGTTGTTCGTGGGTGAGAGTTGGATCAACCAACGGTCCGGGGCTTGGGGCGTTTGCCGAAGGCGAGCGCCCTAACTCTAATGAAATTTTTTGGGATGGGCGTGGTTGAAGGTCATCGCCGAGCGTAAAGATTGCATGGCTTGAAAAAGTCAAGGCCCTACTCGAGGTCGACACCGAGCCCTTAGGTGCACTCCATGGAAGATAGTATGGGTGTAGCTGGAGGTTATCACCGAGCGCATAGGCTGTGGGGCTTGAAAAGCCCAGGCCATACTTGAGGTCGATGCCGAGCACCCATACCTTAGAGAAGCCAGTGATGAGCGTAGCTGTAGGTCATCGCCGAGCATAAATGTTGCATGGCTTTGAAAAAAGTCAAGGCCTTGTTCGAGGTCGATGCCGAGCCCTCACACCTATTCTCGGGTAGATAGCATGGGTGTAGCTAGCAATCATCGCCGAGCACATAGGCTGTTGCACTTGAACAAGTCCAAACCATACTCGAGGTCGATGCCGAGCCCTATACCTAGAGAAGCTGGTTATGGGCATAGCTGAAGGTCGTCGCTGAGCATAAAGGTCGCGTGGCTTTGAAAAAAGCCAAGGCCTTGCTCGAGGTCGATGCCGAGCCCCCACACCTGTTCTCGAAAAGATAGCATGGATTTAGCTGGCGGTCATCGCCGAGCGCATAGGCTGATGGACTTGAACAAGCCCAAGCTATGCTTGAGGTTAATGCCGAGACCCTATACCTAGAGAAGCTGGTTATGGGCGTAGATGAAGGTCGTCACTGAGCGTAAAGGTCGAGTGGCTTTGAAAAAAGCCAAGGCCTTGCTCTGGGTCGACACCGAGCCCCCACACCTGTTCTCGAAAAGATAGCACGAGTGTAGCTAGCGGTCATCGCCGAGCACATAAGATGATGGACTTGAACTAGCCTAAGCCATGCTCGAGGTCGATGTCGAGCCCCCATACATAGAGAAGCTGGTTATGGGTATAGCTGAAGGTCGTCACTGAGTGTAAAGGTCGCGTGGCTTTGAAAAAAAACCAAGGCCTTGCTCGAGGTTGACGCCGAGCCCCCACACCTGTTCTCGGAAAGATAGCACGGGTGTAGCTGGTGGTCATCACTGAGCGCATAGGCTGTAGGGCTTAAACAAGCCCAAGCCATGCTCGAGGTCGATGCCGAGCCCCCATACCTTAGGGAAGCTAGTGATGAGCATAGCTGCAGGACATCACCGAGCATAAAGGTCACATGGCTTGAAAAAGCCAAGGCCTTACTCGAGGTTGATGCTGAGCCCCCATACCTGTTCTTGGGTAGATAGTACGGGTGTAGCTGGCGATCATCCTCAAGCGCGTAGGCTGTAGGGTTTGAACAAGCCCAAGCCATGCTCGAGGCCGATGCCGAGCCCCCATACCTTAGAGGTGACTTTTCATGGCTCACGGTGTCGTCCGAACGCCGAGCCCCAAGCTTGTAAGGAAAGCTTTTTAGGGCCTGCGGTATCTTCCAAGCACCGAGCCTTAAGCTTGTAAGGAAAGATTTTGTGGCTCGCGGTTCCTTCTGAACGCCGAAACCTAAGCTTGTAAGGGAACCTTTTTGTGGCTTGCGACTTCTTCCAACTGCCGAGCCCTAAGCTTGTAAGGTGGCTCACGGTTTCTTCCGAACGCCGAGCCCTAAGCTTGTAAGAGAAGTTTTTTGTGGCTTGTGGTTTCTTCCGAAGGCTGAGCCCGAGACATGTTCTTAAGAAAGCTAATACGAATCCGAAGCTTGTTTTTAGAAAGCTGGCATATTTACAACATACTTTGACTTTACAAAACAAGGCACGATGTGCCGATTACATTTTTTATAATTTACATAGGGGCATATGCAGAGGCTAATCCTCCTCTTCGAGGAATTTGATGAGGTGCTCCGCGTTCTAGGGCCTCTTGACAGCCTTGCCCTCCGGATTGGTGAGGCGGTACGTACCCGGGTGTACAACCTCAGAAACTTTGTACGGGCCTTCCCAGTTTGGGGCTAGTTTCCTCTTTTGGCCGAGGTTAGATACCGCCAGATTCCGAAGGACGAGGTACCCTAGCTTGATGTTGGTGGGACGCACCTTTTTGTTATAAAACCTTTCGATCCTCAGCTGGTAGGTGTTTCTTCTGATGGCAGACTTCTCCCTAACCTCGTCAATGAGATCCAGGTCGGCACGTAGCTATGCCAAGTTGCTTGCTTCGTCGAAGGCCATGATCCGGGGCGAAGGGAGACCGATCTCCAGGAAAATTACGGCCTCCATGTCGTATGTCAGATTGAATGGCGGCTCTCCTGTGAGGATTCTTTTTATTGTTCGGTAGGCCCAGAGAATGCTCGGCAACTCGTCGACCCATAACCCCTTGGAAGAGTTACCAAGTCGTTTCTTGAGACTGTCAAGGATTTGGCGGTTCGCATTTTTGGCCTGACCATTCGACTGCGGGTGGCATACTGAAGAGAAGCGCTGCTAGATCCCGAGATCCTTGCAGAAATTTTGGAAATTCTTACCTGCGAATTGAGTCCCATTATCTGTGATGAGTACGTGTGGAATCCCGAATCGGCAGACGATGTGTTTTCAAAAAAATTGTTAGGTCTACTGCGCGACGATCGTGGCCAGGGGCTCAGTCTCGATCCACTTTGTGATGTAGTCGATTGCCACTATGAGAAACTTTCTTTGGCATGTTGCCTTCGGAAATGGGCCTACTAGATCCATCCCCACATAGCGAAGGGGGTAGGACTGGCCAGGGACGGAGGTTTTCTTGCGGAGCTCTTTTCTCCGAGGAGAACCTTTGACAAGGGCCACACTTTTTTACCAGGACCAGGGCGTCTTGCAGCATTGTGGGCCAGTAGTACCCGTGATTCAGAGCCTTTCGTGCAAGCGATCGGCTTCCCATATGGCACCCTCCAATTCCTTCATAGAGCTCTTTGAGAGCGTACTTTACCTCGTCAGGGGTTAAGCAGCGGAGGTAGGGCCTTCCGTGCTGTACGACCATTTGAAAAGGATCCCGCTGATCATCGTGAACCTCTCTGAACGGACCCTAACCCGCCTTGCCTCGGCTCGGTCTTCGGGGAGCTCTCCTTTGATTAGAAACTTTCTGATGGGAGTGGTCCAATCGTCAGGCTGAGCTCCATCTTCGATGCAGAGGGTCTCGGGGAGGTCGGTACTCGGCTTCAGGAGTACTTCGATCAGGACGGTGCGGTTGAGAACTTCGAAGGACGAGGAGGCTAACTTTGATAGAGCGACGGCCTGGGCATTCTTCTCTCTGCGGATCCTTAAGACTGCAGATTCATCAAAGGACTCCAAGAGCCGCTGGACCATGGCCAAGTATCGGATCATCCGATCTTCACGGGCCTCGTACTCTTCAGTGATCTGATTGACCACGAGCTGAGAGTCGTTAAAGGCCCTGATCTGTCTGGCACCTGCCTGATGTGCCAGGGTGAGCCCGACAATCATGGCCTCATACTCGGCCTCGTTGTTAGAGGCTGGAAAGTTGAGGCAGAGGCAATATTGGAGAAGAAAATTATCAGGTCCTCGCAAAATGATGCCCGCACCACTTTTCGCCTCGCAGGAAGAGCCATCGACGTAAACTTCCCACGTCTAGTCGGCCTTCCCACTTTCGGGTTGCTCGGATATGGTGCATTCTGTGATGAACTGGGCAAGGGCCTGCCCCTTAATGGTCATTCTTGGCTGATAGCCGATGTCGTATTGACTAAGCTCGATTGACCATTTGACCAGTCGATCGGAGCTCTCGGGCTTGTAGAGTACGGCCTTCAAGGGCTGGTCCGTGAGGACCTGGATTGAGTATGCTTGGAAATAGGGGTCGAGCTTCCGCGCAGCCATAACCAGGGCGTATGCCACCTTCTCCATTTTTGTGTATCTGGTATCGACAGCGAGCAGAAGCTTGCTCACATAGTACATCAGCTTTTGGACACCGTCCTCTTCTCGAATGAGAATAGCACTGAGCACATTTTCCGAAGCCGAAAGATAAAGCCAGAGGGGTTCGCCCGGTTCGAGCTTGCAGAGGAGAGGAGGATTGGCGAGGTACTTCTTCAATTGGGCAAACGCCTCTTGCTGTTGAGTACCCCACTCGAAGCCCCCGGTTCCGCGCAAAGCTTTGAAGAATGGGAGGGACTTCTCTCCGGACTTGGAGAGAAAATGGCTAGTGGCCGCCAGTCTTTCCGTGAGCCTCTGGACTTCTTTGGTGTTTCTAGGAGGGGCCATATCTATTATGGCTTGGATCTTCTTGGGGTTTGCCTCGATGCCGCACTGGCTGACGACGAACCCTAGAAATTTCTCCGAGGAGACGCCGAACGCACACTTTGCCAGATTGAGTCTCATGTTGTGGGTCTGAAGGACCCCAAAGGCTTCTTCCAGGTTGGCGACGTGGTCCTGCCCTCGTTGGTTTTTGACGAGCATGTCGTCGACGTACACCTCCATGTTGCGACCGATCTGGTTTTTGAAGATTCGGTTGACGAGCCTCTGATAAGTAGCACCGGCGTTCTTCAGCCCGAAGGGCTTAACCCAGTAGCAAGAAAGACCTTGGTCTGTGACGAAGGACATCTTGGCTATATCAGGGGGGAACATTCGGATCTGGTTGTAGCCTGAGAAGGTGTCCATGAAAGAAAGGAGCTCGTGACCCGAAGTTGCGCCGATCAGAGCATCGATGCTGGGGAGAGGGAACGGATCTTTGGGGCACGCCTTGTTGAGGTCAGTAAAGTCTATGGAGATCATCCAGCTCCCACTCGTCTTTCTGACCATCACAACGTTCTCCAGCTACTTCGGGTAGCTGACCTCCTGTATGAACCGGGCGGACAAGAGTTTGTCCACCTCCACTTTCACTACCTGCTGCCTCTCCGGGGTGAATTTACGTTACTTCTGGTCGACCGACTTTGAGCCGGGGATCACGCTAAGTTTGTGCATGATCAGGTCTTTGGAGATCCCGGGCATATCGGATGGCTTCTAGGCGAAGAGGCCGACATTACGGCGAATGCAATCGATTAGGTCGGACTTGAGGTCGGGCGCGAGGAAGCAGCTCACGCGGCACCACTTTGACATGTCCCCGGTCTCGAACGAGACTTCTTCTAGTTCATCCGCTGGCTCAGGCTCGGGCTGGCTCCTCTCGGGCTGTAGTTCGACGGCGTCCAGTGGGAACACACTGCCGCCGATCGACGTCATATAGCACGATCGTGCTGCTTCTTGGTTCCCTCGGGCGACCCCGACACCTGACTCTGTAAGGAATTTCAGCTTTAGGTGGTAGGCCGAGGGAACAGCTTGGAGGGAGCAGAGCCCCGGTCGGCCGAGGATGGCGTTGTAAGCTGCCTTGACGTTCATGACCATGAAGTCCATCGAGTTGGTCCGTCTGTGAGGGGTCGTATCGGCAATGACATCCAAGGTCACGATCCCCTCAAAAGGCACTGGGATGCTGGAGAACCCGTGCAGGATGTACCCGGCTGGCTTCAGCTTGTCTCGAGAGAGCTTGAGGTTCTCAAATGCTTCCAGGAAGAGGATGTTCACCGAGCTCCCGTTGTCCATAAGGATTCGACGGACCTCGTAGTTCGTCATGACAAGGCTGATGACGAGAGCATCGCAGTACAGGAGCCGGACCCCCTCCAGGTCTTCCCCTGAGAAAGAGACAGGGAGCTGCTGAACCTGGGGGGAAGGGAGGCCCCAGACGACGTTTACCTCTCGAACGAATACCTTACGGGAGGTGCTAGACTCTCCTCTTATGGGCCCCCCATGGACGTAATGCAGGATGGATTGACCTTCGGTCTCTTCAGGCTCGGGGATCTGCTCGGAATGCGGTTTGGGGGCGCGAGGAGGAGGAGAAGGCCTCCGGTTCCTCATGTCTTATCGGTCCCGGACGTCTTCCCATGTGAATTCCCAGAGGTACCCTCGCTGAATGAGGGCCTTAATTTCGTCCTTTAGGGCCCGGCAGTAGTCGGTGTCGTGCCCGTTGTCCCGGTGAAAGCGACAGTAGAATAGCTAATCTCTTTTCTTGTTGTTGGTCGGTGGGACATCTGGACGAGGTCCATGTCCTAGATTACCAAGAGGATAGCCGACACGTTCTGTGTCAATGGCTGTACCTCTCGAAGAGCGGGATCGGAGGGACCTTCTTCATTATGGCCCAGTCTTTTGGGACCTTGTTTGCTGGCTCCACCTCGTCGGCCTTGCGTTTCCCCTTTCCTGGGACCTCTTTGGTGTCCTCGGAATTTAGGGCCTCTTCGGTCCGGATGTACTTTTCGACCCAATTGAGTAGGTCAGGGAAATCGAGGGGAGGCTTCTTTGCCAGGGATGCCTTCAGCTGGCTGTGTCGGATGTTGTGTCGGAACGCCGCCGAGGTGACCCCGGCATCGAGAGAGGAGACCGACCTCGCCTCCGTGGTGAACCTCCGGACAAACTGCCGGAGTGACTCCCCTTCCTTCTGTCGGAGGTCCAGTAGGGACGCGCTCGTTTTCTCGGCTTTCCTTCTAGTCACGAAGTGGGCCAGGAAATTGGCCTCCAGCTGGTCGAACAAGTAGATCGAACCGGGGACGAGCTTAGAGAACCATTCCCGAGCCGGACCCTAGAGGGTGGCAGGGAAGGCACGCATAGGAGGGGATCCGAAGCGCTGTGAATCATCATGAGGGTCTTGAAACCCTCCATGTGATCAGCATGACCACCCTCGCCGTCATAGATCTCGAATTAGAGAGGTCGGAAATTCCGAGGTATTTTCACTTGTAGGATTGCAGCGGAGAAAGGAGGTCGGGTTGGCCTATGACCCTGAGCCGGCCTCGCGCTGGCATCTCCGAAGTGGTCGAGGCAATTCTCCATTTCCTAGAGGCATCTTAGGACGTCCTCGTCATACTCTGGCAGGATCGTCAGGCCGCGAGACGCGGTGGCTCCGACATCCGACCGCGAGTGAGAGCGGTGGAGTGTCTCATTGACAGGGGTGCCTAGGATAGCCTCTAGGATCCCATTCCAGAAGTCTTGGAACTCACGGTGGGTGACCGGAGCCCGTTTGGCCGGGTTGCATTGGGGTGGCAGCCTTCGGTCGATGCGGCTGAGCGCCAGCTCCTGCTCTCGGGGCAGAGGCATGGGGCGGTTTGGGACCGAGTTGGAAGCGGTCCCTCCCCTAATTCGACTGGCCTGTCGGTTCTGGATGACCCGATGCAGGTTGGGTACAACTGAACAAAAGGCACCTGACTCGGGTCCGAGGCTGACCCATGGATTGTTGGATCCATGAGTATCGACAGGGACGTCCTGAGGAGGAGCGTCCTGATGACGTGTAGAGGTGACAACTCTTCTGGGCTTGGGTGCCATGTGAGCTTGGATTGATGGGATGTCGTTAATGGCTGGGTTCGGACTGATGTCTGTACCGAAGTTTCCCACAGACGGCACCAACTTGATGCGGTTTGTTTTTGGGGGGTGGCTGCACCAGATGTGAGTTCTCTCAATTTGTATTTTTGCGGAAGCTTTGGTACTGACGGTACGCCTGACCCTCAGCCGAGGAAACAACTCGGGAGTGGCGGGAGTGAGGAGGGGATCGGATGCTCGGCTCGGATCCGAAAGTCTCGTGTACCTGCACTCGGCCTAGGAACACCGGGGTTGATCCCGGTGGCAGGCCTTCCGACGGTCTAGTCAGTCATTGAAGAGTAACGGTAATTAGGGTTTTGAGAAGGGAGAGATTGATTACCTTTTGAAGGGGTAGAGGGCTGGTATTTATAGGCAGTGCCAACTGGGTCTGGACCCGTTTGCGGCCGGGTCGGTTGCCCGTGGGCCTGACGTGACGGAAGCCCAGGAGGCTTAGGGCTGACCTGGCAGACTTGATGATCGGGGGTGAATGGCTTTTGAGGGGATTCTGTGGCCCAGGAGGGGCCACATCATCCGACCCATATCAGTTTTCTTTCATGAGTACATCAAAATCGTGTATTTACTTGCTCAAAATGGTTATGAGATGGAAGGAAAATTTTCTCTATCGGAGAAAATTGGTTGAGGACTTTAGTCCCATATCGGAAAATTAAAAAGAACTAAAATGATATATATAATAAACCCTTTCCTGGTTTTGTAAAAAAACAAGCTGGAAGGTGCTCTCTCGCGTGCGAAGGGTTGCAAATCTTGGATTGGTTACATGTGCTTGTGTGTGCTCGTTCTGCGGACACGTGCATGAATTCTTTTTTGCACCAGTTTTGATTTTTTTGATCTGTAACGGACAAATCAATGCAAAAAATCGACGAAATGGTTTTATCTGCTGCATTAGTTCACACGTTTTAAAACTGAGAAACAATTTTTTTTGTCGTTACTTCATGTGCATTCATTCACCTGTAACCCCCGTCCCATAGAAATTGAGACCCCTCTATTCTCTTTCTTTACACCGGCAGTATTCTTCTCTCTGTTATGTTCTTTCTTTCCAATTCGGTTGCGGTTGTTATAGTGTCTCCATTGAGTCGGTGATAGAGTTCTACACTATTTCAGTTCGAGAGTGGGTGCTACAGTCAAGACTCCTCAGTCACTGTATCCCGGGAGACGGACCCTTCTGCAATCTCCAGCACCCATACGAGTCGAATCTGTTTTAAGGGTATTGTGTGATACACAAGCCTCGACTCAAATCGATTTTGTTTTGTTTCCTGTTCTTTTATTTTCTTTACATTATATATGGTTTTCGCCTTCTATCTCTATTCATGGTTTTCTGCCTCTCAATCTAGACTTGTTTTATTGCAAACTTTTCATAACAGGGGAGCATAAGGCTGTTAGGAAAGACAGATTGTTGCTACTGCAAAATCCAAGAGTAGCAAAGACTACATGTACATTTTTGTTGCTTCACTGTTACTTTGAGTATTGACAGTCTTTAAATCTTTCCCACATTTTTCTACATTTTTGCTACTTTTCGATTGTTGCTTCTTTGCTACTTCGAGTCTTCGCAGACTCACAGTCTTTATATTTTGCTATATTTACATAATTCATCTCATCATCACATATAAACAATAAGGAAAAATTGTTGCTACTGCAAAATTTTAATGTACCAAAGAGTAGTAACTATGGATGTTCATAGTATGGTTAAACAGAATACAGAACCGAACTGAACCGAACCGAACCGAACCGAATCGAAATTTGGCAATTGAATACACACATAAAGCTCAGATTGGATTATTTCATCACTAATCACTCCTAAATCATTAAATCAATGAATCATAGTGTGCAACTTCAGAAACATAATCCAACTCATCATCACTTATAAACAATGAGAAATTGTAATCTCATCATGCAATTGGCAAAAATCAAACTATTCAAGAAAGCATTATCCAATGATATCATATAATCTCCAAATTTAGTAAAAATAGAAACTTGAAACTTGCATAATAAAGTCATAGTTCATAATTCATAGTTCGTAAACCAAACATTAAAAATAAAATAGACTTCAAAGGCTCACAACATGAACCACCACCAATCGAACTATCAAATCAACCAAACCATGAATCCCTATACAATTAAAATATAAAACATGAATGAATACGAGACAAATAAAGAAATAATATAACTATGACTATAAGAACGAAAGGAAATAAAACTCAGCAAAGGTCCTAACTCCAAACTCCAAAACATCAAAATTAAATATCAACAATTGTGGGTTCCGTTCCTCCAATCTTTGTCATCTCTGTTGCAAAATAAAACGAGAAGTAGCTTTTTAATAAACTTTGAATAGATTTTCGCTTACAATATCAAAGATTAGTAGTAGATTACCATTCTCAATCCTATCAAGTTTTTCCAAATCTTTCTCCACACACAAATTGATCGAATATCAGACCATAGCCAATCTTGTGCACACATAAGCGCTTGCACTAGCTTAGGAGTCAAGGAGCTCCTAAATGGATCAAGTATACGTCCGCCGATGCTAAATGATGATTCTGAAGCAACGTTTGAAATAGGGACAACCAAAACTGTAACACCCCACAAAATTGAGTAATGATAATTTTGCCCTCGTGTGTTACGCATGCATATTTTGTACTGTTACGAGTAATATTCGTAACATATTTTTATATTAATGTCATATGTATCTTATATTCCAATTATTTATATATTTTCCATTTTCTCAAAACTCATTTCAATCCTATTTTTAGCCAACTCAAACATTTATTTTAATCTTTGTATTTTACGTATATTGCACATGTTTTCAATACACATGTCGATTACATATATTTTCCGTTACGTGAAATATCTGTAATATTATTACATATACAAGTTTTGTATTTTGACTGTTTTCATTCTCCCAAATTAATTTTAATATATTTATATGCATTGCACGTAAATTTTTTTGTGCATTTTGTTTCTAAAATTTTCTAAGATGTCATGCACATTTCTTTATCATTTTATTTCAAATTTTGTTATTTTTATCTTATTAAAAACCCATAGGCCTAAAATTTATTTTAAAGCCCACTAAGTTAATTAAAAAAGAAGTCACTAATTAAAAGAAAAGCTAATTAGTTAATCTACCTTTTTTAATACACTTTTAAATCCTACACTTATCATTAGAGCTGGTATCGGGTCCTATCGGGTCGGGTACTCCACTACCCAGACCTGGACCCGGTACCTTACGGGTCCAAAAATTGGACCCGGACCCGGACTTGCAAGAACCGGGTCCGGGTCCGGGTCCTATGTAAAAAAAAAATACCCGTCGGGTCCGGTAATAGAGAATAAATATTTGCACTTAAGTATTTTTGCACCCGATACCTTACGATTCTAACAATTTTTGCACTTAAGTACATGAATTAATATTATATTTACACATCTATCTTCAACAATTACTTTTATATATATATTCCTATAACCCTATTTTTCAAATTCTATATGTTTGAGGGTATGTTTTAACAGGTCCGGGTATGGGTCTGGGTCTGGGTCGGTTCTATTTTTAGCGGACCCGGACCCAGACCCAAAAGTGCATCGGGTCTAATTTTAGGACCCGGACCCGGACCCGAACCCGTATAGATCGGGTCGGTTCCGGTCCAATGCCGGGTTCGGATCGGGTCCAGGTCGGATCCGGGTACCGGGTAAATGTGACAGTGCTACTTGTCATGTAACAAGTATATACATTTAAGCTATAAACAAATAATTAAATAAATGAATGAGAGAGTGTGCACATGTGGGAAATCCAAGGGTTGGCCAATTCATGAAGGAATGAGAAGAGGTGGGGGTTTGTGTAGTAATGCTGAGTGGGTGATTAATTTTGTTAATAACTATTTATTTTTGGGTAATGGGTGTCTCTTCATTCACCCATTTAACCCTAAAAATACCACCCTCTTTTCTTCATAATCTTGCACCAAAGATCAAAAGAAACAAAAGATAAGAAAGAGAGTTGTTTGAGTTCATGCTTGGAGGAAGGAGAGCTTGCTAAGAGGAGAAGGAAGTCTCATTCTTGGAGCTAGGAGCAACCTCTAGGAGCCTTCTTCTACATTAGAATCTTTATTGAGGTGGGTGTTCTTTCTTGTTTTCTAAAGTAAAATAGATTGTATGTGTAGGAAAATTGATATTTAAAATTGTATATACATATGAGTAGTGGTTAAATTGTAATGATGATATTTAGAATGACAATGTATGCTCATATTGTTATGTAAATAAGTTGAAATGATGTTGTTTGATTGCATGGTAGTACATCATGATCAGATTAAATGATATGGATATAGATTTGTACACAAAGTTACTAATTCATGCCAAGAAAAGTTACTGTTTTGAGTTTTGTTTGCCCATCAGAAAATTGTATTTAATAAAATAGTTAGAATCTAGAGCTAAAACTTTTTTGAGAGTATCTTGTATGTGTCAGTAATATTCCTTTAAAAATTCATAAGATTTGGAGGTCGTTTACTATTTTAATTAAATCTAAACTCAGAACTGGTTAGTAGTTGACTGGTTGCTAGAAATCAATACACATTTCGGTTTTGATCAATTCAGCATTGTAAATTAAATAATTTGAGAAAAGTCAAAACTAAGAAGTTGTAGTAGACTCGTTAACCTTTCTGAAAAGTCTAAGAAATCAAATTTTCACAAAAAATTGAATTTTATATGAATTTTATAAGACTGTACCGTGGCAGTATATCAGTATTTCGATCCTACTGTATATTTTGAAGAATTCAGGGTTATAGATACAGTATTTTGAGGAAACTTATAACTAAGAAATTTTAGTATACTTTTACACATTTATTTTTATATAAAAAATGCAAAGTTTCATGAAGTATATGATTTTTTATGATTTTTACAAATAGCATGAAATGCAGTTTCTGACTTTGAATTTACTGCTTTGCAAATGATACTTAAACGAGGTGATTGAAAATATATTCTCGCTATTTTAAGTTATATTTTAGGAAAATAAAGATCATATTCATGCTTAGATGAGATGTGAACTCACGAAAAATATATATGTGGTTAATGATGTTAGGAATTTGTTTAAAATAAATCAAAGGAAAATGATGAGATGAGTTTTCAATGATGAATTTTAAGAGATTATGTTTTAATCTTAATTAATTTGTATTGAAAAGGTTTTGATGAATATGAAAAGTGTATTGTGAAATTGAATAGGTTGAGATTGTACTTATTGATGAATAAATAAGAATGAATGAAAGAATTTGAATGAATTATGAATACATGAACATGAGTTATAAGGGTATGAGTACCCCAAGTTGTTGAATATGGAAAAATGTTGATTCTAGAGGCTTAGTGATACCCAGGTACCGGCAAAAGTAATGGAAATGAATAATTGATTTTTGAGAAGTGGCCAATATGGGCTGTCGTTCTCGGTATTTTTGTGTAAGACCGGTAGGAGGGTAAACTAGCTCTAGGTAGTATAATTTATTCACGTTCAAACTTAAGAATTGGACACTAATTGAATATGTAGTAAACTTGGGCAAACGTAGGTGGAGGGCCTCTATATAGTCGGGGCGGTGGATTCCGGGACTATAGACCCAATCGGACGGTGGATTCCGGGGCTGTGGTTGTTTGTGATGGAGGCGAGCCTTAATTAAATCTGGGATTATGATTGATCGGACGGTGGATTCTGGGATCATGATTAGTCGGGCAGATAGTAGGTTGTACTTCAGTGTATATGCATATACTGGGACTAGAGGGACACTTGTGGGATGTTTGCACGATGAGGATTCTGTATAGTCGGGCGGTGGATCTCCAAGACTGGAATCCGTACTCATGGAATGTCTAAACTTTGTTTTATGATGGGGTAGTTATTATGGCGAGGAATTAAACCCTTTAATGTGGAGTACGTAGGTGCTTGCCCTCGGACCTATGTAGTATGGGATACATAGAATCCGAACAAGTATGCATTAGTGTCATTGTAGTATAACATCTGCATTAGGCATTAAGTCATATCATACACTGACATGTTTAGGATAGTTACTCTTTACACTTTTTTATGCATTCAAGTTTGTGAGTGTTAAAGTAAGAGATTTCGTTATAATACAGCATAGAGAGGGTCGCTGTTTATAATATTGCGTCGGTTGTAAGCAACTGACGTGCCCACAGATTTTTAGTGTAGGGCTTGATTGGATTGGCAAGGACTTAAAGACGATTGATGATAAAGATTATATTCATGATTAAAGCTACTAATATTAGAGTTGTATTTCATATTGTAATTTATTTAACTTCCGCTGTGTAACTCTGTAATAAACATTGTTGTGTAATAAAAGAAAAGTTTTAATTTCTTTGTAAAATTGTATGAATTGAAGTAAAAGATCATGTTGTACTACAAATTACATGTAAATGGAATTCGGGGTGTTACAAAAATATCTCTGATTTCATGTTTCCTCCACCAATCAAGAATTTGAAATTCTTCTGCCAAATACTTATCCAATTCAGATTTAGAATTTCTACCTCCAGCTTCTTTCTTATCTCATGTAAAATTGCTTTTATATAGTTGTACTTTTCGAACCAAAAGTAGATGAAGTACTAGAAGTGTTACAAGAGGATGAAGTGGTTGTGACTGGATCATGTTTTCTTTTGTACTCATTGTAAAACTCAATAGCAACCTCCTTGATAGAGTTCACCTTTCTTGTGGCCAATTCTCCATCATCATCATACTGTCTTAAAAAAGCAAACTCCACAAATCTCATCTTATGCCTAGGATCTAGCATCATGGCAAGAAACAGATAGTAGTTTACCTTTTCCAAAGTTCCCTAATATTTGTTACATTTGTCTCTCATTTTAAAAGTCATTGAAGCTAAATTCGCATCAACAATGTTTTCCCACTGTTTCAAAAGACAATCAACTTCATCTAACTCGGGCAAAAAATTATTAGCAGTCACATATAAAGACCTTGATACCTTCAAAGGAAGATTATAAAAGTGCTCTAAAAATTGTACAAGTCGTCTCAAATTAGCCCAATCGTCATCATCGGGAATCCCTTCCTCCAAGTCACTCCTAAAGAAAGGATCCATTTCATTAAATCTTTCAAAAGCTCTTTCAAATTTCTCCGCCGTATCCAACATAAGATATGTGGACTTCCACATAGTGACAACATCAAAGCACAACATGCGCCTACTCTTAATCTTTTCAATCTCAATACATTCCTTAAATTTTCTTATACAAAAAGAAGATTGTCTAACATATTTAACTGCTGAACGAACTCGAGAAACTGATTTTCCCATCTCCTTTACCCCATCCTGTACTATGAGATTTATTATCTGTGCAACACACCTCATATGAAGATACTTGCAATTAAGAACACTATGCCCCCAATTATTAATTTTCTTCTTCAAGTAATCAACCATAACATCATTTGCGCTTGCATTATCAACTGTTATTGAACATACTTTATCAATACCCCAATCCAACAAGTATTTTTCAACCACAATACCTAACCCCTCACCTTTATGAGTAGAAATTGGACAAAAATTCAGAATCTTTTTGTGCATTTTCCAATTATTGTTAATGAAGTGGGCAGTGATACACATATAATTTATTCTCTACAAAGAGGTCCAAGTATATGTGGTGATGGATACTTTTCGACATGTTTCTTTCAAGAATTTTTTCAATAACCCATTCTCGTTAACATACAATTCATAAATGTCTCTTGTGATTGTCGAACGTGAAGGAATATGAAAAATAGGACAACAAATAGACATGAATTTATGAAACCCATGATGCTCAACATGACTAAATGGTAGCTCATCCACTATCTCCATATATGATAGACCATTCCTTGCGTCATCTTGGTTAAATCTCTAATTAGTTAGGACACCCTCCCCTTTTTCACATTTTTGAACCGGTTGTAAACTCAAGAGATTTTGGGAGGTCTCTTTATTGTGTGGATTAGCCTGAAAAATACCCATGTGATTTTTCAAAGCTGTTGTCCCATTTTTTTTAGTATCGACATTAAATGGTTTTCCACAATAATCACACTTTGCTTTCACACTTCCATCTAAGTCATTGATCTTAGTAAAATGCTACCGAACTTCAGACCTAGATTTAATTGCTTTTCTAGTACTTTGTGAGGGTTGCGTACTTGCTTCTGTTCTGCTTAAATTATCAATGTTAATGGAATTTGAATCCTCACGGCAACTACTATCCATATCAAAATCCATACTACTATACTAGTACCACACTAGTACACTACCAGTCTACCACTACAACCGGACTAACCACACTAGTTGTCTTCAAATCAAATCTACAAAGTTAAACCCAATAAAAGTATAAACCAAAACTGACTTATTATTTTCTAGTTATAAATTTCAACACTTAGAAATTTCAAGCTTAATTTATATCTTAGCTTGAGATGAGGAGGTACTATGCGAGCCTGCGAGGAGAGAGCTAGAGAGGCACTACGAGGAGAGATCAAGAGACGAGAGTGGGGGAAGGACCAGGAGGTCGCGAATACCAGAGTCAGAGATGAATGTATTTGGGCCAAAAAGGAGAGCCGGAGAGGTCGAAAATTGTCTGCGAGGGAGAGCCGGAGAGGTCGAAAAGGGGGCGGTGTGGGGTTTTGTGACTTGTGAGAGGACGAAAGTCATGAAATGGTGATTTTCTTTTGGGTAATGGCGAATCTGAGATTTGAGAGGAAGAGGAGAAGTGGAGAGTAGGAGAGGGGAGAGCTCAGATCTGAAGTGAGGATAAGTGGAGAGCAAGAGAGGGGAGAGAGACTCGCAGTGTGAGCGGCTAGGGTCTGAAAGAGAGCTGATAAGAAGAGAGCTTCAGCTTAGAAAGGATCAGAATTATGTATTTGGGCCAACAAAAAGGGTCCCTTGTCACCCTCAGTTCTTGACAACCCTAGATCCTAGGGCTAGGAATATTTGGGCAAAAAAATAATTCGGTTTTTTTTTCCGATTCGGTTTTCTCAAACGCCAACCGTAAACCGACCCAATCTCTCTATAAAAACTCCAGTTCGGGTCTGAACCAACCCAAAAAACCAAAAAACCTAACCAAATTGACAAATTTCCGTTCGGTAGTCGGTTTTAACCGAAGTGTGAACAGTCCTAGTTTTGGGGGTGAAGGATGGTGGGGTTAGGGAGGTGGGACCAGGATTGGAGGATGGAGGTGGCACTGGATGTGGGTGTCGAAATGGTGGTGGTATCAGTTATTGGGAATATCGGCATCAATTATAAGCGATTTTTCACTTACAATTTTTTCTGGACAGTTTCGACATCGTTACGTAATATAGGCATAACTTTATCATCCTAACTCCGATTGAAATGAATCAAAATTCTATGGAATGCCAAGAAAAAGATCTATTTCATGTTTTGAGTTTTGAGTATATCAAGGTCGAAATTGGACTTGAAGTTAATGCACCTGCACGAAATTTGGAGTACACTGTGGATTGTACTGATGTCATTATTGCCAATAGCGGCATTAGGCTAATTATGCCGTTATTGGGAATAGCGGCATCAGTTATACGTGATTTTCACTTACAATTTTTTTCTCAAGTTATAGAACTTCTAAGTGAATGCGAGATTTACTTATGCCGTTAATCTCAATAGCGGTAAAGATTTTTTTTTACAAGTGCCGCTATTGGTAACAACGGTATCAAAATAACAGATGTCGTTATTGACAATAACATTTTATGCTACGTGTCCAAAACTGGATTAGTTGGGTAAATATTTTCGAAAGTGGGTCAGTCCGATCAATATTTTCAAAAAGTTGGTCAGTATGGAAAAAAATATTCGGGAGAGCCCGAGGGGGGGGGGGGGGGGGGGGAATTGGGGGTGAGGATTAACAAAATGGTAAAAGTAGTTGTCTGTTTGGGCTTATGGATATTTGTCCTGGCAGTAGTTTGTGCAATGTAGTTAGGCCGAAGATAAAGGGCCAGACTGATTCTTTACTAGTACTGGTATAAATACTCAATATCTGGATCCGAGCCGGACCCGGCATTGGACCGGAACCGACCCGGTCTATACAGGTCCAGTTCCGGGTCTTAAAATTAGACATGTTGTACTTTTGGATCCGGGTCCGGGTCCGCTTATAATAGACCCGACCTGGATCCGGACCCGAATCCGGACCCGGACCCGTTAAAAAAAATAATTATACATAAAAACCGGGAAAGATATGGACTTTGATACTAATATGATATGGACCCGGACCTGTTCAAATCTCTTCCTCTTACTAATATGTACTAAGTTTCTCGAATCATGATAATGATGACTGAGTATTTGATATTTAGTGCTTTATGCATACAAATCTACTGTATCTGTATTTCTATATGTAGATGTACGTAAAATTTAGGAGAAAAATTTTTGTCCACAAGAAGAAATTGAACTCGTCTAAGATGGAAGTAATTAATTTTGGACCCGGACGGGTAGGAAACTTTTAATAGGATCCGGACCCAGATCCAGACCCAGAACCATACCCGGTCCTCACGGGTGCGGGTCTGGGTCCAATTTTTGGATCCGTAGGGGATCGGGTCTGGATCTGGGTAGTGAAGGACCCGACCCAATGCTATTCTTTACCATCAAACCTTTGAATTGATTTCCATTGTGTGTGTTAGCCAAAAAAATTAAATTCCATTGTGTGTGTATCCAGGCAAATCTATAAACCGAAATTATTAGCCACTAATGCTTACCCATTATTAAATAAGAAATGATGATGAAGAAGAAAAAGAAGAAGAAGATCCATTACTCCATATGCGACGTAGTTAAATAATGGTCTTACATGTCTATTTTCAATCCTAAGTGGCTCGTGAGATCTAGACGGACAAGTTTTAATACGTTAGAGATTCTTCTATTTTATTTTAATTTTTTGGAAGAATAAATTAGAGTGCTAGGATAGAGCGTGACCATGTGAGTGTCGACGGTGCAGACTAATCCTACTACTGTACGTGCATTTCATGGAGAACAAAATACAAAAAAGTATGCAACATGGGTATCCGTGTTGACAGCGTGTAAACAAGGAAGACGATTTGTCGACATCCAATTTTTTCCCAAAATGACCCACCTTTTGAAAGTATTTACCAAATTGACCCATTTTGGAAAGTATTTACTCAATTGACCTACTCGTTATGTGAGATAGCAAGTCTAGTTCAAATGAACTCGCTATCTCAAATAGTGAGTGTAGTTGTAACGTTCCGATTTCCGGTAACTGGAAAACCGTAACATAACGTAGAATCTTTCCTACAATTAGCCACAATATATAGAAAAATAGGAAAATTTAAAAACTTTTTATTCAACACAAATGTATTACAAGTCCGAATGTCATAAAACTGTAATACATTACAACAGTGTTACAATAATACCTTTACAATCCCAAGTGTTACAACTTTCAATAATTTACATCAGAGTACAGTGAATAAAGAACAACATATATTATATTGGAAACTTAAAATGAAATCGACTCCTTGTTTCTTTTGCCTCGAGTCCTCCTAAATCCTGTATCTGCACTTCTGCAATCCGGTACCTATTGAAGTGAGGACGTTAGTATATATACTGACGCTTTAAGGCTGATAACTAGCAGTTAATCTCAACTATATCAAACAGATTGATGAAAAGAGAAACGTGTATATATATTTGATGTGTCAGTGTATGCTATGACTTAGACTCTAATGCAAGATTAACCAACGCAATGATGTACTTATTCTAATGCAAGCAAGACTCTGGAACAGTATGCATCCCATACTATATACGCCCTATATCAAGCCGTTCTTCATATATAGGGATTTGAACCCACGCCATGAATTCTACTTTGTACACATCCTGTTCTTGACATAATACTATATGACTGATGAGGTTGCAGGTACGGTCTAGTTCCGCTACTGCAGTTCAATAGTGGTGTCCATGTTTGCTACTATTGCCCGGCGTACCGGACCTCATTCAAAAATCAACACGAACTACAAGATACTTGTCAACCTTCTTCCGTGCCCTCAACTGGTCATGAGAAGGCATAGAACCTGATGGAATCGTAGGGTCTATTTCCCTAGGAACCCTCTCGTTCTTATCATGGCACATTCAGGAATTAACAGGCGATATACGGAACCTGTACTCCCAACTTGTCGAAAAAGCACCACCTGTATCCCTTTGACAGGGTGATACATCCCAATAACATCACCTAGTGTCAGCCTATAGGAGAAGTCGGATTATAGGGTATCACCCCAAACACCAACTCTCACCCTTCGACAATTTATAGATAAAAATGGTTAAGTAACTGCTACTACCTTAACAATGTCACTAACCCTAACTAAACCAGCGAGACATACTACTGTACTTCCAACTCTGCATGAAAAAGTATCATATGTGTCCCTCTTCTAACCAAACAAGCGAGACATGCACTGTGCTTCTAACTAGTCATGAAAAAGCACCGTATGTGTCCCTCTTTTAACCAAACAAGCGAGACATGCCACCGTACTTCCAACTTGGCATGTAAAAGCATCGTACGTGTCTCTCTTCTAGAAAGTGCAATAATTTGTTGACATAATTAACCAAGTCTTAATCTAGACTTCACAAGATCTCCTCGGATCCACTCATAGCCTACTTATTTAGGACAATACCTGCATACGAGCCCAATGAGCTTCGTACGAAACAACAATATACATACAAGCCAAATAAGCTACATATGGGACCAACAGCTACATACGGGCCAGGCGAGCCACGTATGAGACAACAACATACATATGAAAACAACCATACAGGTAATCAATCTAGAAGTAACCAAACGTGCTTACTAGCAAAACTTGATCTTCTATAATTAGAAGTAACAGGAGAATCTTCTAACCGTCTAATACAGACATACGACTAAAGAAAAGTCCGAAAGCGACATAAAAACCTTCCGACAGCCTAGAAGCAACCAGTGCTACGCTTATCAGATTTTAACAGAAATATACTTTTTAGAAAGGTAAGAATATCTACCACAACTCTCTAGTGGAACACTAATTTAGATTCTGAAATCTGGTCCATCGAACACACACAACAGTTTGCCCAAACTGCAGATTTTCAACAAAAAACTGAAACTTCTGTAGCTTGTAACTTTTGCTCTACCCGTCGGAATCTAATGAAACTGGGCAATTTGAAAAGGTGGGAACATCTACTACAACTCCCTGGTTGACCACTTTCTCAGATTCCAGAAGAAATTCCAAATTCCTGACCTCGAACATACGCAACAGTTACCAAACTACAGATTTTCAATAAAAAGATGAAACTTCTGTAGCTTGTAACTTTTGCTCTATCGGAATCTAACAAAACTGGACAATTTGAAAAGGGTGGGAATATCTACTAAAACTTTCCTGTTGACTAATTTCTCAGATTCCGTAAGGAACTCTATGTTCCTACCCATCGAACACACGGAAAAAGCTAACAAAACTGCAGACTTGTCAAAAACGGCTGAAACTTTGAAATACTATAACTTTTGTTCCACTTATCGGAATTTAACCTAAGAGGGTAATTCGGAAAGGTGAGAACGTTTATTACAACTTCCTAGTTAGTCGGCTCCTCAGATTCAGCGAGTAAGATACTCAAAAACTATAAGGAATCTAGACAGATACAATTCCAACCCGCCAAATACACAGCTAAGCTGAAAACTTTCAAAGCTCATAACTTCTACTCCGCTTGTCAAAATTTAACCTGAGAGGTTAATTCGGAAAGAGGAGAGTCTCTACTAAAACTCCCTAGTTGGTCTCCTCCTCAGATTCTACAATTAAGTCACTCAAAAACATCAAAGAGTCAAAACAGCAAGCATGCTCAGTTCAAAGCTAGCTGCTGCACCTTCCAAATACCATAACTCCTATTCCGCTTATCAGAATCTCGTCCGAGAGGCCAATTTAGAAAGGAAAAGATGTCTACTACAACTCTTTAGTTGGCCCGAACCTCAGATTCTACAGGTAAGACACTCTAAAACACAAAAGAAGTCAAACAGCAAGCACACTCAGCTCAAAACTGGTTGCTGCATCTTCCAAATACCATAACTCCTATTCCGCTTATCGGAATCTAGCTCGATAGGCCAGTTCGGAAAGGGGAGAATGTCTAATACAACTTCCTAGTTGGTCTCCACTTTAGATTCAACAGGTAAGACACTCTAAAACCTCAAAGAAGCAAAACAGCAAGAATCCAGTCAAGACAGCCAGTCGCTGTCTACAAGCGGCATAACTCCTACTCCGCTTATCGGAATTTAACTCGAGCGGTTAATTCGAAAAGGGGAGATTCTCTACTACAACTCCCTAGTTGGTCCGAACCTCAGATTCATTAAGTAAAACCCTCAAAAATGACAAAGAATCAAAATAGCAAGCATCCTGTCAAACAGCTAGTTGCTGTATTTTTTCAAGACCATAACTATTACTCCGCTTATCAAAATTTAACCCGAGAGGTCAATTCGGAAAGGAGAGAATCTCTACTACAACTCTCTAGTTGGCTTGAACCTCAGATTCATCCATTAAGAGGCTCAAAAATGTCAACCAAACAGAACAGTGAGCTTCTCAGCCGGCTCGCTGTCCTGATTTGAGACGGCCATAACTTTTGCGTCTCTTATCAGAATTTAACCCGAGTGGTCAATTCGGAAAGGGGAGGACGTCTACTACAACTTCCTAGTTGGCCTGAACCTCAAATTCCGCAAGGAAACCCCAATTCTAGCCCCTCGAAGCTACTGCGACGCTAACCTCAAAACAGTGAGTGCTGTCTTTTGCCTAAGCTCACTGTTTTGGGAGGAAACGTTCGTTTCACCCCTCAAAATGGCTCCGAAAAATCCCCAAAAATTCTAGCATGCTAATAACACATATGAGAACCTCCCACATAAATTTCGGCTTAAAATTTCATCGTTTAACATGGTAAACAAATCTAACCCTACAACTCACAAAATCGAATCTTTATGGCTTCCTCTACTGTTCTATGACTTGAAACTTTATGTGCACTTTACTCTAGTCCATACTACTCATATGCATCAAGATTTTAGTCCAAACAACATCCAACAATAATCAAACAAACAAACAAACATAGAGTTAAGAAACCCCCACCCAACGATTGGAAGAGCTAGCTTTCCTTCTCCTTCCTTGCTCCTTGTTCTTGCTTCCCTTCAAAGAGAACCCATGTAGAAACTCACTCTTTTCTTTTGATTTGATTTCTCTTTCTTTTCTTTCTGAATCTTTTCTCTAATTAAACAAGTAGAAGAAGGAGATGGAGAATGAGAAAAGATGGGGAGACACAAAGTGAAAGAGGGCTTTTTTTGCCCTCTTGGTTGGGGGCCGGCCTTTATATAGGAGAGGGGGAGAGAGAGATGTGGTGGAGAGAGAGCCAAGTGTCTCTCTCTTTTTGGGTTAACAATTAAATATTTTATTTCCAAATTAAAATTGTAATTAAACCCAATAAATTTGCAATCAACACCCTAAATCAAATCCTACCCTCCATCTCATCATGATGGGTCAAAAATAAAAGATATTTTTCCAAAAATCATATACTACATGATTTTGTAAAAACGTACGAAATCGATACGATTCAACTACGTACATATATCTGATTTCACAGATAATTTTTATTAGTTAAAACGAATAATCTGTATAAAAATCATTTAATTCCGAGAAAATAATTTTATTACCGGCTCGGAAGATTTCAGTATTAATTTGATACAAAACAGTCATATATCGACTAATTTATACGTATAGATACTGTTTATTAACAAATCGGGTGATGTCCACCAAAAATATTTCAATTCTGAAAATAATAATAAAATAATAATTTTTAATATCTGCCCGGAATTTTCCAGATATTTTCTCAAAAATGTGTTTTCAAGATTTTGTACAAGTGTACAAAACTGATACAATACCTGTATATACTTACTAGTACATACATCCATATAACATTTTATCAGTAAAAACCAAGTAATTCCCATGAAAATACTTTAATTTAAAAAATAATAATTATATAAATATAATATTCGTCTGGGATATTACAGTAGTTGTACCCATTTTCCAGAAATTTTTTGAATATGCACTTTCTACCTGAAATTTTGCAGATAGCGAGTCTAGTTCAACTGACCTCACTATCTCAGATAGCGAATGTAGTTGTACTCATTTTGGCACGCCCCGCTTTCCAAAATACGGGAATACGAGCTCATGACGTAGGCCCAGCGAATGACTTTAATATCATTCATCAGCTGTACCAGTCTCAACTCAACAATACTCAGGAAATTAAATCACAGCCACACAATTAATAACATCACAGAACAATAATTGAATTCAAGAAATTAAATATTCCAACATGATAATGTTACTGAGAAATAAGTAGCAATTACGGGTCAAAAGCCTGGAATACAATTCTAAATAAATAAAAGAATTACAATGAGTGAAAAAGAACATGAAAGGGACTAATTTATTATCAAACAGTTACTCCAATCTAGAAGTACTGCTTTCTAATTCCTTCTGGTAGATCCTCAGGTCCACCTGTGGCTGGATTAGCTAAAGAAGAAAAATAAATGTCCTTAGAGCAAGTACGGACAACAAGTAGTGAAAACAGAGAGTAAAGGAGTATGGTACGTGTAGAAAATATGAACCAAGATCAAATTTGCAAGGGCAATAATGGTACTAATAGCAATGATCTTTATCAAGTATGTATACATGTCAACTAGGTCTATTATCAAGTTGTTTCTTCTAACTAGTGCACGTACTACTGCATCCCATACTACAGGTTCGATGCACGCACAACAGTGTTCGTTTTAGACTTCGTGATGGGGTCTACAGAGAGTGTACTCGACATATCACGATAACAAGATAACAAGATAACAAGTTCACATTTCCACAAGTGTTCTCCACCTTCCATGTAACAGGTCCATGTAACAGGAGGGCCCTACCGAGTACATTTTCTGAGACGGTCCACTACTAGGTCAACCCTTAGAAACCCCGGCTTATTTAGTATTTTGTTACTAAGTCATATATGCACATGCGGGTAGTCATAAGAATGTCAAGTGAATAATGATAATGCAGCAAAATGGTATATTACACAATAATAAGCAAGAAACAGTAAATCTGAAATGGCTGACACAGTCACACTAAAACAGGTATAACTCCTAGATTAAAACTCCAAATTCGGACTTCTAGTAGGCTATGGACATCTAGACAGATAGGGCTACAAGTTATATTCAGGGACTTTCTGCTAGTTCTAACTGTATCTGGGCTAAAAACTTTATTCTTTGCAGGTCAGCTGTTCTGGCAGCAGCTAGGTGTCAACTTCTAAGGGGTGAAAACATGGTATAAATATATTATAAAAATCTACAGAAATTTGAGGTGAACCCTAAGCATGTCTATAAGGTTCCTGAAAAATTTCATAGCATTCTAACACTTCTACATAGCGGGGTCATGGTAATTTCTGCAATCTGAAAATGTAGACTAGTGGGGACTAAAAATGTTGTATCTTACAGCTCGTGACTTCAAATTAAGATTTGTCACTTGGGTTGGAAATTAGGTCCAATATGTAAAAATCTCTCTTATATCTTGTGTGCTAATTCTCATATTTACAGGGTCGAAACCTCTGTGCCAAACAATACATGCAACAAGAATTTTATAAAAAAAACTATCATGTTCATATTCATCAAGTGAGTAGTTATCGAACTGATGAATCACACATATATCAAGATTAATGTAAAGCAAGCATTGTGAATTTTCTAAATGACAAGTCAAGTGAATTTATCAAGTTCAAGTCATAAGGCTCCATATAAATAACATGCATTTAATCACGGCGTGTTTTCCTCATGTACAAATTTATTTAATTATTCATGTCAAATGTATGTCTAGGCTTGGGTTTGAGTCAATGGATAATAAAAGAAGTCAAGAGTACGTCGGGTTAGCTCGTGTAAACCCTCGATACTCTCAACGAGACGGGACACAAGGCAAAATTATCGATAAATAATTTGGAACTACTTGCAGGAGATCAATTAATTTTGAACTAGAATAAAGAAAATAGTTCAATGGACTTGCCTTTTTCGTAGTAGTCGATTCGAATAATTAAGAATAACGGAATCAGTATCCCGGGGAACAATCCCAAGAGCATGTGCTAAAATGCGCGTAAGGAACCTCCAACAGCAACAACAGCAACAATGACTTATTTCCCCACACACGATCGACCAAAACAGCAAGGTAGCAAGAGGGATTCAGTGCTGGTAGAACACAGAACAGCTATACCCGACCAATCAGATTGCGACCCCCATAGCGGATCAGCCCGAACAGCAAACGGCGGACTGGGATCGAATGCGGCAAAACAGCGGACAGCCGAAGTAGCCAATCGCCGATCGCCTTCTTCCTTCGCTCGGAGAGAGAGAGAATGGCGAACGGCGCGACGACTGCTTGGACTCGCGACGGCGACGAGCGGCAGCTGGTCGGGAAGCGACTCAACCACGAGCTACGGCGGCAGTGACGGTGGCAACAAAACTCCGGCGAAGGAGGAAGCTCTGTTTTTCGCGCTCGAAATAGAGGAAGACGAAGAGTTGGGTTCTGGGTGTCGAAGGCGAGGATGGTGGTGGCTCTGGGCTGCGACGAAGACTACGGTGAGGGCGAGAGGTCCTCGGCGAAGTGGGGAGGTGATCGGTGGTGATTGAAGGTGAGGTCGATGGTATCAGTGGAGCTTCGATTGGGTTTGACGACAGCGGTTAATGGCGAAGGCAAAGGTGATAGCGATGAGGATGGGGATGCGGTGGTGATGGAGATGACGATGGTGCCGGTAATGGAGTGGTGGTGTTGGCGGTTGGTTGGTTCGGTGGTGCTCCGATGGCTTCTAGGAGTTTGGTGATGGGGTGAAGGGGCGAGACGGAGGTAGGGGATGATATGGCGGAGGGTTAACGGTGGTGAGGTGGTGATGGATGTGGGTTCGGTGAACGGGGATGGGGTTAACGATGGGTTTGTTCGGGTGAAGATGCGAGGAGAAGGAGTGAGCGGGAGCTTTTCGTTTGGGTTGTTTGTTTGGTTTTGAGAAACAGGAGGGGGGAGAGAACGGGGAGAGAGAGAGAGAGAGTTTGTTAGATTGGTTGTTCTGATTTGAGGGGAAAGTGGGGGTATTTTTAATGCAACCAATAAAGAGGAGATCGTGGGAAGTTGGGGGATTTGAGGGATTGAGGGAGAATTAGTCTGGGTTATTGTTAGGGGAATTGGGTTGTGGGTAGCTTTAGACTAGGATCCAATACCCAATAAGATGTGGGTTGGGCTTGAGTGTAGTTGGGCCACAAAAAATACAATAATATAATAAATAAATGGAAACTAGTAAGCCCACAACATGACAAAGACCCAGATACAATAATTAGGGGAAAAATACATCAAAGACATACAAAAAATAATAACCCGTATAATCGGGAATAGGGGTTACAAATTTTTTAGAGTAATTTTGAACATACAATTTCTATCTGAAATGTATATAACTACACTCGCTATCTCAGATAGCAAGTCTAGATCAACTGACCTCGCTATATAGCGAGTGTAGTTGTACTCATTTTTTAGAGATATTTTAAACATGTACATCTACTTAAAATGTATATAAGATAGCGAGTCTAGTTCAACTGACCTCGCTATCTCAGATAGCGAGTGTAGTTGTACTCATTTTTTAGAGAAATTTTAAATATGTAATTTCTACCTGAAATAGATAGACCCATACTCGCTATCTGAGATAGCGAGTTCATCTGAACTAGACTTTCTATCTCAGATAGCAAGTGTAGTTGTATATATTTCATGTTCATTTTTTTCTAAAAAATTAAGTACAACTACAATCGCTATCTGGGATAGCGAGTCTAGTTCAAATGAACTCGCTATCTCAAATAGCGAGTGTAGTTGCAAAAAGGAGTACAACTACAATCGCTATCAGAGATAGCGAGTCTAGTTCAAATGAACTCGTTATCTCAGATAGTAAGTGTAGTTGTATACATTTCAGATAGAAATTGCACGTTCAAAATTTTTTCAAGTGTTGGAGAAAATGAAAAATGAGTACAGCTACAATCGCTATCTGAGATAGTGAGTCTAGTTCAAATGAACCCGCTATCTCAGATAGCGAGTGTAGTTGTATATATTTCAGGTAGAAATTGCAAGATCAAAATTTTTCAAAGTGTTGGAGAAAATGAAAAAATGAGTACAACTACAATTGCTGTCTGCGATAGCAAATCTAGTTCAAATGAACTAGCTATCTCAAATAGCGAGTGTAGTTGTATATATTTCAGATAGAAATTGTATGTTCAAAATTTTTCCAAGTGTCGGAGAAAATCATATACACACACTTGGAGAAAATCATATACACATGCTATATGAAATAGTTTCGAAAGTGGGTCAGTTTGGTAAATACTTTAAAAAAGTGGGTCAATTTGGAAAAAATCTCGACATCCCGTTGACCAATCCGCATCGCGATTTAAAATTTTTAATTCCCTAAATCCAATAAATCCTCACTTTAATCATTCACTGAACACAAAACTACTGGTTTCCCAATCCACTTGCACTCCACGTCAGCAATCTAACTCTTCAATCAAACACCATCCCTATAGATAGTCCTGTACGCCCAGCCCCACACAACAAATTCCCTCCCTTTGTTTTAATCCCAGCCGTCCATCCTCCCACACACACTAATTAAAGCACCACCCGTATCAGGCCAGACACCAAACTACACCGACACTCCTTATTATATACCTCATCACCTACCCAATCATTCCAATCCAACGGTCCTCGCTCTCTTCTGATCCCTTATCCACCCTCCGATTCCACTCCTGCCAATCGCAGATCTAGCTGCCAATCCCCCCCGATCCGGACGCCGACACCCCTTAAATTACCTTCCTACCCTTCTCACTCCTTCCTCCTCTCAAACACTCTTTTTTTTTTTTTTTCTTTCATTCAAGAAGCTCCGAAAATAAACAAAATGGCAGACGGCCATATACAGTCGTCGGCGACTCGCCGTGTCTCGAATCCCCGCATCGATGTAGATCTCGCCGTCGACATCCCCCCGAGTCCGCCGACGAAACCACAACCGAACACCTCCTTTCTCTCCCTCATCCTCCCCTTCTCATTCTCGCTGGAAACCACCGCCTCCGCCACAGCCACCACCGCCTTCATCATCGGTGCCTGGTACATCTCCAACATCGGCGTCCTCCTCCTCAACAAGTACCTCCTCTCCATCTACGGCTACCGCTACCCCATCTTCCTCACCACCCTCCACATGGTCTCCTGCTCCCTCTACACCACCGCCGCTGTCCGATTCCTCCACCTCGTTCCGTACCAGCCAATCTCGTCCACTCGGCAGCTTCTCAAGATTCTCGCCCTCTCCTTCATCTTCTCCTTCTCCGTCGTCTGTGGCAACACCTCCCTCCGCTACATCCCCGTCTCCTTCAACCAGGCCATCGGCGCCACCACTCCCTTCTTCACCGCCTTCTTTGCATTTCTAATCACGTGCCGGAAAGAATCCGGCATCGTCTACCTCGCGCTCCTCCCCGTCGTCCTCGGAATCGTTCTTGCGAGCAACAGCGAGCCGCTGTTCCATCTGTTCGGATTCTTGGTCTGCATGGGGTCCACGGCGGGGAGGGCGCTGAAGTCGGTGGTGCAGGGGATCTTGCTGACGTCGGAGGCGGAGAAGCTGAACTCAATGAATCTGCTAATGTACATGGCGCCGATGGCGGCGGCGATGCTCCTGCCGCTGAGTCTGTACATGGAAGGGAACGTGGCGGCGGCGACGCTGCAGAAGGGAGGGAACGATCCGAGGCTGTTCCTGTACCTTTTGGGGAATGCGACGGTGGCGTATTTGGTAAATCTGACGAACTTTCTGGTGACGAAGCACACGAGTGCGCTGACTTTGCAGGTGCTGGGGAACGCGAAGGCGGCTGTGGCTGCGGTTGTGTCGGTGCTGATATTCAGGAATCCGGTGACGGTGATGGGGATTGTGGGGTTTGGGATCACGATTGTGGGGGTGGTGCTATACGGCGAGGCCAAGAAGCGGACCAGGTCTCAGTCTAACTCCTCAACTTCGAATTTGAATTTGGGTAATGCTGGTTCTTCTTAGTCACTGATTTCTCGTTTAGTTTTTTCTACGAGTATAGGAATACGATTGTTTTTTTTTCTTGAAATTTGCAAGAGATAATTAAATTTTGATGAGGTAAATCGATCAATTGGCAATTGTAATATTTTTGGCAATTGTTCATCCACATTTGGTTGATTTATTTTAGTCATAGAGGAGTCCAATTTGGATGGAGGGAAATGCGGACATACTTGTAAAAGTAGTTTGCTGTATCTTTCAGAATAATAAGGCATCAAATTTGGTTGGAGAACAATTTCAGTGTTTCTTTTTCTGTCTTTCCTTCCTTCCTTAATTGTGAGACTAAGAAATAATAGATAATAATTAGTTCTACTAGTAATATGCATCTGTCATGCACGTTTAAAAAAAATAAAAATTTAAATACTGAGACGTAATGTGGTCTTGGTCTCGAACTTGAGACCTTCTTTTAGTTATCACATATTCTTTACAAATTATCCCTAGTGACACCAACTTTTATTTTATATGGCTGCATGACACTTTTGTAAATAATTGTCGTAAATAAATTTGAACTTTGAGGGTATTATGGTAACTAACAATAATTGAGTAAATGAATAGTTAATATAACTTCCACTTAGAAATGAATGGTTGAGATTATATGGTTAATTGTCTTCAAATTATACCACCCCAACTCTCACATTATAGTATTAGCGATTTTTGTTGCGTAATTAAATGTTTTTTGTTGGAGCAATTTGGGTAGCAAGATTGTAGGTTGTTTTGACAAAGGGGATGTTTGGTTGGCAGAAGTTTTACTGCAGGAAAAGAAATTCAGAGGAGGAGAACTGTTCACGAGTTTGGATGGATGGGTTTGACTTGAATTTGGATTCGCAGTGGAGTGCTACAATAGCTACTGTAGCGCCAAAAGAAATCCGAGAAACTCCTTGAACTTGGCGGAAAGCTATTGTAGCTGTTTTAAAATTGTTTTTCGCTCATCTTTTTTTTTTCACCATCTGATAAAATAATTTCAACCTAATCATCTACATTAAAAAAAATTTCTCTCGTCTTTATCCTATACTATAATAAAATTAAATTTAAACAAACCAATTTTTTAGAATTCATTTTTACATATTTCTTTTCTCTACAGTTTGGAAATATTTTAGAACCAACCAAACACTCCCATCCCAAAATGTTGTATGAAGTATACTATATCGGGTTAGACCTGGATGGAGCCTTTTTGACAACCATTTTTCTGGATGATCTTAAGACTATCTTAGACTAAGTAGATATAGAAATTGCGAAACTTGAATTTGACCCTTGATGAAACAGTAAGAGAAACAAGAGTGAGACCAAGAGCTTCAGAATGATATATATCCAGTGTTATTCCTTGCTAAGCAACTGCACCTGAAGAAAGATCCTCACTACATTTGGATATCTCGTGCATATGATAGGTTTTAGATGTAAACTAACGTGGTGGTGTACCCTTGGCATCTTTGATATGTCCTAGTCTTGTATCAGTTCGTGTGGTGAGGCTCATGACATTATCTTGCTTGATTCTGTCAATGAGCACTGCTCAACTTCATATTCTTATGCAGTAATGTCATACTGAGTCTTTAAGTTTCTCCACTGATTTGGACTTCTGCATTATATAACTGAACCACCTGATCGACGAAGATAGGCTTAGTATTGTATTCATAGGAAGAGATCAACTAGGAATAGGATAGTCCTAAAACTTCAACCTTGTTCTTCAGTGGTTGACTGATGCAAACATGAATAACCATTACTGAAAGTAGTTATATGAGGCCAAAGAGGTTGTTAACTCAGTTTCTTCCAGATGACCTGTGTGCCTCTTCAGTTGCAGTTATCAAATCAAAATAAAAAAAGTTAACAAATTGGTGTCTAATTCCTTTCCTGCTACTGTTAGGTGCTGTGCTAATATTGTAGTCACCTTTGTGTTTCTGATGCTCCTGTCAGTCAAGTATAATAGTTCAGGAGCCGAAAAGTGCACATAGGTGAAGGAGTGCATATAAAGTAGGCAGTTTGTTATGTTGCTTGGTGTAGGTACACCCACCCTTACAATATGGTGGAAAGAACTTTTCCTATTTGGCAAATAATTTAATTTCAAGGTTTATGTTTAGACTTGAAAGCTGTAGCTGTTGATCTGGCACTTCATGGTTTTACGAATATGGTTTAGTTGTTTTTTTAGCAGATGATTATCGCAGCTGCACGTTTTTTTTTTTTTTTTTTTCTTTTTTCTTTTCCCTTCATTACGAGACTCCTCTGCTCGCTCTTTCAAAGCATCAGGTATGCATGGAATTAAAGCAGTCTTGCATAAATGTCCATCTGTGTGCTTCTATAAGGGTCTGTTTGGAAACATTGAAGTTGGGGAATGGAAAGGAATGGAATGAAAATGAATGGAGATGAATGGAAAGAAAGGGAAAGGAATGAATTAATTTTATAAGTTGTGTGTGTTTGGCAACTGGTGGAATGGAATAGAAATTGGGGGTGGAGCTTCAAATCTTATTTCCATTCCTTTACGCAGCTTTCCGAGGGGGGTGGAGCTGGAATAGAAATTGGCTGAAATCTTTCTCTAGGGAATAAAATTTAGTTGTTTCATTTGTTTTCTTTTTCAAAACAAACAAGCTGTGGAATAGGATAAGATGGGTTTATCCACAGTATTCCATTCCTTTTCCTAGTTTTTTGGGTTCCCAAACGCACCCTAAGTGAAAAGGGTTTGATTTGACAATTTTCTGAAGTAGATGCCATTTTATGATTGAAGAGAATAATACTCGTAGAGATTGAAACTGAAGAGCTTCCGAAGTAAAACATCGCAACATGATAATAGCATATTAAAGGAAATGCAAATATGATGTAGAACGGGATACAACTTCACTCATGCAGTACTCTCCCAAGCTGGGATGCGTTGCAGGTTGCCGTCCCTCTCGTCCCAACGCCCTATTCAATTTTGGAATTTTATGAAAAGAATCTGTACTGTACTCTTTTAAAATGCTCATATATGATATTCAAAACAATGGAGATTGTTAAGATAAATCAGAGTGATGAAAACAATACTGAATATTGAATTGAGTTGAACCAAGTACAATACCATCTATATATAGGAGAAGAACAAATATTAAAATAACTGTGCAACCAATATGGGACTATAACCCCCACTCAAATTCACGATGGGTCAAACAGTGTGAGTTTAAGTATTGAAATCTCAGAATAGTATAAAATTTGGTGAAGAAGTCTGCAGTCTGCTGAGATGATGTAACAGAATGGAAAAAAATGGTCCCTGCCTCAAAGCGCTCATGAACATAATGGCAATCAATCTCTATATGTTTCGTTCGCTCATGGAAGACCGGGTTGCCTGCAATGTGCAATGCACTCCGATTATCACAATGAAGAGTAGCTCATGTAAGAGTGACACCCATATATGATAACAGCCAACGAACATGAACAATCTCTCCAGTAGTAGCTGTCATTGCTCTGTATTCAGCCTCGGTGGAAGAATATGTAACATCTGCATATTTCTTGCTTCACCGGGAGATCAGCGTATTGTTAGAACCTGAATATAAAATAATAAAAAATCCCAACAGAATTTGTGAAGAAATAAAGAACAATTGAAGAAAACAGTAAGTAAAGAATATGCACAGAGTCGAGATTTGTAATCTCTGTCCTTAAAGCAGAATTCGCCCCGTAGTGTGACGGTTACCGGCGAATTGCTTCCCAGGATACAACTGTACCTTCTCTGAAGAATGCAGCACCCTTGCTGCAGAGACAACGAACTGTTGTCTGTATTGTACTCTCAGTTAACACTGACGCAGAGGAGAAGAAGAAGAAAAGAAATGTCAAAATTCTGTATCTGTATGTAAGACTCTGTCTGGTTTTATAAAGGAAAGTTGGATTGGAGACTGTTCAGCTGCCATTACTCTGTAACAACAGAGTAATGGGGACTCTTCAGATTCATAACTGGTGAGCCATTACTCTGCTGTTACAGAGTAATGGGCACCAGTTACTGAATCTGAGAAGCCTTTTCAGTTCAGTAGGGGAAGAGTTTGTCTGGGCAAAAGAAATAAAATAAAAATTTAAGCCAGACCAGAACAAGCCAAGCTGAGCCAGGAGCCGGGGCCGGGCCGGGCGCGTGCACGCGCGCGTGTGTGTTTGTCATTTTGGCTAAGTCCTCTCTCCACTACACGTTAGTGGTAACCCTCGGGCCACGCCCTTTAGTCCAGTTTTCTAATATATATACTAGAAGAAATCATCTCCAATTTCCGATATGGGACTATCCATTTTCTCCAGGTTGCCAAGTTAGTACATTTCAAGTACCCAACTTTGGATCAACATTTCTCATTCATACGGAATTTGTTTTTGGCAAGTGAGTATACTACGGAATAGTACTCGTCGAGAGGATTGCAATCCACTCGTTTTCCGGCACCGCTGGTGGCCGTAGCCTGCCGGAATCCGGCCCAGAAAACTGCAAAATTAATTCCAACAATCCCCCACATGAATGGAAATTACCAGACCATGAAATCGAGACACGACAGAAAAAACAAAAAACATGACAGAAAGACTCTGAGAGTACAATCGGAAAATCACTGCATCAGGAATGGTAGTAATTTTTTAACTTTGAACCACCCTTAGTGATTAGCTATCGGATTCACTTGACAAGGGAGTGATCATGATGTCTTGAACTAACCGGGCGTTGATGTGAACCTAGACAATAACTATCACACAGTTTCATCTCCTCACAGAACTAAGTTCTCTTGTTGTGTTCATTTTGGCCTTGAACATCCCTGGTTAATCATGAGTGAACTTGGAGAATGTAGCCTCTCTTCATTCTCCTAGAAACGGCCCCATTTCACACTCACAAGGTAATTGCCCATAAAGAGTATCCTGCTATACCCCACTTTTATTTCAAAGCTATGGGAATCATTAAAAGCCAAGCTTATCCTAACTATTTGCAGGCAGCACTTATTTTATCATCCTAAGAATGGGTATGAGATGTTAATCTCTCAGTGCTTTCGTCGATTGAACAAGATTTAGTTGTCCCTTTGAACCTAGATCTTGGGATCTCCAATTCCTAGGTAGGGTTTCCATCAAGTATCCTCTTTTGTCATAGGCTTTAAACTCATTCCTCTTGATGATCTCACAACCTGCTCTCGCGACAGACCTTTAGTAAATGGATCCGCTAGGTTGTCGGCTGATTTTATATATTCTATAGAGATTACTCCATTTGAGAGCAGTTGTCTAATGGTTTTGTGTCGCCTTCTGATATGACGAGACTTACCATTATACATGCAACTCAGTGCCCGTGCTATAGCCGATTGGCTGTCACAGTGTACACATAAGGCAGGCACTGTTTTTTCCCACATTGGAATATCCTCTAAGAAGTTTCGAAGCCATTTTGCTTCCTCTGCCGCTTTGTCTAAAGCAATAAACTCAGATTCCATGTTGGATCTGGCCAATAGCATTTGTCTAGAGGATTTTCATGACACAGTTGCACCACCAAGTGTGAAAACATATCCACTTGTGGATTTTGAGTTCTTTGAGTCCGATATCCAGTTGGCATCACTGTAGCCTTCCAGTACTGCTGGATATCTCGTATAATGCAGCGCATAACTCTGAGTATATCGCAAGTAGTTCAATACTCGAGTTATTCCTTTCCAGTGACTTCGTCCTGGATTACTCGTGTATCGGCTCAGTACGTTTACCGAATGTGCTAGGTCCGGTCTTGTACAATTTGTTAGGTACATCAAACTACCAATTACACGTGCATATTCCAGTTGTGATATGCTTTTGCCTGTATTTTTGAACAGGTGAAGACTTGGATCGACGGGACTTTTTGCTGTCCCATTGGAGTAATTCTTGAATCTTTCAAGTACTTTCTCAGCATAATGAGCTTGAGACAAAGTAATCCCCTCAGATGTCCTGGAAACTTTGATTCCTAGTATGACATCTGCAACTCCCAAGTCTTTCATGTCAAACTTGCCACTAAGCATGCTCTTAGTTTGTTTGATAATGTCGTTATTGCTTCCAATAATGAGCATGTCGTCTACGTATAGACAGACCAGAATGTATCCATTTGGAGTATCTTTGATGTAGATACATTTATCACATTCATTTATTTTGAAACCATTTGACATCATAACATTGTCAAATTTTGCATGCCACTGCTTTGGAGCTTGTTTCAGGCCGTACAGTGATTTTACAAGCCTGCACACCTTATTTTCCTGTCCAGGAACTACGTAACCCTCAGGTTGTTTCATGTATATTTCTTTTTCTAAGTCCCCATTTAGAAATGCAGTTTTAACATCCATTTGATATATTTCCAGGTTACGTAGAGCTGCAATAGCTATCAACATTCTTATGGATGTTATTCTTGTAACTGGAGAATATGTATCGAAGAAATCTAGGCCTTCTTTTTGCCTAAATCCTTGTACCACAAGTCTAGCCTTATGCTTCTCTATTGAACCATCTGGTTTCAATTTTTGTTTGAAAATCCATTTGCATCCTAGAGCTTTACATCCAGAAGGCAAGTCGACTAACTCCCATGTATGATTTTGCATAATGGAGTCTATTTCACTTTTGATTGCTTCCTTCCACATAGGAGCATCAGGCATAGACATGGCTTCCTTGAAAGTTCTGGGCTCATTCTCTAACAGAAAGGCCGTCACAAAGTCAGGACCAAATGATTTTTATGTTCTAGGCCGTTTACTTCGTCTGAGCTCATCAGTATCATGTTCTGGTTCATCAACTGAAGTGCTTGCATTCCCTTGTTCACGCGTACGTTTGGGGTACGTAGTATCCTTGCACAGAAACACGTGTTCAAAGAATAAAGCATTTCTTGATTCCATTATTGTATTTACATGGATATCCGGTATATCCGATTTGTATACCAAGAACCGATATGCACTATTGTTGTGTGCATAGCCTATGAATATGCAATCGATCGTCTTAGGTCCGATGGTGACCTGTTTCGGGTTAGGTACTGCCACTTTTGCTAGACACCCCCACACTTTGAGGTATTTATATGAAGGTAAATTACCTTTCCACAGTTCATATGGTGTCTTGCCGGTTTTCTTGTGAGGTATTTTGTTGAGAATGTAGTTGGCAGTCAGCAATGCTTTCCCCCACATATTTTGGGGTAAGCCAGAATTCAACAACAAGGCATTCATCATCTCCTTTAGAGTTCGGTTTTTGCGCTCGGCGGTACCGTTTGATTCGAGTGAGTAGGGAGCAGTTGTCTGATGAACTATTCCATGTTCCGAGCAGAACATGTTAAATGGTGCATCATATTCTCCTCCTCTGTCACTTCTAACGATTTTAATTGTTTTGCCAAGTTGATTCTCAACCTCAAGTTTATATTCTTTGAATTTATCCAAAGCCTCATTTTTGCTATGTAACAAATATACATAACAGAATTTTGTGCAATCGTCTATGAAAGTCATAAAGTACTTTTTGCCACCTCTGGTCTGCACATATTTTAAGTCACACAGATCCGTGTGAATTAGACCTAGAGTTTCTGTATTTCTTTCTACAGAACGTGATGGAGTTTTAGTGAGTTTGGCCTTCGTGCAAACTTTACATTTTTCTGAGTTATCTACCTTAAATTTTGGTAGCAAATTCATGTTAACTAATCTACGCATAGAATTTACATTAACATGGCCTAGTCTTTCATGCCAAATAGAGGAAGACTCAACAACATAGGCAATAGGAGTTATTTCATTAACTTTGGGAACAGCAGGAACAATAGTTTTAGGGATGACTGTCATTACATTAAACTTGAACAGTCCATCCTTTACATATCTGTTACCGCTGATTTCGGTGTGGGGGTAAACAGATAGAATTTGTGAGTCCGGGAACAACCTGAACAGTTGACTCAGCCTTCTTGCTCCTGCCGCGACCTGCAAGGAAGTGCGAAACACCGGGGTTGATTCCGGCGACGCACCCTCCGACGCTCTTGTCAGTAATCAGAAGAGATTAAGAAAGAGCTTAAAAGTGGTGAAGAAGTGATTAACTTGGTCATGGTGGTGGAGGGGTGATATTTATAGTTGCCAGGGGAGCCGTTTAAGGATCTGATCTCCTGTGTAACAGCCGAGAGCAAAATCCTCAGTCTGTTTTAGGAAATCTTTCCTTGATTCCCGGTGAGAGCAAATCAGGGCCATTGACCTGCCCAAATCATGGATCCTGATTTGTCTCTTGATGGTTTGGGTTCGTCTCGGGTCGGAACCCGTACCCAACTGGTGTGGATCCGCTCGTGGGTTATTGGATCTTGTGAGAAGGAGATTCAGTACCCGCTTTGGATCCGCTTGTATGTGAAATTACCTTTTTACCCCCGAGCTTCAAGATTCGTGCCCAATCTAGAAGGTCCCGATTTAACCCCATTTTTAGCCATATCACGAGCCCCCCACTCCTAAAGACTGAGCGTGATCAGCCTTTGAGGAGTAGTTTGACTGTTTTGTTGGCTAGCAGAGTTGTATCGGAGTCCATATGGAGGACTTAGAATCTCAAAGGGGGTAGTGAGGTAACTTTTTGACGCCATGTGTTGTTCTCTTGCCGTATCGAGTATTTGGCGTCTTTCATCTATTTTTTTCGGATTATTTATTTAATTTTGCGATGTGTTTACTAATCGTTTGGGGGGCCTTAACAGTGCATTCTGGGCAATAATTGTGCGTTCAGGGGCCCAAAAATATACCCCCGAATTTTCAATTATTTTCTAGAATTTTTAGTTAAATTTCCCGAATTTTTAGCAATTTTTCGCAATTTTTAAATAAATAAAGTGATTTAAACAGATAAAAAACGATTTTTAATACTGATTTATGGCGTGGCACAATCTGGACCTCTGATCATAGTCGAGCGTGATCTTCTGAGAGATCTGACGGTCTCCGTAGCTCGGTGTCTTTTTTCTCCGTTTACGAGCTCGGAATGGCACTTGCTCGGCTGCCGACCGGAGACTAGGGGGTTAGGCGTTCCGAGCGGCGTGGCGCAATCTGAGCCATCGGATGGTGGCGCGTTTTCCAAGAAAATGCTATCTTGTCTTTTAGCGCACGTGGCGCAATCTGGACCGTTCATCATTAGAAGCACGAATTTCTGAGGGATCCAACGGTCGTAGTAGCTTGGTGTCTTTTTTCTCCGTTTACGAGCTCGTAATGGCACTTGCTCGGCTGCCGACCGGAGACTAGGGGTTCGGCGTTCCGAGTCGACGTGGCGCAATCTGAGCCGTTGGATGACGATGCGTATCTCGAGACGGGCACATTTCCCAAGGAAACACTATCTTGTCGTTTAGTGTCCTCGGCGAGATCTGGGCCGTCTGATTGAGATCATGCACGAAAGTTGAGGAGAAAGTGTGTTTTCTCCGTTTGCGAGCTCGGAAAGGCACTTGCTCGGAATCCGTCCGGAGACAGGGGGTCTCGGCAGGACGAGCGACGTGGCGCAGTCTGAGCCATCGGATGACGACGTGCATCTCAAGATGGGCACATTTCTCAAGAAAACACTATCTTGTCGTTTAGTGTCCTCGGCGAGATCTGGGCCGTCTGATTGAGATCATGCGCGAAAGTTGAGGAGAAAGTGAGTTTTCCCCGTTTGCAGGCTTGGGAAGGCACTTGCTCGGAGGCCGACCGGAGTCTGCGTAATCTGGCTCGGGTTGCGTGCGGCTCGGATTCAGATCCCATTGCGCCGAGCTGGTTGACTTGGTGAGGAAGGCAGTTGTGTTGGGCCTTCGCGACGTTTCGAGAGCAGCCCAAAAGTCGCACTTATTCGTTTGGAAGTCCAAGGGACGTTCCATTTTTACTATAAATCTTCACCCCCCCTTAGACCAAGTATCATTTTTCACTTTTACTCTCTCTCTTCAGTTTTTACTTTGCCTTCGAAGTTTTCTGCTCTCTGGTGGCGTTGCTAGCTGTCGCGGTAGCGTGCCTTGTCTCCGGCGAACTTTCCGACCGTACCTATCACTTCAAGGTCAGTCTCTTTCCCTTCTCTTTTAGAAAAAATGGTTAAGATCACGGATGAGACCCCCGCCTCGGAGCAAGCCGTTGGCCGAGGTGATAAAGGGAAGGAGGTAGTGGAGCCGAGCGATCAGAATGTCGTTCGTCTGGACAGAGAGGGCGAAGTGGCCGAGCTGCCTAAAGAGGTTGCGGCGGTGTCCCGGGAGGGGAAGGCCGTGGTCACGATCGTAGAAACGCCGAAGACGGCGGGAGCGTTCGGTCGACAGCCCATTTCTCTGTCGAGCGTGGGAGGCATACGGGACTACGCCGAGGACACCTTGGAGAGAGTAACCCAAGGCACGGCTAAGTTGGTGGAGGAGAACAAGCCGAGGGAGCTGTCCGAGGTGGATCATACCATCTCGTCTCTTACCGAGGGTACCTTCACTTGATCCGAGAGGGCTTCCGGATCCCTGCCGACTATGGACTGCTTCTCCCCGGACCGGGTTTCCGAGCCAACACAAAGTCCTCGTCGGACGTGTGTGTCTTTCCGGTCGACTCCCTTATTGCCGGGCTCCGCTTTCCCCTCCACCCGTTCGTGGTTGAAGTCCTGACATGGTACGGTTTGAGCCCCGCCCAGCTGATGCCGAACACATGGAGGCACGTCATGGCTTTCGTCCTCCGATGCCAAGAGGTCGGCGGTAAGTCGAGTATGTTCCTCTTTCGGAGTCTCTATCGACCCTGTCAGCCAAAGAGAGACGAACAGAGGTTCTATCTTTCGCCCCGGACGGGCGTGAAACTGATCGAGAATCCGGACTCGATCAAACATTGGAAGGAGAAGTACTTCCTCATCCGAGCTCCGACGCCGTGGGTGATACCGACGGTTTGGGCAAAGGAGGGTCTGCCCAAGCGGACCAAGAAGGAGGCGGCACTGAGTGATGTGGAGGCGGAAGTCCAGAGGAAGCTCCTCGCCCTGCCAGCGCTAAGCTGGAAAGATATTGCCGAGGAGGATCTGTTCCGTGGGGGTTTCAGTCCGATCGACCCTAGTACGCTTCTAGTATTTATACTCTTTGTTTAAAGTTCATGAAAATTTTTCTAAGTTTTTTCATTCGGCTTTTGCAGAGACGATGAAGCTGGATTACAAAGCTCTGGTGGCGAAGGGCCGGTCGGAGCAGGAGGCGAAGAAGAAGAGGGCTTCGGCAGGGCCTCAGGAAGGCCGAGCCCCGAAGAAGCCTTCGGTCGAGAAGACCGCCGACCAACCGAAGGTCGCGTTCCTCGAGCAGGGGGAGATCATGGTTCTCGACCCCCCTGCTTCGGAGGTGCCGACTCCGACCCCGAAGGTGGATGCTCCCGGTTCGTCGAGCGGTACGTTCGGCGTGAAGGAGGTGCTGTCCCTCCAAGTTCCACCCCTTACTACCGATGCGGAGAAGATCCTGACTGAGCGTCACAAGCAGATCTTCGTGCCCGACTGGCAGGTGATGAACGTCGACGGCTTCTTGGGCGACGACAACATCTGCATGGAGGCAGTGAGGCACCTGCCGACCCCAAAGGACCGAGCGACCCTGAAGGCCGGGCAAGCAGGGGATGCCGTGATGCAGATCGCTCGGAATACTATGTCAGTGAGTAGGCTGATCTCTCCCTTAAAAAAATTTTGCCAAGTCTTTGGGCTCGGATTTTAATCCGCTGTTCTTTTTCAGACCCTCTGCCACTTCAATTTCTTGGTCGAGGAGTTTGCGAACAAGGAGCAGGAGAAGGAGCGGGAGAGGGCGGAGCGCATCAAGGCCACGCAGCGGCTTGATGCCGAGCAGCTCCTCTCTACAAAGAGGGCGGCCGAAGTAGCGGGGTTGGAGAAGCAGCTGGCCGACGCCATTCAGCTGTCGAAGGACGCGGCGGCCAAACTTGAGGCGAAGGAGAAGGAGGCAGCCGAGCTGAAGGAGGAGCTGGCCAACGCCCGTTCGGAAGCGGAGAAGGCTCGGAAGAGGGCTGAGAGGATCAAGGCCAAGCACTTGAAGAAGGTGAAGAAGGTGAGGAAGGCCGTGCAGGAGGAGGCCGCGCAGCACATGCTCCAGAACATGGAGGATGCCTACGGTCGAGCCCTGCTCCACGTAGCCGCCTAGAACCCGGGCTTCGACACGTCCTCCTACCATTTTTACGACCCCGTGGAAGGGGAGGAGGGGGTTACCGAGGGGCTGCTCGGCCCCGAGGGAGAGACGGAACCCGTCGAAGGCCCAGGGGAGACCGAAGTCGAGGGCGAGGAGGAGGACGACTCCGAGGAGGAGAGCTGGAGCGAAGGCGAAGGTGAGGGCGGTGGCGAGGACAAGGCCGGGGGGTCGACGGACCCGAGTGTCAAAAAGGTCGACCCCTGACTCGGTTGTCTCTTTTTTTTTGTAAGCCTAATTGCGGACTGGCCACCGCTTTTGTAAAACTTTCTCCACGGTTTTGAATGAAAATATTTTGTTTGGCCAAAATTTATCCAAGTGTTGAGCCTCGGATTTGTGTGTGACTAGTTGTAGATGTTTCCGTGTATTGTCCCATCGGATTTATCTCCGCTTTTCAGGTGAAGTTCGGTCCGATCACGAAGGTTGTATACCTTCGGAAGGAGCTGGCGAGAACGAAGGGCGAGCTCTCGCACAGTCGGCAGAATCGGTTTCTTCTGCTCGGAAAGCTAGAGGAGACGAAGGCAGCTGTGCGGAGGTACTGTCGCGAGCTGTGGCAACTGCGGAAGTACCCCCAAGCTCCTTGTCCTGAAGGGGAAGTCGTGCGGCTCCGTAGAGAGCTCACTGTCGCCGAGCAGAAGAATGACGACCTTTTGGCTGAGGTTCAACACTTGGAATTAGCGGAGAAAGAACGCTCGGCGGAGGAAGAGAAGCTGACATCCGAGCTGGAGAAGGCGTCGGCCGAGCGCAAGAGGTTATTGGCCGAAGTCGACAGGCTCAGGAGGATCACGATAGATAGGGGAATCGAGGTCACCCACTTCCGCCGACTCGCGACCGACGGTGTCAACGCCTCTGGCTCGTCGAGGCCTTCTCGTCTGAAGAAGTCGGTGAAGGACGACGCCCTGAGAGACAGAATCATTGAACTGGAGGAAGAGATTGCGTCGCTCAAGCCCGTGCCGGAGAGGGCTAACGTTCGCAGCACGTCGTGCACTCGCGAAGAGAGCGAGAGGGGGATTACGTTTTACGAACTTGCGACACGCTCGCCTATGACCAGGCGGAGTCCAGCCGACGCTCAGAGCAGTGCGGCCGTCTCGTCGAGCGGGGCCTCGGCCGGTGCCGCAGTTAGAGCCAGCAGCGAAGGGGGGTCGCGCTTCGTTGGTTTAGGATCGAGCTCGGAGGGCAGGCCTCGTCGTCCTCGCGTTTCCCTAAACCGAAGCATTCCCCTTCCGAAGAGGCCCTGATCATGTCGTTTTTCATCCCCTCTGACTTGTTGTAAAACGTTGTAGTAGAGTCGGTCTTGATGTATGCGAAGCCACCATATATATATGAATGCAAATCTGAAAGTTTCTTCAGGAAATTTCCAAGTGTTGGACTTCGGCAGTGCATTGAAATTTTGTTGTTTGCTTTTCCCTTTTTCAGCTCGAGGCGGCCGACCCATATGCTGATCTCCACGGCTCGGATGGTGACTCTGAATCCGAGGCCACTTCTGGGACGGCGGCTCTGAGTCCCAGGGGTGTCGAGCTGGAGTTACGCCGAGCTGAGAGTGAGCGGGCCCACCTCTTGTCCGTCCTCGACCTACGGGAAACCGAGATCCAACGCCTGGAGAACAGGATCGCCGAGTTGACCCCTACAGAAGGGGACGAAGATTCGCAAACCGCTTTCAGCAACGCTCTTCGGGTCAAGTGTATTCGGCACAACCAGTCGAAGATTATAGCCGAGCGGGACGATTTGCTCTCGGAGATTCGACACTTGCAGACTGTGGTAGCGAAGCTCCGGGATGGTGCAGGGGAGCTACCAGCCGAGGAGGACGAACAGTCGGCCGAACAGTCTGGTGAAGATATTTCCATATGAGGGCCAAGTATAGTGGGTCGGCATCGTGTATTTTGTTTGTCAACACTTTGTAACCATGAAAAAGATGTGCTTTGTATTCTGGTCTGGTTGTTTAATGAAATATCTTTCGTCGTTCTGCTTATTTATCTTGCTTATAATTGTGTTGGTCACGCCGAGATCCTCGAACCGAGCGTGTTAGATACGTTGGCGAGAGTGTTGAACCGAACGGGGTACCTATGAGTACAGTATTTCGTCGCTTAGCGACTCTGACAAGGTACGGCACGAATCCCTAGGCGGCTCAGTCCCCAAGAAAGTGCTATCTTGTCGTTTAGCGCGGGCGGCAAGATCTGAGCCGTTGAACGTAGGCACGAATCTCGAGGCGGCTCAGTTCCCAAGAAAACATTATCTTGTCGTTTAGCGCAGGTGGCAAGATCTGAGCCGTCTGATCGAGATCAGGCGCGAAAGTTGAGGAGAAAGTGTGTTTTCTCCGTTTGCGAGCTCGGAAAGGCACTTGCTCGGAATCCGTCTGGAGACAGGGGGTCTCGGCAGGACGAGCGACGTGGCGCAGTCTAAGCCATTGGATGACAACGCGCATCTCAAGACGGGCACATTTCTCAAGAAAACACTATCTTGTCGTTTAGTGTCCTCGGCGAGATCCGGGCCGTCTGATTGAGATCATGCGCGAAAGTTGAGGAGAAAGTGACTTTTCTCCGTTTGCGAGCTCGGGAAGGCACTTGCTCGGTAGCCGACCGAAGGCGTAGGGCTTCGGGTTTCGGTTATTAGGCTGGAGAGCTCGGATTATGTGGTCGAATGTAGCTTCGGTGTCCCTCCACTGACGGAGCAGAGGGGCGGACCAGTCTCGGTTTGCTGCGAAGCAAGCTTGGGGGGACTGGGAGCTAAGTATTGGACTCTGGGTCCATCGTAGTAGTCCAATGGTTGTGAGAGCAATTCCGAACGGCGATCTACCCCTGGCTCGCTCGGAGGCAAGCCGAGGAGGTAAAGTCGAGCCGAGTGTTGGACTCCGAACCATCGGTGTAGTTCAACGGTTGTGGGAGCAATTCCGAACGGCGATCTACCCCTGGCTCGCTCGGAGGCGAGCCGAGGAGGTAAAGTCGAGCCGAGTGTTGGACTCCGAACCATCGGTGTAGTTCAACGGTTGTGGGAGCAATTCCGAACGGCGATCTACCCCTGGCTCGCTCGGAGGCGAGCCGAGGAGGTAAAGTCGAGCCGAGTGTTGGACTCCGAACCATCGGTGAAGTTCAACGGTTGTGGGAGCAGTTCTTAACGGCGGTCTACCTCTGGTTCGTCCGGGGACAAGCCGAGGAGGTGAGGTCGAGCCGAACGTGGACTCCGAACCATTGGTTGAAATCGCTTATTTAAAAAGCAGGTGACAAGAGGGGAGAAAAACATACGAATTCAAAAACATGCAAGAGCTTTCTTTATTAATAATCGACGGCGAACCGTTTTACATAGTACAATTCATGAAAATAGGTTATAAGTCGGAGGACTGGAATGGCTCGATATCCTATGATACTTAGAGTGGCGCCGGAGCGCTTTCTTGGTATTTTAGGAGGTGGTCGGCATTCCAGGTCCTCGGAAGCTCTCTGCCCTCTAGGTCTTCAAGACGATATGTTCCGGGCCGAACTACCCTCGTGATCCTGTACGGCCCTTCCCAGTTCGGAGCCAGCTTGCTCTTCTGACTGGGGAAGGATATGGCAAGCTTTCTCAAGATCAAATCCCCTTGCTTAAGGTTGGCGGGTCGGACCTTTTTGTTGTACGCCAGTTCAACCCTTCTTCAGTAAATCTGCTGCCGAATCGACGCCCTTTCCCTCAGCTCGTCTATCAGGTCCAAGTCTGCTCTGAGGTCCCTGGCATTCTGTGCTTCGTCATAGGCTGTGAGCCGAGGGGAAGGTATTCCGACCTCGAGAGGTATCACGGCCTCGGACCCATAGGTGAGGTTGAAAGGGGACTCGCCTGTGGGGGTCCGCTTACTCGTGCGGTAGTTCCATAGGACGTTGGGGAGTTGGTCGACCCATAAACCCTTGGAACTTTTGTCTAGCCTTTTTTTGATGCCTGCGAGGATCTGCCGGTTAGCATTTTCTGCCTGTCCGTTCGACTGAGGGTGGGAGACGGACGAGAAGCGCTGCTGGATGGCCAGGTCGTCGCATAGAGCCCGGAATGCTGCGCCAGTGAACTGAGTCCCGTTGTCCGTCACGAGGATGCGGGGGACGCCGAACCTACAAATGATACTCTTCCAAAAGAACTGTACCACCTTGTTCTCGGTTATTGTGGCGAGGGGCTCGGCCTCGACCCACTTTGAGAAGTAGTCGATGGCCACGACCAAGAACTTGAACTGACCCGGAGCCGGAGGGAAGGGCCCTAGTAAATCCATCCCCCACATTGCAAAGGGGATGGGACTTGATAGGGAGGCGAGGTTGGCCTGAGGGAGGCGTCGGATGCTGGAGTGTCTCTGACAAGAGCTGCATTGCCGAACGTGTCGCTCGGCGTCTTAAAGGAGGGTCGGCCAGAAGTATCCATAATTCAAAGCTTTTCGGGCCAAGGACCTAAATCCTGAGTGTGCCCCTCCGATGCCTTCGTGGAGCTCTTGTAGGGCATATTCGGCCTGATCCGGAGAGAGGCACCTTAGGTACGGTCGGCCGTCTATTTGAGAGAAAGAGCGTTTGTATAGGATGCCCTCGATCAAGACATACCGCTCGGCCCGGGTTCTGACTCGGCGAGCCTCTTTGGGGTCTTCGGGCAGGAGCCCGTCCCTTAGGAATTCCACTAAAGGCTTCATCCAATTATCTTGTAACATGACCGGCAACAATTCCGCCGAGCCAGGTGTCTCGTCTTCGATGCTCGGCTTAGAGAGGACTTCGATCAGTACGGTCTGTTCGAGACCTTGAAGTGAGGACGAGGCCAATTTGGAGAGGGCATCGGCCTGTGAGTTCTCTTCCCGGGGGACCCGCTGGATGAGCGCCTCCTCGAACCGGCCCATGAGGTCCCGAACCCTAGCAAGGTACTTCGCCATCCGCTCATCTCGAGCCTCGTACTCGCCCAAGACTTGGTTCACGACGAGCTGGGAATCGCTGTGGATTCGGAGGCGCTGCGCCCCAGCACTTTGGGCAAGTCCGAGACCAGCGATGAGCGCTTCGTACTCTGCCTCGTTGTTCGAGGCCTTGAAGTTCATACGGATCGCGTACTGGAGGACGAAGTTGTCAGGGCCGTTCAGAATGATGCCAGCGCCGCTTCCTTCATTACACGAGGATCCGTCCACGAAGACTGTCCAAATGGGGGGTCCATTCGGAATGTGTTCGACCTCAGGGATAGTGGACTCCACGATGAAGTCGGCGAGTGCCTGTGCCTTAATTGCTGTCCGAGGCTGGTAAGTGATGTCATGCTGGCTCAGCTCTATGGACCACTTCATCAGCCGGCCCGAGGTCTCGGGCTTGTAGAGGATCTGCTTTAGGGGTTGGTCGGTGAGGACGACGATCGAGTGGGACTGAAAGTATGGCCGAAGCTTCCTCGCCACTGTGACTAGGGCGTAGGCCATTTTCTCAATCCTCGGATAGCGGAGCTCGGCGTCCCGAAGCACCTTGCTCACGTAGTAGATAGGCCTTTGGGTTCGATCCTCCTCTCTCACCAAGACAGCGCTCAAGGTCTGCTCGGAAGCAGCCAAGTTAGACGAAGAGGGTCTCGCCCGGGACCGGTTTGCTGAGCAGAGGGGGGTTCACCAAGTATGCCTTCAACTGGTCGAATGATTCCTGTTGTGGTTGGCCCCATTCAAAACCCTTGGCCCCCCTGAGTGCTTTGAAGAAGGGGAGGCACTTTTCTCCCGATTTCGAGAGGAACCGACCGATAGCAGCGAGCCGACCAGTGAGCTTCTGCACCTCCTTGATGTTCCGAGGTGGGGCCATGTCTAGTATGGCCTTAATCTTCTCGGGATTAGCTTCGATTCCTCGTTGGCTTACCATGAAGCCGAGGAACTTTCCCGAAGAGACCCCGAACGCGCACTTGTTCGGGTTCAGCCGCATGTTGTGCCTTCTCAACATGCCGAAGGCCTCCTGGAGGTCGGTTACATGGTCTGTGCCCCGGATGCTCTTGACGAGCATGTCGTCAACGTACACCTTCATGTTTCGGCCGATCTGGCTCTGGAAGACCTTATTAACGAGGCGCTGGTAGGTGGCGCCTGCGTTCTTCAAACCGAACGGCATGACACGGTAGCAGTAGAGGCCTTGGTCGGTGACGAAGGAGGTCTTCGGAATGTCCGGAGGGAACATTCGGATTTGATTGTACCCCGAGAAGGCGTCCTTGAAGCTGAGGAGCTCATGGCCCGAGGTGGCGTCAATAAGGGTGTCGATGTTCGGGAGAGGGAATGGATCCTTCGGACACGCCTTGTTCAGGTCGGTGAAGTCAATGCATATCCTCCACGAGCCATTGGACTTCTTGACCATTACAACATTCGACAGCCACTCGGGGTAATTTACCTCCTGTATGAACTTGGCCTTCAGCAGTTTATCCACCTCCTCTTTGATGGCCTGCTGTCGCTCAGGGGCGAACTTTCGCCTCTTCTGCTGAACCGGTTTGCACCCCGGTTCGACACTCAGGCGATGGACGAGCAGCTCCTCGGAAATGCCGGGCATGTCCGCGGCCGACCAGGCGAACAAGTCATGGTTATCCCGGATGCATTGAATCAGGTCCGAGCACAGTGCGGTCGACAAGGACTTGCTGATGAGGAACTTCCGGCTCGGGTCCTCGTCCGAGAAGAGCACCTCTTCTAACTCGTCCGCCGGCTCGGATGTAGGCCGAGCTTTCGGCTCGGGGATTTCTAGTGTCTCGAGCGAGAGCACTGGTCCCCCGGTGGAAGTCATGTAGCACTTCCGGGCTATTTCTTGGCTTCCCCTGACTTCCCCTACTCCCGACCGAGTGGGGAATTTCATTTTCAAATGGTACGCCGAGGGGACAGCTTCCAAGGCGGCTAGGCCGGGTCGGCCTAGAATGACATTATACGCTGCCGGGACGTCAACGACCATGAAGTCCATCGGCTCGGTCCGGGTAGTAGGGGTGCTTCCCGTGGTAACGTCTAGGGTTATCACCCCTTCGACGGTTACTGGGACCCCCGTGAACCCGTGGAGTGTGTAACTGGCCGGCTTGAGACGGTCTCGGGACAGCTGAAGGCCTCGGAAGGCCGAGAGGAAGAGAATATTGACCGAACTCCCATTGTCTACTAAAATCCTCTGCACCTTGAAGTTGGCCATGCGGAGGTCGATGACGAGGGCATCACAGTGTGGGGTTCGAACCCCTTCGAGGTATGCGTCGGAGAAAGACACAGGGACGCCGAGACCTTTGGGGGGAGGAGCACTGTGAACCGAGTTGACCTCTCAGACGAAGGCCTTCCGGGAGGTATTAGAGGAGCCCCCCATGGGGCCTCCGTGGATCAGGTGCAGAATCCTTTCCTCATCGAACTCAGGTGTCTCTTCGCGTCGCTCGGAACGCTTGTTAGCCCCCCGAGGCGGAGGAGAATTGCGGTCCGCCCGATCGTTAGCCTTCACGAATTTGGCCAACTGCCCCCTCCGGATGAGGGCTTCAATCTCATCTCTCAAAGCCCGGCAGTCGTTCGTGTCGTGGCCGTGGTCCCGATGGTAACGACACCATTTGTCTTTATTCCTCCTCTTTGTCGGGGTGTGCATCCTCGGAGCTGGAGGGATGACCCCCTCCTTCTCCACTTCCATTAGGATAGTAGAGACGTTAGTGGTGAGGGGAGTGAACTTCTCGAACCTGGGGGGAGGGCAACGCTGACCGCCATTGTCCTTCTGAGCTTTCTTGGACCCCTCTTCCCCCGTCGCCTTTCTCTTCGACCCTGAGGAGGGCCCTCCGAAGCTCGGAAGGGCTTCAGCCTCCTCTGCTCGGATATACTTCTCGCACCTCAGGAGGAGGTCGGCGAAGTCATGCGGGGGCTTCTTGGCCAGGGACGATCGGAGGTTGGCATTGAGAACGTTCGACTGGAATGCCACGGTCGCCACTGACTGGTCTAAGGAGGCGATAGACCTAACCTCTGCGGTGAATCTCTTCACATAGTCCCGCAGCTTCTCTTCCCTTTCCTGCCGCAGATTCAGCAGGGAGAGACTTGTCTTCTCGGCTCGCCGGCTACTCACGAAGTGAGTTATGAACAGTGTTTCAAACTTCTCGAACGAGAAAATGGAGGAGGGGGCGAGTCTGGAATACCATTCCCGAGCCGACCCCCTGAGGGTGGCAGGAAAGGTCCTGCAGAGCACGGCGTCGGAAGCTTGATGGATCAGCATCAGGGTCTTGAAGCTTTCGACGTGATCGATCGGGTCGGATTCCCCTGAGTACGTTTCAAACTGCGGAGGTTTGAAACCCCTCGGTATGCGGGTCTCCATGATCGATCGCGAGAAAGGGGGTCGGCTGGGACGGACGGTTCCTGCTCGGGACTCCTCCTCCCTGTCCATGCGGCCGATATGCCTTTCCACCTCATGGAGGCGGCGGATAAGGGCGTCATCCCTCCACTGGTAATTGTATGACCCCCCAGACTCCTCTTCATAGGAGGGGGAGCACGGACTGCGGCGCCGGTAGTCCTGGGATCGGCGAGGACTGTATTGCTGCCGCTGGCGGCTGGGAGCCGGGGAAGGACTTCGGGTTCAGCGGCGAGGACTGGGGTCCCTCGGGGGCGTCTGAGCCCTCTGAGCATTCTGGACGTTCTGCCGAAGGTTGAGGGCCTGCAGGACGGTGTCTTGGAATTGTAGGAACTCGGCACGAGTGATCGGTGCGTCATTGTTCCTGCGAGGATGCCGATCCGCGGGGGAATGCGGCCTCCTCCTCCTGCGTTCGGGAGACATTGCCCGGCCCCTGCGGTCCGGCGACCTCCTACCGTCTCGGCGATGTGGGGACCGCTCACCCTGACGCTGGCGGGAGGCTCCCTCTCGGGCCCGCCTCTCGTCAAGGTGGGTGCGGAGGTCGTCATCCTTCTGGCGGTTCAGGAGCGTATTGCGGAGGTCGGGATGATGAGAAGCCATCGAGTCCGAGGACCCGTTATGGACCGAGACATGGTCCGGGTTGAGGGGCTGCTTCTGCTTCCCACCGTTATGGCCGGAAGGGCCATTGTTGGGTTGCTGCTTGGGAAGAGGAGGTTGGCCCTGCTGGGCCGGAGGAGGAAGGTCGGGTGAGGAATAGGATTGAAGGGGGCTTCCTCTGTAGGGTCGGCGGGATTAGCTCCACGGTTTGACCCTCGGGATCTGACCTTCTTTGGAGGCATGATTGGAGAGGACGACAGAGAAGGGGCTGAGGCTGTTCGTGCGGTTGTTTCCCACAGACGGCGCCAATCTGTTACCGCTGATTTCGGTGTGGGGGTAAACAGATAGAATTTGTGAGTCCGGGAACAACCTGAACAGTTGACTCAGCCTTCTTGCTCCTGCCGCGACTGCAAGGAAGTGCGAAACACCGGGGTTGATTCCGGCGATGCACCCTCCGACGCTCTTGTCAGTAATCAGAAGAGATTAAGAAAGAGCTTAAAAGTGGTGAAGAAGTGATTAACCTGGTCATGGTGGTGGAGGGGTGATATTTATAGTCGCCAGGGGAGCCGTTTAAGGATCTGATCTCCTGTGTAACAGCCAAGAGCAAAATCCTCAGTCTGTTTTAGGAAATCTTTCCTTGATTCCCGGTGAGAGCAAATCAGGGCCATTGACCTGCCCAAATCATGGATCCTGATTTGTCTCTTGATGGTTTGGGTTCGTCTCGGGTCGGAACCCGTACCCAACTGGTGTGGATCCGCTCGTGGGTTATTGGATCTTGTGAGAAGGAGATTCAGTACCCGCTTTGGATCCGCTTGTATGTGAAATTACCTTTTTACCCCCGAGCTTCAAGATTCGTGCCCAATCTGGACGGTCCCGATTTAACCCCATTTTTAGCCATATCAATATCCTTTACCCAAGTATACCCCATTCTTAGACAGTACAAAATTATCAGAAACAAGTACAACTTTAAACCCATTCTTGCTTAGCAAAGAACCTGATATCAAGTTCTTTCTAATGTCTGGGACATGCAGCACATTTGTGAGCGTCAGCTCTTTGCCTGAAGTCATTTTCAGTACTATCTTTCCCGTTCCTTCAATCTTGGAGGTGGAAGAGTTTCCCATGAACAGCTGTTCATCTTTGTTGCACTTCTGGTAGGAGGTGAACATTTTCTTGTCCGAGCAGATATGCTTGGTGGCCCCAGTATCATACCACCATTCACGAGGATTGCTCCCTACAAGATTAACCTCTGATACTACAGCACAGAGGCCCAGATCAGAGAGACCAGTAGACAAGTTCTCAGCTATGTGTGCATGGGGTTTTTCATTCCCTTTTACATGTCCTGTTTTTGAATGATTACTGTCCTTACTGCGGCACTCGGAAATTTTGTGCCCCAGCTTACCACACTTGTGGCATTTGCCAGCAAACCTCTTTGCAAAAGATTTTTTGTTTGAGGCTTGTGGCAGAAACTTCCTCTTCTTGCCCTTCTGTTCGTGCTCCACCACATTGGCCTTTTCTATGGACAGATTTCTATAGGACCTGTCAGCCTTGTGATTCTCTTCTTCTATCCGCAACATGAAAATTAGATCTTCAAGAGACATCTCCTTTCGCTTGTGTTTGAGGTAGTTCTTGAAGTCTTTCCACCCAGGTGGAAGTTTTTCAATGAACGCTGCAATCTGGAATGGTTCGCACAACGTCATATTCTCTGCAGCAATGTCGTGCATTATAACCTGCAGTTCTTGGACTTGACTCACCACAGTTTTGGAGTCAATCATCTTGTAGTCCAGAAATTTGCCGACAACAAATTTCATGGACCCTGCGTCTTCTGTTTTGTACTTCTTTTCCAGGGACCCCCACAGGAGTTTGAACGTCTTGAAGACACAGTAGACATTGTACAGGGAGTTTACCAAGCCATTCAGGATGTAGTTTCTGCAGAGGTAGTCGCCCTGAGTCCACGCATCAACTGCAGCAACGGAGTGTGCATCCATTGGCGCAAGCATCGGGGCAGATTTATTGAGGAATCTGTCCAGCTTCAATGTGGTAAGGTAGAACTGCATCTTCCCTTGCCACTTTTTGAATCCAGTTCCATTGAACTTCTCCGGTTTTTCTCCCACAGTTATGTGTGTGGGCAGAACGACCGAATGTGCCGCAACCAATTGTGCAGTCACATTTTGAGTCACCGGTGTTTCGGTACTGAGAAGCCCAGAAGCAACGTCAGTTGGTGTGTTCTCCATGTTCTTGTTTTTTCTGAAATTGTTCGAAACAGAAACTATTAGTTGGTTTTTTCCGAACAGCACCTGTAAACAGACTTCACAAAACTGTTAGAATCTGTGAGGAAAAAATTCTGCTTTAAGATTGTTAGAACCTGAATATAAAATAATAAAAAATCCCAATAGAATTTGTGAAGAAATAAAGAACAATTGAAGAAAACAGTAAGTAAAGAATTTGCACAGAGTTGAGATTTGTAATCTCTGTCCTTAAAGCAGAATTCGTCCCGTAGTGTGACGGTTACCGGCGAATTGCTTCCCAGGATACAACTGTACCTTCTCTGAAGAATGCAGCACCCTTACTTCAGAGACAACGAACTGTTGTCTGTATTGTACTCTCAGTTAACACTGACGCAGAGGAGAAGAAGAAGAAAAGAAATGTCAAAATTTTGTATCTGTATGTAAGACTCTGTCTGGTTTTATAGAGGAAAGTTGGACTGGAGACTGTTCAGCTGCCATTACTCTGTAACAGCAGAGTAATGGGGACTCTTCAGATTCATAACTGGTGAGCCATTACTCTGCTGTTACAGAGTAATGGGCACCAGTTACTGAATCTGAGAAGCCTTTTCAGTTCAGTAGGGGAAGAGTTTGTCTGGGCAAAAGAAATAAAATAAAAATTTAAGCCAGACCAGAACAAGCCAAGCCGAGCCCGGAGCCAGGGCCGGGCCGGGCGCGCGCACGCGCGCGCGTGTGTGTTTGTCATTTTGGCTAAGTCCTCTCTCCACTACACGTTAGTGGTAACCCCCGGGCCACGCCCTTTAGTCCAGTTTTCTAGTGTATATACTAGAAGAAATCATCTCCAATTTTCGATATGGGACTATCCATTTTCTCCAGGTTGCCAAGTTAGTACATTTCAAGTACCCAACTTTGGATCAACATTTCTCATTCATACGGAATTCGTTTTTGGCAAGTGAGTATACTACGGAATAGTACTCGTCGAGAGGATCGCAATCCACTCATTTTTCGGCGCCGCTGGTGGCCGTAGCCTGCCGGAATCCGGCCCGGAAAACTGCAAAATTAATTCCAACACGTATCACCAAGAAATAGACAGAAACCTGTGGTAGACCTTCTGGTAGTAAGATCACATACCCAATCTGAATCAGAATATGCACTGAGCTCTAGTTTGGATGTAGAATGCATGAATAATGAGTGAGTGATAGTGCCCCGAAGATATCTGAGGATCCGAAGAAGAGCACCGTAGTGAACTGATGTAGGAGCGGAAACAAACTGACTGACAACACTAACTGCGTGAGCAATATCGGATCTGGTCATACACAAGTAGACAAACTGTCCAACAATCTGTCTGTATCTAGTGGAATCAGGAAGGAGCTTACCATCTGTGGGACGAAGCTTCACATGAAGCTCTAAGGGTCTATCGACTGATCAACTGTCAGATAGACATGCAGCAGAAATAATATATGACTGTATTTCTATTGAGAAATAAGTATTCTCTGAGATCCATGAGCAATCTCTAAACCCAAAAAGTAACGCAGCTTACCAAGGTCTTTCATGTGGGACTATAGTAATATCTAACAGAGATATTTGAAACAAAATAGCTTCTTTCCTTAGAAATCCATACTACAAGTCGAGATTACTGTTTATTACATGAAGAATCTACAGCAAATTACTTGTGTATCTTTCTGCTGTTTGCTCGCAGAAACAGCTGAAAACTGATGAATATTTCGTGGTTAGAAGCAAATATTTTGGTATAATTGATGAATACAATTCATATACAGTCTGCAGAATCTTAGCTCTTGTTACCTTTTCTGGAAGTTGAGATGCCTAATGCTAAAACAAATTATATACCACTGTGAACGATACAATTAACTCCAGCATGAAGGGCAACTATAGGAGGGAAGTAATGATCTTGTAAACCCAAGTAGTCCCCTAGGTACTCTTTTACAGTCTGATCTTGGCTCCCTGGAACACTAAGCATAGGCGCCGCGGAAAAAAAAAACATTTTACCCTAAACGAACACTCCACTTACCTAACAAACCCCTTCACAATCTCAAAATTACATTTTATCTTAAACAAACACTCCCTTACAAATTAACCAACCATTTCAGCAATATAAACATAATCCAAGGTCCTCCTTACAAAAAAACCTTCCCCTTCCCCTTCCTCTAAAAAAAATGTAGCGATCTCCAGAAATTTTTCCTGTCTAAGCCACATTTTGTTACTATTTTCCAATCTAAGCCACTTTCAAAACTATTTTTGTGAGTGAGCTATCCTCTAATTAACACGCAGCTACAGCCGCACTTCCCGCAGTTGGGAACTGCGGTTATTTTTATAGATTGCCACAGTTTCCAATCACGGTAACAGTGCAAATAGAAAATACTTGAGACACAGCGAACCAAGTTGTGGAGACTTAGAGAAAAATTTCAAGTATTTTTTATGTCATAGAGAGGCCGCAGTTGGGAACTGCCTGTTGGATTTATATGTCATGCATACTATATTCAATGAGAAGACAAGACGGGGAAGCAATGAGAGGAATCGAGACGATTGGAACATGTTTGGAAGCAAGGCAGCAGCAGCCAGCAACATCAAGCGAGACAGTCGACTGCCACTTGGATAATCAACTGCCAAGCCCTCTATTTGGGATCAGCAAAAGGGACAGTCGACTGACGTATGCAACATCGGCGGAAACGAGTTCGGGTCTTGCCCGAATCGAGACAAATATTGTGTACTTTGTGTATTTGGTGTGATCTTCTATTTGGTTGGTGGTTTGAATTGATCATGTCATATACTCAACAAGATCCCTAACAATTGGTATTAGAGCGTCAGGTTAGAAATCTTTCGTAGCTCAGAGTTTGTTCGAGTTCCTTGAAGAAGATGGCAGGTAGAGCACAAAGATCTAGTATTTTGATGGTAAGATCAACTTTAATTTCTGGAAGGTGGACATGTATGACACAATGGTTCAAAAGGGCTTGCATATTGCTCTAGAAAGAGATAAAGAGAAGCCAACCGACATGATGTATGAGAAGTGTGATGAGATGTATTTGAAAGCCTTGAGTTTAATTCAGCTGTAATTGGCGGACGAAGTCAAGTGTGATTTTCTTGATGAGACAAGTGTGGCGAGTTTGTAAGACTCAAGACTAATTACTCGTGATCGTCGTTGTTGGATCGGATATACTGGAGGAGAAAGTTGTTTCATTTCTCAATGAATGAAGATACCCATCTTCAAGATCATACTGTGGAGTTCAATAAGATAATATCTGAGCTGTGTGATAAATGAGGATGATCTAAAGCGACGATAATAAAGTTTTCAACTTGATATATTCACTGCTAGTTTCATATGATCACTTGATAACTACCATGCTACATGAAAAATATGTCCACTTACACTAATCGGGGTGATCAAGGGGATCAAGGGTTTGAAGGAAGATGAACTTAGAAAGGAGACTCATAAAACGGGGTCTATTCCTACAAGTTGTTTGGCGGTGGATGGTGAAACTTCAATTGAAAGGAATATGACACACAAGAATTAGATCTGTTACCACTATTGTAGAGAGATTGTACATTACAAGAGAGATTCTCGCAAGTGATTTAGATACTCCGAAGCAAAATGCTGGGAAGGTTAAAGATGACAGAGTAGCCAAGTAGAGCTCCAAGACAAATCCAGTACCAGTGCCACCCTGAGAAGTATATATATATATATATATATATATATATATATATATATATATATATATATATATATAAAAGCTCGGTTAAATTAATCACCAAAAAAAAAAAAAGACTGTTCTATTTTACATTAATAGTTTATAGAAAATGTTTTGCATTTCAAGATTTAAGAAGATTTGTTTTCTTCAATAAAAGCTTATTTACCATGCTCCACCTTTCATCTAGAAATTCGTGGAGGGTTACTGCATTATAGCCGTACGTACGTCGGTCAAGGGAGAGACCCAATAACCCCAACCAAGCAACGACTGGATTTTGTTTGATGGCACAGCAAAAGTAAGATCACAAGAGCATCCACAGTCGTTTTCTAAAATTCCCATATTTTCAAATTATAGCAAACGAATACAAAAGAGACGCTGCAGTCGTTTCTCAAATGTCTATATTATGGCAAACTTGCTATTTTCATTTCTCAAATATGAGAAACGATCTGAGCTTTCTCAAATTATAAAGGACGGGGTATGATACCCCGTCTCTTCTATATAATATTTTTTTAATCGTATCAGACGGACGATCATATACCGTCTCTCCTATTTTATTAATTTTTTTTTTTAAAGGTCGGACGGGGAATGATACCCCGGACGGGTATCAAACCCCGTCTCTCCCTTTTTTTTATATTTGTTTTATTTTTTATTTTTTTTTTAATAAAACGAACGGCCACGATGTAAGCGATAGGAAAAAAAAAATAGTGTGGGACGGGGACACATACCCCGTCTGGCCGTCCAGTTTGGGGAGAGCATTTAATGCTGGCAGGGTGCTTTTAGGATTAGTTAGTATATTAATAGGTTTAGTTAGTATATTAATTAGGTTTAGTTAGTTTTATATTATTTAATTTAGTTAATTAATATAGTTTAATAGTTAATAAGTAATGAACTTTTTTTAATTTATTTGAAACGATCGGACGGGGTATGATACCCGTCTCTCTAAAAAATAGAAAAAATATAGCAAACGACGACTGCAGTGAACGATCGTATTTACTATTACTGTAGCTGCCATATTATACCAAATGAGAAAAACGACTGTGGATGCTCTAATCATCATCTAATTATTTATTTATTTCTGTTTATTGATATATATTTTGTGACTAATAGTGGTATAAGCATGCATCTACCTTTTGATACAATGAAACCCCCCAAGGATATAAACTGCAATGAGAGCTGCAATTCCTAAGGTATTTGCCACTACTTGTGTTCTTCCCACGACAGAAATAAAACGAAAAAGGCCCATTGACATTTGATGCACGCAAAAGAATGCTAGGACCTGCTGTAATTAAGAACCTGCAACAAGCAAGAAATTCCTCGATCGGTTAGTATTTCTTTAGTTTATTTCAACATAAAATTACTGAATACTAGACCTATAATTGCTGCGATGGTAAAATATGTTAAACATGTCCAAATGCCTGTCTCAATTAGTGATATGGGTGTTGGGGTTTGTGGATCCAATACATAATAATGGGTTGAAGAAGATAGGCGAGAAGGAGAGTCGAAGTGAGAGCAAGAGGTCAAGAGTAGTTAGAGGCTACAGCAGAGTTGCGGTCGACCACGCGGTCAACCGCACCCCCCGACCGCACCTAGGAAAGACGACCAGTCGACCGTCCCGCTCTCTGATTCAACCTGTATCTTGAAGGAGTGACTGGTTGACCGTGCAGTCGACCGACCTGCACTCTGTTAGAACTCGTGTAGTCGAAGGAGAAGACCGGTCGATTGTCATGAGGTTGAGGTCGACCGTCCCGACGCTGATTGATGAGCGACTGAGTTGGAAAGTTGTGGAATCCTATATATATTGTATTGTGTACGATTTTAGGGTTAAGAGAAAAGAAAATAGAGATCTAGCAGCCGTCATTAAGAGAGAGGGAGATAGAGAAAAACCCTACACCTTGGTGGTGAGTTCTTCAGAGATTTATAAACCTAATCTTCATATTTCTAGTGAAAATCGCAGGAGTGCCTCTGCGCGGGGAAGTAACCATTGTTTGGGTGAACCTCGATAAAAATCTTGTGTGTTCTTGTGTGTTGCTTTTGCTTGTTCTTTCTTCTCTTGTTTTGATTCTATAGTTCTTGCATTTCGTCGTCGTTGTTAAGTTTATTCCGCAGTTAGAATTCAACAAAGTGCTATCAGAGCTATAGGTTGGTAGTATTGATCGAGATAGGGAACAAGAGTAGAGTTAAGGAGTTCGATGGAACGAATTTCACAATGTGAAAGATCCAAATGATTGCATATCTCCAACAGAAGGATCTAGATGATCCGTTGTTTGGTGTGAAGCCAGAAGTGGCGGAGGTCAATCTGGTTGCGTTGGCGGCCTAGGATAGATTGGATCAGAAAGCACTTGGGCAGATTCAGTTGTCGCTAAGCAGGAAGGTGTTATTTCATATTGAGAAGGCAAGAACCACAAAGGAGGCAATGAAGATATTGACAGACATGTTTGAGAAGCCGAATGCAACGAACCAGATCTTACACCTAAAGAACTTAGTTAACTTAAAGCTGTCAGAAAGGGATTCGGTTGCTGAGCACATCAATAATTTCTGTATGGTTTACAATTAGATGGAATCATTGGGTTTAAAGTTTGAGGAGATGCCACAATCGTTGTTGTTGTTATCTAGTCTTCCCGACAATTACGGCATAGTAGAGCAGACTATTACTAGCACCACGACCGATACGGCAACCCTAAAGGATGTTATAAGCAGCATTATGAATGAGGATGCAAGGAGGAAAAGACATGGAGAGACTTCAGTGTCATATCCTAGTAATACCGTGCTGTCAGTTGATAACCGTGGTAGAAGTAACAACAGAGGGAGGTCACAGAGCAGGAATCATAGGTCCAAATCAAGAACCGGACATCGCAAAGGTGAGTGTTGGTCCTGCAAGAAGCCAGAACACAGGAGAGACCAATGCAAGGAGTATAAGAAAGTACAAGTAGGGTCACAGGTAGCCAATGTGGTAAGTACTGAATCCCGTCTAGATAAATTGTGTTTATCTGCTAGATTTAATATTTTACAAGATGATTGGTGTATAGACTCAGGTGCTTCTTATCATTGTACCCCCATGAGGGATGTTTTTGAGGATTACAGGCCAGGTAATTTTGGTGTAGTTTTAGTTGGTAATGGACAGATATGTCCAGTTGTAGGTAGAGGCACTGTGAGAGTGAAGGCTCGCAATTGTGGGCAATTAGTCTTGTATGACACAAGACACATTCCGAGCTTGAAGAAAAACTTGATCTCAACTAACAAACTAGACAAAGAAGGGTTTACAACAACTTTTGGGTATGGAGAATGGAAAGTGACTACAGGTGCCATGTTGGTGGTAAAAGAAAAGTGTGGTGACACGTTGTACTTACTCAGGAGAGGTGATTCAAGTGATATCATTGCTACAGCATCAGTAGGTAGTTCCTCTTCAATTCTATGGTATGTCATGTTAAGGCACCTTGGTGAAAAGGGTGTCAAGCAGCTTTGTTCTATGGATCTTTTGCCGGGGCTGAAGAAGGTTGAGATGGATTTTTTTGAGAATTGTGTGATGGGCAAACAGAAGACAATTAGCTTTCAGTTGGGTAGGAGTGAGAAGAAGCTTGAGAAGCTAGAGTTGGTACATACAGATGTGTGGGGTCCAGCTCATGAATTCTCTTATGGTGGTAAGAGATACTTCATCTTCATCGATGATGTTACAAGAAATGTAACACCCTGAATTCCAAATAAAACCGAATTCGAGATTCTACAGGATCTTTACTTCACTCCGTACAATTTTACAAGAAAATTTAAAACTTTTTCAATAGCACATCAGAGTTCATTTACACTTGGTTTTTACACAGCGGAAGAAATAAAGATTACAATATTTGAAAACAAAATGTCACTTGTACAACTTCACAAATTGAGTCATCGATTGCATCATATACTCCTTCAAGAATAGTCCATTACTTACATGTCAATCTGTGGGCACGTTAGTTACTTACAACTGACGAAATGTTATACTCGGCTATCCTCTCTACGCTGTACATATAACAATCTCATTACTTTAATAAAAACACAACAGTTGAATGAATAATAAAGTGTTAATGTGACTACGCTAAATATGTAAGTGTATGTCATGCCTTAATGCCTAGTGCACACAATTCTATACTAGGATGACACTAATGCACAATTGTTCGGATTCTATGCATCACATACTACATAGGTCTAAGGGCAAGCGCCTACGTACTCCACATTAAAGGGTTCGATCCCTCGCCATAAAACTACCCAGTAATAAAACAAAGTTCAGACGTTCCACGAGTACGGATCCCAGTCCCGGGGAACCACCGTAACAAATCCCCCACCCGACTGTTATACAGACTCCTCGTCGTGCGAACCTCCCGCAAGTACCCCTCTAGCCCCGGTATACGTATATACATGGAGAACGACAAACTATCCGCCCGACTACGCATAGTCTCAGATTTAAAATAAAAGTTCGTCTCCCACAAGGCAACCACAGTCCACCAACTGGGTCTATAGCCCCGGTGAACCGCCGCAACCCACCCACCGCCCGACTATATAGAGTGCCCCACTTACGTTTGCCTAGGTCTTACTACATCCTCACTTATGTGCCTAAAATTTATTTAGTTCAAGACATGAATAATCTTTTAAGCCTAGAATTAGTATTATCTACTACCGGACTTAATCAACATCCATCGAGATGGCTCCATTGCAAATCTCAAAATATAATAATCATATCATTTAAAATTGCCGGTATACACGGTTTTACTAACTCTAAATCAAAATTTCTCATGTACAAAAATTATGGGTATTCATACCCTTTCATAGTCATGCCTATGCCTCCAGCTTATTCTTAAATAAATATTCATGTTTCAACTTGGTACTTATTCATGCATTTTTAAATATAGAACAAATAATCTCTATCTCAAAAGATTCAACATTATAAACTTCTATAAGCAAATTAAACAAATCCCCGTCTCAACATGAGTGTTCATTTACAAAAGAGAGTTTTATACTTGTTACCCAACCTTCCTTCAAAAGATCTTTTACAAAGAAAATTAATAATAATCTTTTGGGGTTAGAACTCATTAACCAACTTTATATTTCATTTTTATTTCCTTAAAATATTCCATAAAATTTTCTAACTTACTCTAATAATTTTCACTTTAATTTTATAGGAAGAAAATGAGATTTAATTAAAAGTCTTCTTCATAAAAATTCAAAAGATGTGAAAACAAGAAAAAAAAACCAAAGGCCGGGTTTCAAACCCCTGAACCTAGGCCGAAACCAGCACAGAGCCCAAGCCTCCCCCGCTCTAACCATGAAGTCCATTTTGAAATGTTTATGAATACTCTTTCAGTTTCGGAAATTATAACAAAAAAATATATAAATGCAACTATCAAGTTTTGAGCCTAGAACCAATTTCAACTAAGCTCTATATTGCACTGGCTAACCAGAAAGACCAAATATATTTTCTGTTTAGAAATTTCAGTGGTGCTCTTTTGTTTACATTATTCTGACATCTAATTCTTTTTCGAAAAATTCATTTTCCTAATGATTCTATCTTTAAAGATTAATAGATAAATTTCTCTCTTAGAATTGAAATGAATCAAAAATACAAAAGACAAGTTCAACTTATTATTTAGATATGTTTTTCCAATTATTTTCTCTTCACTTTATAAATTTTACATCTATATAATAAATTACAAAGAAAGCTATCAAGTGGCTCTCATTCAATATCCCCTAAAATGAATGGTCTAGATTGATTCTCATAAAACATATTTTCCTGCCCAAATTTTCAAACTCCAAAATTAAAATTTTCCTCCCAAAACTAAAAAACTCATTACTTGATTATTATCTCTATCCTCTCTCTTCACTTTTTCATATTTTTCTCTTTCTCTCTCTCCCTCTCTCTCCCATTCTTTCGACATTTTCCACACTTAAATTTCATCATTTTCCACACTTAAAGTTCTAAGAAGTTGTATTTTACACCCTCATTTATAATTATTTTTCGACATATACTAATAGAAACATGAACTTTTATTTACAACTAATTATTATCATACTATTCAAACTTGAACTACATAATTGTTGTTTTACTATTTACAGAGTTTTCGTGTGTTGTATCATTCCGAAGACGTGCCTTAGGCACGTGCCCACGGGCAAATCTAGTTTTTCAATAAAACTTGAAATTGTAGAAATCATGGTTAGTTTAAGAAAATCCATCATCTTACAAAAATAAAATTCTTGTTACTAAAAACCAACTATATCTCAAAAATCGACTTTGGACATCACAAATGTTTCTTTATGCGAAAACTATCATCCTTTTCATATGTCGACAAACCAAACATAATAAAATTTATCTTTCACTTTTCTCTCTTTTAAACATTATGTTTCTAAGCATGTCACAATAAAATACCCTTTAACAATCATTCATACTCATCACGCATTTGTCAAACAAGAATTTGCAAATATTCTACCATGATCTATGTGATTATTTCTTTACTTTCAATTAGCATAATAACAATCAATTGCTAAATTTCAACAAAACATTGCATGTTATGCTAGCATTTATCTACACATATTACATTCAATTCTTATACTTTAAACTATTAGCATGGTAACAATAAAATCATTACACTAGCATGGATTCTTATTCATAATAACTCATTCAATTTATATTACTCTTTTAACTAGTTTAGCTTGCAAATTCTATGTAGGCTCCAAGCAAGAGAACTCTCACTCTCTTTCTTTCTTTCTTTCTCTTGATTTAGTTTTTGGTGCAAGAGAAGTGTAGGAAATAGGGCTCTATTTATAGGATTTTGGGAGGGTTCTTTATGCATAAAATTCACCCTAATAACTCTTCAAATTAATTCATATGACCATTTACTTTCCTAACTCCTAAACCAACAACCTTTCATCTCCCTACTCTTCATGAACATAAAGTCCACCTCTTCTCCTCCTCATCCTAAAACCGGCCACCCCATTTTCCCACTTTTTGGTCCAAGTTCATTGGTGTATGCATGCACACATGTATAAACAAATATGCATACATTTCTATAACTCTAAATGTATACTAACATTTGTAACTTGTCATATATTAGTGCATGGTTAACTAAAAATGTGATTTTATTAGTGGGCTTGCTACATGGGCCCATTTCTAATTAATTTATTTAATCATCTAGTGGGCTCCTCTCCTAATGGGCTAGATTTAGTTTATAGGTCCATGGATCAAAAGAAGGCTAAATAGAACTAATGCATGTTAAAAATAGTAAAATGAGAATAAACAAATGAGAATAAAAATTTGCGCGTGCATCATACGTGCAAAAATCAAAAAAATACATTTTAATCAAAATTGGGGTAAATGAATTTCCGTTTTATAAAACGAGTTCGAACATGTAAAATAAATAGCCAATACACATAGAAATATCATATTTAGTGATGGAAAAATACGCAATTGATACGTGCATCGAAAACACATAAAAAACATGTAAAAATACAGAGATTGAAGTATTATATTTTAGTTGAATCAAATAGGATAAAATCAATACTGGGAATGCATAAACAAACGAAAATCCAAATACGTGGTGAAAACATGTTACAAAATATACGTGCGTAACACACGAGGGCAAAATTATAATTTTCAATTTTGCAGGGTGTTACAAGAAAGGTTTGGGTTTATGCAATTCGCGAGAAATGAGAAGTTTTTGAGGCATTCAGAGCTTGGAAGGCCAGGGTTGAGAATAAGACGGGTTACAAGGTGAAAGCAATAAAGTCAGACAATGGAGGTGAGTACACAAGCAAAGAGTTTTTTAACTATCTGGCAAAGAAAGGTATCAGAAGAATCAAGACAGTTCCTAAGACTCCACAAGAGAATGGTGTAGCAGAAAGAATGAACCACACGATACTCGAAAGGGCGAGATGCATGAGACATCATGCAGGTCTTTCGGTTCATCTTTGGGCCGCTACAGTTGATACGACAGTGTATTTGATTAATTGTTGTCCGTCTAGTGCCCTTGATGGGGCAATTCCAGAAGAACTATGGTTAGGTAAAACTGTTAATTATTCGCATTTGAAAGGTTATAGTTGTATGGCATATGCACTAACTGACAGGGAGGAAGGAAAGAAGTTGGACTTTAAGTTCAGGAGGTGTGTGTTCATTGGCTACGGTGGCGATGAGTATGGTTACAGGCTTTGGGATTTTGTGGATAACAAAGTCATTCGCAGCAGGAATGTAGTGTTCAATGAAGAGGTCCTATACAAGGACATGCACACATATCAAGACAGTACAGCCAGTTCAAAATTAGATTGGGGTTTAGACTCAGACTCAGGTTTAGATTCTGAAGGCGACCCTAGTGGTGAGGGCCCTACAGTGCAGCAGCAGGTACAGGTACCACATGCAGCACAGGAGGCTCATGGTGAGCCTATTAAGAATGAGCAGGTTATCCAAGACGAACAGGTACAGCCAGAAAAGTTCAGGGAACCTGAACCAGTCGGTGAACCGGTACCCACATTGAGGAGATCGACACGAAAGAGGAGGCCAACCAGGATATTTGATCCATCAGCTAGTGTTATTCACGAGCATGTTCTGTACACAAATTCGGGGGATCCAGAGACTCATGAGGAGATTTTGAGGGATAAGGCTCGAATTCATTGGGAGTTAGCCATGAAGGACAAGATGAGCTCCTTGGAACAGAACCAAACTTGGGAGTTGACCAAGTTACCTGCAGGAAAGCACGCTCTTATGAACAAATGGGTTTTCAAAGTCAAAGATGAGGCTAATAGTAGTAAGAGGTACAAGGCAAGGCTTGTTGTGAAATGATTCTCTCAAAGAGAAGGTGTTGATTATAGTGAGATCTTTGCACCGGTTGTAAAGATGGCTTCTATTAGGGTTCTGCTCAGTATTGTGGTAGTTGAAGACTTGCACTTAGAGTAGTTGGATGTGAAGACAGCATTTCTCCATGGTGATGTCGAAGAAGAGCTGTACATGAAATAACCCACAGGTTTTGAAGCTAAAGGAAAGGAAGACATGGTGTGCGAATGAAGAAGAGTCTTTATGAGCTCAAACAATCACCGCGGCAATGGTACTTAAAGTTTGATTGCTTCATGAGAGGAAAAAGTTTCGATAGATGCGAAACGGATCATTGTGTGTATGTTTGATAGCTTCATGTTGAACCCAGTTTTGGGCGGGCCAGGTCGGGTCCAGGATCGAGCGGGTCGGGCCAGCTCGAGCCCAGGCTAGCCCGACCCTAATGCCACCCCTATCTCACAAGGTAATTTATTTGTTCTAGAAACATAACGATTCCAGTTGATTATAACAGAATGTTCTATTTTTCGTTTGAATTTCTCATTTAAAAAGATATGTTTCATCAAATCCCGACAAACTACAGAACCTAACAGCAAATCATCGAAGATAAATTCAAAACAATACGTGATTTGAGCCACAAATATCAAAAGGTTGTAGTGTTGCAGAATCTACCAATAACTCGTAGTGCTAATAGCAGAACTCACACACCACAAGCAATAGAAAATTTCCAAGAACTAGATGAACCAAGAACAAATCACCACGATATATGCAAGATCTCACAAGAACACAATCAATATGCAGAGATAATCAATATTTCTTATTTCCCAAGAAATACAAAGATTACAAAGATATTACAACTCTCAATCTCTCTCTTTCTCACCTTTAAAATACTCGGTTGTCATGCCCCGCTTCCCAAAAATACGGAACACAAGCATGTGATATTAGCTCAGCGAATGACTTACGTCATCCATAAGCTGTTTACCCATTCAACTCAATAATAATAACAATACAAACAATTGCGCAGGTAATAACAATAACCTCATGAACAATAATACTTGGAATGAAGCAATATGAAATATCCAAATACAATAATTTAACGTCTGGAAACAAAATAATAAAATTCGGGTCATAAGCCCAATACAATAATAAATTCTAACACAATAATAATAAGTCTCAATACAATAAGTTCAATGAAATAATAATCAACTAGATAGCATAAATCTTTAGAAAGCTTGTTCTCCAATCCAGCCAGACAATTCTCCTTTATTATCTGTAAACACTTCATCTAAAAAGAGGAGAAAAATTATCCTTAGTGCAAGTCATGGACCGCAAGTAAAGAAAGCAAGAAACAATGGAATAACGATATAACAATGAATTCAATGGATCAATAGAAATCAATAACATGGGACAATAGCAATAATCAATATCATTAATAATCGATGCACTGGTATAAACAATGATTCGATATTCGATAACAATTTTCAATAGTCGATATCAATAACACTTAGACAATATTCGATAGCAATAGGAACAATGATGTACAATATGCAATGTCGATGTATAATCCTTAAGTCTATTAATCATTTTAATCCCAACTAATGCACGTACTACTGCATCCGATTCTACAGGTTCGATGCATACAATCAATTTCGTTTAGACTTAAATGGAAGATTTTATAGATCATGTACATGGCACGATAACATTATTAGCGGCATTGGTGCACACTGATTGGCTCAAAAACAGTAAAATAATACACGATCAATTGGGATACTGTAGTCAGTAATCCAATAATAAACCGATAACAATAATGTTAGGAATGTGTCTTGAATACTCGTAATTCAGATTAAAAGAAGGTAAGATGAAGCACGGAGATCGAAGCATCGAAGAGAGTAGAAGAAAGCAAAGCAGCAATAGTGCAGGCATAGTTGCTGTCGACCGCACCCCCCGACCGCACACACGACCGCAGTTGCACTGGGTTTGGCTAAAAGGTGGACAGTCGACCGACCGCGGCGCTGTGTTCGTTTTGGGCCTCGATTTGTTAGGTTGTTTCAGCCCAATCTTCAACTCCAAGTTAGATCGTACGGCTCCTATTCAGTTACTTCTTTTCCAGGTTATATCGAATGACTAAGAATCAAGATTAGACATAGGTTTCTCTCTATTCTTCTATATATATTGAAAACTTCTCCTTTATGAGAGTAGAGTACTTCATAGATTCTTTTCTCCATTGCAAAGAGATGCTCCAGAGAAAGATAGTTCTTGGTGAGTGAGTTTAATTCCTTTATTGAGCGAATCAGTAACTCCTTGTAATCTCTTCTAGTTGAATATCAGATCTCCCTATATTTCTCTCCGGATTAAGCAAAAGCTAACCGGGATAAGTCATCGGTGTGTTTGTGTTAGATTGGTGGATCTACTTGCTTGCTCAATTGATTCGCCTCATCTACTTCGACTTCCTCATTGCTCTATTTAGTTCCGCTGCGACAACGGGCGTTGGTTGACGCCCCAATCCCAACAAATAACACTAGCCAACACACAATATTTTGGGAAACATGGCCCACACTTCCGCGTACAGTCACTATATCATCAACTACTCCGGTCAATCCCTTAAAGCCCAACTTGTTAATTACTTTATTAATGCAACAATATAATATGCAATTAAGAAACATGAGTTGAACGATAATAACAATAGGAAAACGATAGGATGATAAACTTGGATAAGACAATTAGAATGATGAAAATAACTCATTAGGATCATGCAATGCAACATATATACTTCAATTCATGCAATACTACGATATAGGAATAATCAAATTAAGAAAAAGTGAAAAAGTGAAATTCTCAACATCAAGAGTCATCTGTACTAAAATGTAATTTTCCACTGTTTCAGAATTCAAAAGCTGAATCCGTCAGAAGTTCTGGAAACTAGACTTCCACAGGATTCAAACGCATATTTAAAATCCAAAATCCGACAACAGTAGCTAGGTCAAACACATCATTCTTTACAGATCTCATGTTCAGCCAGAAAATTGACATCAAGTTGTTATAATTTTAGAATCATCAAAAGTCAATAATAAATTCATCAAAAATATTTATTAGACTCCTAAGCATGTCAACTAATATTCTGAAACTTTTCAGAGCAATATTTTAATATTAGATCAACCTTTTAATAGATTAATGAAACATACGTGAGTCTGAAATTCGGGAAACAAAAACACAGCAGTAGTAAAACGATCATAACTTTTGCAATACAACTCGGAATTCAGCGATTCAAGATGTTCTGGAAACTAGAAACATAGGGCTACAACTCTTATTCAGAAATTTATTTACTTTGAGATAAAACACTGGGACGAAAACATCAGAAAAAATACAGACAGCAACAACATACAGATTTTTGGGTTTTTTCATGAAATAGATTGATTAAACATGATGGGTATTAATACTATAGTCGATAAATTATGTAATCAGCATGAAGGGTGTAATAGAATGATAAATACAATTAAAAACACACATATACACTATTTTAATAACAATCAAACATCAATCGATCATTCAAATAAACAACCTAACAATAAAAGCTACGGTAGATTATTTGTGCGGTGATTATATGCATAACCCTATTGACAATACTATATGAGTACATAAAAGAATCAATCTTTGGAGACAAAAGTGGCACGAAGTCGAGGATATTTGGGTTAGCTTGTGTAAACCCTCAATATACTCAACGAAAAGAGAAGAACAATATACAATATGATGAACAATTGGATCTACTTGCAAGAATTTCAATAAAACTTGAATTTGATACAAAATTCAATTCAAGAGAAAAGTGACTTGCCTTATACACGATTAATTCGAATACCAAGAATAACGGGATGAGAATCCCGGAGCAACGAACCCGCGAACTCACGAAGATCACACATGCAAACTACGTGCAATAGAGACAAAGCAACAACCGCAATAGCAAAGAGTAGCAATGGCGAGATTCGGCCTAGTGGTGCTCGACGTCGACGGTGTCGCAAGTGTGTGGCGCGACTAGAACAGGGCAGAAGGGCGTCGGGGTTTGGCTGATGTTCGACGGGAAAACAGAGAGACAGCGGGGAACAGGGGAGGAGAGGTCGGGTTGGGGTCAGGGCGTCGACTGGTGGTTGACGGTGTAGCTGGGGTCTTGGGCAGGAAAAACTGAGGTCGGGGAGAGAGAAAACGGGAGGAGAGAGAGATGACAGCTAGAGTTTAGGGCTTCAAATTGTGTGATTTTAGGCTTTGCAATTAGGATGTTGGGTTAATGGTTTAGGATCCAATAATAGTGGGTTTGGGTCAATAATTAATTGTGATTGGGTTTTGGGTTCAATAAGAGGTGGAATTAAAGACAATATGGTTCAAATAAATTACCCACTATTACATAAAAAATAGGGTCAACAAGAAAATAGTTCATCAAGAAGAACAAAGAATTTAATGAAGAAAAAAAAAAGAACAAATTTAATTAGGATAATCAAGAAAGAAAATAGAGTGTTTTATTCCATTGCAAAATAAAATATTACAAAACAAGAAAAAATGAAAAGTACGTGGAACCATTCAACGTGGAGTATGCAATACACTTCCAAGATGAATGGCAGGGGCAGGACCATTCAACGTGGAACCACCACAGATGAGTTGATTGTCAAGTTCTCGCTCAATTTATAAACCCTAAATGATCATATAGAATGCAATTCGTATTCATGCTAAAATCCAACTATGAGTCACGTTGAGCACACATAGTTACAAGCAAATGCTCGGTTTTAAGGATAGCTCCGAAAAAATGTGGATTGGATCCTTTCGAGGAGAGTCCATCTAGTTCACATGATCCATCCATCCAACATAATGCTTTGACGTTCATGTCAATTTCGTTTAAAAAAAACTGACGGGCAGATTTGTCAAGTTTGAACATTCCAGTACTAGAGATTTTCATTTGCGAGAAACATGTTCAACACTTGTGGTACTCGATCGGGCAAGTATAATCATATCGAACCCATACCCATTCCATCCCCACCAGGCCACCATGATCCAACCATTCAGCATAATACTTCGAGATTTATATTATCTCCATCAAAATACTGATGAGCATGCAATTAAATCATGTTCGGAACCTTCCTGTTCCAAAAAGTCTCGTTCTGGAAAACATGTTCAACACTTGTGGTACACGGGCGAGTAAAATCATATTCAACCCATACCCATACTCATGCCCATATCATTCCATCCCTACCCACCACAATAAAAGCCTAGACATTGCAGACAAGTAATCAGTTGATGTCATACAAAACACAATGCTCTGAACACCTAGTAGCAGTATACTGTATCATCCCCTGTGCAAACATTCATTACATTACAATTACATACCCCAGAATTTGAATGCCTCATCACCAACCCCAAAAAACAACTGCATGCATTAAAACCAACTGTTGCTTTCAATGCCAAAATGCTTCTTTTTCTTCTTCATTTGAAAGCAATCACGAGAGTTTCCCATCTCTAACATTTAACTTCTTCCCAGAACACCTGCATCAATTGTTCCACAAAGACCACACCATGTGCATGTGCAACCAGAAATGCACAGTTTGCATAAACATTGATTCATAATAATAAAATTTGAAAACCAACACACTTAATAGTAGTTCAATAGCAGTATGAGAAAAAACCCAAAACAAAAGTAATGCTAACTCATCAATCAGGGTCTTTACCCTGAAATAACAGCACGCAAAACGATGCATCCCCCGAGCTGAATACACAATATTTTAAGCTGTCAAGAGTGCTTCCAGACACAAATTAATACACAATGTTCCATCAGAGAGTATGGTTAGATATGACTTCCCCAAATCTCAGGAACCATCTTCCACCCGATGAACTGCTGTCGTGTTCATGTTCATGTCCGTCGACTTTCACATTAGAATCGGAAAGATAGCGACTGAAATCAACTGGTTTAGTAGGGAATGTGCATGTCTTCCCAGTGGGTGCAGGTAGAAGCGATACCAATACACGTGCAACCTCGTGCATTGTGGGGCGTTCTGATGGATGCCTCTTAGTACAGAGTAAAGCAAGCTGGAATGCCTTTCGAACCAGCCCCAGGTCCATGCAGGTCACTGATACCTCCGAGTCCACTGTCTCCATCACGGTATTGTCATTTGCTTTTGAGAGAATCTACAGATGAAAGAAAACATGTCAACTAACTATTTGATAATATTTCAGGACTTCATTTGTGAACACACTTGCACTTACCATTTGGTGCAAATTTGACTCATTGTCCACAGCTTTCTTGCCAGTGAGCAGCTCAAGAAGAACGATACCAAAACTGTAGACATCAGATTTCTCGTTGAGTCTAGAGGTCCGAGCATACTCTGGGTCAATGTAACCGATTGTTCCCATAACATAGGTCGATGCATGAGTCTTGGCAGATGGGATACGTTTGGCAATACCAAAATCTGATAGGTGGGCTTCAAAGTTCTCATCAAGAAGAATATTGGAAGACTTAACATCTCGATGAATGATTCGGGGATCACAATCATGGTGAAGATAAGCTAAACCCTGTGCAGCACCGACTGCTATCTTTAAACGAGTATCCCAGTCGAGTTTTACCTTTGTCGCTGGACCTGATAAAGAAAAAAGAGAAAGAAAGAAAGAGTTAGTCACGTACAGTGAAAAGGATAAATTTTATGTGAAATGAGGATTGACAAGTTTAAATACCATGAAGAAGATCCCATAGGGAGCCATTTTCCATGTACTCAGAGAAGAGAAGATTGCCAAGAGGAGATAGAGCATAGCCATGCAAGCTGACAAGATTTCGGTGCCTGATGCTGCCAACAGTATCGAGTTCGGTCTCAAATTCACAAGGATTATGAGGAAACTGACTGTAGAGCCGCTTAATAGCAATCGGTTTTGAGTTTTTCAAAACACATTTGTAGACAGTACTTGATGCACCATAACCAATGATGTACTTTTCACTTAGGTTATCTGTAATCCTCATGATATCTTCGTATGAATGAATTGCCATATCCATCTGAAGAACTACTAGTTTTGGCGGACCTGATGAAAACATAAAAATATAAGGGAATGTGTCTGAACAATTTAAGAGATGCATGATTGAACCAATAGGCAATGTCCTGATTGGTATAGGGTGGGTAATTGAGTGGCAGTTCCCTGGTTCGAGCCAAGACTTTCCCGTCAAAAAAAAAAAAAAAAGATGCATGATACAAGAAGAAGAAGAAGAAGAGAAAATGCTGATTACCCTGCATAGTTTTGTTTGAGCGTTTCCGGAACGAATTTGATTGATTGGATCTATATATTGCAACTACTGTCGTTGATATAAGCATAATTGATCCAAATATTATACAGATAATTGCAGCTCTTGAGATATATACTGTCAAGAAGAAAAAAAAATGGTGAGCGGTCGCAAATAACATGGAAAACAAAGCAAGATGATAGCAACAAATGGTAAGTTTTTAAGTTACCTTTTGATCCATTATCATTAAATCCACAATTGGATCCCAACGAGCCTCCGCACAGCAATGGATTCCCCAGAAAACTATAGTAACCATATCAAGATTAATCTGATAAGCATACCTTGAAATTACTAAATTTTGCAAAGATGAGAGAGACTCTAATTCATTACCTTTCAGGCGGAAACCTTGAAAAATTCTTAGATTGAGGAATGACTCCGGAGAAGTTATTGAATGAGAGGTTCCTGAACATTACAATAATGAGAGGATTCCCAGCATAAGTTTCTTCAAGATATGATTCTCTTAACGGTTTTCTTCAAAATGCAAATAGGTAGACTTACAATGATGTTAAGCTAAAACAACTAGTCAGCTGAACCGGTATCTCTCCGCCTAGATTGTTATCATTCAGAATCCTGCAGAATTCAAGATTCTCACTCCCAGTTTTCAATTTCAAATAAAATTATTGTCATTAAAGAGAAAACAGTAATAGGTATTAGAGACTTACAAAGCACCAATTGTCTGCAACTGCCCTAGTTCCTCAGGAATCGTTCCACATAGATTGTTGTATGATATATCTCTACATTAACATCAAATGTCAGGGTAAGAGAGAAAACTCATAGACAAGTAGTTTGATCAGAAAGTAGACAGTCAGAATAGGAGGGTACTTACATTACTTGGACACTTCTTAAATTTCCAAATTCAGCAGGCACAGGTCCAATGAGAGTATTACTACTCAAATTCCTAAGTAAATAAAAGTGAAATATTTTTATCATTGGAATTGGTAAGTATAATTAAGAAGTGCCATAGGGAATTAATAATTAACTTACAATATGAGAAGGTGTTCAAGGTCACCAAGAGAATCTGGAATTAGGCCAGAGAAATTATTGTTCGAGAGATCCCTGCATGTCATAAAAACTTCAAAAATCTAATGTGTTCGAATAAATTATATCTTGTAAATGCTCGTAAGGGAAAGAAAGAAAGAAGAGGCAGGTCCTTACAGAGTATCAAGATTGATAATTCTGCCCAACTCAAAAGGAACTTTGCCCTTAAAATTATTTGAAGAGAAATTCCTGCAAATTTATAAAATGCAGATCATCACATAACACGACGAGATGTGTTTTTTTATTTATTTATATGGTTTAAGAGAATATCTACTCGAAGTGGATGAAACTTACAGATAAGTCAGGCTATCTAAATTCTGAAACTCCAGAGGGATGGAACCACTGAGCCTATTACCATGCACGTTACTTAGAGAAGAGACATATTTGAAAGAGTTCAGATCCTGGCCAGTAAAAAAATATATAGTAAAAGAAAAGGTGATGAATCAAACATACAGTTGGTTCAGAGCAGTGCACGAGCTTATGTTTCGAGGAATCGGACCTTCAAGGTTGTTGTTAGCAAGGTTCCTGAAGTGATTATTGACCAAATTTAATCAAAATGTATCGATACTATTATTCTATACAATATTTAATCAATTGTACTTAGCACAATGAATACTCACAATTCGAACAATTCTTCAAGCTTTCCCAGTTCAGGCGGAATAGTACCCTCTAACTGGTTGTCATTAAGCTGACTGCATTAATTAAAATTTGTGAACATTATATAAAAGTTTGGGCTAGAAAAGCAAAACAATTTATTAAGACAGAATCATTACAGATAGCTAAGCTTTGACATGTTCCCCAACTCTGGTGGTATGGATCCGGTGAGCTTGTTACCATGTAGGTATCTGAGAAACACATTAGGGGTGACGCATCCATAGAAACAAGATGAAGTATGCTTACACATATATTAAAGATACTTAAAAACTTACAGCTTCCCAGTGTAGGAAAGATTCCCAAGTATCGGTGGAATGCGACCAACTAGCTCATTTTCACTTAAATCTCTGAAAAGGAAAGTAAATTGTACCACAGTAAATAAGATATATTTTGAAAATAATTAATGTTAATGTTTCTTTTCTAAACAGAATTTAGGATAAATAATTGCAACTCTAGGCTTCATCCAAATCTGAGAGACCACACATCTAGGAAGCATGAATATGGGTGCAGGTAGGGGACAAGCCAGATTTAAGAAAAGTAGGACATGAAGACAAGACTATAGTATTATATAATATAACTTAATATCTCAAATTTTGTATAAATTTAACCAAAACGATGTTCCAAAATATAATTTGGAGACTCTAAAATAAGAGAGATATTATCCATGGAGAAGTAATACTACTTCATTACAAATTGTCAAATTATAGACTTTTTGGAGAAGATACATACTATGTAAGCAAGTAACTAGAGTTAATTAGTATAAGAAATATGAAAAATTGTTTGAATTTTGCTAATCATGTGTTCCAAGAAGTGTTCAAGAAGTTATTGAGGATCATCTAATATATAAGATGTACTATAAAATTTGGGACACGCATGAATGTCCGAGACATGTCCATGGAGTGTCCATGAAATGTCTGTCTAGTACTGGTATGACCCCTTGATAGAAATAGTACCCTTGATACATAGCCGGCCACTTTTAGACTAATAGATCTCTGTACAAGTGAATTGGACATGCTTTACTCCTTCCTAAACACAAATTCAGCGGCAAATATCACTAAACGCTGCCTAATAGTGTAACCAAATCATTATGTTTATTTGGATACGGAAGGGAAGAAAAAGCATGTGTACTGTATGTAAACATCTCTAATGAAGAGTTGGAGTTGTCATTTGTAAACATACCAACTTACGTGTATCGTGCGTACATAACTAATATGAAGGAGATTTCAGGTTCGAGGCCAGACTACGTAGAAGTTTTTTCTTTAAAAAAATATATTTATTAAGATGTGCATTGCATGGGTAAATTACTACCCTAAACAACCTGAAAGTAAGACTCACTTTCATATCGATGTAAATATGTTAACCTACAGTTGTTCACTAGAAAAACTAAAGATCCACATGCACAGAGACAGCACTAACTGACAATGGATGAGGCGGCCGCCTCAGGTCCCTGGCATTTTTGCGATTTTAGGGGGCCCAAATTTGTAATTCCCTTGTAAATACAGGAACGTATTTTGCAAGTAAAAGAAAATACTCTTATTACGGGCCCCAAAAAAAATTTATTTGAGCCTTTAAAAAAAAATTTAATTATTTGGGTTTGGGCTTGAAGACTTGAATTGAATTTGAGACTTTAAATTTGGGTGATTTAAAACAAATTTATATATTTTGCATATTTTGCTTTCAACAATGTGCAAATTTTTTGTCTACATGTTTTTACTTTTTAACTGTATGGGGGGCCCATTTCGGGAGTTCGCCTTGGGCCCCCGGGAACTCGGGGCCGGCCCTGATTATATGTGCTGGATCAGGCACAGCAGAAGTCTCTAAACAGAAACTAGATGTCCCTATTGTGTAAGAAATAACCATAATCCTTTTATTAAAAGAATATTCATATAGCTATCTAACGCCCCAAAAATGACAAAATAAATAATACATTTAAACTTAATAATTATGTATTTTGTGCAGCAGACAGAACAAGCTACTATAACAAATAACAAATAATTCATCAATTCTCACTGAAACCACTGCATTCACTGGCATGACAAGTGAACAATAATAGATGATGCCCAAAGCACTATAGAGGCCCATCCGAACAACAACAAAATTCCAGAAATGCAATAGTGATTATTGTTGGAAAATTATTACTGATCTCAAATGGGTGTCTCGGAAATAGTAGAGGAGATATAAAATTTACAAATAACTACAGTACAAGTTATGCATACTTACAGAACAGCAAGAGCCTGCATGAGACCTATAACCTCTGGTATCTTCCCTGTAAGCCGATTACCTTGAAGAGACCTAACATTATTTCATGAAAATATTGAAAAGTGATTACCATGAAGTCGACCATACTGTACGAAACATAAGACCTTCATTTGATATTGCATCTAATGATCTAAACAAAGAAGGGGATACGTAAAAAAACAGCTGAGAGAAGTCTTACAGAGTAGCCACTTGGAGGAAACCAATATTGTAAGGGATTTCTCCTGTTATTTCATTATACGATATATCCCTGCAAATCACAACTAGGATTCAGTGACACAATAAATTTCAGTGATCAATACTGAATACCAAGTAACAAAGCTTACAAGATTTCAAAGCTGGTGCAGTTTCCAATGTTATCCGGGATTGTGCCAGTAAGATTGTTTCCCCTCACATCACTGAAATAACAAATATGAAGACGTAAAGAAAGAAGATTAATGAAAAATCTTAATATCAGAATGAAATAAGTTTAACATAATACTTACAAGTACCACAAGCCAGTCAATTGGCACATATCAGGAGACAATGTTCCGGTTAAGGAGTTACTGCGTAGACCTCTGAAAACAATTAACCAAAACAACCGATTTAGTGCATTTTAACATTGCAAGCTTAAACTTTGAATAGTTTAATTACAAAGAGATAATTAGAAGGAATAAGATTCTTACAAGTACTGAAGCACTTCATTCCAGTAAATGAGTCGAGGTATGTCACCAGTTAGCTGGTTTTGCGCTAGATCCCTACTCCAAAACAAATGGCAAAGGAAACAACAGATCACAAAACAATATACTAAGATGAAGTATGTTCAACTTCTACTTAAAATGCAAGTTCAAAATGTTGGTAAAGTTTTGTGCTTTCACATGTAGAGTTTAAGCCAGTGAATAATGTACAAATAATGAGAAACCATCTTGCAAAAAATGATAAAAATGCAGGAAAAACTCACAAGGTTTTGAGGTTTGGGATTTGAGACAAGGTTGAAGGAATAGGCCCAGTCAACTGGTTGTTCTTCAGATACCTACATTTGCATTGCCAAATAACCCACCATTAGATAAAGAAAAATACTTCAAAAATAATGTTCAAAAATCAAGACAGTCGAAGTAGTTCAATTCAATCTTACAATTCCTCAAGAAGCTTAAGCTTGGATATCGAGAAGGGAATATCCCCATAAAGAGAGTTACTCGACAAGTCACTGTAAAACATTATATTAAAATATATATATATATATATAATTAGTCAACTAAAAAGATTTAGAAAGACTAAGAAATAAACAATAATAAAAGAAGATGGAGTAAACATAACATGTATCTTAGAGAATCACAATCTCCAATCTCATCTGGGATTTGCCCTGTAAGCCTATTCCCCTTCAAATCTCTACAACCCATTATAATTTTATTAAAAAAAACACTAATCAGTCAACATTAAAATAACAAAACAATCAAAAAGGTCAAACGAATAAAACAATAAAAATGAGTTTTTTTTTTTAACATACATGGATTGCACACTCTTGAGCAGCCCAACGGCCGGCGAGATTTCTCCACCAAGATTCAAATTTGAAAGATTCCTGCACCAATGTAGACCATTACAAACCAACCCAACTCACCAAAAACCCGAAAAACAAAGAGACCAGAAAAACCAACTTACAGAGCAACAACATTAGCAGTGAGATTATCACAAACCACCCCCCGCCAAGAACAATGGTCGTCGCTGTTTGCGTTCCAGTCAAGTAAAACGTTGGCGACATTGCTAAACGAGGCCTTAACAGACATGAGCATCCCAGCCTCATTGGAAACAGAGCAAACGGTGGTGAAAACGGTGAAGAAAACCGCCGTTGAAGAAAGGAGGAGAAGGGCTGTTCCCATTTTTGAGGGCGTTAACAAAGAAGGGAGAGCAATGCCTTTGCTCTTGCTCTCTCGCTTTACATTCTAAATGGAAAGAGAGAGGGGAGGGTGATTCATGGAAAGAAACAGAGGGTTTTGATGGGGGTGTTTTGAGAAAAAGACCGAAAGGGCAAAGAGGAGAAGGGAGAGGGACCGTACGGGGTTAGGATCACAAAAATTGCGGTGGGGACAGAGACGTGACTGTTCCTTTCGAGGGGGTGGGTGGGGCCTACTTTCTCTCTCCTCTTTTCTTCTTTCTTCTTCTTCTTCTTCTTCTTCCCTCTCTCTCTCTCTCTCTCTGTTTCGAGGTGGAGCAGAGCAGAGAGCAGTTACGGGTCTGAGATTGACAGCTGGACCCGGCCCATGTGTAAATTTGCAGATAAGACCCTAGGAGATTTACGTTTGAATATAGGGTGGGATATTTGAATATTTGTACGTGCAGAGAATACGTGTATGAGTGAGGAAATCACAAAGTCACATGTTTGACATGATTTCCTGAGAGGGATTGAACAATCAGAGAAGTGATGGCTGCATACAATTAGTGATTAATTATGAGTCCATGAGAATCAAGCAAAAGCCAAAAAACAAGGTAAGATGAATTGGAAAGAGTTCTATAATTGGTACAATGTAGAATTTCCGTATGGGGTATATGAAAAGGGAACCACTCATCTGCTTTAAGATGTGCGACTCTTTAAAATAATTTTCAACATTATTATTGCATTTCTTACCTCAGGCACAGCAACGTTCAAGTCCATAATTTATTGGCCGTTGTTTGTTTCCTTTCGACCTCTAAATCCACTTGCCTTGTTTACATTTTACTTGGTACATTAAATTTAATACAAGATGTTGAAGTCTATTATATACTATATAAAACGGTAGTTTTAGAGATTTTCTAACACTACAAATATTGTTATATCAAAAGAAGTGATCAAAGTAGTTTTCATGCAAAACATTTTCTGCAAATGTCAGTGCATTCTACTGATAAACATCTTTATTAGTGATTAAGATGTTGAAGTATGTTAACTCAAAAAAAAAAAGATGTTGAAGTATGATGTCTGTTTGCACCAAAAGTTCACAATTAATATAAATTCGGAGTGAAGTGTATAATTCTGTGGGTTATCGGAAGTCATCACACTTATCAGTGTTTATGATAACTCAACTCACAAGCTAATACCAAAACTAATCAAAATGCTTGTAACAAATAAAAATTAACAAGTACTACCATTATCAAGAATCAGAGGCCAAAACAGTACATCAATCTTCAAAATCTAAACATGTTCTGACTCTAGTAGTAGACAGGCGTATATCAAAGTACACAAATACAGACAAACAAGGACACCAATGTGTAAACTCCTGTTTCGCTTCGTCGTTCGTTCCACAACTTTCCATGCATTTCGCCGAACCGCTACAAACTTTTTTTTTTGTTTTTCACACCTCTACAAACAAAACAAGGAAACCTCACTCATCAACTGTTCACAAACCATTAAAAGCATCACCAAATTGACCCAAATCCCCTCCAATATTTTGCCTGAGATGAAAGGGTAATAAAGTAATTAGACACGAGGAGTCGAAAGAAATGACTGGTCAAAAATCAAAATAAATACTCCGGGGAAAGTAAAATTACTGTAAGCTCACACGCGCGTCACCCTGCATCCTTGTCCCAGTTTGGAGCCTTGTTGCAAAAGAAAAGATTAATCAAACGGAAACAACCACAGCATCTTTGCTTGTCACTAGCACTTGTATAAATACTCCAAACCCGGATCCGAGCCGGACCCGGCATTGGACCGGAACCGACCCGATCTATCGGATCTAGGTACAGATCCTAAAATAAAACCCGTTGTAGTTTTTGATCCGGATCCACGTCCGCTCAAAAGAGACCCGACCCAGACCCGGATCCGTTAAAAAAATTCCAAAAAATCAACATAAAAATAAATATTCTATCCTCATTCCTCCCCTCCTTCCTCCTCAATTCTAAAACTTTCTCTTCCAAACTCAAAACTCATGCATTTTTCTTCTCTCCTCTATTCTAAATCCTCTATTTGTCGCCTCCACTCGCCGCTCACACTTCCGCTCCTACCCGAACGGGTAGAAATATTTTAATAGGACCCGGACCCGGTCCTCACGAGTTCGGGTCCGAGTCCAATTTTTGGACCCGTAGAGGACCGAGTCCGGGTCCGGGTAGTGAAGGACCTGACCCGACCCGATACCAATGCTACTTGTCACCATTCTAGCGGTCTTTTCTCAAATTTCTCAATTAGGATATTCCAATCCTCCTTTATAAGCTTCCCAGCTCTGAGTAGAAGGTCCAGATAATTGATCGAAAAATCCTTATCATCACACCCTAGTATAAGTTTGATGGACTCAAACCTCTCCCTATTAATCCCCCCCCCCCCCCCAGTTGGTGTGATCGAGCTTTTGTGAAGGTTAACCTTCAGACCCGCCCATAATTCAAAACAGTAAATCGACCCTCCAAAAATAATTGTGGCATTCTTATATTGGATAATTCTAACATTTAGATTTTGTTGACTAAACCCTAGGCCTCGAAATGCCTCTTCCGATTCCCCTCGATTAAGAATTTCAGTAAATATGTTCACCACGAGAGCAAATAAAAAAGGCGAGATTGGGTCACCCTGGCGTAGACCCTTTCTACACAAAATTTCTATACCTGCCATCCTTTTTAACCAGAATCGTGATTTACCACCCCAAAGACACATTAATCCATTTAACCCATTTATCCCCAAATCCTCTCTCACGCAGAATCTCTTCAATACTTGTCCATTTCACCGTATCATAAGCATTTTCAAAGTCTAGCTTAAGCATAAATCTTGCCTTTGCCGAAGCCCTCGCTTTGAAAATAAGCTCTTGAGCCGTAAGAATGTTATCGCTCATATCTCTCCATTTAATAAATCCACTTTGCTCAATGCTCACGAGTTGATTCAGCATTGGAGCAAGCCTACTAGCCAGCACTTTTGGTGATGATCTTAAAAGAACCATTAAGTGGTGAGATTGGTCTAAGATCGTTGACCTTAATGACCTCATCCACTTTCGAGATCAGCACCACCATCATAAAGTTCATTAACTTAATTCTCGCCACTTCCGCGTGTAGTTCATCAAAAATAGCAATCATATCATTTTTGATAATGTGCCAATAGTTCGAGTAGAATACAATATGAAGACCATCCGGACTGGGGGTATCCTTTCCCAGTTGAGCAATTGCATTGCATATTTCTTTTGGAGTGAAATTTCATTCTAGCTCTTGACCATTATGGACGCTTCTATCCTTCCAAAATTCCTCTGTCAGATAGACTGACATTGGTTTAGATCTCCCCATAATGTTTTTAAAATGATGACCCACAAGATCATGTAGATTCTCCCCATATGGGATCCACTGGTTATCTTTTGCTAAACCCTCTATCATGTTTCCTCTCCTTCTCCCATTAGCAATCTTATGGAAGTAAGATGTGTTTGCATCTCCCTCCTTCAACCATTGCTCCCTGGACATATGCTTCTAGTAAGTTTCTTCTAAGTTATACAACCTGGTCGCCTCTTCTATAGCCGTAGAAAGTCCATCTTTAAGGCTACCCGTAAGGGTACTAATTTTCTAAAAAAAATCGAGCTGGTCAATCCTTTCCTTAATCTTAATTAGGCTCTCTCTCCTTCCCCCAAACTCTACTTTCGCCCATAATCTCAGCCTTTTCCTCAGATTACGCACTTTACCATTCCATCGAATGGTCGCATCCCCTTGGACCTGACAACCCCATCCCTTACGGACTATCTGAGTAATCATATCCAATTGTAGCCAAGCTTTTTCAATTCTGAATTGAAATGTTGGCATAAGTTCCTCTTTCTTATTACACAACAAGATCGGAATGTGGTCCGATGTCGCTCTAGAGATTGATTTGGCATAAGAAAATGGGAACTGACTTTCCCAATCATCAAAAACTAGGACACGGTCTAGTTTTTCCCAAATCGGATTCTCTTGCATGTTCGACCAACTAAACAACCTATCCACAATTGGAATTTCGGAAAGAGTTAAATCACTAATTATATACTTCATTGAATCTCCTTCTATCTCTATGTGAACTCCCTCTCCCCGTTTGTTCATCTGCAAATCTCTTGATATTGAAGTCCGCCATAATAACCCACTGTCTTGCCCATTTATTTCTAATGCCTATAAGTCAGTCCACAGTTCCTCTCTAAGCACAGACTCGTGTAGTCCATAGATCACAGACACAATCTGGACTTTCCTACTAGAAAGATCGAGAATCTTCGCTGAGACAGAGAACACTCCAATAAAGGATTCCTCAATCATAAACAAGTCCGAGTCAATTCCAACCGAGATCCCTCTCGATTGTCCCAATGCCAATTTGTGCACCCAAACAAAACTAAAATTCCCCAAGATCTTACGAAAGCAAGAACTCTTAGGCAATGAAATTTTGGTTTCAATCAGACCGAACACACACGGTTTACAGTCACGAATAACGTCTGTTATAATCCTCCTCTTTACCGGCAAGTTTAGGCAAATGTTCCAACTTAGAAAATAAATAAAATTAACTAACAAGTTCCACCTGAACCTATATGTGTGACAATCAAACTACCCCTTCTTTAATCATTGCACGAAATTTTCTCACAAAATTCAACTCACTAACACTATCAACTCCACACATCAAACCATTTGTGCGACATAAAGCAATAACAGTCTCATTAGAATGAAATCTATTAAACAAAACGTTGAATTAAGATTACCGTTCACCAATGTTTTCTTAAGTCTAGCCCTCGAGTTTGTTTCGCACATCCCTCACCTATTCTTCTTCTGCCTACTCATATCATCTGCCTCTTTTGCCGCCCCTTGCCATTCTAGTTTGGCTCAAAGAATTTGACCACTGCCACCTCCAAGATATCAGACTCCTCCTCCTCTTCCTCTTTCTGTCCCCTAATCCTCTCTAAGATACTCAATCATACCACCCTTAATATTTGATTTTAGCTCAGTAGCAAATATCTCATCCTGTTGACCATATAGGACCCCTCCAGCTCCTTCATACCTCTCATCTGACTCGCTATACTCACCCTCCTCAAGGATATAGTCATTCATCTCTTCATCAGAACCTTGTTGCTGCATTCCTGCTATCCATTCATCTTTCATTGTGTCATAAACCCATTTTGCATCTATTGCTATTTGCGTACTTGCCATCGGGAGCTACACTTCCTCCTTCTGAATTTGCTCTTGAGATTTATTACCACTAAGTGCCAACCAATTGTCTACCCAAGAATCACATCTAACCGCTCTACTAAATTGCCTACCCTCTTGATTAACCTCCTTCCCTATTTCAATGTTGTTGATGAACCTAAAGCCATCCCCATTATCAGTTAGTTTCCCAATCACCGCTTCCAACAGAATCGCCCTGAACTTATTTGGAAAAGTTGTCGATGCTTTGTACAATACTTCGACCAAATTGCTCCTCCTCAAGAAATAGGTGGGCATTCCCTTGTATTGTTGTAGATCAGGATCTTCAATGTCCAAGAGAAAGGTTTTGGGTTGTTGAACGCTCCATCAACTTGCTGCAGTGGTGGATCAGTAGGGAAAGACTGAGCAGTCATCTCTTCAATTTGCTCCCTACTGCAGTTAGTCCCATGGCATTGATTAATCAAAGAATGAGATTTATGGCCTTTATTCATCATATCTTTAATGGCCCATTTAAGCATTTTCTTGACTTCATCTGGGCCCAAATTTGAAAATTCTGCTTCTCCCTCTCCTACCACAATTGGCGCTAACTTTTGTACCATATCATGTGCCACCTGTCGCACTCTCTCACCATCTGACATCTGATGTAACCCCATAGGCGCACCCACTTCGTGCCCTCTCCCTTCACGTGTCACATCACACCCGGTATGGTGTGCCCCCTTTACCTTAATACATGTATTGTGAACATCCCTCTGATCTCGCCCTTTAATATCTGTGGAATTAGCGCCTTTGAGATCCAACGGACATGCTTCATCTTCTCCCTTCCAATGCTCTGATCGAAAACCAATTGCCATTTCCTTCACCCCTCCTCACCCCCTACACTTTTGTTGTACTCCGTGTCTACGGAGATCACAACCTCTCTCCAAATCTCTACAACCTGGATAATGATCTTGGTCAGAATATCTTCTTCGCTGAAGAATTCAACTCAAACTCTAGCTCTATCGAATTTGAATCGGAGCCTAGTGTTTTGATCAAGTTCCTCTATCCAACAAGTGGTACCAAGGAGCTCTTGAAACCCCTTCTCATTCCAACATGCAACCGGGAAATTAGTTATGGATATCCAACTTGATGCCAGATTCTCTTGCTTCCATCTCCCTACCTCCAGAGTCCATTTCTTTACCTCGCAAAATTATCAGTTTTGATTACTCTCCTATTCAAAAGCGATCTAGTTCTAGCTTCCATGCCACTTGGTATAACAAATCGGCGATCTTCCAACCTATTTATCGACCACCTCCACAGTGATAATGTTGGGCATCGACTCGAAACTTCATCCACCACCCTTCTTCACTTGCCTTTCCTTCCAAAATTTCTACCATCACAACAACTTCCATTCGTTTCTCCGCCTCCTTCAATTCCCTCTTCCCCTTTCATTCCCCCCCCCCCAATTCTGAGCTATGTGACCCCATCCATGACCCCATTCATAGAATTTGTGGAATTTAGGCTCAAAGTTGCAATTACTAAGTCTCCTGAAGTCACCTCTGTTAGCTCTCGCTTGTACACCAGCCTCTTCCATGGCTCTCCTCCTTTTTATCTCATACCAGCCATCCCCTTGCTCTACCCTATCGTGGGTTCTTCCATGGTTGTAAAATCCCCGACCACCTCTTCCCTTATGATCCTCCCCCAAACCAAGGAAAAACTCATCGCCATCTATCCCCGGCGATTGAACCGCCTCTACATATGACAATCTTCGTTTCACACCCCCTCCCCTAACCAGAGCTTCCTCCCTCTGACTAGGACCCTCCCTTGCTACTCTGAGATGCATGCTTTCATCGAACCCAACATCAGTTCCTCGCTGAGTTCTGTAAACTCCCCAGTTGGTTCTTCCCCTTCTGACTCCTTGCCTCCCCCAATTTCCTCTATCACCTCTATTACCCCCTAAACCTCTACCACCCCACCGGAAATCTCCTTTCCCCCGACAAACGCAATAGTCAGCGAAGGGAAACGCCAGAAGAAAAAACACACCTTTGATTTTTAGGTTTGCACTAAGCTTACCGCAGACCTTCTCTCTCCTCGAGAACGGTTGATGTTGCATTTCAAAAATTAAGGTTTGTTAGAGCATCCACTGTCGTTTTCTACAAACCCAAAAAATAGCAATCGATTTAGAAAATACCCTCACAGTCGTTTGCTAAAAACCCATTTATTAGAATAGGAGTGAACAATGCTTCGCTAAACTTAGCAGTCGCTTTAGAAGTCTGCTAAATATAGAAGACGGATGAAGATGATCCGTTTGAGGGAAAAAATGGGACGGATGAAAAATGAAGCTCCATCCGTTGTTTATTTGGAAAAAATAAAATAAAAATTAAATAGGCTTAGATGAGAGACGGATGAAGATCATACGTCTCTCAATTTTTATTTATTAAATTATTTTTTATTTACTTATTTACCCCCTCACCAAAATTAAATAGGCTTAGAATAGGTGGGCAAAAAATAATTTCAAAATTCCACACTTAAAAAAAATTGGAAAAAAGGCTCATCATCCATCTTTCCTTTTTTCTTCTTTTTTAGGCTCAGTTTGGAAATTTAAAAAAATATCGGAAGGATGAAGAACATCCATCTGACGTTTTCAGAAAATTTTTAAAAAAAATCGTCAAACGGAGGATCATCATCCGTCCTATTAAAAAAAATCTTTCACTTTTGGCAATAACAATAGCAGTAGAAAATTTAGAAGAAACGATAGTGGATCTGATTCCCTCTTCCCCTTTCATTTCCCCCCTCCCACAATTCCAAGCTATGTAGCCCCATCCATGACCCCATTCATAGCATTTGTGGCATTTAGGCTCAAAGTTGCAATTACTATGTCTCCTGAAGTCACCTCTGTTAGCTCTCACTTGTACGCCAGCCTCTTCCATGGCTCTCCTCCATTTTATCTCAGACCAGCCATCCCCTTGCCCTATCGTGGGTTCTTCCATGGTTGTAAAATCCCCGACCACCTTTTCCCTTCTAATCCTCCCCCAAACCATGGAATAACTCATCGCCATCTCTCCCCGGCGATTGAACCACCTCTACATATGACAATCTTCGTTTCACACCCCCTCCCCCGATCAGAGCTTCCTCCCTCTGACTAGGTTCCTCTCTTGCTCCTCTGAGTTGCATGCTTTCATCGAACCCAACATCAGTTCCACGCTGAGTTCTGTAAACTCCCTAGTTGGTTCTTCCCCTTCCAACTCCTTGCCTCCCCCAATTTCCTCTATCACCTCTATTACCCCCTAAACCTCTACCACCCCACTGGAAATCTCTTTTCCCCCGATGAACGCAATAGTCGGCGAAGGGAAATGCCAGAGGAAAAAACACACCTTTGATTTTTTAGGTATGCACTAAGCTTACCGCAGACCTTCTCTCTCCTCGAGAACGGTTGATGTTGCGTTTCAAAAATTAAGATTTGTTAGGACATATTTTTGCTAGTTGAATAAAGTCGGGGAAAGAGTTGACGGTATATATTGTCACTCAAAATTAATTGAGTTAGAATGTTCTTATTTTCTACCAAATTTGTTTGAAAACTTAATTCTACTAGTGTGGGTATATATGTGTGCGTGTGTAATTTTGGTATGCATTTATCTTTCAATACTCAGGGGGAAAATGAATGATTATAAGTAGCCACACTCAGGGGGGAAATGTGTTTATCTTTCCCCAGTCTCCCCCAACTCAGAAATGGGAGGCTCAAGCTCCACTTAAGTCCATCGTCGAGCGAGCCCAAGAAGGGGGTCCACAAGACGAGGCTAGAGTGGAGATAGCTCCTAGTTCGAATGGATATCTCATTGAGACTAAGTCATGGGTTGAAGTCACCAGTAAAGCAAGGAAAAGACACAGTATCTCCCCCCCCCCCTAACTCAGACAAAAAACAGAAAGAAGCAAAGGAAAGGAAAACGCAAACCGGTGCTGTGTTTCAACTATGGAGATTTGGGGCATTATCGAAAAGATTGTACGGAAGAGGTATGTTGCCTTAAGTGTATGAAATGGGGGCATATGTCGTACGTTTTCACGAACGTCATTACCTCTAATAACGATGATGAAGAGGCAGATCACCTGATAATACGCCACTCATCCGGCTTGCAAATAGCCTAGAGATCATCAAACACGAAGAGAAATGGCTCCACCAATGGCGTGCTATAACTAAAGTAAGATCAGGAAGTCCATCAGAGAACCGCCTCCTCCATGCCCTCAACCTGAAGTGGCCGATGAGAGCTTACAAGGACTGGGTAGCAAAAAAGATGTGTCACCTTCAATTCCTGGTATCCTTTCCCTCGCCAGAGAAGATGATTGAGGTCTCCCACTTGGGTATAGTGGATTTTGGCCATTTTAAGATGGAATTCTTTCCTTGGTCACCTAGATTTGGAGCGGAGCTGCCCCAAGGAGAGCGGTTTTGGATTTGGATCCATAATGTTCCACTACACTTCTGGAATAAAGAAGCACTGCAAGAGATCATCTCGGAGTTTGGAACCATCGAAGATATCGACGACAAGACGGTGCATCGTTCGGATATTGTATCCGCCAGAATCCTAATCCGAAGCCCCGATATTACCCTAATGCCTCGCTTTGCAAAAGTATTCTCATTTGAGGAATCATACCTCATTCATTTTGTTCTTGACAAGCAAGCGGAGGCGGAGGCGGGGCTCCATACTTTCTCATTTCCTTCCCCCTCACTCAGAGACGGTCGTCTCACCGGAGTGGGACCTCACTTTAGATGGGGCTCATGAAATTGAACGTGTGCACCATGAAGTCATCAGAGATGCAAGGGGGATGGAGGTGCGCCAGGGCCGTGCAACGGCGAGCTTAGAACCGTAAAAATCTCCACCAATTATTGACGGCCAAGATCGAGGCTTGACCAAAAATTCCAACGGTCATGATGGACTGCAAAAGGTGGATCTGCAACCATAACCAAAAATGGCAGAAGTGGCAGACCCAGTACCTCCCCTTGGAAATTTGAGCAAATAGAAAGCTAAAAAAGAAAGTCAACTCCTAGCAGTTGGTGAAGAGGTGCTGCGAGTGGTGCAGTTGGATGGGGCAGAACGAACCAGTGCTGAAAGTGGTAAGATCCCCAAAATTTCCAACAGACAAACTTGTTCGCCAAAAGGAAAAAAGGTTGAAGCTTTGGGACGGGAGCTAAAGCAAGAGATAGCCATTTTAGGGAAGAAGAAGAGCGGATATTTGATCAAAACCAATGAGCTGGTTCCAAAAGAGAAAAGAGATAGCTTATTGGAACATGAACAAGCGAATAGCGATAGCATTTTGGTGAAGGAAACAGAGCTCAAAAGCAATGCTCCCTTGTTTACTGAGCGTCTTTCATCGTTTTCTCTAACGCTATCCTTGACCGCTCCGCCTACCTATACTGGGGTGACACGTGCCCCACTCACAAGCATTTTACGGGAGTCTGGGCCGTCGTGCCTTCGCTTCGGATCTGGGCCCATCGAGGGGCCCACCGTCGCTTTGGGCTGCTCTTTGGAGGAGCCCACGACTACTTTGCCATACAATTTGCCTAGGCCCAACAGGTCAAGCCCCTCAAAGATTATCTCATACCCTGTTTCTGCTCGTGTCTCTTGTGATGCTACTGGAGATCCCAATGCTGAGTTTGGAAGCCACATTGATGAAGACGATCGAGATGTTAGGTTAAACCTCGAAGATGATTTTTTCTACTCTGAAGAGGATTCTATGGATTCAGAGGAGATTGCTAATGATTTCCTGGATATTTCCCCAGAATTTGTCCCCTCCACTTTCCCTACCTCACAAACGACTGCCCCTGTCTCTGCTAGCTCCGACAAAGAGTTTAGAGTTCAGAAAGCTGCTAAGAGGGCTATTGAGGAGTCCTTGGATGATTAGCTTGAGATTGCTGCAGCCGCTAAATCTGATAAGACTAGCGATGGAGGTACGCATCCTTCCTAGCCTCTATTTTTAATTTCATGTCTGATTCTGAGATATTTAGTCTAGCCAAAACATGTGGTTTAGAGGTAGGTGATACTGATCGGAACGCAGTTCTCCTTAATAATATTAGGGGATGGGAGAGTGATAGAGTTAATCTTATGGCTAGCTCGATTTCCAAACCGAGTCATGGCCCCACGTTAGATTATAGTTAATGGATTTTCTCTTCTGGATCGTTAGAAGTCTGGATAGGCAGGGCAAGCGGGATATGGTTAGCGATGTCATCGCTAAATCAAAAGCTAGCATCGTTGGTCTGCAGGAGACCAAACTGGCTCATATTACTAGACTCAGTAGACTAAGGGGGAATCGAATTTCTGATTGGAAAATTTGTCCCTCTGATGGTGCCTCTGGGGGTATAGCCCTAGGTTTTAATTCAGAAATTTTTAACTACCTAGATGAGTTCCACGGGCAGTTCTTCTTATCAGTCTTGCTTTAACTTAAAACTAATTTGTGGACCCACACAATCACAGTGGTGTATGGTCCACACATTGCTACCTCCAGGATGTCTTTCTGGACTGAATTACGATTGATTCACACTCACTGGTTGCACCCCTGGGTGGTGGAGGGTGATTTCAACATCACCAGGTTCGCCTCTGAGCACAAAGGCAGAGGCTCTAGTGATTCCTACAGGGAAGCATTTAACGCGGTTATTGCGGATCTCGAACTGGTTGACATTCCCATTAGTGATAGACTTTTTACCTGGTCAAACATGCAATCGACGTCTATTCTGGCTAAGCTAGATAGGATCTTGGTCTCCTCGGATTGGGAGGGCAACTTTCCACTCTCTTGGGCTAAGGATCTCCCTAAACCCACATTGGACCACGTTCCTATTATCCTCTCTACCGGTGACGTGAAACCCAGGAAACCACCCAAGTTTAGGTTTGAGAAAGCGTGGTTGGAAATCCAAGGCTTCCATCACATGGTCAACGAGAGTTGGGCCCGCCCTACTAGAGAGATAGAAGCGGCGACAATCTGGTATGAAAAAATTAGAAGACTGCGGGCCAAGTTAAGGAAGTGGAACCGAACCAGATTTGTGTTGATCTGGAGAGAAAAAGGTTCCTTTCAGGAAGGTATTGAGGAGCTTGAAAGGGTTGAAGAAACTAGAGCCCTATTGCAAGAGGAGCGGAATAGGTTGCTTCAACTCAGAGAAGACATCGCTCAACTTTATGGGCTGGAGGAACTCAAATGGCAACAGTGGTCTAGAATTTCGTGGCTTAAAGAGGGAGATGCGAACACAGCCTTCTTTCATCGGGTTGCCAGTGCCCGACGTAGAGCTAACCTCATTCTTTCGATCCATACTAATTCTGGAATGTTACAAGGTGACGATGCTATCAGAGTGGGATTACAATCCCACTTCAAGCACCTATTTGGATGGAAGGCAGATTTGAGAGTTCCCTTTGACCATGACTTCTGCGTGTTCCCGCGGTCGACTCTGACCTGGATCTTTGATCCCTAGAAGCTCCCTTTTCAGAAGGGGAGATTTGGGAGGCTGTGACGCAACTTGGAAAGGAGAAAGTCCCCGGTTCGGATGGATTCCCAATCCTCTTCTACCAGATTTTTTGGGAGGAAATCAAAGACAATTTTGTAAATTTGTTCTTCGACTTCTTTGACCATAAGCTTAAATTAGGTAGAATTAATCATGTTGAGGTTGTGTTGGTATCTAAGAAAGAAGAGTCCCTGTGGGTGGGAGACTTCCGCCTTATTAGCCTTCTTAAATGCTCAGTCAAGATTATTACCAAGACGCTCGCTAATCGATTGGAAAAGGTTATGGATAGACTCATTAGTTGTGAGAAAACTGGGTTCATTAAAGGACGGTGTATCCAGGATTGTATAGCCACTGCTAAAGAAACTATCCATCATTGCCACGGTCGAATGCTAAGAGCTACCTCCTGAAGCTGAACTTCGAGAAGGCTTATGACTCTGTTGATTGGGAATGTCTCTTGGAAGCACTGGTTGGAAGATGGTTTGGGGATAGGTGGATTAGATGGATCCACACATGTCTCACAACAAGCAGGACTGCTATCATGGTGAATGAGATAGCGGGTCACCCTTTTTTATGCAAACGGGGCCTTAGACAAGGAGATCATCTCTCTCTTCTCCTCTTCACCATTGTGGCAGACGTTTTGCAGTCTTATGGCTAACTGCAGAAGGACATGCTGGATTTCGCCGGTGGCCAGTGGATTCAATCATCAAGGGTGTTCAATCCTCCAGCATGCAGATGATACTCTTCTATTTGGAAATGGAAAGATCGGGGAGACTACCGCTTTCAAAGGAATTCTTTATAGTTTTGAAGCTTGGTCCGGCCTCAAGGTTAACTTCCACAAAAGCGCTCTTATCCCCATTGCCTTAACCCCAGAGGAGACACAAGAACATACCACGATCCTAAACTGTTCCATCAAGAATTTCTCCATTAAGTACCTGGGGCTCCCGCTGAGACCCGGAAAGCTCAAGAAGGCTGATTTGTTACCCATCATTGATCGGGTGGAGAACCGTCTTGCAGGTTGGAAAGGTAAAGCTTTGTCACTATGAGGGAGTGTCATGCTTATCCATGCAGTACTGACGAACCTATCAACCTATTATCTGTCCTTTTTCGAAATGTCACGATGGGTAATTGTAACTCCTGTTTCCCCAAATCAGTATTTTCTGTATTTAAAATTTTTGTAAATCATTTTTCCGCTTTCAAATTCTTTTTGATAAAATGTATTCTTGGATCTCATATTAAAAATCTATTTTTAATCAATAGTTTTATTTATAACTAGTTTCCAATGATATTTTGTTATAATACAAATCTTTTATTATTACTTTGATTATTATGTTTAAGTTTATGATTATTATTATTTTTTTTATCTTTCACCCTTGATTCTTAATTTAAAAATCTATCTCTATCGATAATTGTAGTGTAGTATTCAAATAATTCTCATATTGTAGAACAAATATATCTTTGTTATATAATCCTATTTTGTATTAGTTATGTTATCTCCTTATTGAATTTTATATACTATTGGATTTATGTATACCACGGTATTATTGATTTATTATTTATTTATTATTTTAATTCAAAACCCGATTTCCCTTATTGGATTTTAAAGGAAATACCCAAAATCCATTTTAAAAAGCTTATACCCATTACCCATTCACCTATTGGATTATCTACCCAAACCTAATAACCCACTATATAAATACCCTAAACTAACCCTAACCCTAACCCTACTACTGTACAAACACAAAAAAAAACTATAGCCGCCTCTTCACCTTCTTCCACCTCTCGTCTCTCTCCTCGACTCCCGTCTCCCTCCCTTCCTCGCATCAGCACCCCCACCTCCAGCCAGCGCCGCATCAACCCCGCAACCCTGCATCCCCCTCACGACCGCAGCAACAGCAGCTAGTCATCGCGCCTCCTCTTCGCCGCCTCCCCGTGTCACAGCAGCGTCGACAGTGCCAGTGCTCCTCCTTGCGGTGGGATCCTCCCCTCCCATCGTTGGCACCTTCAGTGCCGCCTCCTCGAGACGTCACAGCACCAGTAGCCCGGTCTCCACCATCGGTGCTGTCTTCGTTGACAGCCATGGCACAGCTGCCCTGCTCTCGTTCCCTGTCTCCAGTCGCACCGCAGCGTGCTGCCACCTCGCCGTCCCGGTCCAATGTCGCCGCCGTCCGCCAAGCCAGTCGGAGCCATTGTTGATGGGTGCCGTTTGATCGAAGTGTTGATCAAGTGATCGTGAACCGTCCGATCGACTTGATCATCATGATCTTGATCTCAATCAGAGCGTTTTGGGCCGTCGATCGCATTGATGATCTTGATCATAGCTCTTGGATCTCAACCGTCGGATCTTCATCATCATCTCATTTTGATCATCATCATCAAGTGATCCTGGACCACCCGATCCCCTCCCGATCGTGACTTGATCTTCATCATCGTCATCAGATCTTCATTATCAACACCAAATCAGATCTAAGCCATCCATCTGCTCGCATCTCAGCCGTCCGATCGTCGATTTGATCCGATCATCATCATCATCATCAAGATACTGATCACATCTTGACCTTGATCTTGATTTTCGATCTCAGCCGTCCGATCAACCGATCACACTTGGTCTCGGCCCTTGATCGCCTCGATCGTCTCGTTCGTCTTTCACTTGGTGAGTTAAACATTTGATCCACTTTTGTTTTCCTTCATCAGATGTCAATCATAGTATATTTGCTCTTTTGATACTCTTCTAATTCTTATATGTTTTATGTTCGATCTCGGCCGTTGGATATGCTTGATCTTCAACTTGGTCATCATCTTGATCATTATCGAGATCCGTGCCGATCGTGCTCATCACCCGAGATCCATTCCTCCGTCGGATTCGTCGACTACTCCCCTAAGGCAAGTATTGTCCTTGTACAATTTATTGTCCTAGTACAAGCATTTAATTGAAAATACCGCAAATAAGTTGTAATTGTGACTCCTTCTTGTCTCATCATTTGTTGATCTTGAATTATTCATCATCGATCCCATGATCTCAAGAGTCACAACCCTTGGTTGATATATTATACAAACTACTTGAACTCATTTTATCCCCTAGTCACTTGAACACATGAAACTAAGAAACCCTAAACTTGTAGATGTGAGTTGTATCATATATGTGATGATCTTGCATTCCTTGAGTTGAGAAATAGATGTTGTTTGCTGATTTGATAACCACTACATCTGTATTTGTATCACAGGTTAATCTAGACTCATAATAACCAATTATCATGCAACTTATATATGCAAGACATTTACACTTGTTGTCGTCCTGAACTTTACTTACTGTTTCGACCCCTTTAAAACCAAAATCTGAACTTGGGCCCTGAATATAAAATGTAGCTCTAAATGTCTAGTTGTCGATAGCATCTAGAATTTTCAAATTCTGAGTTACGTTTTAGGAGATATCGCAGTTTTACTGTTGTTATGTCGGTAGTCGCAGATTCACAAAAACTGCTGCACTTTTTTAGTTTACAAATTAATTTAACTATGCTACCAGTAAGTAATTGACTTGAAATTTTTTATGCTGTTTCTGGACACCTTAGAGAACATTCTGTAATTTTCTCAGAATTAATTAACAATATTTTAACCCTGTTTCACATGTATAAACTCAGATTTACAAATTCTGGCTGAATACAAAAGCTGTATAGTTTGCTATTTTGACACATGTTACCACAACTTTTATGTACCTTAATTATAAGTGTTGGAACCGGACAGAAATCTAGTTTCTAGACCTTCTGACGGATCTACATTTGTTATCTCGTAGCAACGGGAATCGCAGTTTTGGTACAGCAACGTCGTGCTGTCCAGATTTGAGATTTTTGTTGTTCTTGATATTTTGATTCGTATTGACCCTCGAATATGCTATATAAATATCTTAAACTTGTTCCATATTCATGATTATGTTTACTTGACTTGTTTCGCACACTTTCTTGCTTGTTTGATGATAATAATAAACAACAAGCCGGGGTTTAAGGGAAAGACCAAAGTAGTGGACAATATAGGTAAGTGTACTCGAAAGGGAGCCCGTGTTTCCCATGATTTTACGTTAAATGGAACTAAGTGTCACGCAGAACTAAGTGCCACGTCATGGATGATGGGAGCCACCTCTAGAGCTCATTATATGATTACATGATATGTATTTGCGATCACATGGAACTAAGTGTCACGTAGAACTAAGTGCCACGTCAATGGTTGACGGGGGCCACCTCTAGAGCCTACAGGGGCCACCTCTAGAGCCCATGGTTTGATCACTTGCTCGTATTTCCTACATGACCTGAGTACACCGCCCTATAGAATCCATTACTAGGCCTAAACGAAATTGCATTGACTGTAGCAACCATGTAGTAAAAGTATGGATGCATGAAGTGCTACCTAGATAGTAATAACCACAAGACTTGAAACATAAAACTTGAACTTGATACATGCTTACTTGATACTTGATGACGTGATACATGAGACTTGATACTTGAATATAATACTTGACACTTGCAACTTGATACTTGTATTTGACAACTTGACACTAGACTTGAGACTTGTTACTTGATACTTGTACTTGACAATTTAACACTAGAATTGATACTTGTCACTTGATGTTGGATACCCTTACATATTCACTTGCCACTTACTCCACTATTAATATTTGTTACCCAACCTGATCACTTGAGTTGTCCTTCTTGCTAGCTAGTTTCTTGAATTCCCACTGCTTGTTGCATACCTATTATATTCTTGATTCCCAATCTTGTTCCATATTTCTTGTACTTGTTTTTACTATCTGTGGCTCTAACTTGCACTAAGGGTGTTCCTCTTGTTTTCTCTAATTTTTCCTTTTTATATATATATACAGACTTTGGAGATGTGTTGCGTACTGAAATTGGTGAGCAGACATTCTAGGCTTCAATTGGATAAAGTACGTGCTTAAATTATCTGTTTTCTTTGAGTTATTTATTTCTTTGCTAATCAAAACTTGTAACAGGCTTATGTTCCCGAGTTTTATCTTTGATCCAGACTAGAAAACTATTTGGATATTATTAATTGTTTCAATTGTTTTCTGTTGCTTAATAAATTATTCATGCATGCTTGGTTGTAACTATATCTTGTTATATTCTTGTTGTGATGCTGAGTCGATCCTATAGCTTATGGATGATGTTAAAATTATTCGCTGGGCTTCGTCACGGACTCGTATTCCGTATTTTTGGGAAGCGGGGCATGAAAGTAATCCAGCGAATTGATCGAATACAGAAGCAGTTTTTATGGAAGGGTGCAAGCCTTGATAGAGGTGGCTATCACCTCATCTGATGGGAAAAAGCTTGCATGAAGAAGATGCACGGAGGTCTAGGTATTATTGACCTTCGAGATATGAATCTCGCGCTACAGGGTAAGTGGTGGTGGAAAATCTTTCACCCTACCTGCATGGGAATGGGACGAGGAATCTGGACTTCAGGGTGGGCCCACACGTATCCTGGTTCTGGAGAGGAATTGCTAAGCCTATGAACCTTTTAATAGCTGTGTGACGTCTTATATTGGAAATGGCAGACTTACTAGATTCTGGTGGGAAAAGTGGTGTGGTGATCACACATTTAGAGAGTTGTTTTACGATTTGTATCATCGAGCGTCACAACCGCAATGCACGATGGCCGCAACCTGGAGAAGAAGATCCTGGAAACCGGCCTTTAAACAAATACTGGACTCGGGCTCTCAACTCAGGTTCATGGAGCTGCGGGCCCATATCGCTAGCTCAGGAATTAGATGCTCACAAGGGCCAGATAGGAAATCTTTGCGACCCGAAAATAATGATACATTCACTGTTCGCTCCCTTTATAACCGCATTCACTTCAGGGGATGTCACCCGAAATGGTCGGGTATTATCTGGAAGGTGAAACTCCGCAGAAAATAAAAATCTTCTTATGGCTGGTTCTGAACGATACAATTTTGACTAGAGAGAACCTGACTAAACGCCAACCGAACATTGATTCTATCTGTGGGTTCTGCAATGCTATTTCCGAGACTCGAGACCATCTATTTCTGGAATGTCCCAGGAGTAAAGTGGTTCTCGTTGAGGTACTCAGCGCCCTGGGTACTAACGAGTACCCTAGTAGGTATGAGGAACTGTGGGTAGGCTCAAAGTTCGCTACTGAGAGACGTTCTATGAGAGAAGCCTGGTTTATCGCTATCGCTGCTACAACCTGAGTCCTTTGGCTAGATTGGAATAACTGTTACTTTCGTGGGACTAGTAATAGTATTTCTGGTAATTTGACTCACATTATGCATCTTATTTTTTTTTGGGCTATTGCCGCAGCAACAGGTCCTCGATGGAGGATTGCCAGTGTCTTCCAGGTGGAGGAGTACGATGGCGATAAAGTCGAGATCGGGCCGACGCTCGACTGAGAGACGAGCTTATTCTGTTCTTCTGGACATTTACTGTTGTTTGATCCCCACCACCCCAGAGTTTTGTGGGGGGAGTTAGATTCTTTGTTGTACTTTTGATGGATGTCTGTATTTTTTTATCTCTCTCTTTTGTCCCACCCCCTCCATGCTTGGGAGGATTTATGTTTTCTTTGTATGTATTGTCGGACTCTGTACTAGGCTAAGTACTAAGTAATCTGAGTTTGTTTTATTAACTCCTTATTAATGAAACATGGTAGCCATATTCGTGAGGAGGAGCAAGCACATAATGTCGGTGTTCAATGTTCATCGAGGCACTGTTGGATCTGCCAGACATTCTCAAAGCTGGTATACGGGGAGCATATTTAGATCTGGGTTAGTAATATATGCTTTCTAGTTCTGTTTTGATTTTTTTTTGTAGTTGTTGTCTTTTCATTTGTTTTATTTAAATAGTAGGGAAAAAAGAAAGTAAAGAGTTGGTTGTAGCTATTTAAACTTATTTTGTATAAGGAGTGATCATGTGAAAATTAGCTCTCACAATAAGCTTCGTATGATCTCCTTAATTAGTCATTACATGAATGATCCGAACTGTTCACATTGTTTAAAATTATCAAAATAGTCTAAATATGTAAAATCAAGTCATTCGAAATTCATTAGTCAATATATAATGCCATTATAAAAAATAATGTTATTCAGCCGTACAAATTATCACATGTTAATCTATTGACAAATAAATCTTAAATGACTTGATTTCTCATCAGCAGACTAATTTAAATATGTAAATCAAAATGGACTGTTCGAACTTTTAAATTTATACCCCAAAAATATTTCACACTTGATTCACATGGAAGAGTTTTTACATGATCATAGCCCCATTTTGTATAGTGCACATACTACAGTTATCTTTACAATTTCGTCATTTTCAATCATCTTGAGTGTATGTGGCAAAAAAATTCGCTCTTAAGTAAGAGACATAGATTTGACACCGACTTTAAACAGAAATAATTAGGGAGGTTGGAAAACTCAAAAAAAATAAAATGAGAGTGACTACAACCGAATGCCAAGGAGAAATAACAAATGTTATGAGGAATAACGAAATGACACTTGAACTCATAAATAGACATTGTTAGATGATAGATTAGTTTAGTCCACATTGAATAATGTATTGGTTTAGTATTCTCTACTCTCCTATCTATAGGAGACATATTGTACTCAGTTTAATCAATCAATAAAAAAATATTTTCCTATTCTTAATTATCTTCAACTTCTTCAGGTTTCATTATCGCTCAAATCCAAAACTAGATCAACCAACTGATAATTTCGGATGCGGGTACAAAGTTTTACCCTAAAAGCCCGGCCCGTGCACACCCTAGTTGGTGAAACGAAAGCAAGAGTCGTAAAGTCAAGAAATTTCACAGGTCCACTAGTTGTCGTCTTCTCTCCTGATACTGTGAATACCAAACAGTCTCCTTTTTGCAGAACCCACAATGTGACTGTTGAAGCCTATTGTTGCGATCCTAGCCATAGTACACATCTAGCTTTGGACCACCAAGATTCTGACACGTGGCACCACTAGGGTTAAGCACGTAGCTTACCTTCTACTACATAGCTTACAAAATTGATCGTTATGGTTTATCGATACCATAATAATTAGTCTATATCTTCATGTTGATTAGATTTGTTGATACACAAATTAGTAGTAGGGATACACAAACTCCGAGCGCAGCCTGTGCCTGATTCCGTTAAGAGAAAGCAAACCAGAAGTTATATCACCATCGTATTTAGACCGATCGAGTTATAACACTCTTGAGTGGGTTGACGATGAATATATTATTTTTTTGGATTTACACTTGTAATCCCAAATTCACCCTACCTGTAATACAAATTTATTATACTCTATTACTTGTATCTATAAGCTCGATTTTTTACTAATATTTTTCAGGACTCTGTACTTAAAACTTTGTGTTTCCGGCAGTATTAATATAAAACATGCATGTTCCTTCCTTTTAAGATTGTCAACTAAATATTTAGAGAAAGGCAGAAAGCAGTTGTCAAAATCTTTAGAAGATGAACTCACATTATTATATACTAGTAATTTACACGTGCGATGCACGTTTTAATAATTTTAAAAAATAAAAATAAAAACTCTGACATCAGGAGGATTTTAAGTGGAAATCTTTTTTATATTAGTTATGTACGTGCGTTGTACATGTTGGTAGAATGAAAAAATGACAATTGGAGGTTTTGAACTGGAAACCTCGTTTATGTTAGTTATGTACGTGCATTGTACATGTTGATAGAATGACAAAATGACAAACGACACTAAGGCCTTCTCCCATTATAATATTAGAGATATATCCTTTATTAATTAATAACTTTTTGATCAGCAGTATGATTGATTGGATTCAATTCCTTGTTCGCGCATGTCGTTGGGTCCACGCCTGGTACCAGCGCTATAAGCGTGAGCAAATTAAATGTGATGGAGACTTGGGTTATGAGTTGTGAATCCTTACAAAAATGCCGAATTTAAGGTGTTGTAGTTGTAGAATCCAAGTCCCTGAGACTAGTAACTTATGCCAACTTGTGCTCTAAAAAAATATCTATTCCTATTTCTTATTTTGTCATTTTCTGAAGACAAAATAAATGAGAAGGAAAAACCAATGCAGTCCACCATCTGACCTCTGTCAAAGTGGTTTTTTTTGGGCAAGGGAAGGGAAGACAGTGGGAGCTGCTCACTTTTAAGACATCTCTCTGAATTTTGGAGGAGCAGACAAGGACCTAAATTTTTCGCAATAATGTTTCACTGCATCCATCTTTGGAGCTATTCCGTTACAGTATTGGCCGGGTTGCATATTTGAATCTTTAAAGAAAACAATACTTGCTATGGAGTGGGTATACATCGAGTTAGAAAGTCAGACTCGTTTCAATTTTCAAGTCTCGTGAAGAACCGAAGCAAACCACACATTGAATCAAGGGATAGGAGTTTGAACCTCTGCATGCTTACATCTAATTCCATATTGTAAGATGATAAAATGTGTCTCTGCAGTTATAGTCATGTTCCTCCCAAATAATAAAATTTAAATTAAAAAAGAATAGACCACTAAGTTTAGTTCAAATGATAAGACAGGATAGGATAAGAAGATGTCTCAAGTTTTAGATCAGGGCTATGTTTACTAAAATTTAAAAATACATAAAATTAGTAGGGAGGTCTCAGGTTTTGTTTTGGTTTTTAAGAGACTGAGAGCCCAAATAATTGGAGATCATAAATGGGCATTGAGCCATATATTAAGTAAGGCCATTTTACACAATGTTAAAGGATGTAAAATGGGTCGGACTGGGCCGGACCGAAGCTCATATCAGGTCGTTAATCCGGGCTTTTATCCGGCCTATAAGTCCGGAATATCACGTGAAAAGCCTGGGCCTATGCCCAAGTAAAAAAAACCTAGCCTAAGCTCAAGTAAAAATTATATAATGTTTTTTTATTTAATTAAATAACTAGATTTTTCACGAAGGATTATTTAAAATTAGTTATTTCACTATTTCATTTATACAATCTATACAATATATTATGATAAACCACTTTTGTGTATTTTTTTTTAAAGAGCAAATGTAGGGGGGGAACCCTGGCCCGGACCTGGCCCCCAGCCCCAATGGTGGGGGCCGGGCCGGGTCGGGCCAGACCAGTTTTTTAGGAAATTTTTTTAATATATTAAAAATCAAGTATTAAATTGTAATTTCATAACAATTGCAAAGAACCAAGTGTTAAATTGATTTAATAAATTTGAAATTCTTAAATAAAATGAAGTACATGAATAAAATTTCATATAAATTAGATCAAATTACAAAACAAGGGAATAACTTGAATTTAGAGATCGAGATGGCCTCTATTTAGATTGAAGAGAAGGCATTGGACTACTGTCGTGCACTTCTACTTAACCTAAATATAGAATCTCATCCCCCTAAATTTCCTAATTAATTACAATATATTGTACATCATTTCAATGTAAATCGACTAAATCTAATTGTTCATTCATCGCTACTTGTTGATCCAGCTTGTGCTTCAAGTAAGTCTTGAGTCATCTCTTCTGCTTTCATCCAATCTTCGGCGCATACTAGCATCTCCAATTTTTTGGCTGTCAATCGATTTCTGTTCGGGCTCTTTATCCTGCCACCAAGAGAAAAATCACTTTCCGATGCAACGGTTTACACCGGTGTTGTTAGCAAATCTCTAGCCATATGAGAAAAGAATATTAAAAATAGCTTCATTACTCTTCCAAAACTGTAACACATCTATTACATTTTCAATCGAACTTTGTGCATTATACCAATTCAACTCATTTGGTGAATTGGTTCTTGGTTTTTTTAATTTAATAATATTTAAAACACTACTAGTTGCATGATTCTTTCCTTTATTTGCTAATATGTGGGAAGAAGAAGAAGAAGAATCAACATTTTTTGTTTCTGTTTGTGTAGTGTTAGATGAATAAAGTCTATCATAAGTATCATATAACCTAGTCAAAATATGCTCAAATTGACGAGTAAAAATAACATAATCAAAATTTTGTATTGCATTGTGTGGGACATAAGTGTAAAAAATCTCAATTAAATTTTTTGTGCCATCTAATTTAATCATATGATTCATTACACTAGCTACACAATATAACATAGGAAGTTGATGAAAATATTTTTTAAAATTCAATATATGCCGCAGTAACCATATCTCCAATAAAAGGGTCATTTTGTAAATCTTTAATTGTTGTCATCATAGTGACAATTTCAAGTAAAATACCACTAGATGTAGATTTATATGTTTTTAAAAATTGCAAAGTATCATCGTTAAAAGGTTTTAAAAATTTATACACCAAAAAACCAAAAATCCAAAAATCATCATCTAACATACAATTTTGCATACTCATTGCGACACAAAAATCTCTAAGATTAAAACGATAATAAAGAACAACACCTAATAAATCAAATGTAGAATTCCAACGATGTATAACATCTTTAGGAAAACGTTTATATACAAATCCCCTAAGTTTACATCAATCATGAAAAGCTTAATATATTGGACCACTCAATGTAATATAATGAACACAATCTCTCATTGCATCAAGTTTATCATTTCCATATTTTAGTGCATCTTGCACACAAAGATTTAAAATATGACAAACACACCTAACATGAAAAATTTCGGGTTCTATAGGATCTAAAATAATTTTCAAACTATCAATTGTCTTAATATTATTACTAGTGTTACCCTGTGCAAATTGCACAGACTAAATAAGTTTGGCATACGCATAAGTCAATTGACTATCTATAGATTCTAACAAAAAATATTAACTACAAAACCCTAACTTAGAGAGCAAGAGAAAAAGAGTGAATAGGTACCTATGATGGTGATGTGAGCATCAGTGACGTTCTTGAGTTCGATCGAGACCATCTCGTTGTTCAACTTTATCAAAAACCTAAAACTCAACCAAAAAACTGAAAAAAGAACACGAAAATAAAAGAAATAAAACATAATAATTCTAATAAAAAATCAAGAAATGGAAAGAAGAGATGGAGGTTCCTACCGTGAACAGCAGTGGCGTTGTTGGGTTCGATCGAGACCGTCTCGTTGTTCAGGTTCATCAAAAACCTAGAACCCATCCCCCAAAACTTTTTTAAAAAAAACACGAAATTAAAGAAATAGAACAAAATAGTGCTAATCAAAAATTAAGAAATCGAAAGAAAAGAGGGAGATACCTTCCGTGAACAGTTGTGGCGTTCTTGAGTTCGATTGAGACCGTCTAGTTGTTGAGCTTCATAAAAAACCTAAAACTCATCATCAAAACAGAAAAAAGCAGACGAAAATTAGAGAAATAAATCATTAATAATGCGAATTAAAAATTCAAGAAATTGAAAGAAGAGAGGGAGGAACCTGACGTGAACAGCAGTGGCGTTGTCGAGTTCGATCGAGACCGTCTTATTGTTCAGCTTCATCAAAAATTTAGAAGTTATGAGTTAAGAAATTAATTAGCTATAAGTTAACAACTATAGTGCAAGATGATTGAGGTGAGTGTGGATGTTAAATTACTCATTTTGTCGTACTTTGTCAGTCGGTATAACATTATGTTAACTCCAACAGAGGTTACAGTTTGATCTTTATTTGAGAACCCGTTTCAATTTGGTTCATGTTAGTGTGGTTTGTTGGTCGTTTCAATGAAATGAGTATTTAAGATGAAAAATAGTTAGTTTCAATGAAATGAGTATTTAAGATAAAAAATAGTTAGTGTTGTAGTTGAAATATAGTCCCATTTGATCATTTGAAGCGTAAAGAGGAATTCGAAGGTAGATTTGTTTACATGTAGCCTCTTAGCCTTCGACCTCGCATCTAGTGTACCACCTCAATCATCTTGCACTATGGATGTATAACAAAATTCCCACTTCAAAATCTCCAACAAAAAACACCAACATGAACCAAATTGAAACGGGTTTTCAATAGTTGGAGTTAACATAATGTTATATCGAGTAAAAAAGTACGACAAAATGAGTAACTTAACATCCACGCTCACCTCAATCATCTCTAGTCTAAATAACTATAATGAGTAACGTAAATATTCAATACCAACATTTCCAGGTTCCTCTCAAAATCAAATGATCAAATGAGCGCACATTGCAACTAAACTACTAACCAAATGACATCAAAACTTGCACATAAGGTGTCTAACAAAATGCCCACTTCAAATCCTCCAAACTAACCACACCAAATCAAGTCAAATCCTAATGGGTTATCAACATAGTTTCCAACTCTACACCTCATTTGAGGATCTCAACTTATGGTGGCTCAAAAAGCTTAGTTTCGGATAAAAAGCTTGAATTTGGATAAATAAATTATATAGATATAATATAATATAATATATAATAATATAATTGGCAAAAATGGCTACAGGGCGGATGCTAGAGCATCTGTAGTCGTTTGATGCCATATTTTGGGTATTTGGCAAATGGAAATGGAAAAAATGGCTTTGCGCTGTAGTCGTCAAAAGCCAAAATTTGAGTGAGGTCTGAGAAATTTAAATTATATATATATATATATATATATATATATATATATATATATATATATATATATATACAGAAAATATATTTGCATTGAAGTGAGGGAGTGAGAGACAAAGTACAAAAAAATAATAAAAAAATAAAAAAGTTAACAAAACTGTACACAAAAGGACAAAAAAAATTAAAAAAAACCAAAAAAAAACCACCAATTGCCTGGGACGGGGGATGAAGTCCCGTCCTAGGCCAATTGGCTTTTGAGAAGTTGCATTGGACGGTACATTATGTACTGTCCGTCATTTTTTTATTTTTTTTTAATTTAATTAATCAGACGGGGGATTATCTTCCGTCTGTCGCTTTTTTCGTATACAAAATTGCAGCGACGGTGTATTGTTTGTCGTCCGTCATTTCGGACGAAATATTATCTATCGTCTGGCTATATTTTGGCAATTGCCATTTCGATTGTCAAATATAGCCGTGTCCTGTAGCGATCAAACCCAATTTTTGGGTATTTGGCCAACGACTACAGAGGTTTTTTTTCTTTCAAATTTTGGAAAATTTGGGTATATGGCAAACGACTACAGATGCTCTTAAACTCAACATCATATTATGAGAAGCAAACAAAAAATGGAGGAATCAGATTAAATGCAGATACTGATGGATATTAATAGAAATGACACATGCTTTGAATACAAAATTAGTTTTGCCTAGTAGAATTATTTGATTATTTAGATATTTAGGTTCGCTAGCTTTTTTTTGGCTTCCACTGCTATCTCTCTCTCATATTTATTAGAGAAACACCCAAAAAAATAAAATATTAAATATTAAAATTACATCAGCTTCCTACTCTCACCTTGTCGACTTCCCGTTTACTTCTTTTTCTTCTCCGATTTTGAAAAGTCGAAAAGGGTTTGCTCAAAATCTTGTGCACTTTCAGAAAGTTACCATCTTGATTAGTTCCCCTCTTTTTCAGCTTTTGAATAAGGGTTTTAGAGTACAAACAGAGAGAGGAAAATGAGCTTCATTCTTGATCTGGTTTTTGGGATCGTCGTGCGGCGGGCGGCGGGCGGCGGGCGGCGACGGGCGACGGGTAGAGACGGCCGGCGATGGCAAGGAGATCGACGGGCGGCAGAGGATATTTAGGTGGGTTTTGGGTAGGCAGAGTTAGGGTTTGTGGGTTTTGGGAAGATGTGAAAAAGAAAATATTTTTTTGTGTGTTTTTTTTTAATTAATTATGTTTTGACAATTGGTGTGGACTGCACGTATAAATTTCTAGTTTTGCTTTCCTTCCTTTATTTCAAAATAGAGAAAGAAGAGATGAGATAAACCTATTAGCTTAAAATATATATAATATATAATATAATTAGCAACTAATAATCACTCAATCTACACAAAATTAACCATAAATCAAACTTTACCAAAGACCTTACATCCTCCCCCCCCCCCCCCCAAACAAACACATCTCCTCGTACAAACAACCAAATTTTGCCCCCCAAAAAATCAAAAAAAATCATAAAATTCAACTAAATTAAACTCGGGATAACAAAGTAAAGATCAAACTGGGCATCTTAAGAATAAAAGAAAAATAATACTTGAACTGACTCTGCTGACACGTTCCTTCTTCAAATCCTTGCCTTCTTTCCTAAAATCAGGACTGTTCTTCCCATCCTCCTCCTTATTAGATGTTCCAAAACATGGGAAACAACCCATTTAAGACAAAATATAAAAATATTGTAATATACTAAAAAATTCCAATGCCCTAAAAAAACTACACCATCAGTGAGTTTGGATTTCCAAATGGATTTATGAATTCCTTTATAAATTCGTAAATGGATCTTGCAAGATTAAACTTGCCCTAAAAAAACTGACCTTCAAAATGGCAAGCGATGATCGGGGCCGGGCGTGGGCGTGGGCGTCGGCCGGCGAACGGCCGGGATCGGGACGGCGTGGGCGACGACCGGGATCGAGACAAACGGGTGAGGAGAGTTGGGAGGGTTTTGGGGGCAGGGAGAATTGATTAGGGTTTGTGTGTTTTGGGAAGATGTGGAAGATGGAAGGTTTTTTTTGGTATTTTTTAAAATTTTTCTGTTTTAACAATTAGTGTGGGTTGCACGTGTCAGTTCCTACTTTTGCTCTCCTTTCTCTATTTCAAAATGGAGAAAGGAGAGAGGAGGTAGGCCTATTTGCTTAAGATATATAATATAGGCGTTATCAAAACCAATAGCAAACACTTTATCATAAATACCAAAATTATTACATGCTTCCATAATGTGTGTGGCTATAATTTCACCCTTATGTGGGTACCTAACATATCCAAATAAAATTATCCTCATTTGAAGTACTCAATCCGAATCTATCCAATGACATGTTACACACATCATTGGAACGCTGTTTACTCCTACCCACCCATCCGATGTCAAAGAAACTATATTGTTTAGTGATGTTAGTGTTGCTATCAAAAAATTCTTAGTCTCATTGTAAACTAATTTACAATCACCCTTAACTACATTCCTAGCAATCTTTTTATAATGGGGGTTTAAGGAGGTTTGTGCAAAAGTCTCTACATATCTACTTTCACCAAACGAATATGGTAATTCACCCCTAATTACTAACTTAGTCATTTCCCTACGAACGAGATCGTGATCGTAGTTATGACTATCAACTTGACCGGTTCTAGGATGTATTTTTTTGTTGTGTGAGATTGTCTTTCGAAAATTGTGGTTGACATTTGTTTAAGTGACGTTGAAGTGTACCCGTGCCCGATCCTAATTTAAACTTATATGGTGTTTGACACTTCTTACATATTTTTAGTCCTACACTCTTATTATTTTGTGAAGTGACAAAATTGAAATAATTGTGTACTTCGGAAGTAGTCCCTCTTGTTTTACAGGATAGAGAAGGACCTTATTTCGATGGTTGTGGTTCTACATGATCTTCTATTTCTATAGGATTTGAGTGTGTTTTATTCAAATCGGGAAAACTATCATAATTCATAAATGTTTCTTCACTATCTATATATGGATTTGGAATGGAAGGAATGTGATGACTAGTGGACTCTTGACTACTATGTCTACCACCGCGTGATCGATTATAGGCCATTTAAATATTAAAAACTAGTGTATGTATAGTTAGAAAGAAAGCAAGTGTATGTATATTTTAAAAATTAAAAAGAACAACAATCTATCTCAACTAAAAAATAACAATAATAATAAGAACTAGTGAATGAGTAGTGTATGTATGTTTTACCACTTTACCAAATTTATAAATAAAATCTACAAAAATGAGAGGAAGAAGTTCAAGAAAACCCAAACTAATTAAGAGATATAGATGAGAATAATCAACTATGTTAAATCTACAAATTAAACATACACTAAAATACCGTATGAGCATTTGAAGTTTGAGGAATGAATGTTGAGAGAGTTGAGACTTGAGAGCTTGTAGTAGACTAGTAGTATTGATTGTTGTTGTTGGTCACTTGATTGTTGTTGATTGTAGAAATCTTGATTGTTGTTGTTGATCACTTGATTGTTGTTGTTGACTAATAGGATTGAGAGATAATGAGAGATTTGAGTGAATTAGTGAAAGAGATATGAAAGAAATGATGTGGTATATATAGAATATGTATATTTTTTGATTTCCTAAAGTACCCTCTAAAACTAGCCAGTATAGATTCGTTGGGGGGGGGGGGGGGGCCCAATTCGGTAATTTTATTTTATTTTTTAATTTCTGGAAGAAAAAACAAAATTACTGTAGCAACGGTCGGCCCAGACCTGGCCCGAGCCCGGGCGGGCCGGTTCAGCTGGTCCCGGTCCTCAACCGGACCGGGCCGATCCGGGCTTTTTTCCCAAAAACCTGAACCACACCTGCCCCAAGGTATGGGGGGGCGGTCCAAGGTTCGAACCGCGAAAGAGGGGGTTCAAATGAATTCGTGTGTGTGTGTGTGTGTGTGTGTGTGTGTGTGTGTGTGTGTGTATCGGACCAGCCCCAAGGTATGGGGGGCTGGTCCAGGGTTCAGACCGCGAAAGAGGGGGTTCAAATGAATTCGTGTGTGTGTGTGTGTGTGTGTGTGTGTGTGTGTGTGTGTGTGTGTGTGTGTGTGTGTGTGTGTGTGTGTGTGTGTGTGTGTGTGTGTGTGTGTGTGTGTGTGTGTGTATAGGGATATAATCATGTGAGAACTCCTTTGGTGAGAACAAAGTGTGAAAATTTTTTTTTGAGATATTGAAAAATCGAAACCGTTTATTTTGATCTACACATCTAAATCAGTCTACGGATGAGAAATCAAGTCATTTGAGATTTGTTTGTCCATACATTTAACTGTTACAAATTGTATGGCTGAATATCAGTATCTTTTATAATGACATGATGGATGGACAAATGAACTTCAAATAACTTGATTTTGCATATTTCGACTAATTTTGTCATTCTAAACAATGTGAACAGTTCAGATCATCCATGTGATGGCTATGTAAAAAGTTCACACGAAGCTTATCGTGAGAACTAGTTCTCACATGATCACTCTATATATATATATAAATAAAAAGAATGCCCATTAGTATTAGAATATTTAAAGAATGCCCATTTTACTCTTTTCGCACAAAGCTCTATAAATCTCAGGACCGGTCCTCTTTGTAGATATTCATTAATATATGTACATGTATTCTTTCCCTATTATGGAGAAGATTTACTAGTCGTTGCACTTGCATTGATATGATCATTGGATAATTGGTGGGTTTATGGACCAAGTTCTAAAGTTTTCAGGGGTTTCTCGAATTTTTATTTTAATAGTAAGATCAACACTAAAACACGCTGAAGTTTGGACTTAAAACAACAAAAAACAAGTCATTTTGCCTAAGGAAAGAGTATTGAATTGAGGAGGCGGCTACTCATCTTTCATCCATGCAAATACACACGTTGTTGTTGCAGCAAAATCAAGAGTAATTCACTCAATCCCAAAACTAATATTCTGGGTTCTACAGGAAGAAAAGTGAAGAGGTTATGATATGTCCTTACCTACACTACAGTCACAATTATGCATAATACTATATCATGGTTGAGGTTATGATATGTCCGTAAGTCCGAAGAAATCAGAGGCTAGTTTGTTACTATCATTTAACACCACTTTCCGAGTAAAGACAAGTACAAGTATTCGAATTTTTTCCCAAAATAATCCTTTTTGCAAAAGTTTTGCCACAAACGACCTGTTTTTTTTATTATTCCATAAACGCCCCACTCGCTTTTTGTGGTATAATCCCTCACGCTTTTTCAAAAAGCGAGTCTTAGGTTTCAGAAAATTGAAAACCCAAGACTCGCTTTTTGAAAAAGCGTGAGGAATTATACCACACTCGCTTTTTCAAAAAGCGAGTCTTGGCTTTCTTTGCCCAGCAACACTCGCTTTTTGAAAAAGCGAGGGTAATTAACCCACACTCGCTTTTTCAAAAAGCGAGTGTCGTTTGGGACTTAAACCCCCCGCCCCCAAAACAGATCTCACTATTCTCTCTATTCTTTCTCTTCCTCTTCGCTCGCGAAACCCTAACCCATCTCTCATCTCAAATTCGTCAAAGTACCCTCGTAATTTGTTGAATAACCCATAAAATTGCTTTGGACAACTTAAACCCATCTTCCGTTAGAGGTTTAATTTGTTGGAATTTGGGTATACTTGAAGAGGAAAGCAACTTTATTGTGAAGGTATGATGTTTATTCCCCCATTATTTTGTTAATATAATTAGGTTTTCTTTATGGGTAGATAGTAACTCGCTTATTGGTATAAATTAACGTAGGTATGGATTTGGAGATTCCTATTTGGTTATACTTTGGTGGTGAAATAATTCGTGATCCAAAGATTGGTTGTTGTTATAGTCATTTGGAACCGGAAATAGTTTGGGTACCCCGTACGATAACATTTGAAGAACTAGTTGAGAAAATCTATGAAGTTACTAATTGGGATAGGAATGAATGGAATGTGAAAATTTTAGCTCGATACACAGCAGGAAAAGGAGATAGTCAGTATTTTATGACAGTGCCCGTACCTACTGATAATGCGCTGAAGTCATTGATTGCTAGGACATTTGATCCCAATTGTGCTTGGTCTGTATTAGAGTTATGTATTCAGCAAATTCGAGTTGTGAATGCTCAGCCACATGATATCCCCAGTGCAAGCTTCATAAGGGTAGTACCTACACAGCAGACGAGGTCTAACCCCGATCAATCTTCACAACCAAATCCGGTATCCTCACAAAAGAACACCTTCACAAATACAACAATTCCGGATTCTGTAAATGTTGAGCTGCCACGCCAACCTAGCCCGGTTCCTGACTCTGTTCCAAATGACAGTATATTTGAACTCTTTCAAAATGCAGTATGTAACAACAGCTTATTAGACGATGAAGAAGAAGATGAAGAAACAGACGATGAAGATGTTGATAGTGGTGAAACTGATGACGTAGACGTAGATGATGATGATAGTGGTGCAAATGTAAATCCCACGAACAACAGTTCTAATGAAGTCAGAGCTACTTATAGCTACGCCAATGTTGACGCGCATGTTACCGAGGAGATGGCTGAAGGTGCTAAAGTACACCTAGTTCCACAAGAGTCGTCTGGTTCGTCCAATGTAGACGAATTGTACGTTGGACAGGAGTTTATAAGTAAGCAGTCGATTCAACAGGCAGTGAAGTTGTATTCTATCAAAAAATATCGTGAATTCGTAACTTTGAAATCTACACCGTCACTGTACACTGTTAAATGCAAAATGGCACCTAGAAAACGTACCATTGAGGAGATCGTGCAAGGCCCCCACGGAGTAAGTGATGGTGGCTGCCCTTGGAGATTACGAGCAATGGTTCCAAAAGGCGGGACGAATTTTGTGGTGAAGAAGATAGTTGGGTCACACACTTGTACGAATCCAATGTTGAATCAGGATCACCTTAAAATTGATTACAATATTGTTTGCAATCTGATTGTTGATGTGGTGAAAAAGGATACCGGTTTATCACCGAGGTCAATTATTGAGATTGTTAAAATACAATATAATTATCAGATTTCCTATAAGAAAGCTTGGCGAGCAAAACAAAAGGCGATCGAGAGGTTGTATGGTACCTTCGAAGAAGCATACACAAGGTTACCTTTTCTACTCACAGCAATTCAAGTTGCAAATACATGAACCGTTGTTCACTGGGATAAGATGAGTCTGGCCCTAGCAAGGAAACATTCAAGGGTGTATTCTGGGCATTTGGTCCTTCAATTGAAGGTTTCAAGTCTTGCAGACCTGTTATCAGTGTTGACGGAACTCACTTGTACGGTAAGTACAAGGGTTGCTTGTTAATTGCTGTTGCCCCATATGCGAATGAGTGCTTATTTCCGTTTGCATTTGCATTGGTTGATGGAGAGAGTATAAATACGTGGACATGGTTCATGACTTGCATCCGATATTATGTCACCGATCGCACTGAGTTGTGTGTTATCTCTGATCGTCACGCTGGTATAATGTCTGCTATGGAGTTACAAAATGGAGCTTGGAACGAACCTAATGGATATCACCGTTATTGTATGCGCCATTTTGCTACAAATTTCTTTACTAAATTTGGTAGCAAGGCATTGCGTAAGAAGGCGAAAATTATAGCGTGTCAACGCCAACCCAAAAAGTTCATGGCCAAACTTGCTGAACTTGAGAACGTAAATGTGGAGGCGGCTAATTGGTTAAAAGAGAAGCCGGTTGAGAAATGGGCACTTTATGCAGATGAAGGTCGAAGATACGGGATAATGACTACGAACCTGTCAGAAGTGTTCAATTCAGTCTTGAAAGGAGTCCGTAGTTTGCCAGTAACAGCGATTGTTGAGACGATCTTCTTACGTCTGAACTCTTATTTTACTACTCGTCGACAGGAAGCAAGTAAACTTTTATCTGAAGGGACGATTTTTGCTCGAAGAGTACATGAACTGCTCGATAGTCGCCGTGAGAGAGCTTACGGACATGAGGTTACAATGTTCCATCATCAACCGGAAGTTTTTTCCATGAGAACGGGTATACGCATGGTGGGTGGAGAAAGGAAGGGTGGGAACTTGCACACTGTGAATTTGGGAACGAAAACGTGCACATGTATGAAATTTCATCTATACCATATCCCATGTTCTCATGTACTGGCAGCTTGTGCATATAGTGCAATCGATCACAAGCATCTCGTTGATAAATTTTACACCGTTACTTCATTAGCACAAACATACGGTCCACTGTTTCAGCCTATACTAGATCCAGCATATTGGCCTATTATTGATGGACCAAAACTAGTACCTGATGCCACTTTGCGACGTAAAAGGAAGGGCAGGCCTAGAACTACCAGATTCCGCAATGACATGGATGTGAGAGATAGGTCAAGTCGTGGTACGGGGATGAGATGTTCAAAATGTGGTTTACAAGGACACAATAAGCGACGATGCACTAATAGTGGAACTCAGAACATTTAACTATTGTATGCTTGTAATTTTTAATTTGGACTTTGTAATTGTACTAAATTATGTCTGTAAGTTTGTATTTTATGCTTGTAATTTGGACTTTGTAATTGTATGCTTGTAAGTTTTATTTTGCAAATTCGTTTGTATTTTTTGTTGATGTCCTGGTGTGTTTGTTGCGTTATGAGTATCGTAATCTAACATAAAGATTTCATTAATATAGGCAAGACTCGCTTTTCCAAAAACTGAGTCTTATACAAACCACCGCGCTTTCTGAGAAAGCGAGTCTGTTGCCTGTAGATTTTTTTCAACAAGCCAAAGACTCGCTTTCTGAGAAAGCGAGTCTGGTGTAAATACTCGCGGTGTTTGGGAAAGCGAGTCTTGGATCTGTATTCTACCAGAGAACAATAATTCACTGGTTTGACAGTCGCTTTCTGAGAAAGCGTGGATCAAATGACTAGACTCGCTTTCTGGGATCTGCTAGCAAAAAAGAATATAGAACCAAGACTCGCTTTCTCAGAAAGCGAGTTTAGGGCTAAACTTCGCGGTTTTTGGGAAAGCGAGTCTTGGATCTGTATTCTATCAGAGAACAATAATTCACTGGTTTGACAGTCGCTTTCTGAGAAAGCGTGGATCAAATGACTAGACTCGCTTTCTGGATCTGCTAGCAAAAAAGAATACAGAACCAAGACTCGCTTTCTCAGAAAGCGAGTTTAGGGCTAAACTTCGCGGTTTTTGGGATCGCGACTGTTTATGTTGCTTGATTCCCAGAGGCTTCAACACCTCTGGAATTCCAAAGGGCTAGACTCGCTTTTTGAAAAAGCGGGGTATTTATACCTAGACTCGCTTTTTCAAAAAGCGAGTCTTGCTCTGTATGCAGAAGAGACCAAGACTTCAACTCTTGGTGGGACAACTACACCACTAACATCTCCACCATCTCCATCTTAATACCAAAAACTCCACAATACACATACAATCCATCTTCATTCCACAAACTCCACAATACACATATAATCCAGCTTCTCATCACTATCTACATTCCACAGCTTCTCAGCACATTCAATCCAATTTATTAGCACAATCTCAAAAAAAATAAAGAAAACTTTAACAATCAAGATCACCACACGCACACACCCCATACCGAATTTTGAATTTCATTCAATCCACTTTTCAAAAGTTAATTACAATATTCGACTAAACAATATCTAACATCATTCAACTACACAACCAAAAAATCACGGGTCTGGGGTGAACATGTCGGGACGTCGCTGTTGCCTCTTCCCTCGGGGTGATGGAGTTTTCTGTGTCACACCCTCTATTGGCTCGTCTTCCTCTTCTTGGTCCTCACCCTCTACTTGCACTTCCTCCTCTTCTTCTTCTTCAATTATAGGACGACGCGGCGGTTTACGGGCAACTTTCTTCACTCGCTTACCACGTGTATTGGTCCGATGAGCGGGAGTGTGTAAGATAGCATCCAGGGTCGCCCCCTCTCCCACAACATCTGCCTGTGCTCGACAGGACGTCAGCATCTCGCGTGCGAAGTCCTTAACCGCATCGGCTACGTTGCTACTAACACAGCTGCACATTTCTTGCCCATACTCCAAGTCTGGGCCATCTACAAAATATAATAAGTTCGACTTTGTAGTTCCAGTTCAAAAAAACTAAAAAACTTAACAATACTAAAAAACTTACAATCGTGCGAATAGCCGATGCCTTTGGTTGAAACATAGGCAAATGCATTGAGTGTACATCTACCGGTTCTGCTGTCGGACGACGTATAGGCATCACCACGCCGGCTGGAGTCTGCCCTGTCGGAGAGATGTACCGCCTTGTCATCCTCCCATACCAATTCATATAGTTCTCGTGCATTGCTAAGTCAAATGGAGGTATGTTGTGGATGATTTCATCGAACCTTTGTAAATTCCATCTCTCGACATATGTCGAGAAGCTTTCCGCCCAATTATGACCTAGCATACGACCCATTCCAGTAATTTTATGAATATCCGCATTGAAAGGCTCGGCTACCGGAATCGCCTGCTGGAGACCAAACTGTCGTAGTACTCTGTTCACATAATAGAACTCGACAGTGCTGAAGTTGATGAGTGGTGCTTTTGTCAGCCAAAGATCTCGCCTATACAGGAAAATGGGCGGTAGTCGAGCTAGACGCTCCTCAGTGTAGGGCATCCATACTACGCAGTTATCTGCCAATCTGTCCAACTCATCACGTAGTAGGTCAGGCACCTGTTCGGGTTGGCAGTCCAAGTAAGGTTACCGGACCAGTACACACCAAGAGGAGGAAGCATGTACTGGTCTTCAGGGAGATGGATCCAACTAGGTGATTGTTTCCTAACTACAGGACGTCCAACGTGGATACGCTCCCAGCTCCACACTTGAAGCAATATCATCGGGCCATTCATCTGCACGGACCCGAGACTACACAGGCACAAACTCCTGTAGAGGGATGCTAAGGCAGCACTACCCCAACTGTACTGGCCGACTCGTCCAAGGTCTGCAATAAGCGGGAGGTACATGAGGGGGACCGAATGGCCGCTGGAATTAGAGAACAATACACCTCCAAAAAGAGTCAGGATGTACGCCCTGCAGTAGTAGTGGACCTCCTCTTCAGTCGAATCATCTGTCAATCGGTCTTTGAATTTTTCCTTTAACCACTTCAACCGAATCTGTTTCCCAACTACTGCACCAGTCTCCACTTCGACACCGAGATATTGTTCTACTAAATATGGAGCGTCGAAGTCCATAGATCCAGTCACCGCCTACCCATCTACCGGAAGGCCTGTGATTACTAAAACGTCCTGCAACATAACAGTCATATCCCCAACTGAAAGGTGGAAGCTGTGGGTCTCAGGACGCCATCTCTCGAGGAGTGCTGTAAGTAGTGGCCGATCGCACTTGATGCCGCTCATCAGTGCAATACCATATAGACCGCAATCCCGTAAGATTTGGTGAATCCGTGGGTGCATAGGGAGTGGATGACCCCCACGGAATGTACACTCTTTCGAATCGCCCTCCCACACATCTCTAGAACGATGGTGCGACTGAAGCGTAAGAAGAGCGGGGTCGAGGGGACCTGGACCACCAAGGGGAATAGAAGATGAAGAAGGGGCCGAGGACGAAGTACCAGCCACATTTGGGTTACTTGGGACCTGCAAAACAACATTTACATCAGCAAAGAAATATATCATTCATTTATATGATAATGAAACAAATCGAATGCAGAAAATTATAAGCTTACATTACTCCGTTCGGTGCCACCACGACGACCACCACCACGTCCACCGCGTGGAGATGGGCCAAAAGATGTACGTGGTCCATCGCCACGATTGGCTCTACTACTAGAACCAACCTCCACACGTCCCATAGTCCGTGGCATTTTTCAAAAAAAAAAGAGTATCCTACAATGTGGAGCGAGCAATCATTATTAACAATACCAAAATATAAAACCAAGAAATATAGAACACATACGAACATCTATAACTATTATAATGGGAGAGTTGAGGTACACAAACAAATAAAATTAGGATATTACTTCATATAGAAATCAATTTGAAGTAAGGATATCCTTTCGTTTCAAACTCTTAAAAAGACCCACTACAAGATTTGAGCACAATAAGTAGGTAATGAAGTTTTGTTACATATTGCAAATCATTTTAGCAATTTAAATAATCACAGAAGCAAAATTATGTGAAATGCAAATACAACATACCTAAATATAGAACACGTGCATTATACTAGTTTTGATTACTAATAGTCATATCCTAATTTTACTCACAAAATCTACATTTACTCACAAATTATACAAATTCTACAAATTCTACATTATACTGGTTCAATTCTACTTATACTCACAAATCACAAATTCTACACACATTACCAGCAAATCGTTCAACCCCGATATCTACACACATTACCAGCAAATCGTTCACAAATTCTACACACACTACCACAAATTGCACACAATATATATACAACATTAGAAAATATGGAGTTTGAGAAATATACCTCAATCTTCACGCAAGAATTGAAGCACGAGATACACCCCCAAATCGTTCAACCCCTTTTTGAGGAACGCCACCGCAATCACCACAAAATCGAAAGAACCACCCCCAAATCGTTCAACCCCTTTTTGATGAACACCACCGCAATCACCACAAAATCGAAAGAACCAGCAATATCAAAGTGGGCAATTGGACTGGGATGAGATAGTGAAGAATTTAGGAGTTAATCGACATCTAATTTGATGGAATAGGCCTTAAATCGAAGATTTCCGACGATAGGTTAGGGTTTCGCGAGCGTAGAAGGAGAAAGAAATAGAATAGTGAGATCTGTTTTGGGGGCGGGAGGTTTAAGTCCCAAACGAAGCGAGTGTGGGTTAATAACCCCCGCTTTTTCAAAAAGCGAGTGTTGCTGGGCACAGAAGGCCAAGACTCGCTTTTTGAAAAAACGAGTGTGGTATAATCCCTCACGCTTTTTCAAAAAGCGAGTCTTAGGTTTCCAATTTTCTGAAACCTAAGACTTGCTTTTTGAAAAAACGTGAGGGATTATACCACACTCGCTTTTTCATGGAATAAAAAAAAAAACAGGTCGTTTGTGGCAAAACTTTTGCAAAAAAGGTCATTTTGGGAAAAAATTCCAAGTATTCTGATTATTTATACAGCAACTTCATATTCTCGTGATGTCAACAAGGATTAGAAAAAATAATCATAGGGCCAAAGAAAAGAATTGTTAGGTATCACATTCAAAATCTATTACAATTTACAAATCAATTGAATGACTAGAGATAACTGTATTTTTCGACAACTTGTTACTGCTTTTCCTAATTCCTTCTATTTTCATTGAATATCTTCAGAGGTTCGGTTGCTCCTCACAGCAGCAGCTAATGAGCAATTTAAAACATATCTTAACAGTTTGCTTCGCCCCCACCAAAAACATGACGCGAAGTTTACACCAGCATTGACGCAGTAAATTTTTGTAATATGATTAACTTCCAGCCTCCATTTAAATTGTTGCTTTCTTCTTTCTCAATTGAGGCAAACTGTGCTCTCGTCCCTAACTTGAAGGTTCCGGAGAGCTCTCTTGGCATACACAGTGATTGCAGCAGTAGAAGCGACAGCAACACAAAGGCCAAGACCATCATAGATCAGCTGCTGTACTGAGAGGAAGCCACCATGGTCGGTAGCATCAGCCACAGTCCATATCAGAATCCCACTGTTATAAATATTTTGGTCAGACTGAATACACAGAAAAAGGGGGGAAATGAAATTTGGATCACATTACCGTTTGCTGAACTTCATCAGTTCACGGCAGTGGCAGTGTGTGCGTCGTATGTGTGTTTTGAGTTTTGGCTAAAATTAAGATATGGCTAGCTTGGTAGGAGATTGTCTGATACTTGAACTTTATTTGTTTTCCCAATGTGTATTAATTGTAATCAATTTCAAAGTAAACAAATTAAGATGAAAAGACAGGTGCAGTTTATGGATTATATCAAGGTTATAAACGGCGTTAGGCGGTGACGGTTCGGTGAAGAGGTGCCTAGCGCCTAGGGTGCCTGGGCGGTGCCTAGGCGGTTAAATTTATTTTGCCGATTTAGTTAATTTCAGCCCATATTCTTTAATCGTAAGTAAAATCATACAATCTAATTATAAATATTCATCATGTTCTTGTATAATATGTGTAATTAAAGGGTGTTTATGCATAAAAAAACTTCCTTGTGCAATTAAAAAAAATAATTGTCCAATTGTAATATGTGTAATATGTGTAAAAAGTGCTATTTTAAAGTGTAATAGGTATAATATGTGCAATCCATCACCAATAATACAAAAAAAAAAGTAAAAACAATTACACTACTATTAAAGATTCATACATATTATATAACAGATTAATAGATTAATAGTAGTTCTCTTTTTTTGTGTTTTTTATAGTATTTAAAATTTTAAAAAATAGAAAACGCCAAAGCGTTGGACATCAGGCGGACGCCTGATCGGCGCCACAGACGCCTATTCAACAAGACAGCCGCTTAATCGCCTCTAACCGCCTAGACCACCGGCTAATGCAAAGGTGGTTCGTTCTCTTCCATCTGAGCGCCTAGGTGCCGCCTAGGCGTCCGAGGCGGACGCCATTTAGAACACTGGACTATATGACATGTCTATACGGCTACAATCCCAACTCTAGTTACAATAGTAAAGATATACAAGCAGTGTTGTATGATACTAAACCAATCATAAAGTAGGTACAGTTTTCTCCCCATGTTTTTCTCTGTGGTTGGGTGATTACCAATCAGTAGGATTTCTTTGGGTTCTTCCTAATACTACCTCTCGGAAAGGAAAATTTTGAAATTGTTTTTCCTTGTGTAGAATCTAGAAGATTCGATTTTGTCAACAAGAATTTAGTATAAACCACTAATTTGTTAAGATTTCAATTTAGTCATGACTCAAAAGTACCTATAAGCTTCTTTCTCTCTTTCTAATGAAGCTTATCAGCCTACCTCAGGTCAGGTGTAAGCATACCGGTGAAAAAAAAAGGATAATCTGGTGAATGGGGTGGGGTGTATGTAACACTGGCCATACAGATCAAGACGAGATCAACAATCAGTAAATACAATCAGTGACGACCCAAGCACCTCATTTCGCAATGGGAGGACACGAGAAGCTTAGATGGCTTAGACTGGCTTTGAGAGGCTTCTGGGTATTTATAGAAGTTCCAACGTGCGATTGAAAGCTCTGTGCACTCCGAAGCATGGTCTTTCATCATGTCCTTATGGGCAATGAAAAACTTCTTGGCTATAATCTACTGTCTAAAAGAAGCTTCAGCTAAAAAACCAGAAAGTACACAAGGATTATCTGTTTATGGTTTCTTGCATACAGAACTAGAAATAAGTTCTTTGTTTAAGGTCTTCTCTCTGCCAGATAGTTCTTGAATTAAGGTCATAAGAACAATGCCAGTATTGGTTTCTGCTGAAATAGGTAGTCTGGCCAGAACATTTGTGTATCATTATTTTTCTTTTGAATTCATTTCAGGCTCGCCACTCGGGAGTCAGGACATTCTCCAGATACTTGAAATTGGTCAAAATAGGGCAAATAATTCAAAGCAATTCAAAATTGGTTCAGAGCAAGCCCGCAGAATATTATGATTCAAAGCATAGATGAATTAAAAAGCATACATGAATTTAAAATCAAGTCAAAACTTCACTATCTGTTGGATGTACTTATAATAAATCATCTATGACTTAGAGTTTCTCAACTAAATAAATTTATAGCCAATATAAAGGGTTCTTTTGTATCTTCTAGTACTATGTAAGTTGTCCAACTATCTTAATCCAACATGCAAGATGGATTGCCTAAGAGAAAACAGACTGAGAAAACAGATTACCACTAAGAAACAAACTAAATAAATTTATGCCCAATATAAAGCGTTCTTTTGTTTCTTCTAGTAATATGTAATTTGTCCGGCTGTCTTGCTCCAACATGAAAGATGGATTACCTAAGGGAAAACAGATTACTAATTTACTACTAAGAATCTTCTTAGTAGTAAAGTCATGACAGATCGGAAGAAAGTCCAAAAAGATCCGTTGAAAGGCGATATTTTCTCCCCTTCTCTCTTCTGCTTCTTCCTCCAGATCCGCCGTCTCGGTGCGTCCTTCTCCCCTCTCCCCTTCATTAAAAGTGCTTCTCCCGGTGTCCTCTTCAAGCCCTTTTCGTCTTTCCTCCGGTGATCCTCCTTTCCCTCGCTCCCTCGAGCTCCCTCTCTCCCTTGTCAGCGTGCGTGAGACGCTTCCTCAGCGTCCAGCTTCCGCTCTGTTGCTTGAGCTGATGCGCTGTGGCGATCTGTGTTCTCCGTCCGTCTCTCCTGCTCCGACTGCTTCTGTTGAACGTGCTCCCCCTCCGTGTTCCTTGCTCGTCTGGCTCCCCTCAGGTGCGCGAGCCCTCCCAGGTTGCTAGGTATCAAGGTACTCCATCCTTATTGCCTCTTCAGACCACTGTAAGTATTTTCCCTCTGCTTATTCAGTGCTTTGGTTAGTTTGCTGCATTGTGCTCTGGTATTATTACTTGCTTGTGTTGTTGCTGTAATTTCGGTGCTCTGGTTGCTTGTTTGGCTCTCTATTTTTCCCTTTTCGCGCTTGAGATTTAGTGCTCAATTGCCTGGGCTCTCTTCCTTCTTCTCTTTCTTATCTCCATTTCTTCTCTTCTCCCTCCTCTCCATATCATCGATTGCTATTCTCTCCCCCTTCTCGCGATTTACTATTTGTCTCTATTATTCGCTCAATTACTCCTTTGTTGGCTGTTCTAGCAACTGAGGAGTCTTGATTGGGACGATTGCCTTTGGCGTACTCTCGATTTTCTTTTTTATCTATTTTTCGCTCAATTACTCCTCTGTTGGCTGTTCTAGCAACTGAGGAGTCTTGATTGGGACGATTGCCTTTGGCGATCGTTGCTGCCATTGTCTGTGTGTTTTTTCAATAGTGGGCTGTTTTTGTTTAGGCCCATGGATCTCCCATGGGTCGAAGTAGTTAGGAAGAAAAAGATTACTCAAAAAGTGGAGAGTTGCCCCAATTCCTTTTCAAGGTTGGGCTTCTCTGGCCCTAGGCCCACGCGTTCATTTGGCTTATCGCTTCCAGATCCTTCTTCCTATAAGATCTCCCGCCCTCTCTCTCGTACAAGCGCTTCATCTTCTCCCTCGTCTCAACACTCTCCTCTCCGCCCCCCTTCTCACTGTTTCCGGTGCCTCCAACAAGGTCACCTGAAGTGGTTCTGCACTGCTAAGATGAAGTGCTTATTTTGCCTCAAGGACGGCCATGCGCGTCACCGCTGTTTCTCCTTGCAAAAACTTTTAGGTCTATCAGTGGGCGTTCCTATTGCCGACTCGGTTTTAGAGGCTCTCGACTTCCCGTCGTTGCAAAGGAAACTTGCTGAGACTCCTTCTTCCAAATCAAAGAAGCTTAAAGCCTCTCCCCGTTCTCCACTCCTCCCCACTCCTGCTTCCGGATCCCGCCAGTCTCCCTCGGCGGCTCTGATTCCTTTGAAGCCGCCTGTTCCCCCTCCTCCATCTGCTAAACCTATCGTTACTCAGGTCTTTCTTCCTAACTCGGAGCTCACTGATCGACTCAAAAGTTTCTACAATTATGGAGCTATCTCTTTCTCCGAGGGGTCCATCCCCTTCTATACTCTCAACGCGTTTCTGTGTAATTGCTGCAATGTTAAAGAGTGGGAGTGGGTTCTCTACTCATGCACTAATGGTGATGCTGTTATTCAATGCCCCTCTTCTAAGGTGTTGGATGACCTTTGTGCTAACCGGTCTCTCTCCATTGGATCTATTACTCTATCTATCCGCAAATGGGTCTCGCACTCTCCTTCCTCTAAAACTCTTGATCTCAATCCCACCAAGGTGTCGCTGGTTGGCCTTCCCCCTTTCTGCGACTCTCTCCGGCTGGTCGCGGCGTTCTCCAAATGCATTGGAGAGATCATTAGTATCTCTTCGTGCGCTCGATTGGCTTCGGGCAGTATCCAAGTTGAAGCTTTATTTAGATGCCCTTCCCCGAAGGAGCGTGTCGAGGCCTTCTGTTTCAACGATGGCCTATCTTCTTTCACGGTATCGGTCCAGTACCATGAGACTTCCATCCCATCGGCCTCCGCTAAGTCTGGTTTCTGTCTCATGCCCACCCCCGTATTTCACCCGGGCTCCTCCTCTGGCCCCAAGACTATGCCTTCGGCCGGGAAGCCGACCCCTCAACTTTCTGCGAAGAAGAATATTTCTCTTCCTATTAAGCCTAGTGTCTCTTCGGCTCCTCCAAAGTTCTCTCCAGCTAAGTCCCCCAACCTTGTATGGATCAATCCTGATCGCTCTTCGCAAGCTATTTCTAAGACTGCTCCTATTTCCTCTTCGTCCCCATCGGATCTTGCGCCTTTGCTGACTATCAGTGCTCAGGCTCCTTCTCCCCCACCCCCCAAGACTGAGGACTGGCCGGCTTGGGCTGTTAACCCCACGTTCGCCTCAGACTGGGAGCAGTTTCAACGCTCCGCGCACTTCCCTTCATCCAGTGCTGCCCGCTCTCCTTCTTCCACTCTGCCGGCCAGGTCTCCCTCTAGTGCTAAAGCCAAGCACAAGTTTGATAAAGATGACCTGCTTAGTGAAGAGTTAGCTGATCTGGAGCATGCTCAGGCTTCTAATCAGGTTTATTTCGATTTTCCTTCATTTCATTTCAGTTATTTTTATTACTTATCGATTACTGCTAGTAGTTTTTCTTTTGAATTGGAAATTTCATTTCCTTCGCATTGGCTCTCTCCATTCAATTTGGTGAAAGCCGTTAATGTTATATCTTCTCTCTCTTTCTCATCTTAAGCTTTCTTCGGACCTTTGGGCCCGTTGTGGGGCTTTTCGAGAGGCCCAGCCTCCCGCACACCTCCCTGGTGCCAGCGGTATTACTATCGCTCCATCTGTCATTTCTACTCCAATTAAGTCGCTTAAGGTCCCAGTCATTGCACCGGTTTCGGTCAATGTTGGAGTTCCGTCTCCCTCTCTCCCTGTGCCCTTGTGCCCGCCCAACTATCAGTCCCCGGGTTCGTGTAATAGCCCCTATCGAGTGATCCGGTCGAGTGCCCGTCTGAAGGCTAAACGATCATCGTCCTCGTCTTCCATTACCTTTTACGATTCCAAATCGTCCCTCCCCCCTTTGGGCTCCCTTTACCATCATCAGTTTGATGAGTTATCGGACTCAGAGATGTTGTCTATCTCCCAATCTCTAGGATTTTCTATCTCCTCCGACTCTTCCATCCCCATTTCTTGTCTTCGAAAGCTTGAACGTTTCCGAGTCCAGGAGCACATCATTAATCATGATTAGTATCTCCTGGAACATCAGGGGCCTCAACTGCCCCGCTAAACAAAGGGCCATTTTCGATCTTATCGCTTCTTCTCGTTGTGATATCATCTCCATTCAAGAATCTAAGATTGCATCCCCCGCACCCCACCTTTTCCGCTCGTTAGGGGGGTCTTCTATCACGAACTGAATCTCCCTAGACGCCATAGGCTCTAGGGGCGGGATTCACCTTGGTTTCAGGGACTCGGTTTTCTCTTTAATCGCGGTCCACCGCCTTAATTTCTTTCTCATTGTTCAGCTGCACTGGCGGGTCCGCGATAGTGTTTTAACGGTAATCTCTGTTTATGGTCCTTCGACCTCTGATCGGCGCCCCCTCTTCTGGCACGAATTCCGATCCCTTCATCAGTTCGTCCAAGGTCTCTGCTTCTTTTGTGGAGATTTCAACGTTACTCGTTTCGTATCGGAAAGATTGAATTCGGTAACCTCTGACTCCCAATCTCGCATCTTCAACGATTGCATTCGTGATCTTCAATTATCCGATATCCCTATAAATGGCAGAGCTTTTACTTGGTCGAATCAGCGTCTTATCCCTTCCTTCGCCAAACTAGACCGTTTTCTAGTTGCTCACTCTTGGTTCTCGAAATTTCACAACTCCTACGCTAACGCCCTCCCTAATCCATCATCGGATCATGTTCCCATCGCTCTATTCTCTGACTTTCACTTCCCCCATCATCACCAATTCCGCTTCGAAAAGTTTTGGCTCCAAGATCAGTTATTTGTTAAACTGGTCGAGGAATGCCTCGCCTCCATTAATGGTTCTCGCGGATTGGGTAATCTTCTCCTCAAGCTTCATGCCATCAAACATGGCTGTAAGATTTGGCGCCGTGAACGGCAATCCAACACCAATTTCCTCAAAGAAGTTCTGCTTGGATCCATCCAGGCTTTTGACTCTATGGAAGAGCTAGCTCCTCTCTCGGTCCACGCGATTAATGAGCGTTTAGCTTGTAAGCGGGATTATGCCGAGATCCTCCTTCAAGATCACTCTAAATGGGCTCAAAGAGCCATAATTAA